>BTPG01000005.1:201268006-201286999 GCA_036245525.1 Semisulcospira habei
GGAACATATTGATGCTACTTTCGATATAGATTACACAGATTTGAAAAAAGATGAGGATGTGAACGTTTTAGCAAATTTAGTGAAAGAAAAATTACAGACAACATATTTTAAACATTTCAAAATTTTCACAGATGGGTTTTTCTTAGATTCTTCAGACTGTGGTGCAGGCTTTGTTATTCCTGATCTCAAAGTGAAGAAATTTTTTTATCTTGGTAAAGGATTTTCTATATTTACGTCTGAACTGTATGCGATTCTCATGGCACTAAATTTTATTCAATTTCTACCTTATGATATATTTAACATTTTGATCTGTGTCGATTCTAAATCTGTCCTATATAGTCTAAAAAGCTGGGATTGTAATACTAGAAAATACCTAGTGTATGACATAAAACATATTATGACCTGTATTATGTCCAGAGGAATAGGGATCGATTTTCTTTGGATACCGTCACACTGCGGAATTTATTGGAATGAAATTTGTGACAGACAAGCAAAAAAAGGAGCTATAAATAGAGAAACTCAGCAGTTTGTAATAATATGCAATTATCTCTACATGAAATGTACTCTGTGCTAAACAGTTTTTTTCACAAAGATGATATGAAATATGCTTATCATGTTCCTCCTTGTTCAAGGAAAACAGCTTCGTTGATATACAAGTTAAGACTAAATTCTTGGAAAACAAAATTCGCAAAAGACATCAAATGCGAGTGCTTAAGCCCCATCTCTGTTAAACATATAATCTGTGAGTGTCCTATTACAATGAATCTGTTGACAAAAAAATAACATAACAGTTGATCACTTAGCAGACAATTTGTATGACATCTTACATAGAAATATTGCAATTTCAATAGTTAATATAATAATTCATAGTCCGGTGGGTAAACTATTATAATAAGTAATTTGTGTGTGTGGTTGGATGTTAACTATTGCTATTCTTTGATACTCACAAGTTGTGTTTTTGGTTGTTGATATCTTTTTTTTTTTTTTTTTTTTTTTGGTCTAATATCACCAATGTGTGAAAAGACGTTAAATAAATTCCTGATCCTGATCCGCTGTACAAAATGCCAAAGAAGGCAGAAGATTAAAAAAAATTAAAAAAAACACCGGTCCTTGCACTGCCTCACATACCTCATTTGAATATGTAACGTGGCCTACTGACATGGATTGTGAACAAAATGTAAAAGAGTCTTTGTTGAGGCAACACAAACAGTGAAACTCCAATATTCCGGCAAATTGCAACATGCCACTGAACGCATATTTTTGTTTCTGAACTCTGCATATGGCGTTCATTCAACAACGAAAAGCAACAACAGCCCAAGGAACAAGGATGCAAATTGGTCTCAGCAAGAGGCTTAGATCCTCATGAGCCCCCGCAACTGCGGGGGCTCATGAGGATCTATGCCTCTTGCAGTTGGGTCGTGTTCATTTTTTCCCACTCGGCAATGAATGGGTTACAGTTTTTCTCATGCAATCGTGTGATTTTCTTCAACTTCTTTGCAAAATCACCTTGCTTCTTAACATTTTAGTGTTTAGCATAATTTAGTGGTCGCGTCCACTTTTTTCCCTCGACAGTGAATGGGTCAGGGTTTTTCGCACGGACAGTGTGGCCGGTTACTTCAGTTTCTTTGCAAACTTACCGTTCTTCATAAATTTTTAGCGGTGAGCATTTAGTGTTGGGGAAAAGGTCGGTCAATCTGAACCATTTTTTAAGCGTCCAATCCACCTTAGAGCGTTGGGCATACACGTGTTAGAGTAATACAAATTTGGTCGTCTGCGAGCTCTCTGCATCGCTAAATGTGAATAGGTTCTCATTTGGTTCTCTTTCACAAACCCGCCAATCGAAGATGTTGACAGAGCAAACACAGAGAGAAACAGACCCGCACATTTACCGATCGACCGCCGTATTAACCGTTTCCCCCATGGGCTCCTGAGGAGGAAACTTGTTTTGACGATGTTTCCCAAGCTTGAAACCCTGATATGAGCACCAGACTGGAAAGAGACACGGAAATCTTACACATTGAATCCCGACGTTGAATAATGAAGAAAAAAAAAATCAGAATCAGATCAAAGCGGACAGTAGGCGGAGCGCCATCACAGTAAGGAAAGACAGTTGGGCCGCGTTATAGTAAGGACTAAAAACTGAGAGTCCGATTCGCTGGATTGCCCCGATCAGTGCGGCGTGCGTCCTCCTAGCAGTCGTACTGTTAACCCATTTAGGCTTGGCGCACTACAGCGGATAATTCAAGGGTAGTGCCAGACTCATTAGCTTGGCGCCTTCAGGCGCCAAGCTAATCTGGCACTACCCTTGAGTTATCAGGGTCGATCCATCTCCTGCAGCTGGTACTTAGTCGGGAAATTTAGGACTTGAAATGCGGCCTCGGGGTTATGTACGGCAAAATGTGGATGTCAAAGAGGCAACCCACTGCGAGCAAGAGACATATTCTCATGAGCCTCAGCGGCTGTAGGAGCTCTTGAGAATATTCGCCTCTTACAGATGGAGCGACATAGACTCGCGAATCCAGGGAGTGTGTGAAGTCAGTGCAATATTTGGCCTATTTCTGATTTACCTCTGTTCTCAAATTTGGGAGCTCTCAGAGGACTGCGTAGCAGCTTAGTAAACAGATCGACCATGATAGTTCAAGGATTGTGCCAGAATTGGACGACGCCTGGGGGCGCCACACTATTCTGGCACCACCTTTGAACTATTATTGTCGACCCAGGGGCAAAGCTATTCTGGCACCACCCTTGAACTATCAGAATCAGTTAATCTACTGTTGCAGTAGGCCTATATCAGGGCTGTCGAACCAACCATGCCGAAAGCAATACTATCAAGCTTTTTTTGACTCCACCTGTGAACTATCATTTCGATCTATCTGCTTTTGCAGCATGTATCAGGTCTGTCTAGCGTCTAACCAACGATTGCTGAAAGGGGTGACATCAACCCTTGAACTATCCTGCCCGATCCAACTCATGTAATGTGTAACAGTGCCAACCCAACAAAATCGCTGAAAACAGCCACGTTAACCCCGTAACTGCTACTGGCGCAGGCGCGGACCTGGGGAGTGGTTATAGGGGTCCCCCCCCCCCACCCCCACAGGAACGAAAGGTAATTAAAATGCTATAACAAAGTCCCTTTTGGGGGTGTTTGAACCCCACCCCCCCACCCCCCACCCCCCAATCATCTCTTTGTTTGATATTTTGGCGAATGGTGAGACTCTTAACACGCACGCGCCTTCTCTTCCTTCCCCCCCCCCTCCCACCTCCCTCACTTCCCCCCCCACCCCCCACCCTCCGCTTTTTGAATTTTCGGCCCCTTGCAACAAGGTCTAGCGTCGAGAGGCCTTTGGTATTAGGTTGAAGGTCCCACACAAAAGGTTGGAACCCCCCTCCCCCCCACCCCACCCCACCGCCCCCCCGCTCAAGGTAGCTGATCCGCCCCTGTGGAGACACCGTTCGGCGGAGGAAAAGAAAACCCGCATAGCTACGCGTCTTTTCCGCCGATCGGTATCGCCAGTAAAGATCAATGGGTTAAACAAACTCTAAAAAGACCAATGAAAAATGATTTTCAACGGAATGTGTATTGCAGCGCATAACAAAACGTCACAACAGAGTGAAAGGAAACCAACCACAGTCACCGTTACAAAACATGTGTGTCTAATTTACACGCTCGTCATTGCGTTCCATAATGCCACAATAAACAGGTGCACAAAAATCAATGAAAAAGGCTCAAAACACGCTGAACATACCGTGCCAAAACCTCACCCAAAGTAATAACTCATTCAGCCCGGCGCGGCACCTATTTCCCAAATTTTGGAGGCGTCATCTAACGACTATGCACCGGTTGCAGGAGATGGAGCGACCATGATAATTCAAGGGTAGTGCCAGATTAGCTTGGCGCCTACAGGCGACAAGCTAATCTGGCACTACCCTTGAATTATCATGGTCGACCCATCTCCTGATGTAGCGCGTCAGGGCTGAATGGGATAAGAAACTGAACATCGTCAAGTTAACCTCTTCACGGCTGGAGAGAAATGCGAACAGCCTGAATACACCCAGCTGAGAAATATAGGTACTAGCGGCTTTACAAACGTTAGGTAGATTAGCGCCTGGGCGGATTCACCAGTGATTTTCCCTGGGTAGATGCGCTGGGTAGATTAATGTTAATATTAATGTTAATATTTATAACAATAATGGTGATTCTGATGATGATGATAACTAACACTGGGCAACACCCCACTGCGGTATGAAGACCAACAGACATACCTGGGCGTCACCCTTGACAAGAGGCTGACGTGGAAGCCGTACATTTGGAACGCAGAAGCGAAAGCTAGAAGAAAGCTGAACTTCATGAGGAAGCTGGATGGAACACAATGAAAAGATCCTCAAAAATGTATATCAAGGCGCAGTGAGACCACACCTTGAGTACGGATCCAATGCATGGTTGACGGCAGCCCAGTCACACCAGCAGACCATTGACAGAGTTCAGAACCAGGCACAGCGTATCATCACCGGCGCAATGAGATCCACACCAATTGAAAAGATGGAAGAGACAACATGCATCCCACCCCTGCGCATGAGAAGAGATTGCAAAGCCTTGATACAGTCCACAAGGTTAAGTCTTCCAAAGACCATCCTATGAATGCCAGGATGAAACAGCCAACCTCAGGGAGACTGAAAAGATGAAGCTTTGTGAAGGAGACGCGAGCTCTGCAGAGAAAACACCAGGCAAAGCTCCCTGCGCAGGTAGAGGCTCTGAATCCTGCTAGTGACCTTCCACCTTCCAAGTAAGCCAGAAAACATCACCATCTCTTCCACGGTACCCTACATCACCAGCAAAGATGAGCACAGCACTGTGAGCAAGAAAGCCCTGACACTGGCCATGCTCGAAGAAAAGTATCCCCAGAAAGCATGGATACGGGCATACACCGATGGATCAGCCACAGATGCAGTTCAGAATGGAGGGGCTGGGGTGTACATTCAGTACCCAAACGGAAAATGGCAGGCAGAGGCAATACCAACAGGCCTTCACTGCACAAATTACAGAGCTGAGGTGGAAGCCCTGGTCCATGCTGCAAACACCCTTAGTGGCACTGCAGACCCTGATGCCCAGATTGTCTTCCTGACTGATGCCATGTCTGTTCTTGAGGCAGAACAGCAAGCAAACTACCACGTCTACAAGAGGCACTGCAAAACATCAAGTGCACCAGACTGGTGCTGCAGTGGATCCCTTCACACTGTGGCATCTACGGCAATGAAGAAGCTGACAGAATGGCAAAAGTGGGCGCAGAGAAAGAACAAGACGAAAATGGAGTCAGCTTCACAGAGATGAAAACCATCATTAAGTCTGTGTACAGACCACCACAACGGCCCCTAGACAGTTACCATCAGCTATCCAGACAAGAGCAGGTGACCATCTTCCGCCTGAGGACCGGGCACAACCGACTCAATTTCCACCTGCACAGACGCTTCCACCTCGTGCCATCTCCCCTGTGCCCTTGTGGAGAAGCAGAGCAGACCACAGAGCACATCCTCCAGGACTGTGGGAACCACCAGTTGCTGAGGGAGGAGATATGGCCGAAGCCCGCCACCCTACAAGAGAAACTGTACGGGCCTGTGGAGGCGCTACAGAAGACCACAGATTTCGTTTTGAGAGCCAAACTCCAAGTGTGACGGCGTTCGAGAAGAAGAAGATGATGATGATGATGATGATGATATGATGATGATGATGATGATGATGATGATGATGATGATGATGATAATAACGCAAATAATAATAATAATAATAATAATAATAATAATAATAATAATAATAATAATAACAACAACAACAACAACAAAAACAACAACAATAACAAAAATAATGCATAGTTCTTAGAGCGCCGTTCTCTGCAGAACACTGGATTGACTACGTTAAAAAACAAAAAAAGTAAGTAAAAGATCTTTAACAACTTAAAAAGCGAAGTTGACCCTGTTAGCCGTAATATCACATAATTAACCCATTCTGCACGCGACACACCACAGCGAGATATGGCTCGACCATGATAGTTCAAGGGTGGTGGCAGAATAGCTTGGCGCCTATAGGCGCCAAGCTATTCTGCCACCACCCTTGAACTATCATGGCCGATCTGTCTCCTGAATTGTAATGCAGTCCTCCAAAATGTGGGTATTTCGTATCTCGGGCACTGACAATGAGTGAATTCAAGCATCTTGTGAATTCAAGCATCTTGTCGATGGATAGTTTAGAAGTAGGCTATTCGAGCACTGACTACAGACACATTGGTTTCACAAGGTACATGATTGTTCCATCAGTGAAGTGCTTTTCACATACAACACAGTACACTCGAGTCAACGTAGAAGTGATACATTTAATTGTCCACACTGGTTACCTCCGGAGATCATGTGGCGCAAATCGAGGGAGGTAACCAATGTGGCATTACACACATAACACTTCAGTCCAGCGATACACTGATTTCTTCCTTCGACTCGCTCTGCATGTCATGCGGAGCGAGACGATTGAGGTAACCAGTGTGACATTTCTCTTTTCACACGACATGTTCATACTAATACACAGTTTACATCACCATCAGCTTAGTATATCCATCAGGTAAGCATATAATTATATAACAGGTCATAAACTGTGCACAAACTCAGACTTAAATTTAAAGAACAGTGTCGAGACTGTATGGAAAAGAACTCCGGGGAGATTCCTGAGTGGTTGTGTGGAGCGCGTATGGGCTTTTTCGATCGCAGAGATCCCATTACTAAGTGACTGACCTGCACTGAACCGTTGCTTCCGATGTTGGCAGGACGCCGACCCGTCGACGTAAATATTCGCATACAAAGTACAGCCCACTCAAACAGATACATTGATCTCTAATGGAAGTTCAGAACCCATAACATTACATTTGCATTCATACTGCTCTTAGAACCAAACATGTGTGTGCTGGTCTTTGATTTTGGACCTTACGGCCGCAGGCCGTAAGGTCCAAAATCATAGGCCAGCACACGAACGAATAATACTCGGAGTCACAGCAGCAAGTCCCCGCCATCCATATTCCTTCACTAAATAATGTCGTAAAGAACACCGGCACACGAATCAAAAGATGACACAGCCGAGAATACTGATACATCGACGGCAGTGGCATAGGAACGGTTTCAGAAGAGGTACGTGCACGGGCAACTGGCTGTCAGTACTAGACCACACCAGTTAACACTTTTGTGTTGTCGGTAGCGCTTTTTGTCGAGGTTCCTGCAGGAATCACCTCGACAATAATCTCTACCGACAGCCAAAGGGTTGTATTACACGAGCACGCCAGTCGGTATCTTGCAAAATTTACGTGGCCCTGGGAAAGACACGACCCAAGTATATTTTTACATAAAAGGGGGCCGAGAGATCTCTGCGCAGGTAGGCCCACCGGCAGGAAAATTGGCCCATGCTTACCGGTTCCTACGTCACCAAATGTTCTACGTGTCAGTCATGATGTTGAAAGCATGTCTTTTTTTTTTTTTTTTTACTCAGACGTAAAAAAGTACTCGTATTGAAATCGGCGTACAGTTTCATCACTAATGCTTTGTATGAAACCGGCGACCCGATGAGCCATACGTTATCATGCAGACGTAAGCCCGTGCGGGGTTCTTTTGCTATAATGGTATAATGGTAGGCTGACTTGGCACGATTCACTACTGCAAATGTTCGTACCTGTGATAAAGTCGCATCATTCTGGCGCTCCCGCTGAACCAAAGAAAGTACCCCTGTCAAGGATTCACTCTTTTGGGTTGAATCATGCTGTAAAAACCAATGTCTCTCGCCCGTCTAAAATCCCTTATCCTAATTGGCTGCCACTTCACGCTGCTGATAACAGATAACTGCGAATTGAGCAACCCGCAAGAAACCAGGACCAGAACGGATGACGACCAAGCGTGTAACTGAAAATGCAACAGAAATGACTGCCCAGTAAGCAATGCTTCTCGACTGAGCAGCCTACGTCGGCCGCAGGTATGTTGCTTACTGGAAACGCGCTTTAACTCATTCTACCCCAACACCGAAATCCCCAAATGTTGCCGTTGTCCTCTGAAGACTGCACTATAGTGCAGGACACAGATCGACCATGATAGTTCAAGGGTGATGCCAGAATAGCTTGGCGCCCATAGGCGCCAAGCTATTCTGGCATCACCCTTGAACTATCATGGTCGATCCTTATCTTGCTGTGGTGTGTCTGGGGTAGAATGACTCGAGTTAAACAAGTTTGTTACTAAACTGTTCGGGGCTATGTTTAGGGCCGTGCGCGGGCCCACTGCGGCTGACGTCGGCCAGAGGGTATGTGGCTCACTGGGCAACAAGGAAATAAACGCGCTTTGAAAGACCGAGCCGGCACAAAACAGTCAGCTAAACTGTCTTGCGCTCATACGTTCAAAGCGTGTTTCTTTCCTTGTTGGTTATTTCTTCTCTAGAGAAGGGGTGTAAGGAGCTCTGGATAGAGGTAGCACCTTTGCTGTTCGGCAGCTG
Source organism: Semisulcospira habei (assembly GCA_036245525.1). Classification (NCBI taxonomy): domain Eukaryota; kingdom Metazoa; phylum Mollusca; class Gastropoda; family Semisulcospiridae; genus Semisulcospira; species Semisulcospira habei. The sequence goes on from BTPG01000005.1 coordinate 201,276,513, forward strand.
CGTCCTACATAGGACGGACGGGCATCACTGGTCCTCATCCATCTCCTTAATATCTCACGTGCTGGCTCCAAGCGCCACACCCTGGCAAATCACCTCAGCTGGTGGGCTAAACCACGTGAGGGGGTGGTGTTCACATTGCACCACTAGGCGGATGAGCTGTTTCTGACAGCCAACGGCTAGAGGACGGAGGAGATCAGGTTGGATCCAACGGCCAAATGTGGGGGAGTAAACCCTTCAAATCAGGAGTGGAGCCCCGAAGGCAGACAGCTGCCTGTATTCACGCAGCCAAACTGGTGCCAAACGTACTGCTTTGCATTCCTTTGGATACATCAGCGAGGCCGAGAGGGGGATCTTGACGACTGGGCACCCCAGGATCTCCATACACTTCGCCCAGGCTTGCGCCCTGGAGAGGTCACTCCAGTGACTGACCCAGCAAGCGCATATGCTCCATTGTCTTCCGAGACAGGATGCCAAAAGAGAAGGCAACGTGAGTGAGGGCAAATGTCTCTTCATCATCTTTGATAAATATGAAAGTTCAGGTTTTCCTACAATTTTCCGTGTAAAAGAATGAAATGAAATGAAAGTTGTACATTTCATGACGACCAGTGATGATACGCGGACGACAATCATCCGTGTGCGTGTCTGCGGCAATTTCGACCTTAAGAAATAGAGCCGTGAAGTACAAATCACAAACCAACACAAACATATTCTCCTTTCAAGGTTTATCGGCCGACACATCTGAATCTTTTTTTATGTCAGTAAAAATGGTGAAGTAACACGAAATCCGCCATTTATCAACATGATTTTCTCAGCATTTTTTGTATCCCGCAGAGGAAATGGATAAAACACGAATTTCCTGTTTGAAAACTATTAAGTTATTGCGTGTATCCACTTTTTTCTGGCACGCATCTTCAACCTTAACGCATGGCTGCTAACAAGATTTTTTCAATGCAAACATTGGCTGATCAAAGCATAGTGAACGTTATCCATCTGCAAGAGGTATAGATCCTCATGAGCCCCCGCAATTGCGGGGGCTCATGAGGATCTATGCCTCTTGCCAGCCCAATTTACATATATTTTCTTCGGTCGAAGGGAGTCGTGTTTGACGTATGATGATAATCGCGTCGTAGGCGAACCCGGCCAAAAAAACTTACGGATTCTGTCTTGCATTACAATAATCTAAAGCTGAACGCCTAGCGGTCCTCTCTGTCTCAGTGAGGATTTCGATTCTTCGGCGTCTATCCTTCAAAACGCCTATCATCGCGACTGAGATGGTCATAGAAGAGGTCATAGGCCTGTTAAGTGCATAGTCTTTTTAATAGCACAGACCTAGGCTTTAAAAAATTAAAATAATAAATTACGAAAACAATGCGCCACTCCTTCTCATGAACTCCAGTCATCCAACGAGGTTATACTTTTTGGTGCCAACAAGAGGCATACAGGGGCGAATGTTACACTACCGCAGCCACACGCAAGGTGTTGTAGATGGAAGACGCAGCCAGACAAGAGTGTTTCCAGAAGAGTCTTTTATTTCTTGGTCATCGTGGGTCCAATAGGTTGGGCACAACCAACCTACTAGCATGGCATACTAAAATGGCGAAAATACCGGAGCTCGGTCTCTCGCTTCTCAGCTCCCTCTATCTATCTCTCTCTCTCTCTCTTCGTTGTGTGCTCTCTATCTATCTCGTTCTCTTCATTGTGCGAGCTCTCTCTCTATCTCGTTCCCTTCGTTGTGAGCTCTCTTCGTTCTCGTTCCCTTCGTTGTGAGCTCTCCCGTTCTGGTGTTTGCCCCCACTATATATACCCGTTCTGGCCGAGGGCATCGCCCCTTTGTCTCAACCAGTCAAAAGGGGCTATTACTGTCACCCATATTATTCCACATCTATCATGGTGGCCAGCGTCCCCTGACCCTATCTGTCAAAGGAGCTATTACTGTCGCCCATAATCTATCCCCCATCTGCTCTGGTGGATAGCGCCCTCTGATCCTAGCTGACCAGGGACCCATTACTGTCTCTCATAATTATTCCACATCTATTATGCTGGTCAGCGTCCTCTGATCCTAGCTATCAAAGGAACCCATTACTGTTTCTCATAATTATCCCACATCTATTATGGTGGTCAGCGTCCTCTGATCTTAGCTGACCAGGAACTCATTACTGTCTCTCCTAATTATTCCACATCTATTATGGTGGTCGGCGTCCTCTGATCTTAGCTGACCAGGAACTCATTACTGTCTCTCCTAATTATTCCACATCTATTATGGTGGTCGGCGTCCTCTGATCCTCGCTGACCAGTAACCCATTATTTATTCATTAGTGCCAGCTCCCAGTTCGCTACTGCCCGCCTCGGGACCGCTAAAGTGAGATTGATGTATTTCCACTCGAAATTATCATTCATTAGTCCCAGCTTAGTAGGGCCGGCCACTTGTCAACTCCATGTGAGCTCGTGGTACTAATTATACCCTCGTTATTTTCATATCAAGGGAAATTATAAAATTACCTGACCGTGATATTGGTCGCATACACTTATAGTGTAACAATTCCTCCCAAACCTACCCGAAAAAAAAGGAATCTTAATTCACAAGATTCGTTTTTTTTTTTCATTACACAATATTCAGACCACAAAATCATTTCAAACAATTAAACATGTTATCCACAAAATACATCATTTTTCGGAATGACCGCTTATTTAAATCGATCACTCCTTATTAAAAATTATTATTGTCCGGCGTAATCACGCCAATAAATGTTCACATCAAAATCGTCGACTCAGTTATGTCTTTGCACATGTGTTCGTTATTCTTCACGATCCTTCCTGGATCGCAACAGCGTTGATCCTTGGTTACCCCAACGACGGGTAAAACTTGACAACGTTCGAGGCGGGGAGTAACTGCACTCCTCCCTCCATCATCGGCGTAGAGTCCTTCGCTCTTGCGACGTCATTCACGTCTGCTGATTGCACAGCCGCCGAAATCAACGTAGGCACAGTGACCTCACGTTCACCCTTCCTGAGTCGTGATAGTACGGAGCCAAACCATGCGCTAGTTTTCCTCTTATATCGTATACACCCTACCCGAATTATGATCACTACAACTACGATAGAACCAATGATGATCTGTGTCCATATCGCCCATTCTTGTTTTGACTTAACGAATCGCATGCTCTGAAGTCGAGCAATTAGATGATCCATTGGCATTTCCTTAATTTCATCTAACTCCTTGGACAAAGAGATGGGATCGTAGTCTGGTAAAGCGCTATGAAATGGTTTCCATAACGTTACATTGGAAAATGCATAGTTTTCCATCCATCCTATCAATTTGTCTTCCACCTGATACTGGCTCTCTTGTTGGTAGTAAGGGGTTAACATCAATCTATCACTAATAGCCGTACATGATTCATTGAGGCAGATTAGCGATAATGGTGGTTGATTTGTTGGTACGTGACCCCTTTACCGTGACAACTAATACTCATCTTTAGTGGACTATGATTACTAATGACCCATAGCCCATCCATTATATACCGTGCCATAGGTAACACTGTACCCAACTTGACCTTTGGTTGGCAGTGTGTTGCAATTACGTCTGAATTGTTTAAAAACAGCGCCGTAACACAAAACGGATTAATGTTCATAGGATATATTGCACTTCGAATCGCACAGAATCCTATCAAGGGTTTGGAACAAGCTTCAAGTTCAGCCTCCGTAAGGAGCGCGAACCGCGTACGTTGCGCGTCTACTGCTATTGTTGTGGATTCTAAGTCATACTGAGCCGTCCTTGATTCTGGCGCAGGCCGACCTGAATCTCCAGTTACTAGTGGTAACTTCATCAAGTTTTTGAAATACGACATTGTGATTAATATTTAAACCCTGCGCTAGCCCCAATACTATCAGACTCAAGAAAAACTTCATCTTGTTGTTGTCTGCAACATACAAGATACCACCAGAGACTTATACCACTGTCTCTGACAAAACTCAAATCGTGCTTCATGATTTACACATTACAATAGTCCTCTCTCAGATACCGTCTGAGAGTCGCATTTCTAATTTGAAGCCTTCTTTGGCAGAAGAGTCAGTATAGCTTCAAGAATTTCCCTAACCCCATCAGTCTGTAAACTAGGCTGAATCGAACGATTGTCGTCGATCTCCCCATCATCAGAACTGTCTGATGTGCCCTTGTTACAACTAACGTTTACTGCTGAGAGAGATCTTTTCTCTCTTGTTTTTAGGCGCTTTCTTAACTCCATTAACGGAACGTCCTCCTCGGATGAAGAATTCTCACGCTCTTTTCGCACCCCCCTAGTCAGTCTGTCTCGTGCGTTCTCTTGCCCTACTGCATCGTCACTGTCGCTATCGGATGATTCTGGAGCTACAACCTGTGTGGCTTTCCCTGGCTTTTGGAATAGGCCACTCGCTAATTTTGGCTATCCGCAAGTGTTCAGCATGTGAACTGACCTCAGTGCCATCTAGTTGATGTCGTACCCTGAATGTGACAGGCGACAATTGTTCCACCACTCTATAGTGCGACCTCCACTTACTGTCTAACTTATTGTGTCTACGGTGATTACGAAGGTACACTGGGTCACCGACCTTAATCTCGACAGGCTGTACACCTCTATTAGCATACTTAGCCCCTTTCTTCTGTGCTTTCTTAATTCGCCGATACACCTGGGTGAAGGCCTTGTGTTGCTGCTCAAGCGCTATCTTGTGAAAATCTTCACCAGCGTATTTTCTTCGGGGTCTAAGGATGTTATCTAACGGTAGCACTGGATCGCGACCGTACAGTAAAAAGAACGGAGATTCCTGCGTAGTTTCCGAAACACAAACCCTATAAGCTGCTAGTACCTGGTTAATATGCACGTCCCATGTCGAAAAATCCTCTTGTATCTTTTTGGACAGAATGTCGTTAAAAGTTCTATGGAAACGTTCGACCTTAGCATTGGACTGTGGATGATAAAGACTGGTCGTGACATGATCTATGTTTAGTTCTGCCAGCGTTTCTGCCATAACCCTATTCACATTCTCAGATCCATTGTCTGATACTATCTGCAATGGACAGCCATGTTTGGGTAGAATTTCTTCTACGAGCAGCTGTACCACTGACTGCGGCGTTTTATCTGGTACAGGGAACGCCTCTACCCAACCTGTCAGATGACAGATGAATGCTATGACATAGCGATTCCCGCTAAGAGAGCGGTCAAACGGACCTGCCAAGTCCAATGACAACTTAGCGAATGGGTATGGAGGAATGTCCATTTCCTGTACGGGGGCCCTTTTCTTTTGTAACACTCTAGACTGACAGATGACACACCCACTAACGTATTCATACAGTTGTTTGTACATGTTAGGCCAGTAATACTTTCTACTGACTGTGTCATGAGTCTTGTCTATTCCTAAGTGACCATTTTCGTCATGGTACTGTCTGACTACGTACTCTACCAAGTGAGACGGAACATACAATCTGGCTACTGGTTCATCATCAGGATGAGACAAGAAATATAGAACATCCTCTATCAGCATGTATCTCCTATTGACTGTCATGGTTCCTTGTTCACTAATCAATAAGTCCTTTAAGCGCACTATTTCAGAATCCTTCTCCTGTTCCTCAATAATATCAAACCCTGGAAGATCAACTTTTTCCAGCTTCTCGTCACACCCTGCCCTTACTGTACAACTAGCAAACTGCTTGGGGGTGAATTGGTTGGAGTTTATGACTCCTATGACAAAAGCATTGTCATTGACCTCTCTGGTTACCTCTACTTCTTCCTCATGCTCTGGCATGTGAGTACCACTCGGCATTCTGGATAGTAAGTCTGCCAAAACATTTTGAGGACCCGGGATATATTCAATAGTACAGTTATATCCTGAAATGCCAAGGGCCCACATCTGCACCTTCTTATTCTGCATTGGTGAATTGAGCAAATACTTAAGAGGCATGTGATCCGTGCGGATTACAAACTCCGCATTATGCAAATAGTGATTTAGCTTTTGAAGCGCATAATGGATCGCAAAAGCCTCTTTCTCTATTGTCGACCATTTTCTTTGGCTAGTACTAAGTTTATGGGATAGAAAGTAGATAGGTCTTTCTACCTTTGCGCCTGGGGAAATGTCTGAATCCTCATCGCATTTTTGCGCGAGACATGCCCCCACGCATGTGTCGCTGGCATCCGTGTAAAGGATGTACGGACGCCGTGTATCTGGATAGGCTAACACTGGTGCTACAGCTAACGTTTCCTTCATCAAATCAAACGCTTTCTGGCATTCCTCTGTCCAACTGAATCTCGCATACTTTCGTGTCAGTGCTATGATTGGCTCAGCCATCTGAGAGAAATTAGGAATCATTTTCCTGTAAAACCCAATCATACCAATGAACGAACGGCACTCTCTGACACAGGTCGGAGCCGCCATAGCCCTAATGACTTTTACCTTTTCTTCATCCGGTTTTATCCCCTGGTTACTAATGACAAACCCTAAGTATTTGGTTTCTTCCTCAAAGAACTGACACTTCTTGAGTTTCAGCTTCAGGTCATGCTGTCTCAATCGATCAAAGACTGTCTGAAGGTGACACAGATGGTCTTCTATTGTTTCTGAGAAGATCAAAATGTCATCGAGATAGGCACAGGCAAAACCTTCTAAACCGGCTAGCACGATATTCATAAGCATCATGAACAATCCCGGTGCTCCCACCAAACCAAAAGGCATTTTCGTGAATTCGAATAATCCCTTGTGGCACGCAAATGCTACTCTATCCCTACTCTCCTGATCCGCCATCTTGACCTGCCAGTATCCCGACTTAAGGTCCAGACTGGTAAAATACTTGGCCTTTCCCAGCAGTGACAAAATGTCATCTATCAGCGGTAGTGGGTACGATGTTTTCTTTGTAACCTCATTCAGTTTTCTAAAGTCAACACATAAACGTTTCGACCCATCCTTCTTGGATACAATCACTAAACTAAAAGACCATGGGGACTGAGAACGTCTTATCACACCTGCCTGTAACATCTCCTCTAGAGCCTTGTCAACAATCTCTCTATCTTGAAGCGGGATTCTATACGGTTTTATCCTAATGGGAGGATGATCGCCGGTATCTAGTTTCATCGTGACAGTGTCAGTAGCCCCTAAATCAAGGTCGCTATTCGCGAACAAGTCTTGATTGTTCGTAATGAGCTCTGACACTACATCTTTCATCTTCTCCGGCGCCGTGACTTCCGTCAAGTCGACTGCCGATACCTGCCGATCAACCGACCCTATCTGTACTTCATGTACTTTGTGAACTGCTGTTACCTTCCCTACAACACAACCCCTTCTAACTCTATACGTCTTGTTTGTGTTGTTTACTATCAGTATGGGGTACGTCTGGTGCTTATTTTGCCTGACTACCGTGCTTGTCACTAACAGTCCCGGTTCTTGTGCTATAAATCCCTTGTCTATTTCCGAAATCTCTAAGAGTGTCTCTCTTGCAAAATACGGAGCATTCTTCATCCGTACCTGGAGTACTTCTGCCGTCTGAGGTTTTATCACTTTCGTCTTAGTCACTCTGACCAAAGACGAAATGTGGATGTCCTGTTTCATAGGGCACATAAACACTTCCGACTCTGAGTTTCTTCAAGTCAAAATAAATCCTCACCCCGTTTTTTGTCTAACCAGTCATTTCCCAAAATAAAGTTCCTGTTGAGCCCTGATACCACGTAGAACTTATGTTTAAAACTTTTGCCCCGCTACCGTAAATTCTAATTCTGAACTCCCCATACTTGTAAAGCTTCTCCACTAACTGACTGTAACGACACATCTCCCTTTCCTAACTTTGGCTTATGACTGAGTTTATCGTAAGCCCCCTTGCTAATCAAAGACACCTCTGCTCCCGTATCGATCAAGCTACGAAATCGTTGCTTCCCAATTTTGAACACTATGCACTTAGGGCTACCCGCTACATTAATGCTAAACAACTGACTCTTTCTACTTTTCCGGTCCTGCGTAACGGCTTCGTGTGCCGCAGAACCTTCTAGTTTTCCTGCCTCGGCGGACACCTTCTTTGACCTTGTGGCCGCCTGTTTCCGGCCTTTCTACATTTCCGCTGAATGTGACCTCGTTCCCCACACTTCCAGCATTGAATCGGGGGACGCATTGTTTGCTGACCAAACCGCCCCTATCACTCGGCAATTTCGTGCCTGGTGCCCTACTCTCCCGCATTTAAAACAATTACGGTGACGAGCATGGTCTACTTCCATAGCCTCTTCTCCACCCCTAGCTGTCGCTCTCGGCTGACTAACTGGCCGATTGTTTATCGTGCGTAGCTCAAACCTATGGCGAAGGTTTTCCTCTTGCATGGCCACCTGCACGGCCCTATCTAATGTATTTGAGTTATCCCTCAGGACTTTCATCTGAAGAAAGTCGTGCGCCAATCCGTCAACAAAGAAATTTGTTAGTTGCCGTTGTACCACAGCAGCGCCCATCTGACTCGGGAAGGCTTCGCCGGCCAGAGTCATTAGTCGCTCTGCGTACAGAGGCACGCTTTCCCTCGGTTTTGTTTCACCCGCTGTAGCAACGCAAAAGCATGATTTTTCATCGGCGATTTCGCCGAACCTTACGGTTTAGCTGCCTTTTCAGTTCATCCCAATCCCCTGCCGCTTCCGTTTGTAAGAATCGATGGGATTAAAATCACTCACACACCCCCGAGCTTGCTTGATAAGCAATGACGGGGCGCCTGTTGAGGGCTTTTTATTAGCACTGCATATTTGTCAATTTCTTTTATCCACTCCCTAAAATTTGGTAGGCTTTCCGTCAAACGTTCCTACACATCTGCCCTATACTCTGAGCGTTAATCACCTGACTCATTTCCTCTACTTTTTCGCCTAAAATCCTAAACACTTCCTCTGCCATTTTTGTTTCTTTTTAAATGTAACAACAACACAACCCTAGCTAACTGGTCTGGCTCCTATATAAGACTCAACAAGGGTTAAACGAAAAAAGTCACTTACCCCGTGATCCTTTCGGCTGTTGGTCTTGAATGAGTCGCAGGCGTCTCGTGGGCTTGAACTCTGTTTTTTCCTTGACGTGGGCTCGAACTCTGCTTTCCTTGAAGTGGGCTCGAACTCTGCTTTTCTTGAAGTGGGCTCGAACTCTGCTTTTCCTTGACGTGGGCTCGAACTCTGCTTTTCCTTGACGTGGGCTCGAACTCTGCTATTCTTGAAGTGGGCTCGAACTCTGCTTTTCTTGAAGTGGGCTCGAACTCTTCTCTTCTCTTCGGGTTGTTGGCTTGCACTCTTCTCTTCTCTTTCTGGTCTGCTCTTCCACCCTTGCGTCGTTGGCTGTCGATTTGGCCGTGATAGTCTAGTGGTTAGGACCTCGCGTTGTGGCCGCGATAACCCAGGTTCGGATCCTGGTCACGGCACCAAATAAGAAGATAAGGTAGTGTTACACTACCGCAGCCACACGCAAGGTGTTGTAGATGGAAGACGCAGCCAGACAAGAGTGTTTCCAGAAGAGTCTTTTATTTCTTGGTCATCGTGGGTCTAATAGGTTGGGCACAACCAACCTACTAGCATGGCATACTAAAATGGCGAAAATACCGGAGCTCGGTCTCTCGCTTCTCAGCTCCCTCTATCTATCTCTCTCTCTCACTCTTCGTTGTGTGCTCTCTATCTATCTCGTTCTCTTCATTGTGCGAGCTCTCTCTCTATCTCGTTCCCTTCGTTGTGAGCTCTCTTCGTTCTCGTTCCCTTCGTTGTGAGCTCTCCCGTTCTGGTGTTTGCCCCCACTATATATACCCGTTCTGGCCGAGGGCATCGCCCCTTTGTCTCAACCAGTCAAAAGGGGCTATTACTGTCACCCATATTATTCCACATCTATCATGGTGGCCAGCGTCCCCTGACCCTATCTGTCAAAGGAGCTATTACTGTCGCCCATAATCTATCCCCCATCTGCTCTGGTGGATAGCGCCCTCTGATCCTAGCTGACCAGGGACCCATTACTGTCTCTCATAATTATTCCACATCTATTATGCTGGTGAGCGTCCTCTGATCCTAGCTATCAAGGAACCCATTACTGTTTCTCATAATTTATCCCACATCTATTATGGTGGTCAGCGTCCTCTGATCGTAGCTGACCAGGAACTCATTACTGTCTCTCCTAATTATTCCACAATCTATTATGGTGGTCGGCGTCCTCTGATCTAGCTGACCAGGAACTCATTACTGTCTCTCCTAATTATTCCACATCTATTATGGTGGTCGGCGTCCTCTGATCCTCGCTGACCAGTAACCCATTATTTATTCATTTAGTGCCAGCTCCCAGTTCGTTACTGCCCGCCTCGGGACCGCTAAAGTGAGATTGATGTATTTCCACTCGAAATTATCATTCATTAGTCCCAGCTTAGTAGGGCCGGCCACTTGTCAACTCCACGTGAGCTCGTGGTACTAATTATACCCTCGTTATTTTCATATCAAGGGAAATTATAAAATTACCCGACCGTGATATTGGTCGTATACACTTAT
>BTPG01000005.1:201287009-201312009 GCA_036245525.1 Semisulcospira habei
AGGCTTAAAAAAATTAAAATAATAAATTACGAAAACAATGCGCCACTCCTTCTCATGAACTCCAGTCATCCAACGAGGTTATACTTTTTGGTGCCAACATGAGGCATACAGGGGCGAATCCTGGGTGGGGGAGGGGGGTGCCGTCAACTTTTTGTTTGGGACCTCAGTTCAGCTTCCTGAACTTGCTTCCAAGTGGCCGAAAAAGCAAATTTATAGGGGCCCCAAGCGTGTGTGAGAACCTCTTCCATCTTCTCACTGCAATTTAAAGAATTTTTTGGCCGCTGGCAAAGGGGGGGGGGGGGGAGCGTAGAATCTCGAGAACCACTACGGTTGTAGAAGCTCATGACAATAATGCCTCTTTAACTCATTCAGTCGAGACGTGCCGCCTACGGATACGCGGAGATTCGCCGCGTAACCTTAGGCGGCACGTCTCGAATGAGTCAAGTTAAGGTGGATATGATAGGGATGCAGCAGCTGCCAGCAAGGGCCGGTTTCTGAGTATCCCGGCCTCTTGGAGATGCAATGGTCTGAGTCAGGGACCATTAGAAGCCCATTAGGCGTGCTGCGAAAACAGAAAGCATTCACTCTTTCCGATGACATTCCATCCATCGTACAATCATAGGTTTGGCCGAGAGACCGTTTTGAGAACCTACCACCCCACCCACCCACCCTTAACCCCCATCATCACCATCACCCCAGCCTGTAGGACTCATGCCGGAGAATCTATATCTCTCCAGACGGACGGGCGGCTAACTGATCTTAGACGGATTTGGCCCGGCGTTGTCTGTGGGCGCCGCGACCGCACAGTCAGATAAACGGCTTTTGCTGCCGAATGCACGATGTAATCCAGATACCCCTACAGCCAGTAGATTAAAGAACCTCGGGCCAGCGACAGCCTTCAGCTGGTCCGCGCAAATCCGTGCGCGGGCCAGCGAAGGCCGACGAGGACCCGAGGGCTTTTTGCTCACTGGGGGCACGCCAAAATCTGAATATCGGTGACTCAATCTCTGTCTTTGGGGTGGTATTTACCATGAACTTTCCCGTATCGCCTGGTGATGTTTATACAGCAGGCGAGAAGGTACATGCACGCTTTTCTCACTGCTTTGTAGTTTAGTGTTTCCAAGAGTATAGAAGTAAAGCCTTTATACTCGTTGTTTCGATAAAAAGAAAAAAAAAAGTTGAACAACCACTGGTTGTCTCCCTCGATTCGCTACCGCCAGCAGTGGCGAATCGAGGTAGACAACCAGTGTTGTACCGACAGTAAACTCCGGATACAACAAATCACCAGCGGGCCCAGTTTGTCTTGTTGTTATATCCTATGTTTGTTATAAGCGAAGTCAGTCATATACGTTGAAAAACTGCTGTTGTGCCGAACCTTTGAAAAAGTGTTGATATATCCGACTATTGTTATAGCCTGCCTTGTTATAAGCGGAGTGGACTGTATAAGCGGAGTGGACTGTATAAGCGGAGTGGACTGTATAAGCGGAGTGGACTGTATAAGCGGAGTGGACTGTATAAATGTTATTCTATTCAAGCATTTTCAGGCAAGAACATGCTGTTCACATTCTAAGTAGATTAGGGCCTGTCGTAAATCTACCATCAGTATGGACAGTAGATTAGGGCCTGTCATAATCTACCATCAGTATGGATAGTAGATTAGGGCCTGTCATAATCTACCATCAGTATGGATATAGATTAGGGCCTGTCATAATGTACCATCAGTATGGACAGTAGATTAGGGCCTGTCATAATCTACCATCAGTATGGATATAGATTAGGGCCTGTCATAATCTACCATCAGTATGGACAGTAGATTAGGGCCTGTCATAATCTACCATCAGTATGGATATAGATTAGGGCCTGTCATAATCTACCATCAGTATAGACAGTAGATTAGGGCCTGTCATAATCTACCATCAGTATGGATATAGATTAGGGCCTGTCATAATCTACCATCAGTATGGATAGTAGATTAGGGCCTGTCATAATCTACCATCAGTATGGATATAGATTAGGGCCTGTCATAATCTACCATCAGTATGGATAGTAGATTAGGGCCTGTCATAATCTACCATCAGTATGGATATAGATTAGGGCCTGTCATAATCTACCATCAGTATGGATAGTAGATTAGGGCCTGTCATAATCTACCATCAGTATGGATATAGATTAGGGCCTGTCATAATCTACCATCAGTATGGATAGTAGATTAGGGCCTGTCATAATCTACCATCAGTATGGATATAGATTAGGCCTGTCATAATCTACCATCAGTATGGATAGTAGATTAGGGCCTGTCATAATCTACCATCAGTATGGATATAGATTAGGCCTGTCATAATCTACCATCAGTATGGATATAGATTAGGCCTGTCATAATCTACCATCAGTATGGATAGTAGATTAGGGCCTGTCATAATCTGTCATCAGTATGGATATAGATTAGGCCTGTCATAATCTACCATCAGTATGGATAGTAGATTAGGACCTGTCATAATCTACCATCAGTATGGATATAGATTAGGGCCTGTCATAATCTACCATCAGTATGGATAGTAGATTAGGGCCTGTCATAATCTGCCATCAGTATGGACAGTAGATTAGGGCCTGTCATAATCTACCATCAGTATGGATACTAGATTAGGGCCTGTCATAATCTGCCATCAGTATGGATAGTAGATTAGGGCCTGTCATAAATCTACCACCTGTATGGATAGTAGATTAGGGCTTGTCATAATCTACCATCAGTATGGATAGTAGATTAGGGCCTGTCATAATCTGCCATCAGTATGGACAGTAGATTAGGGCCTGTCATAATCTACCATCAGTATGGATACTAGATTAGGGCCTGTCATAATCTGCCATCAGTATGGATAGTAGATTAGGGCCTGTCATAATCTACCATCAGTATGGATATAGATTAGGACCTGTCATAATCTACCATCAATATGGATAGTAGATTAGGGCCTGTCATAATCTACCATCAGTATGGATATAGATTAGGCCTGTCATAATCTATCATCAGTATGGATAGTAGATTAGGGCCTGTCATAATCTACCATCAGTATGGATATAGATTAGGGCCTGTCATAATCTACCATCAGTATGGATAGTAGATTAGGGCCTGTCATAATCTGCCATCAGTATGAATAGTAGATTAGGCCTGTCATAATCTACCATCAGTATGGATAGTAGATTAGGGCCTGTCATAATCTACCATCAGTATGGATATAGATTAGGGCCTGTCATAATCTACCATCAGTATGGATAGTAGATTAGGGCCTGTCATAATCTACCATCATTATGGATAGTAGATTAGGGCCTGTCATAATCTGCCATCAGTATGGATAGTAGATTAGGGCCTGTCATAAATCTACCACCAGTATGGATAGTAGATTAGGGCCTGTCATAATCTACCATCAGTATGGATAGTAGATTAGGGCCTGTCATAAATCTACCACCTGTATGGATAGTAGATTAGGGCCTGTCATAATCTACCATCAGTATGGATAGTAGATTAGGGCCTGTCATAATCTACCATCAGTATGGATAGTAGATTAGGGCCTGTCATAAATCTACCATCAGTATGGATAGTAGATTAGGGCCTGTCATAATCTGCCATCAGTATGGATAGTAGATTAGGGCCTGTCATAAATCTACCATCAGTATGGATAGTAGATTAGGGCCTGTCATAATCTGCCATGAGTATGGATAGTAGATTAGGGCCTGTCATAATCTACCATCAGTATGGATAGTAGATTAGGGCCTGTCATAAATCTACCACCTGTATGGATAGTAGATTAGGGCCTGTCATAAATCTACCACCTGTATGGATAGTAGATTAGGGCCTGTCATAATCTGCCATCAGTATGGATAGTAGATTAGGGCCTGTCATAAATCTACCATCAGTATGGATAGTAGATTAGGGCCTGTCATAAATCTACCACTGTATGGATAGTAGATTAATGTTAGGGCTTGTCATAATCTACCATCAGTATGGATAGTAGATTAGGGCCTGTCATAATCTGCCATCAATATGGACAGTAGACTTATGGCCTGTCATAAATCTACCACCTGTATGGATAGTAGACTTATGGCCCTATCTAAGAAAATTAGCCGATTTTTATTCCTGTTTCCACAACGCTCTGTTCTGCTGCACGATGAAATAAATTTTATTTCAAAGCACAGGTTTTTTGGGGTGTTTTTTTGTTTTTTTTTAGTGTTTCTCTGCAGCAAATGAAATATAAGCGTTGAAACGACATGTCATGATGATCCCACCCAACATCATCACCATCATAATTTTCTTCTTTATCATTGTCATCAGCAACAAAATCCGGTCGTCATCATCATCATCATCATCGTTATCATTATCATCATCAAAATAACGTGTTTGGGTTGCTGTCTTTATTAGACCTTTTTCTCATCATCTGAATAGATCCGGGCTGACTCAGTTCTGACCCCGTCTGAGAATTTGTTTATACCTTGTTCCACAATACCCTGTTTTGCTCTATCAGAAAGAAACTGTTTTTACTTTAGTTTCTGTCTGCAGGCAATGAATACAACGTTTTAACGATGTCATCATCATTATCGTTATAATCATAATCATAAAAATAGCGTTTCTGATGTATTATTAGACCTTCGGTGGCAAAGTAGCTAGCGCTCTACGCACCCCGAAACCATGAAGATACCTCAATGAACAAAGAAGAGAGAGACTGTTAAAAAAAAACAAAACAAAAAAAAAAAAAACGGAAAAGCAAAGCGGAATATGAAGCAAGGTAAAAGCACCCCATAAGTCAACGAGGTTTGTTTTTCTACACCCACACAATGAATCTTCTAGATCCATCACACGATCAACCCACAACATATTCCGTCTTAGGAACACATGCATAAATGCGACCAGCAAGAGGCATAGATCTTCATGAGCTCCCGCAACTGCGGGAGCTCATGAAGATCCATGCCTCTTGTAGATCAGCGGAGTTTCCGCTTGAGGAGTAATTCCAACATTCCTTGAGTTTTTTTCCACATAAAACACTGCGGCATGACACTTCTGGAAAGTTCCTGATGTCTTTCTTAGCGAGATGGTACGATCTGGCACAGGTGAGATTCCGCTTACCCCCCAAACACAGATCTTACGGGTTTTTTTACAGATGGGTGGCGTTCAACGAGGTTGACGGGGCTTACAGCAGAACCTGTTTTGAGCGACCACTCTTATCAAAGACCATGGCCGGATGTAGCCACCTAAATGATGGTCTTTAATGACATGAGACATTCTTTCTCTTTCAAGACTCCTTTTCAGAGAACTTGAACATGTCTATTAAGACCATAAGGAGAACAAGGAGGTTGCTGGAAACAGTTTTACCGTACCACTTATGAACTGTTAAGTTTAAGTATGTCATTATTTTCCCCACCCAAAAAATAATCGTGTTTACAGGCAGTGTAATTTGTGGTAAGTACCGCAGTCGTTCCCACCCGTTGAGAGATGAATCATAAACGATCATAAAGTTATCGTACAAGAAAAAGAAGGCTGCTCTCTAAATGCATCACAGACCCAAGGGGAGGCAAGCGCTGGGGTAGGTGCAGTGCACATAGCAAGGGAACTCACTCAGCCCTGGACAAACAGTTAGTTCCCTTGTGACACCGGCTTTGACGGGACAAGCGTGTGTGTACAGACGGTCAAAAGCACTTTGTCCTAATACAAACAGGCACCAACTACCGAAGGACAGATTGATTGATTGTACATTGCTTAACGTCCCGACAGCAACAAGGCTTTCTCAGGACGTGCCGAAGGACAGAACAGCAACAAGGGTGGAAGAAAGAAAATGTCCTATTCCAGATTCCTGGTTACTGTTCGTGTCAGTACTCAAGAGCCCTAAGTCTTATACAGTGTTAACCCATCGTAGCCTCGCCCAGACGCCCTACAACAGGATTTGGATTCGCCATGATAATTCAAGGGTAATGCCAGATTAGCTTGGCGCCTTCTGGCGTAAAGCTAATCTGGCACTACCCTTGAATTATCGTGGTCGATCCTTCTCCTGCAACTGGTACATGTTCGTTAGATTTGGGAAATGCGACCGTGGGATAAAATGGGTTAACTCACGTTACCCCTCTCTGTCTCTGACGGATCCCTCTGTCTCTGTCTCTTTCTGTCTCTGTCTCTCTGTCTCTCTGCCACTGTGACTATGGCCTTAGTCGCCTGCTTGGTGTTGTGTTAAACCCTAATAACTAACTAACTAACTCTGTCTCTGTCTCTGTCTCTGTCTCTCTCTCTCTCTCTCTCTCTCTCTCTCTCTCTCTCTCTCTCTCTCTCTCTCTCTCTCTCTCTCTCTCTCTCTCTCTCTCTCTCTCTCTCTCTCTCTCTCTATCCTATCTTCCCGTCTCCCCTATACGAGTGGTAATCGAAACTTTACTGGCTCAAGCGGTTTCCTAATTATCTGTTTGAAGCAGGCCCCAGATCCTATCAAGGCTGCAACAAAAAAAAAACACCCTCAAGTAGGTTAATAGAACACCGCCCCACGGCGCCACTTGCACAGAAGACCCTTCCCTTCACCCCTAAAGTACAAGAGCGAACTCATTCCATCTGCAAGATGCCATGCCTAGATTCTCATGAGCCGCAGCAACTGCAGGGGCTCATGAGAATCTATGCTTCTTGCTAGCTCCATTTGTATCATTATCGAACCTCATGATGTGAAAAACGTTACAATCTTTCAGTACGACATGTCAAATCCATTCCATCTGCAAGCACCATAGATGTTCATGTACGCCCGCAGCCTGCTGCGGTTCATGAGATTCAATGCATCTTTCTGGCCTCATTTAAGTGCATTTATCCCAGGATAAAAGTAAATAAAGAGGCGGGTGTGTGGGTAGCACTGCCGACAGTCTACTATCAACAGTGTCAGCCAGTGTTCAGAAAAGCTTACATTGAAAATATTATTGTTACGACATCGTTACCAAAACACACCGTAAATGTTTGTACTCAAAGCGCATCTCCTCCACTTGCACGCTGCTTAGAGCAAAGGTGCCTGATGAGCGCAGTGCGTGTTGATGTGCGAGTCAACCTCCTCACGCGCCCGCAGTGCACTACGCACTCTATAAATACTGCGCGCGCGCGAGGGGGCTGACTGGCATGTCAACACGCACTGGGCATGTCATGCGCCTCTGCTGTAACTAGCCTGCAGATGCGTTTGAGTATAACACATTTGTGGTGTGTTGTGTGCACTGCTTCCTAACAAATATTGCGCGCGCGAGAGGGGATTGACTCGGACGTCAATCCGAGCTGAGCTCGACAGGCGCCTTTGTCTTACAGCTTTGCTCAAGAGAGCACCATGGTTACATTACATCCCTGAATTCACTGTGCATCATACGTAGCGCTTCGAGGGGGGTAGCCAGTGTGTGTGTGTGTGTGTGTGTGTGTGTGTGTGTGTGTGTGTGTGTGTGTGTGTGTGTGAGTGTTTGTGTGTGTGTGTGTGTGTGTGTGTGTGTGCGTGAGTGCGTGCGTGCGTGCGTGTGTGTGTGTGTGTGTGTGTGTATGTGTGTGTGTGAGTGTTTGTGTGTGTGTGTGCGTGAGTGCGTGCGTGCGTGTGTGTGTGTGTGTGTGTGTGTAATAGCCTTCAGGGGCTCATGAAAATCTTTTGCATTTTGTTTAAAACAGCTCAACCCATTAAATCCTAACGTTTTGTTGTTTGTTTGTTTTTTGTTTGTTTTGTTTGTTGTTGTTGTTGTTTTTGTTTGTTTGTTGTTGTTGTTGGTTTTTTTTGGGGGGAGATCTTTGAGATGTCATGTGAAGGCTGCATTATACGTCCTGAGACCATGATAGTTCAAGGATGATGCCAGAACAGCTTGGCGCCGCTAGGCGCCACGCTGTTCTGGCACCACCCTTGAACTATCACGGTCAAATTTGTTTCATGTTACATGGTGTCAGAGATGAAACTTGCAATGACATATTAACTGCTCAGTTGGAGGCAGTCGTCAGTGACACCTCCACCCCAACCCCCACCTCGCCCCACCCCCTCTTCACTGTTCCTCACCCAATCACTGAGGGTTTCAAGTTTTGCGAACTTGAACGTCATTAGGGGCGCACGGCACAAACTTCGCACTGTAGGGTGTACAGTTCGAGGCACTCAAATCGCGGAAGAAGCAATTAATAATATGAAGCCGTTTTCCTCATCTTTATAGTCCAGGGATACAAAACTGTATGTCATGTGGCGCCAAGAAGGCCTTTGGAATGGCATGTGATTAGGCCAATTCAATGAAACAACTTGCATGTGTTACGGCCATGGACCGTCAGGTATGACTGGTACGACTCTGAACGAGTCTACATTTGCTGTATTTATATACTCTCACATCATCTGCTCACAACTCGTGGGTGACATCGGAGGCCCTGAACATCGTCACTGTTCACAAAGAGATTCACAAGAACCATGCCAAGGAAGATGCTGAGGACAGGGCCAAAAAGAGAGGTGCTCCCCATCTGCATCGATGATGTATATTGTCGGTGACAAGCAACCCAACTACTACAACAAGACTGGTCAACATCTGCCGCTCCGGTTATGCCATGAATGACGCTGGTGTCAATATTCACGATAGGCTAACAGTCTGAGAAACAATGGACTGCTGATTTTCATAGCAAGATCAACACGCCAAAGTGAAGAACACGTCATCTGTGCAGATAACAGCTTCAAAGCCTAGTAATATGGATGCTCAACGCCGGGACGCTGCGTCCATTTATGCACGGGTGCTAGAGATCGTTGCATCATTACTGAAGCTGTTTCCTTGGAGTCTCTTTCTTCACATTAGATGGCACTCGCCAGTGTTCTGTTTGATGAAGATCAATGCGAACAACCGCCAGATCTGTGCTGAAAAACAAGTTGCAAGGTCTGTCTGAGCTACGAAGCTAGGATTCCCCGGAAGTTCTCGATACCTGTGAAATCTCAGGACGGTCTCTTGGCCGCCCCATCTGCAAGAGCGCCGTACTTCGTCCGAGTAAATCCTGAGCACTGTTACAACGATCATGATGAGCTATACCGAAACAGCGCATGTGCTGCAAGTGGATTTTGCCCGGCGGTATCACCCAAGCAGCTTTAAACTCTGTTTGCCCATCAATCCGTCAGCAAGGCATAAGTCGCATCTACAGCCTGGTGGAAGAACCCCACTGCCCAAGCAAGCATACAATAATATCTGTTGCTCAGGACTGAACAGAGATCATTTACGATTAAACAACACAAATAATGTAAAACATCACGCAAAGGTCATGCCCAATATCCTCGCTGCACACTCCGTGACGAGTTGTGACACAACATCGTCAGCCGACAGCCTCTTCAGGCCTTTGATGGCCGCGTTCTGGAATTGGATAGACACAACTGCCACGAGGCAAGAAATAATTATTCACAACCAAAAGCCCAGCACAAACTTGGCTTTGTATGAGGGGAAATAACTGCAAGAGACATAGCCCAGATTTGAAGCACACTATCCGTTGTGTGTTTTGAAACGCGGCAAGCTCTCCATCTCTATGTAAGACATCAGTCCTAGTTTGAATGTGGATTTAAGATGCAATAAGCCAAATACATGTACAATGCAAAAGATCAGCAGGTTGCAGCCGATTCAGTTTTGAACCTAAGACCAGTGCCAGCTCTGTAGTTACCTATACAAGATATACGTCGGGTTTTACCTGACCTGCACAAAGTTCTGCACGTGCACAAGGTGTGAAGCAGGCAATAACCCTGTTCACAGTCGTAATCCCGCACTAAAAGTAGACGTGAAAGAATCAGAGCGAAGTAAATGTGAACTCATACACGGCGCAAGTCACCATTCACAACAGAAGACTGTAAGCCGTCACGATAAAAACATCCAAATAATGCCACTTTTACACTTGCAGGGGCGGATACGTTTCTTCATGAATTGGTGGGGGAGGGCGGGGGGACGTTTTCGCTTAGAACTTTATACAGAAAGCGCACAGAGGAGAAATCAGATTTTCCGACCACTCAGAATCTCGAACAAACAACACGGACCGGAACAACAACAGCAATAAACGTGCGGAGGGGAGGGGAGGGGTGGGGGAGGGGGAGTAGGAAAGGGAGGGGGACAGTATCTGAAAGGGGAGATGTCCACACTAGCAAGACAAGAGACAAACTCTCTTACTTCGGTGTTTGTTTTTTTCTAAGCCGAACGGGTGTGAGGTCCGGAGTTCGGGAACCTCTGACACCCCACCCCAGCCCCTCCCTCCCCGCGATCCGCCTTTGATTCGATGTAAAAACATATATCTACTACATTTCTTTGGACATAATCTAACAAACTGAGCCGTTTCAAAAGCGTTTTCTTGTCTGAATTGTACTTACATATGCCGGAATGAAAATTAGTATTGTTCCTGGCGGCTATCTTGGATTTTGCTTTATTAAACAGAAAAACGCTCCGTGTTGACAGCGCGTCATACAACGGATTCGAACCCCAAAATCATTCAGAATCCATTAAAACAGTTTGTTCTTCCGACAATGCGAGGTAGGCCCTCCCTACGACCGGACTATTTATGAGCGATTTCACTTAGAGGTTACAACGGCTTCTTGCTGAGTCGCTCTCAGTTCAAGTTTTAAATTCGGGAAGGGTCTTTTATAATAGTTTAGTCCGGAAACGAATAATACTGAGTCCGAGACACACGTATGTTCTAAGAGAGTTGAGTATGCCTAGAATCGTGAAAATCAAGTTAAATTTTGTTATATGTTGGCAAAGACATCTTATATAATATAATATAATATAATATAATATAATATAATATAATATAATATAATATAATATAATATAATATAATATAATATAATATAATATAATATAATATAATATAATATAATATAATATAATATATATAATATATTATATTATATTATATTATATTATATTATATTATATTATATTATATTATATTGTATTGTATTGTATTGTATTGTATTGTATTGTATTGTATTGTATTGTTATGTTTTGTTATTTTATGCTGTGCTGTGTTATTATGTTATGTTGTTATGCTATGGTATGTTATGTAATTATGTTATGTTATATAATTATGTTATGTTGTTATGTGATGTGATGTGATGTGATGTGATGTGATGTGATGTGATGTGATGTGATGTGATGTGATGTGATGTGATGTGAGTTGAGGTGAGTTGATGTGTGATGTGATGTGATGTGATGCGATGCGATGCGATGCTATGCTATGCTATGTTATGTTATGTTATGTTATGTTATGTTATGTTATGTTATGTTATGTTATGTTATGTTATGTTATGTTATGTTATGTTATGTTATGTTATGTTATGTTATGTTATGTTATGTTATTGTCTTTGTTTACGCGATTGGGATATAATTAAAATCAGTTCAAGAGGCATAGATCCGCGTGAGCCCCGCAATCGCAGAGGTTCATGAGGATTTATACATCTTGCTGTACTCAGTTACTATCAAGGATGGGGCAGGGTAGGGTAGGGTTGGGTATGGGTCACTGAGTTCTAGTATTTTCTGTTGGTGGTTTTTGTTTGAAATTGCTTAACTGTTAACTACATTGGTCGAGTCGATTCAATGCGGTATCCAAGCACAGCAGACAGACAGAAATTTTTTTTTTTTTTTTTTTTTTTTAAAGAAAAGAATTCATCAAACAAGGGGGAAACTGCACGCTATTCCATACAGAGACGAGACTGACGGGGTTTGTGAGTGCATTTCGCCAGAACGTTTGCGAAACATCTGTCGAGACCAAGCAGTCCGGCTACAATAGTGATCGTCATCCATATGCAAGAGACATAGATCCTCATGAGCCCCCGCAGTCGCGGGGACTCATGAGGATCTATGCCTTGCAGAGGTCTCTACGCCTCTTGCTGATCCAATCTTTGTCTGTGTTTCTCGCATGGGGAATGAATCAAGTGTTCACTAGAACTGATGATATTGTACGCTGTGGTTCCGGCGAAATCGCTATTCTGGGTTGAGATTAGGTCCGGTGTCGGTGGAAAAACAGTCGTTTCAATGCATGCAGTGTCTGTTGAATTATGGACGTTTAGTTCTATTCAGTGCTTCCAGAACCAACTCCTGCAGATAGGTCTAAATTGATAGCTCAAAAGTAGTGCCTGTTAGGTTCGGTCACGTAATCACGTTGCTGCCAAACCGTCAAAACATCCTATTAACGCAACAAAACAACACTGACAACAAAACCGACATAATGCATACAATAATAGTGCACAACCCTCTAACTATTCCTTTGCATCTTGCTAGAGGCATAGATTATCATGAGCCTCTAAAGCCTACAGGGGTTCATGAGCCTCTGTGTATCTTCCTAGCATAGATCAGGTATGCCGGCTTCCATCCTAAACTTGTGTAAAGTCACCGCGGGTCCATCCCAGTCGTCCAACGGCCCTGATGCACCAACAAGGCTGAATCGACATGCGCCAAGCTATTCTGGCACCACCCTTGTACTATCATGGTTGATCGATCTCCTAAACTAGTATGCAGACTTCAAAAAAACAAGTTCCAGTTTATTGTCCGTCTGAGTGCTCGATGTACGTTTAAACCCACAAGCATGAGGTGATCGTTGCGAAATCGATTATATTATGTTCTTTCCTGCTACCCATGTTATACAGGTGGCCGAGTTCTCAACGATTATCCAGTGCATGTGTATAAACGTACGACTCAACAGACTTGTCACCGATCGTAATCACTCTCTCGGGTAATTATGGCTGGATTTTTTTTTTTTTTTTTTTTTTGCGGGCGGGCGGGGGGGGGGGGGGGTGAGGAGGCGGGAGGGGGGAGGGGGGGTTGCATACCCTGTAAATCAGCAGATAAACAACCACCTAAGTTTTCAGTCGTCATTGCGGTAATTGGTCCCAGCGGCTTGCGCACCTCATCGATCGTGCACACTTTGCGCAGTCAAGAAACGCACCCCAAAACACCCCTATCCTTATAGCAGTGATTGACGTTCAGTCTTGTCTCTTTCACCGTCTGTCTCGTAATCGTTAATAAATAAATAAATCAGCGCATTATATAGGCGCTTTATCCAAATTGAAAATCGGCTCAAAGCGAGATTACTGACGTGACTCACGCGCATTCACTCACACACTATACATAAATACAGAACATTCACGTGGTGCCTAAGGGCAAGCCAAGAGCTCGTGAAGTTTTTGGAAATTTACGTCGTTTGTGTTTGAAATTTCTTAAACCTCAGCTACTTCTTTGAGCGGAAAAGCTGTATCACACATGTGTTAAGACCCCGCCACACATGCCCGATTTTGAGGCCGATTCCCGGGCAGTTTCGAATCGGTAGGTGATCGGGCCGGAATATAAAAACGTGTGCACTGCCACACATTTGGCCCGACTTTTTTAGTTTTCTGCAAACTGAAATGGCTGCTAGTTTTGACAGTGGTGATGATGCGGCTTGCATTATCAGCAGTTTTGCATCATATTCGGGAAGAGGCGGGCGAGACATCGGCAACGAAGGTGGTACTGATCTTCCGGAATTTTCAAACTGAAACGACGTGCTTTGCGACTGAGACGCGCTTCGATTGGTTGAAGCTTACAATCGGGGCCGCCGATTCGGATAGGAAAAATAGAGCAGTTTCTAGACACCCGATTCCCAGCCGATAGGGATCGGATCGGATATATGACGTCATCCGATCGCAATCGGATCGGAATCGGCTTCAAAATCGGGGCACAACCGGCATGTGTGGCGGGGCCTTTAGAGGTTCAAGTGGCTGTATCACACGTGTGTGATACAGCCATAGTGCGTGGACGGACACGTGCGCACACAATTGTCTTATAGAAAATCTTGTCAACAAAAAGGTACGGGCACACACGATATTGTAACTTGACTGACTTACTTTCAGCTCACGTGCAATGACGTCATTTCATAGTGACGAGTGGCACTCTGACGTCATATAATGCGCTATAACGTCATCATGTAGGAACATTTGTCTGACATCCGAAATATATTCTGTGACGTCACACTACAAAGTAAATGACGTCATGTTCTTTGCCAAAGACAAATGGCGGCTGTGTTGTGGCTAGGCGTGTGCCGAAAACCTGCTCCCATCGGATTTATGCCCATGAAAAAGGTGAGTATTTTAGATTCTTACATCAGTGTTTAGGTGATACTGAGAATCTCACTCGCGTGGTCTTAAAACCTTATCCTACTCGCTTTCGCTCGTAAGATAAGGTTTTAAAACCACTCGAGTGAGATTCTCAGTTTCACCTAAATACCGACGTAAGACTCTATATTTGATTAAGTGGGCTGAAATATAGACCGACCCATTTTGGGGGTGAAATGTCAATCAGACAGCCTCTCGACCAATCAAAACGCTGTAAACCATGTGCTTCTGACTGCTAAGCAGAAGGTCCGGCATAACAACGGATGTTTATGGTCATGTTACATATTCAAATGAGGTAGGAGAGGCAGTGCAAGGACCGGTGTTCACTTTTATAAATAACTTTTTGCCTTGTTTGAAAATTTGTAGAAGGGCTGAATGTTGGAATTTGCTAGAAATTTCTGATTAGATAAGAGGAGACATGTTTGGTGCTTTGATTCATACCATCCTGAGCTTATCCAATGGACAATGGTGGGCCTATGTTGAGTTGCCGCTGCCATAGTGATTTGAGGGGCATGCTGATTTCAGCTGTGCTTTTTTTGTGTGTGTGCATGGTGGTAGTGTCAGTTTTTTAGGGGATTGTGAAAAATTAGGGGATGGCTGGGACTGACTAAGTTTAAGAGACTGGACAGTACGGAACGGCACTGTGTTCTTTGGCCTTATGCTTGAGTGGCATGAAAGAGCGTCGATGCTTTCATTATTTTAGCCAATATCGACGGTATTCAGTGGAAAGCACTGTTGTTATAAGGAATGTAAATCAGATTCCTGATACCCCAATCCATGTTTCAGGTGAAGAATTTCAGTTTCCGTTCCCGAAGCGGCCTTTATCACGACCGGCAGACACGAAAGAATGCGGAAAAAAAAGCTTGCGGTCGGCCACATGGTCAACTGAACCCTGAGAGAATCACGACATCACCGGCTGCGCATGCTCGAAAGTAAAATTTCCACTTTTCCGTTTTCCACCATAGTAATCACAGACTGACTCGATTCATGCGGCGAACACCATCGTAATGTGACTCAGCGTTAGGTTTAAAGCTGATATTTACATATCAGTAACCGTCTCTCTCTCTCTCTCTCTCTCTCTCTCTCTCTCTCTCTCTCTCTCTCTCTCTCTCTCTCTCTCTCTCTCTCTCTCTCTCTCTCTCTCTCTCTCTCTCTCACCCCTTCCTTCCTTCCCTCTCTCTCTCTCTCTCTCTCTCTCTCTCTTAAGTGGAAGGCTCATACGGACACTTTATGCAGAACGGTAGCCAAAAATCTTTTCATGTTGTCCAAACTGAAATATTACACCGACTCGGACACGCGCAAACTATTCTATAATGCTCACATACGTTCTCATATTGATTACGCGTCAACGGTGTGGGATGGATGCAGTGAAGTCCACTTGAAGAGACTCAACTCGTTACACAGAAGGGCAGCTAAGTTAATCCTTCCTGACCCACGACTCACAACAGAAGAAAAACTCGCCAAAATAGGATTTCTGCCGCTGCAAGACCACTTCAAATACAATAAGGCTATTTTTATGTTCAAAGTGTGGAACCAGAAAATACCAGAATATATCACAACTCTTTTCTCTAAGTCGGAATCTAGGCTTGGTAACATTAGGCAACTTTTCTTAGTCCCCAAAACGAGAATTGATATATACAAATCTAGTTTGTCATTCGCGGGAACGCAGACTTGGAACACGCTTCCTGATTACGTAAAATCCGCTTCCTCTCTAGCCCGTTTCAAAATCAGTCTCTTCAAGTACTTCTCGAAGCAGTCGTAATCATTACGTTGTGAAATATATACTGCCCTGTAACCCTGATTATGTATTCTCCCAATTACAAACTCTGTGCGTGCGTGTGTGATGGTGTGATGGTGTGTGTGTGTGTGTGTGTGTGTGTGTGTGTGTGTGTGTGTGTGTGTGTGTGTGTGTGTGTGTGTGTGTGTGTGTGTGTGTGTGTGTGAGTTTAGGTGTGTGAGATTGTCATGGGACTTTCTTTCCCTAAACTAGCAATGTTTTTGTCAGTTTCATTTACATTTAACTATATACTTAGTTTTTTTGTATTTTGTCTCGTAGTTTTGTAGCAACGGCAGGTTTGAAAAATGGCTATGTCTGTGACGATGTCAATGCCTCAACCGTTGATAAATAAAGCTTCATTGAATCATTGAATCATTGAATCTCTCTCTCTCTCTCTCTCTCTCTCTCTCTCTCTGACTATTCCAACGTGCAAGTTGGACGTACATGTAAGGCCATACTGATTACTAGTCTTACTGGCATCAAAGAAAATGCATCTGAATTTTCCAGCGCCGCTTCTGGCAGATGTAACAAACGTGCTCCGCGCCAATTTAGTCCCTGACACTTCAGCAGATGGCTGGACCACGATAGTTCAAGGGTTCTGCCAGGATTAGGGGCTTGGCGCCTTACAGGCTAATCTGGCACTACCCTTGAACTATCATGGTCGAGACCGTCTTCCGGCAACTTGTAATTCGCTGTTCAGAAGAGGCCGCCTCCAAAGTTTGAGAAACTCCGTCTTTCCTAAATCCCTATATTGCAGCGTCTAATAGGGCTCGGGAAGCTGACGGCACCGTGATCACGCTAGTCGTGGCGGCCATCTTGAGAGGATTCGCGACTAGGGAAATCGCTGTCGGGACAATGTCAGGAAAGTCCTGACCTGCTATAGGCAATAACAGCAAGTCACCATCACCGTATGAAACCGCTAACCAGAATCTGTTTTTGTTTGTTTCCAAAGAGATGTGAACTACTATATGTACACTATTCTATCCTCTAAGATGGCGGCTGACGCGCCGACGCTGCTAGGCAACGCGGGGAACTTCACCCGAGCCCTGGTCTTAGTACTGAAAGTGCCCAGCCAAACTAAGACTGCAAGCTCGGGATGAACACAGTCTTACGCGTTTTGACGAAGGCTACAAACTCAATAATTTCGAAAAATAAATGAAATCATCTCCGGAGGACAATCGATTTTTTATCTTTATTTGTTTTTGGGTTTTGTTTGTTAGGTTGGTTGGTTGGTTGGTTGCTTGGTTGCTTGGTTGGTTGCTTGGTTGGTTGGTGTGGTGTTTTTTCCGTTGTCTTTTGCGTGTCTTTTGTTTGTGTTTTAGTTGGTTGGTTGGTTGGTTGGTTGGTTGGTTGGTTGGTTGGTTGGTTGGTTGGTTGGTTGGTTGGTTGGCTGGCTGGCTGGTTGGTTGGTTGGTTGGTTGTGTTTTTTATTTGTTTGTTTGTGTTTCTTAGACCTGTTTGTGGTGGAGGGAGATGGGGGTGCGGGGGAAGAGGGGAAGGGGAGGGGGGGGGGGGTACTCTTAGTCTGCAAAGAGCTGTGCACGTAAAGTTTACGTGATGGTTCAGTCCAGAGAAATTGTATACTGTACTTTACATTGAAACACGTTGTAAAAACCCATTTCTCTACCATGGCGGGGTGAAGTCAGTGGTCACAGTGTGAAATTTGATTTCCGATAATGCATGCTTACGCTCAACTTCGCTTATCGACTCCTAGCTCGAGTTGCGTTCCTTGTAATTTTCGATCAAACGTTTAGTTCTGTTGCCCTCATGCCTTACAATTTTTTTCAGTGCATTCTGACGCCGATACCACACATATGCAAGAGACATAGATCTTCATGAGCCCCCGCATCGTGGGGGCTCATGAAGATCTATGCCTCTTGATGTTAATATGTACATCTGTGTCCTTTAGGCTGAGGAGGTCACAGGGTGCATTCTCAGTGTACAGTAACTACAGTGTCACACACGAGAGAGCAGAAATCGAATGTTGAACACAGAAACACAAGACACACGGTGAAAAACCTGGGCAAATACGTACGTTGTCTTGATAATTTATTCAGCCATGAAACGTTATTATACTATATTCCGCAACATTTGGCTTGATATAGTGCCGATAGCAGGCAGATGTGATTACGAGACCCGAATCAAATGTCCGAGTCTTAAGACGAGGACATTTTATTCGGAGCAAATACTCAATCTGTTGGTTATCGGCACTATATCAAGCAAAATGTTGCTCAATATAATTTATGTGCCCAGTCAAAAACAAAACAAAACATTCATTTTGCGGCTAACTGCGGTGTTCAGACAAAACACATGAATGGCAGACGACTGCATATCGCTGTTGACTCAGCGCGTAGATTAGTCTGAATATGAGTACATCCAGTGCTTTATATAATCGTGCGTGTCACTGAGTAAATTCTAATTGTTACTAGACCACACATAATTGTGGAAAATGCCAACAGTTTTGTTTATTTAGTTCTTTTCTCAGGTTGTCGATATCGCCAGCTGACGGCATCTTGTCAATTTCACTAGTTAGTCACACGTTTCCTGACGTCTGTTCTTCGTTCGTGTTTGTGTATAGTATGTAAATTTCGAGGGTTCGGACTGAACACACTAAGAAGTATTTCATTACTACTACATAATTATAAGAAGCTTGTTAATGTTGCCGTATGCAAATATTTCGCGCTTCGGTTTTGAAAAATGTGCGTATCATCAAGATCGAATCTTGGCGCGCAAGGGATTTTGGGAAGGGAAGTACATCAAACAAATTCATGATTATTAAGTTGCTTGTTATACAATATATCAATACATGTGTCAAAGAAGGAAAACCTTTATGGAGTAGGTACATAACAGGATATGAATCGACCTTGGTAGTTCAAGTGTGGTGCCAGAATAGCTTGATCAGCCCGGACACACCACAACAATAAAGATTGACCATGATAGTTCAAGGGTAGTGCCAGAACAGCTTGGCTCCTATCAGCGCCAAGCTATTTTGGCACCACCCTTGAACTATCATGGTCAAGATACTAAGCTAATCCGGCACCAGTGTAATGTAGTCTTCAGAAGAGAACTCCCAAATCTGGGCACTTGGACTAAACGTTGACTACGTTGGCGACAAGTGACCGGAACATCCTAAGTACTTCTAACTAAACTCTATATAGCAGGTAGTTGAACAATTTTCTGACAGTTGGCACTATGTTATTGGTAGCAGGGGTTTGCTACACGGACTCTTGTAGGCCTTTGACCTTCCTCTGGCCTACAAGGGCCCGTGCAGCAAGCCCCTGCTACCAATAACGTATTTGTTTTCATTCCTCCACAATTTTCGTAAAAGAAATAACGAAGAAAGCTTCCGACCTGGATCACGCCAGACATGAGTGACGTCAAAGGAATATCCATTTATACATAATAGACTTATGTAGTAATTCAAAATATGTCATGATGTTGTCATTTCAAGTAGAGTTCTTGGTGTTTCAAACAACACTAAGTAACGTTTTTACTTTAGAACGTTTTGGTGACTCTTTTATAGAACAAAACTCGCATCCAAGATGCGTCACAAAGAGGGGTGACTACAAGAAGTCCGCCGTTTTTCGGTACAAGGGTTTTTGTAGCTCGGTCATGTGGAACAGTTTGCGCTAAAGTGACTGGTCGTGTGAAAAGAAACGTTTTTACAACCTCCTACAACTGCGCATCTTGGTGTCCTTGGCATTTTCAAAATGCTTATGGTAAAACTAAACTCGGAAATATCAATTCTCGCCATCTGAATACAAGTGGGTAAAAGGAGTAAATGGACTCCGAGTCAGGGCTGACATCGGCCAGGAGACCTTTTGCTCACTGGATACATTTGTGGGCCTTGGGACCGTGTACATGTATCTGTTTCTTTGGTCCTTTGTGCCGCGCAGGTCCAATATCACAGACCGTCACACATTTTATATTTTTGCTAAAGTTAAAGAGTAATGAAAAACCGCAATCGATACAGAATTGTTCGCACTCCTCTGGCTGTGCATGCCTGGTAGTGGGTTTTGCACCGCGAGACAAGAACAAACGAGAGATGTTCGCATGCTGTTTTTGAATTAGACAAGCATCGATCCTGAGGTCATTTGAATGCTCCTGCACGGCGGAAAATCATTTGAAAAACACACGATTCAAGTGCATCCTCTCCAACCGCTTTGTTCGTGGAAGTGGGCTTTGGATGTAGGGGAGAGGGCGCTGCGTCAACATTTTCCATGGCCTCGATTGCGAAAAAGAAAAAGACCGGGAGAGTAGGTCAGTAACATTTCACTTCTATCCCCCCTGATCAGGATATTTGTGTTGGTTTTGGCGATTTTAACACAGTGTGCGCCGGCCACGACCGAAATCCACAAATTTTGAAGTCGCCCTCTGAAGACTGTATTACACTTCTGGAAACAGATCGAGCGTGCTAGTTCAAGGGTTTTGCCAGAATAGCTTGGCGCCTACGGGCGCCAAGCTATTCTGGCACAACCCTTTAACTATCACGCTCGACCCCTTCTTGACGGCGTGTCGGAATGAGTTGAGACGTTGACTGCCGGAGCACAAAGAGCAGGAGCCAAATGCAAGAGACATAGATCCTCATGAGCCCTCTTGCTGAGCTGACTTTGCGTCTATGTTTCTTGGACGGATGAAGTTCTTAGGCGTTATGTTGACAAGGATTTCAGAGGTACCTTGGCACGGATGGAGGTTAATTTTTTTTTCTTCTAAAGGAATCTGCAGCGGAAGTTGGCACTTCGCGAAAACGGAGTCTGAGCCGTGCAGGGGCCCCAACCTCGGCGTTGACCCAAAACTGCTTATTTTAACCCCTTCACTGCCGAGGAAATTGAACCCACACGATCCAGTTTCAAGACACATAGATCCTCATGATCCCCGCAGTTTACGGGGGGCTCACGAGGATCTATGTCTCCTGATGACGCCACTAAGTTAATTGTACCCATCCTCCCTGGATCATGGACGGCTGGGCCGGGCTCGCTGAAGCTCATTAACCCTTTGTACCCTAAAGCCGACTTCCTCCAAATCTTGGAGTTGTAATCTGGGAGGAAGATCGACCATGACAGTTCAAGGGTGGTGCCAGAATAGCTTGGCGCCCATAGGCGCCAAGCTATTCTGGCATCACCCTTGAACTATCACGGTCGATCTATGCCTAGCTATGGTGCGTCAGAGTTCATGAGTTAGCAATGCAACACAATCTGCGATCACTGGCAGGGAAGGGGTTAACTTGGAGTCTGACGATGGAAAGGGTAGGACCGTAATTCGCCCAAAGACTTACGTGGGTTTGCACAACATTGTAGTGAACATTTGCAACGGGCATTCTCTCTGAACAGTCAACTGCGTGAGTCTCAGTGACAGTCCGCCCCCACGATAATTAATTTTGGCCTCGATAAATCATATCACATTTTCATCCAATCCCATTGAATAGCAGGAGAAAGTAGGGATTATGAAACCTTATGCCTACATCAAGTTAGCTCGTAGACCAAGCGCATACCAAGGAACAGCAGGTTCTAGACACCCCCCCCCCCCCTCCCTTTCCCCCCAAATAACTGATGCCCCTGCCATGGTTAACATCAAGTAGGCGGGAAACCTTTTCACTCTCACAGACAAACCGGTTCACGTTTAAACTTGTCTCAGCTTACTTCCGTTTACTCAGCAGAGAAATGGTGAACACGATCTAACTGCAAAAGACATAGATCCTCATGAGCCCCTGCATTGTGGGGGCTCATGCGGATCTATGCCTCTTGCTGAAACAACACTGTGTCCGTGATACTTAGGCTGCTGGAGCTGAATTGGCGGCGAATTAACTGAAAGATTTTAGAAACACAGCCTGCTTCGTCTAGCAGTGAAAGGGTTCAGAAGTGTGTCCCCCCCCAAGCGCGGCGGCGGATGGTCAGCACTTCAATAGTTTGAAGGGTAGTGCTCGATTAGCTCGGCTCCTATCCAAACTAATCTGACACTACCACTGACCTATATTCCGATCCATCTCCCACTATTGTGTTTTCCTTTGTCACTGCCGAGAAGAACTAAACCAGTGTAAACGAATAGTAGACGAGATGAAGGTTTGGATCAGTTGGCTTTGGATGTCACAGAGGCGCTGAGACGTTTTGAATCAGTTACTTGCTTACGTAGCAAGTCCGTATTTTGTCGTGTGTTATTCAGTAATATTAAAGACTTTCCATTTTATTCTTGGCACTTTTATTGCACCTTAGAAAGGCTTAATTGTATGGCTATCGCTTTCTACCGACCTGTCATCTGAATGTAATGATAGTTACCTTTTACCTTGAAATCGTGCAGCTTTCAGCACTAAATGCTGTTGATACATGTATTGGCCACACACAAAAAAAAGAGTATCAAAACGAACAGAGAAAAAAAAAGAAAAAAAAAAGAAGAAAACAAAAAAACCTAAAATAAACCGCGCAGTTGCAAGAGGTATAGATATAGATCTGTATGCTGAAACCACTTTGCATCCACCTTCCTTTGACGGAAATGGAGATCTGTGACGTTGAATTTACAACAATTTCCAAAAGCACATTCTGCGTCCACTGGCCTCGAAAAAGTTATAGTGATCGCGTTTACCCCTTTCAATGCCGAGAAAAAAGTGAACATGATCCGACGCAAGAGGCATAGATCCTCGTGAGCCCCCGCGACTTCGGGGGCTCATGAGGATCTATGCCTCTTGCTGCGACCAATTTGTATCCATGTTTCTTGGACAGCGTTGGTTTTGGGTCTGTGCATGAACCAAGGTTTCAGAAACAAACATGTACGTACATTGGCGGGGAAGGGGTCAAAATCGGTTTAGTCCAGCTGCCCGAATATTGGGTTGTTAACCCTTTGGATGTCGGTAGCACTTTTGTCGAGGTGATTCCTACGAACTGCCAAAGGTTGACAGACGACCTAATCGTCCCTGACAAAACTAGCAGAGTAGTCTAGACAAGGCCGCTCTGGGATTGCGCGAACATCCTACACACGAAGCTCATACTTGTTGTCGAAACTCTGTGAGACATGGGAAATACGCGTGAATAACGGCTCTCGTCGAAAATTGCGTTACTGACTTCGCAGGCGCACAACACACTTGTTTTGTTTTTCACCTTCCGTTCTAAGATCTGGAGTGGCCTGCTTGAAAAGATTGAAACTGTCGGCCAAGTCTCAGCCAGAAGTCAGGGGCGGATCTGGGAGGCGAGGGGGGGGGGGGGTTCCAGGGGTTCCGGAACCCACCCTCCAGACCCAAAATTCTTTAAAATGCTATAACAAAGTCCTTATTCGGAGTGTTTGGACCCCCCCCCCCCTCCCTCGTCCTTACTTTTCTTTTAAATTTTTACACACGCTTTCCCCCTCCCCCCCCCCTCTTTTGTGGTATTTTAGCGAATGGTGAGAGTCCCCCCCCCCCGCCTACCCCCCTACCCTTCCCCCGGCTTTTCGAATTTTCGGTGCCTGGAAGCAAGGTCTAGCGCCGGGGAGACCTCTTTGTGTCAGGTTGAAGGTCCCAAACAAAAAGTAGGAACCCCCACCCCTCGAGGTAACTGATCCGCCCCTGAGAAGTCTTAGTCTACTGTTGACGCAATTCCGACTTCGACCCGGCTGACGGTGTCAATCCACTTTCATGCCATACACAGTAGTCCAAGGACCTTGGCTTAGACGTGAATACCACTTTTGGAGTCCCAATAACGTTGAACGGAAGGTGAAAGAACGACTGATCGACAGTGATAGTTCAAGAGTAGTGCCTGAGTGACAGCTATAATGATTCCGATTAATTTTCTTTTTTAAATACGCTTATGTTGATTTTGTCCTGTTGACTGGCTGGCTGGCTGGCTGGCTGGCTGGCTGGCTGGCTGGCTGGCTGGCTGGCTGGTTGGTTGGTTGGTTGGTTGGTCTATTCGTTGACTACCTGGATTGTTGGTTTTGTTTGGCCAGTTATTCCTGGCTTTCTTGCAAAAAAAACAGATACCAAATAGTGTGGTTACCCCAAACAAATCTTGTTAAAAGCGAATTACAGATCACTTTGTCAATGTAAAAGACAGCAAGCGAAATGTACATTAACCATTGCAAAAAGGACTGCTATAATAAGGAACTATAGGTGGTGGGAGGAGGAAGAAGGCGACCAATGAATCATAGCTTACTACAAAGCTAACCAATCGTTGCTAAGCTTGCGGAAATGCGGCAGACAAGCCTACACGGCCAATGCACTTCATCTTTCTTTTATTGGTCCCATGGGCACTGGTGCGCACACGCTTAGGTCTGGGCTCAGTTGCACGAGAGTATATTAGCCTTGTGCAACTACTAGGGCGGAATAACCGGCGTGGCCGAGAGATAAGTTTATAGGATACGAAAAATTAACCCCTTCACTGCCGCAAAAGTGCGAACACCACCCAACTGCAAGAGGCAAAGAACCTCATGAGCCCCCGCGGATGCGGGGGCTCATGAGGTTCTTTGCTCTTGTTGATCCTGTTCATATCCGTCTTCCTTTGGACTGACGATGGGAGTTACAACTGATTCTGTGTTAAATTTTCCCTGCTTTCAAAGACATAATCTTGCGGCCACTCGCAGTGAAAGGGTTAAATATACGTGTAGTGTCCATAACCCCTTCACTGCTAAAGGAGGCAGACTGTGTTTCTGAATCTTAGTCAATTCAACGCTAAAGAAGCCCAGACGTCCAAACGAACAAGGACGCAAAATGGCGTCAGCAAAAAGACTTAGATCCTCATGAGCCCCCGCGACCGCGGGGGCTCATGAGGATCCATGTCTCTGGCAGTTAGACTGTGATCACTTTTGCCTCCGCAGTGAGGGGCCGCTTCATTGAGATTCGTCCGTGCTGGACTGAATCAACAATGGCGATCGAGTTAGACCATGAAGCGCACTCTCCTCCACCGCGCGACATTCCAAACTGAAATTCTTTCGGTCGTAGAAAACATATATAAAACCAACCACGCAAGAGGAATAGATCCTCATGAGCACCCGCTGATCAGCGGGGGCTCATGAGGGTCATACCTCTTGCAGATATACATGGATGATCGTGTGGCGCATGAGGATCTGTGCGTCGTGAGGATAGACATGGTGTGAGAGATCGCGGGGGGGGGGGGGGGAATGGGGGGTGGGGGAGGGGGGCATTAAGATCTGTGCC
>BTPG01000005.1:201317009-201332009 GCA_036245525.1 Semisulcospira habei
TTGATTCTTCCCTATGCTCCCTCGCTCCCCTACCCCCCCCCCCTCCACACATACACACACACGCTCACACACCCCTCCCCCTTCCCAATACCTCTGCTTAATATCTATGTATCTATGTACGCCATTGCACAAAAAAGACGACTGAATTGTATCAGCTGCACAATATCAGTTACGACGACGTAGCAAACAAGCTGTGCGAGACCGTGAACAGGAATATCCACACCCAGTCACTTCATGCCGCAAGAGGCACAGATTCACATAAGCCCCGTAAGTTGTAGCGGTACATGAGATCGGTGACGAGATCCGGTTAAATTGTGCCTCATGAGTTGAAAGTGTTATGTCGAGCTGAGCGGAGCACTGGTTATTCAGTGTGTTGACTCCAATGCTTCGCGCCCTCAGATCAAAGAGCCATTCATACGAACCTATACATGTCCCCAAAAGCAAAAGGTCATCGGTTCGACGTCGGCCGCAGTTGTCCCGCCGCGCACTGTCGTGCGCGGGCCAACTGCGGCCGACGTCGGTCCGAGGAACTTTGCGCACTTGGTTCTCAGTAAAACCAGCGACGGTGATGACGGTGATAGACTAGACCAGTAACTTGAGCACGATGGAGCAAGCTCAGAGATCGAACACGCAGCTTAGAATTTTACAGCGAGCTCGAAAACCGACAAAAAAATGCTCTGTGTTATGCTCATGTGTATGCTTGTAATAGTTTTCAACAACTACCTCGTCAACCCCAGTTTTGCGGAAAGCGACTTCACGATCCACATGGACAATGCGACGGCGTATTTCGCTAAGAGTCTGTGCTATTCCTTGATCCTCACCGGATACATAATCGCGGGGGCCTTGTCTTACAGATGGCTGCTGCCGCGGTTGTTGTGCACACGAAACTATGGACGACTCAAGTTGTTGACAGTGAGAGGGCTTATGGCTCTGTGTTTCTGTGTGTTTTTTATGAATGTGTTGGTGTACATAACTCTGGCCGCGCAGTCTTATGTACTGTCTTATGTACTTTTTTCATCAGTACTCTCTTCTGGGCCAGTTATACGTCGGCGGACAAAGTACAAGCACAGTGCAGCATTCAGATCTGCACAGTTTTAGATCTGATAGTGGGCCATATTTGCAAATTGACCCGACTGTACCGGTATGGCACATATCTTCCATTGAAACACATCGGCGGTATCTATCAGAAGACGTCAAATTCCTCTGCAAACTCCAACTTCCCACCACGCTTGACGATGTGAGGATAGCAAACATTTCCTACAGAATTTGGTGGACTTTACACAACAGAAACGTTTCTGGGAAGACCAAAATGGACACAGAGCGCATATCCCTTCACGACATCAGATCCACCCTGCTCGTGCCTCGCATCGCTCATCAAGATTACGGGACATATAAATGTCTCACCGCCCTACGCTTTGGGCAGGTAAAGTTACAAAACGTTTAGCACTTTCACGTCCTAAATCCTGAGCACCCCATTTTGCCAGCAACGCTCCCTGGTTTCCGTACTTGGACGCCATTTTTATCTCGATGGCACTGACATATTTTCAACCAACAATGAAAAAGCGAGTCTCTCGCTTTTTCCTTAACCTGTGGGTGGTCAGGTTGGCAATGGCGTGGAAAAGCGAGAAGCTATGTACCCAATGCGCAAAAGGCCATCCGGCCGTTGTTGGTCGTGCGCCAGCCAACGGCGGTTGAAGGTGTCGGCCGGATGGCCTTTTCCGCATGGGGTATGCATAGTTATACCTCCTCTGCACATAATATTGCAAGAGTAATTTTGGTGATTCGTCATTCAGTTTTGCTTTGGGCCGGGACACACCTCCTCCTGACCGGCCTACGCTGTAAACAAAGGTCCTCGGGCCGATGTCGGCCGCAGAGGGCCCGCGCACAGCTGTACGCGGGTCCACTGCGGCCGGACGTGTGTCCGATGGTCTTTTGATTACTGGGTACGTATGTAAAAGTATGCTTGGGTCATGCCTCTTTCATTAAACCCAACTGTCAAGTCGTTTTGTGCAGCTTTTGTGAGAAGCACATGAACTGCGGCCAAACTGTTTGAGGGAGATGGAGGGGAAGTGGTAGTAATACAAAATGATGATGTTTGGTTTGGGCATACTGATGAGGGGAGAATGTGTTAATATCATGACCCGTGATTGCCGTGTTTTAGGTTTTTGTGACTGACTCGTAAAAGGTTCGTAGTGTCCGCGATTCGTGAAAAAAAGTTACAACTTGTCATGGCTCATGGGGGATTGCCTCAATATGTATGATTCGTGGCTTCTGTCGTGAAGCCGTGACTAGCACCCCCCCCCCCCCCCCCCAGCCCTCTCGCCCGAATGTCGTTTGATTTTCAACATTCGCGTGAGAGAAAAAAACCCGAGTAATTGGGCCAAACAAATAGGCATAAAGAACACAGGACTAACAAGAGACATAAACCCTCATGAGCCCTCATGAGGATTTATGTCTCTTGCAGATGGGTGGCCTTCCCTTTGCCCCGGCAGTCAAGGGGTTAAAACTTTCCTGCGCCACTGCTTGGTGTGTCCGACTCACACAGGAAGAGACACGGACAATCCGTCAAAGCAGTTCAGTATCGGGGCGACTTCGTCAAGTAAATCGCATTAGGTCCGACTATTAGGTCAACTGTATGATATCTGGTCTTTGCTTCGTATAGTAAAATGGTCCTGTGCGAAGATATTTGCGAACAACGTTGTGCGCTCCGATGTCAAACGACCAATAGCACTTTCAGGAAGGAGCGGAGAAGGAAAAGAACTGTTCATTGTCCAGGATGACAAGATGAGATTTCATCCCAAAGTCTACCGTATTGTTTTGAGGCGGCTCACATGCGATTTGCTCTAGGAACATTCAGAGTTGTTACTATTTTTTAAGCTTATCCTTCTGATTCTTCGCTCTCCACCCTAAGCCACCATACCCCCAGCCCCCCCCCCCCCCCCCTCTCCTGATCCGCACAAACACTGACACACATGGTGCCAGTTACACGTTCTGTGGGCTGACGTATAGGCCACAGACTGTCTTCCCAATTATAAGCATGTTCTTAATTGGACAAACTTTTGATCGGTAAACCTAGATCGGAGAAGATCGGCGATCTTTTGGTTTGTTTCTTAATTGAGGTTGAACGAACCCAGGCGAACTTCAGCAAACCAGGTTTGCCATGGTTCTCTTTTTTAACTGAAGTGCTTGATTCGGCGTACTTACTGTCTGCAAAGGTGTTTAAAATGGCTGCCGCTATGCCGCTTCGCGATTTGAACGATGTTTGTTTTGTACTCCTTGCAGTAGCGACCCCACAAACAGCGTTGCGCCTCCCACAAATCAATAAAAATAGGTTTTGTTCTTCGCACGAGTGAACTATATCGCCGTCCGCCATATTTGTTTGTATCGGTCACTGTCTTCTTATCTCCAACGCAGAAGAGGGTAAACGTTTTGACCTATCAGAGGAAAGGTTCGCCTTGGTTTGCTCAACGCGTTTAGCGACCCTTTTCCGACAGCGAACTATGGTTTGCGAGGTTCGTGAACTACTTCGAACTAGGTTCGCCGTATCTTTAGATCGTCCAATTAAAAACCAACCTGGTTCGTCCGAGATCGTGAACTCGCTATTTCGTCAGAGTTCGCGAACTAAAGTTCGTTTAATTAAGAACATGCTTAATCAAATTGTCGGAAAAAGAGCATTGCTTCTACCCATACACATGAATAACACTGACTTTTCGTGCTTTGCGTTTGTCAGGAACATTGCACAACACTGACGTGCTTGGCGCTTTTACGTCACTCTCATTGTCCGAGTCGTGACTGAAAGGCACGCGGCAAGGGTCTCTTCCACGCAGCCTCTTCCAGGGCTGACTCTTTGGTGGGAGTGAAACGTGGTTCGAACATTTTCAAAAATGAATAAATTATCATTCAAAAAGCTGAAGAGGAACAATGCTGACTAACGAACTCATTCAATGTCTTCCTTTAATCTAGCAATATGCACAATATCTAGTAAGAGTAAGACAAATTACGGACTCTAATGCGGATCAACCGGTTCATGTGAAAGGGTCATTTTCTCAATAATGTGTGAACTAATTTAAAAGTTTTTTAAAAGGTCTCGAGATAATTCTTTTAAAGACGATATCTTAAAGTTTCAAGCCTATCCGTCCACAAACGAGGGCTCTAGTCGCTGTCACACACACACACACACACACACACACACACACACACACACACACACACACACACACACACACACACACACACACACACACACACGCACGGCGCTTTGGCGCTACATCTGCGTTCAACAGCAATGCTAGCCTAGCTAGACTACGTGACGTAATTTTCTCGTTACTACACTTTTACAGTGTGACGCCTGCCCGCCTATGTTCAACACCTACTAGGTGTTGAACGGGCTGAGGCCAGCTCCATTTCAAAGTCTACCGTATTTTAAATACGGTAGACAAAAACGGCAATAAGCCTCGCTTCATAACAAAACGTCAGTAGACTCAAATCTGTTCGTTGTTAATCCGAAATGTGTTATTATAAGCAAAGTAACGTAAATAAATAAATAAAATCAGCGCATTAAATAGGCGCTTTATCCCAATTGCAAATCGGCTCAAAGCGCCGCCGCGAACTGAACCCAATAAGCACGCTCACGTGAATCACGCGCATTCACTCACACACTGTACATAAACACAGACATTCACGTGGTGCTAAGGACTAGCTCAAGCGAGCTACTGAAGTTTTTTGGGAAATTCAAATCGTTTATATTTGAAATGTGATTAACCCATTCAGCCCTGACGCACTACACCAGGAGATGGGTCGACCATGATAATTCAAGGGTAGTGCCAGATTAGCTTGGCGCCTGACGGCGCCAAGCTAATCTGGCACTACCCTTGAATTATCATGGTCGATCCATCTCCTGCAACTGGTGCATAGTCGTTAGATGACGCCGCTC
Organism: Semisulcospira habei; assembly: GCA_036245525.1. Taxonomy (NCBI): domain Eukaryota; kingdom Metazoa; phylum Mollusca; class Gastropoda; family Semisulcospiridae; genus Semisulcospira; species Semisulcospira habei. Next base: position 201,321,943 of record BTPG01000005.1, read on the forward strand.
CAAAATTTGGGAAATACGGGCGTCGGGCTGAATGGGTTCAGTGGGCTGAAATTGATACCAAAGTCGAAGTAATGTACATAGCAAAGGTGGTGTTGGAACCTACAGGGCCAACTTCTTGTTTGGGACCTTGAACCTGTTACAAAGGGCCTCTAGGTCTTCTTTCCGCTGAAAAATCAAACAGTGGGGGGGGAGGGGGGGCGATGTAGTTTCCAGGCGCCGAAAAATCAGTGGGGGTGGGGGGGTGGGGGGGGGGCTTCTTTCAGAGCGCCAAAACAAAAAAAAAATCAACAATCGCACAGAGGAGATAACAGATAACAAACCACTGGGCAGGGGTGAAGAGGGGGGCATACAACCCCAAAAAGGGACATTCTTATAGCATTTTAACAAATTGGGGTGGGGGGGGAGGCCATGCCCCCCCTGCCCCCCCCCCCTGGATCCGGGCCTGACCTATGTGTGTGTGTGTGTGTAGCGGGGGGTGGGGGGATGTTGTTATATCTGACTTTTGTTGTGTCTGACCTTCTCATAAGCGCTTTTTACTGTATTTATACAGTGTACTTAGAAATATCCGTGTTGTGGATTTAACTTAACCCATTAACGTTTAATCCCACGACCGCATTGTTCACATTTTTGAGGTGTCACATAACAACTATGAGCCAGTCGCAGGATATTGATTGACCATATTAATTCAAAAGTAGTGCCAGATTAGCTTGAAGGCGGCAAGCTAATCTGGTACTACCCTTGAATTATCATGGCGGATCCATCTCCTGCTGTAGGGCGTCGGGCCTAAATGGGTTAACTCATTCTGCCCTCGACACACCACAGCAACTTGAGATATGATTCGACCATGATAGTTCAAGGGTGGTGGCAGAATAGCTATTCTGCCACCACCCTTGAACTATCATGGTCGATCTGTTTCCTGAATTGTAATGCAGTCCTCAGAGAATAACTCTAAAATGTGGGTATTTCGTACCTCGGGCACAACGAGTTATATACGCAATTACAGTAGAGACTGCATGTGGTTGCTTTTCTCTGTTGATCTGTTGGTTTTAGGCAAAACTTGAAGAGAACCACCTAGAGGCAGCAACATTTCATTTGGAACCACAGCACTTTGGACACCACGATCTCATTGCCTTACCAGGGACGTCATTTTCTGTCCTCATCGATCCCTTCATAGTGACGCACGAGGACGCGGAATTGTCTGTTACTCACATTGTAAAGAACCCAGGTGACACAGAGTTTAAAATACGCAAGGAACACAATTTTGTTGATGCAATGTGCAAAGAAATTACCCTTTCAAACAAGTACGGTATTACCAGATACAGGCAACGCCTGGAAAATGAACCTGAATTGTTAAAGATATACCGTGATCCTGACCTTGACACGCAGGATTTCTGCGTACGCTTTAACGATTATGGCGTCAACCACACGTTCATCGTTGAAAGACAGTTTTACGGTGCAGGAGGCGACATCAACTTAATACGGGTCGAAATTCCGTTCTCGTTCATTCTGCGTCCCCCAGCGGCATTGTGGGGACAAGGTGCCTTTGGGGATGCTTTCCTCCAACAGTGTGTAGACGGGGAAACGTTTGTAGCGAACGAGACCTGTTTGGAACGTGGGTATTCCGTCATTTGGTGGGCTTGGGCGAGTTACCGCTTAGTATTTTGTTCACTAATGTATGTCTTGCCAATAGTGGTACTTTATGTGTATTTGAAACTTTTGAAGCTAGTGTGGATGTTTGTTCTGACGGGATCATTCAGGCCTCCTATGATACAGACTTTGCACGACGTTCCGATGGGTCCTGACGACGTGGGCAGACCTGACACCGCATACTCCGTGTTTCTTTCTCATCATGACCGTGACGAGGAAGATGCTCGCGCTGTCCGCGTAATACTTGAGGCTCAATCGTTGCGTGTGTTTGACTCTGTACGGGACGTGTCTCCAGACGAAACCCAGCTGACAGCGTGGGACAGGGCCATAGACGACAGCGCCATTTTTGTTGTCCTGGTATCAAAGCACTATCGGACCGACCCAGAGCTGCAAGCACAGTTCGGCTACATTCACTATCGCATGCTGTCTCACGAGGTGTCGGAGAACAGGGTGCTGCTCATTTCCCGTTGTCTCAAGCACATCCCGCGCAATCTCGGACCACTTCCCGTGATCAATCTGCGTGTCGTGAATTTTCGCCAGCAGATAGAGTGGTGGGCCCAGACAGAGGCTATTGGGCCTAACCACGAGAGCGTCGCCAGGCAGCTGATGCGGAATATTCAGACAAGCGCACGTCATCTTGTCCCGAATCGTCTGCAGACGGCGACGGCGTTGCATGACATCGGCAACATGGAAGCAGAAGAAGAGGATGCTGTCATGCCGCTTGGAGGCTATTCTTACAACGTTCGTGACCACACGCTTGTGGGGTATGATGTTCTGCTGACATATTGTGAGTATTCTACCTCTGATTGTGACGTTGCCGGCAAGGTTAAGGCTCACCTTACAATGCTAGGCCTGAGCGTGTTTGACGCCGTGCACGACATTCCGGGAGGTCAGGAGGAGACCGCCGTGGTAGCGGCAGCAGCTCAGTGTGCCTCCTTCGTGGTTCTGCTGTCCTCCGCCTACCGCACCCATCCCCTGACTCGCCGTCTGCACTTCCCTCAGGTCCTGGTGGTTGTGAACACAGGCCGAATCAGCTTGGACAACGTTCTCATCATCAGAACTGGATATACTTCATCGGACGTGTTACCTGGAGGCAGAGAGGGACAAGGTACTGACCCAGCAAGAGGTTTAAATGGCGAAGAGGAAGAGAGTATGGGCGAGGATAACTACTCACTGCCAGAGGGTCTACAGGGTCTGCACAATTTCAGTTGGACAGGAGGTTTAGCGGACGAAGATTACTTGAGAAACGTTTCTAGGTGGGCAAGGCCGATTGTTGAACAAAGAAGGACACATACGGGTGAAACGTGAAGGAAATAGGACAATGATTCGGGGACAAGCAAATAAGAAAAATAACAAGCTTAGCGTAATACTAGGTTCCAAACAGATTTCTTTCATTCGTCTCTCGTTGTAAAGAATGTACGATTGAGTGAAGATTATTTATTGGCAACTTTCAAACACTTTTACTGATTTTACTGTTAATAAATGAATGTGCGCTACATACTCAAAGCAAAGGATGGTAAATTAACCCTATAATTGTCGGTAGCGGTTTTCGTCGTGCGGATGTTTCCTGTAGGAATCATCGCGACATAAACCGCTACCCACAGTCATACGGTTAACAATTGTTTATTCATCGTTATAATTATCCCCACACGATGAGGGTAATTACTAAATACCTTGGCACCTCTAGGCGCCGAGCTGTTCCGGCCTAATTATTGATCAACCACGTCCAATATCTCTCCAGAAATGAAATGTATTCTTCAGAGGACAACTCTCAAATTTGCGAAGTTCTAGCCTGGGCATCAATGCGTCATAGAGCTGTGTTTAGCAACTATACCGACGAGCAGAAGAAATGAGACATCATTGGAATCATCGAAAACACTTCAGTGTTTCCGATGATTCCAATGATATCGCATTGATTTAGTTTGCTCTTCAGCATATTTTCCACCAATTCCGGATTCGTTTATACTAAGAGTCTCCCCTTTGTTCAGCCATGGACTTTCGTTTGAAACCCGTGGCAGTTTGGTTCCGGAAAAGCTGACAAGAGATCTTCCCCGCGGTTCAACCCGTGGGTCAAGGAATGCATGTCAATAAGGGAGAAATTGCCCTTGATCCACATCGCATTACCACCCATCCTGCCTCACGATCGGAAGTCACGTGATCAAAACTTAAACGGATCGTTTACAGGGTAAATAATGGCAACAACCATGCAAATATTACAGTCTCAGTCCCTTTTGGGCTGGAAGTCTGAACCATTAAATCTGCTGATTAGTGTAGAAAAATCACAGCGTGACGACTTCACTCCTTTGCTTAACTCATTCAAGACGGACGGCATCCGGATGCGTGGCTTAAGCCGCGTATCTGGATGCCGCCCGTCTCGATTGATTTAAACAGTTATACTGTCTTTCTGTGAAGTTCAGATTTGAATACAAAATTGTCAATCTCGCCAGGTTTTGGACAAAACACTCCTGCCATACATGTCTTCCTGCCTCAGTGTCTACACACTAACCAGAGTATTGCGCTCCAGCACTGACAGAATATTGACTATCCCCAGAGTATCCCTAAAAAGCGTTGGTCAGCGGTCATTTCTTTCCAAGTTCCCAAATTGTGGAATAGCCTTCCCCGTCTTCGGCCATTATTAGGCCTGGATTGAAAACACTTTTCTTTTTTTTTTTTCTCGATATGGCCTTTGAAATGAATTGATAAACCTGCGTTGCCCCATGTGTATATATATTTTCAGGTTCTCGAAATGATTTATGGCTATTATTTCAGTATTGTATGAATGTGCATTTGTACTTATCGGTGCTTGTACTAATATGCTGTCTGTACTTTATTGTATTCACTTAGTTAACTAGACGTAGAGCACTTTTGTGCGGGGATATTGCGCTATATAAGAGTTATATATTATTATTATTATTATTACTATTATTATTATTACTATTATTATCATTTTATTATTATTATTATTATTATTATTACTATTATTATTATCATTATTATTATTATTATTATTATTATTATTATTATTATTATTATTATTATTGTTAAATAAATGAAAAAAATGTGTGTCATTTTATGGCTCGCTAGGAGTGGCTTAGAAATTCTATGAAAAATAAACAAGCATGAAAAGCGACAGATATTACTATTTTATCAAGGTTAGATCTTCTTAAACAGTTGCCGTAGAAGAATTTTGAAAATCCACTGGCCAGAGAAGATCAGCAACGTCAGACTCTGGGAGAGAACAGAGCAGATAACAGCAGAGAATGAAATTGGGCGAAGAAGATGGGGATGGATTGGTCTCAGTCTGAGAAAGCCAGCTTCCAGTATCACTAGGCAGGCATTGTCATGGAACCCCCAGGGAAAGAGGAAAAGAGGTAGACCGAGAAACTCCTGGCGTCGAGACCTCCAAGCAGACATCAAGAGACTGGGAACCACCTGGAGTAAAATCGAAGGAGAAGCACAGGACAGGAGTCGCTGGAGGTCTCTCGTCGACGGCCTATACCCGGGTAGGGGTGACAGGCGTAAGTAAGTAAGTAAGTAAGTAGCCATGCGCTCTAATCCAAGGTGAAGGTCGGACCCTCTGAAATACATCATGTCTGGTGCACGACTCAGTGACTATGCAGCACTAACTTCCACTTAACCCATTCAACTCCACGGCCGCATTTCAACATTTGGATTTGACATCGACATCTAACGACTATGTACCAGACGCAGGAGACGGATCGACCATTATAATTCAAGGCTAGTGCCAGAGTAGTTTGGCGCTTGAAGGCGCCAAGCTAATCTGGCACTACCCTTGAATTATCACGGTCGATCCATCTCCTGCTGTAGTGCCTCGGGGTTAAATGGGGCTAAAAGGGCTTCAAGATGCCAACCTACATTCTGGCACCAGCCTTCAACTATCATCGTTGATCCGTTTCATGTTGCAGTTAGTCCGGGCTGAAAGGTTTGATAGACGTTGGGAAAATCAGACTTGAGAAGATCAAACTTGCCGGAAAAAGGGACTTTAAAGGACTGGACAAACATGCGATATCGCATGTTTTTCCGGGCTTCTAATCCACTGTTTTCGTCGAAGCACGTGCAATTTTGACCTACTTTTGATTTCCGGAAATCGTCCATTGAGGCACATTCGCCCAAGGACCTCTTGTATCATATATTCGAAATAGAAAGGCTCTTTGCTTCGGATTTTATGACAATGCACACCAGATCTGCACACAAAGGCCTAAGACAGCAAGTCCATTTCTGTGAAAAGCGAGATTTTGTATTTTATTACGATGTAAATCTCGCTCTTCACAAAAATGGAATTAATGTCTTTTGCTTTTCAGTTGCCGGAGGTCCGATCCAGTCCATACATCAATATATACTACGCACTGGCTTGTGAATGAAAGGACGCTGTAGACTCACAGGCTGCAACCTACCAGACGCCAAATTACGCGCTTCAATTGCTAGTGTGTCGGGCTGGTTGTCTGTCTCCCAGCAGTAACTTACACAAAGACAAAAATCGATTCGGCAAGTTTTCCGATTCCCCCTAGACTACGATACCATCCAGCGCAAATGTTTGTATTTTCTGGCGTTGAATACTCGCCGGCATGGAGACCTGGTGCGGTTTTTAACTCCTTGGCTGCTACTGACGATACTCGATCGGCGGAATAGACGTGTAGTTACGCGTCTTTTCCCCCGAGCGGTGAAGTCAGTAGCAGTCAAGGGGTTAAATTGATCCAAGACAAAGACGCAGTGAGCATTCACGTACAGTAAAATGGTATCTTTTCTGTGCTTGATTATTATTAAGAATTTCATCAAGCGAGTTAATAATAATAATAATAATAATAATACCGTTATTAAATAGGCGTTTTTTCTCAATTTTTGGGCAAATCGACTCAAAGCGCCGCGAACTAAAACCCAACACGCACACTCACATAACAGACACGGATTTACGCCATTTAAGACAAACACAGTACAAGACAGACGAAGGGCCAGTTCAGCTACTGAAGTTACAGAGATTTTTTATCGCTTGTATTTGAAATTTGTAAAGTGGCCTGAAACCGGTACCAAAGTGTGGGGGGTGGGGGGTGGAAAAACCGGAGTACCCGGAGAAAGAACCCCCGACAGTCCGCCCGAATTAACGGTGACACTTACCAGAGGAGAAAAGTCCGACGCTGCAACCCGGTATCGAACCTCGCACCTTTGGCATTGGTGGCAGGCGCTTTAACCACTGCGCCACGGACCGACCGAGTTTCGGGTTTTCCTGTTGGGAAAAAGTCCGATACCTATTCGGCATCTCAGTCCTAACACACAAAGACAAATTCAGTTCATTAACCCAATTGCTCTTATTGCTGCAACATCTGTGTACAATTCATTTCTGTTACGCTTTGTTTATATTCATTGGCTGTATATTTATATAGCGTCCTGTGATATCAGTGAAATTAACTTAAACGAATTCTGTCCGGATAAGTCTGTGATTTTGGACTTTGCGGCGTACGGACGCATGGTCTTAAATCACAGACCAGCAGCTGACACACAGATGTTACAGTTCATGTGAAACACAAGCATGGCGCGTTTGTAATTATATACAACATATTATGTGAATAGCAGAGGGGTGACGAATAGTGGTTCCTTCAAAAAGATATGCTGCATTTGCAAGAGGCATAGATCCTCATGAGCCCCCGCACCTGCGGGGGCTCATGAGGATCTATACCTCTTGCAGCCTTAGATCTAAAACCCCTCAAAGGTAGCCTTCAAATGTGTTTCGTAAAGTCCAATATTACGTACTAGAATGTACATCAAACTACACTTTTGTTGTGAGCATTATTATGTTCTCGTTGTATGCGTGTTATCTGCATTATTTTTGGACGGTAGTCGTAGGGTACACACTTGTTTAAAAAATGTATTTACTGCAAAACAAAACAAAATGTAGAAAAACGTTTAGAACTTGACACTGACCTTTGGTCTACCACAAAGGTGGTTTTAAAAAAGGTTCTAAACAAATTTGAGTTCGAACCCGCGACCTTTCGGACACGAATCGAAGCTCTATGCAAGATTATAGAGCACTCGCATCAATCTATCCACAGGCATAGGATGATCGCTGCGAAATCGACCACCTCTTTATCACAGGTAGTAGAAAACAGCGCATTCCCAGTAAGCAAAAGTCCTCTGGCCCATGACGGCCGCAGTGGGCCCGCGCACAGTGCGCGGGCCCACTTCGGCCATCGTGGGCCCGAGGACGGTTTCTCATATCGGGGTTGGCGCTATTTTCTACTACCTGTGTTAAAGTACCATTAAGCATAAACCTGAAGACACATTTCAGCACCTCTTGTGTTTGTTATGCCTTGTCGACACACGGCCTCATGAACTTTATCAGCAATTTGGACACGCAGCAAAAGCACACTCGTAATAGCAGGCACTTATATATTTTGTTTCAGAAGTGTATATTTGAACAGTTACGGCGGTAGTGGGCCTTTAAAGAGGTAGTGGTTTTAAAAATAATCATCCTATGCAGTTGTGAGTAAATCCACCTATTGTTGTGAGCGTAGGTTCTAGGGTTCCGTCACCCACACTGAACGTAATTAGCGCCTGTTAGCAGGTGGCGAGGCAATCAAACACGTGCCGGGTTCACCCCCACCCCCACAATGGTAATGCAGGCGTACACGACGACAGCCGATCAATCAGAAATGTAGCCGGGGACACATATGACTACTAGTGAGGTTTCGTTTGAAACGAACGAAAGCTAAGTCCTGTCGGAAACCCAGCTTGCACCATAAGCGCCGACAACACTGCAAACATCTCCAAGAGGCACAGGTCATCAGCGACTGGGGTCTGTGCCTTTTGGTGACACAACTCTGCGTTTACGTTTCATGGGCAGCTGAATTAGCCCACTCAGCCCTGACGCACGACAGCAGGAGATAGATTGACCATGATAATTCAAGGGTAGTGCCAGATTAGCTTGGCGCCGTCAGGCGCCAAGCTAATCTGGCACTACCCTTGAATTAGCATGGTCGATCCCTCTCCTGCGACAGGTAATTCAGTAGTCGGTGACACCTCCAAAATTTGGGAAATGGGATCGTGGGGTTAACTGCGACTGCTGTTGAGCAGTGAAGGGGTCAGTTATCCTCTTCGACGAATCAGTCCTAGGCGTTAGAAAAGACTAAGAGAAAAATATCAAATTAGAGCAGTTCTTTTCAGCAGAATACTAATGTTTCGACTTCTACAACATTGTTACAGCATAACACACACAAATAAGTTTGTTCTATAGTGCATTTATTTTTGAAAGAAAAAATCAGTTGGTGTATAATACAGAAAATGTATCACAGAATGTTGCAGAAAATTCAACAGGCTGAGAAGGAAACACATTGTGTTACACTCATTACAAAGATCGATTATTAATAAAAACGCCAAAACTCTGAAGTGAAACATCTCTCTCTCTCTCTCTCTCTCTCTCTCTCTCTCTCTCTCTCTCTCTCTCTCTCTCTCTCTCTCTCTCTCTCTCTCTCTCTCTCTCTCTCTCTCGATCTCCCTCTCTCTCTCTCTCTCGATCTCTCGCGTGACAACATGACAATTCATCATGAATTATTTACAAACTGCCATAATATTTCATTTCAACACAAAAGGTCACATGCTGTTCAATCATTCGATGCATATACAGGCTCCATTTCAGTTTTCAAAAGTTTCACATAAATCAATAACGTCATAAATGTGTATTTCCCTTCAACCTCTACGTGTGAGATGGATCGAATTTAACAGCTCGGAGGGTAGTGCCTGATTACCTTCGAGTCTCCAAAAAGGGCCCCGAGCTAATCAGGCATTGTCCTTAAACTATTACAGTCGGTCCATTAACATAAATCATAAAATTATAAATGCGGCGGACAAGAAAGAGATGTCAAGCTAATCAAGCACTACCCTTATCCTATTAAAGTCGATCGATTTCCTGTGGCTTGCACTCAGTGCTTATATTCGATTACAAAATGCGAGTTACAATTGGCTCTGGCGGTGAAAATGGCAGAAACATCAGTGATCACGTGATGCGAGAAAGCTGAAATTCCAGGGAGCCGGCAGGATAATAATGTTAACCTGATTAACTCATTCGAGACGTGCCGCATTAGGATACACCGCGTAAAGCCGCGTATCCGAGCCAGTGCAGCACGTCCGGAATGTGTTAAACAAGGGGTGAGTTTAGTGAGTTTGGGTGCTATATACAGTCTGCATCACAAAAGTGTCACCTCGCTACATGTATTTGATCGGTTCACAGCTAAATGTCAGTACTAAAAGTGAAAGAGCTTAACCCTCTGACCGCCACGAAAAACTGAACATCACCTTACTGCATGAGGTATAGATCCTCATGAGCCCCCGCAGTTGCGGCACTGGCTGTGAAGAGCTGAAACTAGAACAGTAGCCTACGTGCAAAAACAAGCATCAAAACAATCGTGAAC
>BTPG01000005.1:201337009-201352009 GCA_036245525.1 Semisulcospira habei
GAAACTTCCGGAGAATTCCGGCAAGATCGTGAACTGTGTAGTACTCTTGTGTGACGTCATTACACACGGGGATTTCCCAAAATCGGGGTTGAAATTAGCAGTCGAATTTCGTACACTATTGTAGTTTATTCTAGAAAGTTCTTTTTCATCACTGAATATTTATGAGTTTCGGTTACGTGTTCTGTTCTGATTGGTTGTGTTGTATGAATTTGCTAGATTATTCCGGAAAGCTATTATACTATAAAAGATTGTGCTGGGAAGCGCGTTGGTACATTGTCGTACATTGTCAGTGATGGAGTTATGCAGTGTATAGTGTTTACATTGTATGATAGCCACAGTGTGTCAAAAGCGTGGATACATTGTAGAGGAGACATTGTATCAGTGTTGTTGCATTTGTGAATGCATTGTTTGGAGATCGCATCGCTACAATAAAATATTGTTGGAACTGTTTCTCCAGTGTGGTCTACATCCTTAAGCCACGTGTGACGGGTTGCAGCTGAGTGAAGTTTCTTTAAAAGAACTTTACATGCGTACGTCTAGTGTGATATCATACTATGACTACGACTCAACACGTAACACCCGTCTTGGTATGCTAACTTCATCCGTCGTCTTTGGCACGTCTTGCCACGTTAATTGACCATTTCACGCACAGCAACACGGCAACAACGCAAATATCGCCGGAGAAGTTGCATATTTCTAAACACAGTTTACAGGTTCAAGTTCTTGCCTGTGCAGAAAACAGGAATTCCAGAGTGCCACGCGTCGCCATAAATTAACCCTTTCCCCGCGATGATTCCTGCAAGATTCAAAAGTCGCTACCGACAGCCAAAGAGTTAACCCTTTTAGCCCCAAGGCCCCATTTCTCAAATTTGGGAGGTGTTGCCTAACGACTATGTACCAGCGGCAGGAGATGGCTTGACCATGATAATTCAAGGGTAGTGCCAGATTAGCTTGGCGCCTGAATGCGCCAAGCTAATCTTGCACTACCCTTGAATTATCATGGTCAGTCCATCTCCTGCTGTAGGGATCCGGGGCTAGAAGGGTTAAGCCGTACAAACCACGCCTCACGATGGTATAACTACTGTACTGTGTTCTCATCTGTGATTGTGGACCTAGTATGGGGCTCGAGCTGTAAGATCCAAACCCCTAAACCAGTGCTCAGTAATTTCAAATGGTGAAATGTCACTGCAAAGCACACGCATTTAGTGCCAATAACTACATGGAGGTTTTAGCTGCGACACACGTTTATCATACGATATAGTTTACGGAACGCTAGATAATAAAGTTTAATACATCAATTAATAATTAATTAATTAAAAATGACAACTTGGACATCAATTAATAATTAATTAATTAAAAATGACAACTTGATCAATCTGGCAGGAAAGATATTCGAAAAGTAAACGTAAATCAGGCTTTTGTTATCTTTTTTACAGACAAATATATCAGTTCCTACTTTTCGTGTTTATTTTCTGACAAATTCGTAAATTCCTCATGTGAAGATTCACACGCTGAGCCGCATTGTCTATTCATCATTGTCCGAATCCAGTTCTGGTGAAGAGACAAACATTATAATGTTTCTACTTTGGTGCTTTCTCTTTGTTACTTTGTATCACTTCCAATCGCATCATAGTGAACGGCATTCTACCAGAAAACACGTTATAATAGAAAACACATATACCAATCTCATTGAGAAAAACACAATATTATTCCAAGAGAACTTTCTGTACACTTTTGAAAGCAGGAGCCAGATTACCAACATTTTGAGCCTCCAGTACAGATCTCGCTCTACATACGAGCTACAGAAGACAGATCGACTCTTTGACCTAAAGGGTAATGCCTAATTCGCTTGGCATGTGATCTCTCATATAATGCTGGTGGCTCAAAACAGATTTTGCTGTGTTGCGGTTGCTTACAGGTAGGTGCTATAAAGTCGTACTGCGCAGGCTGGTGACCGATGGAACGATGTGGCGCCGGGAACCGCTGTGGACACAAGTGTGTGCTGGTCTGTTATTTTGGACCTTACGGCTTCTAGCCGTAAGGTCCAAAATCACAGACCATGACACAGTAGGCCTTGGTGAACACGTCAGTCAGGCAAGGGGATATAATAACCACACTGCACTCATGCTGAAATTTTTTTTTCGAAATCGCACTCATCATAATACTATTAGTACGTGACAGGCTGTACAATCCATTTAGTGCAAAATGCATATTAAAGAAAAGGCTACTCACCGACTCCGTGCCGAAAATCCAAAACTTCGTACGTGCAAGTTCCACAGAATCAGCAGCTAAATTATGCATACACGCTGATCTGATGGCATGTCAGTATTGGCAAAGAAAAAGCCAAGCATCACTAACAAGACCGTGCGAGAAACTCACATTACATGTGCTCCTTTGAACTGATCAGCCTCACAGGCTGAGGTAGATACATGCGGCGTTTTCATGATGTGCATCAATGCGCAGTATTCACGACGTGTGTCAAGGTACAGATTTTATTTCTAAAAGTCACTGTGAAACAAGAGCTCTTTTTGTTTCACAGGGTTACTAGAAAAAAATGAATACATGTATACTGACGTGCAAAAGAAATGCGACATTTTTGGAATCACCGGAATCACTTTAGTGTTTCCGATGATTCCCAAAATGTCGCATTTCTTTTGCTCGTCACTTACTTTGCATCAATACACATCGTGAAAAGGCATTTCTCTATCCCAGCCTGTGATCAACCCATCCAACCGGGACGCACTATAGCGGGAGTTTAGTCATCGACCACGACAGTTCCAAGGTAGTGCCAGAAGAGCTTGGCGCCGGGAGGCGCCACGCTATCCTGGCACAACCTTTGAACTATCGTGGTAGATCTGTGCTCTTGAACCGTCATGTAATCTTCAAAGGGCACCTCAAAGTTTAGAAACAGTGTCGACTTCCGAGCCCCAACAGTTAAATGTCTCCCCCAGTCAGCAGCTCTAGTACACGTACGCTCACTTCTTTCGTAAGTGCGTGGTTCGTGGAGACTATTAGAAGTTATCACAGCAATACTAACCTCGAAGAAAACCCAATGTCTACGTGCAGCACGCATCATACGTCCGACACAAGCAAACGCAATGTTACAGGCACACCTCCTTCTCCGCTGGTGTTGTGCGCTGTTGCTGTTGCCGTTGCCCCTGCCCTAGACACCTCCACTGTCAAATTGCAAGGGCTGTCTTGTTTCCTTGGAGAACAGGTAGACACAGCAACTGTGGGGGTGCACCTATCAACTCCCTTGAGCGTGAAGCCACTTACAGTACCAGTGGATGCATGAGCAAGGGAGTTAACGATTGTGCCTCCTTCGGCTGTGGTGTTTTTATTCTGTTCACTGTCGCCAATGGAAGTGGTGTCTCTGTTTGGAACGTCTCTCTTTGGTGTGGCGTCCTTGCTCGCGAGGTCTCGGTTGGGCGAGGCAGATTTGAGGACACTGCCTCCCTTGGGTAGACTCCCCTTCGTGGGCCCGTTCTCTGACCGCGGTCGTCTGCCGGGCTGGATACCGTCACTAAAGCTGACCACACTTGAGCGCGGCACGTCCCCGTTTCTCAGCTTTCGCAAGGAGTTATGGCTGGGGGGGTTCCTTGGCCGGAACCTATCCTCAGTGATCACCCTACAGCTATCCTGGTCGTAGTAAGACGTTGTTGGACTGTGTTGAAGGGAAGATGGGTGAACTGTTGGCAGACAGCGCTGCAGTGAAGGCGGGCTGACGCCCGCCTTCACTGCAGCGCTGTCTGCCAACACATTGCTGCACTCCAGGTCTTCGCTGCCAGGTCCGTGTTCCGGGAGAGGGGCAGCCGGACTCCACTTGTCTGAAAAGACGCCTTCTGCCGGGCTGCCCTCTCTTGTTGATCTGACACTCTGACTCCTGTCTGTCAGTCTGCGGCGCTGGTGAGGCGGGCGATTGTCGCGAAACATGAGGGAGACACGCGGGAGGTACTTGGAGCGTTCTCTGAACAGCAAGTTGGGGGAGACGTCCGCTTTGTCGCTACCGTCCCCGTCGGAGTCGCTCCTGTCAGTGGTGTCACCCTTCATGCCGAAGAACTGGTCTGTCACCCGATCCCGTGTCCCGGACTGGTAGGACGGCGCGGGTACGGAGCGCGAGGTGAGCGTGTGGAATGCCCGGATGGCCACGCGGTTGACGGCCTCGCGCTCGTGCTCGGAGCGCTTGGATGGGATGCCCTTGAAGAAGTTTTCCAGGTGAACCTCCTCCTCCATCTCCTTGCGCTCCGTCTTGAGGTACTTGACGATCATGACCACGATGCCCAGCGAGTAGAAGACCAGTACAGCCGTGATATACATCACTGCGCCAAAGTCCGTGTCCTCCTCCTGCTGGCTCCGCCCCAGACCCTCTCCCGCGGTCGTCATCACGTCTTGGTCCGGGGCAGAAGTGAAGGACTGCGAGATCATGGCGTTGCCATGGCGACAGTGCTCGTGCATGGCGGCGAAGAGGTGGGGCGGCAGAGTGGTGTTGACAGCCATGGAATCGCCCCTGCAGCTCACCACAACTCGGCATCAGCGGCAGTACTACACGGACAGGACCTCGACAGGCACAATGTAGATCACACACATGAGGTATCTTTCCGTCTCTTGGTGCACTTGAACGACACTCAACAGCTGCGCTACCATGCTCAGTCTCTGTGTAAGATCTCCCCTGCACTTCACAAGCTATTAAAAGCTTCTTTTTAGATCTCGTCGTGGACCTTGGTGAACACTTTAAGCACGTCCTGCACGCATTAACAGGCAAACAAACCTGATGTCAGCTCCGTTCAGTATTGCAACTGTCACGGCCAATTTATTTCGTCCGTTAATAAGCGCCTGTTGTTGTTAAAGCTGGCACAAGTTGTTCAACAGACATGCAATTCTAAAAATATTAAAGGCCCGCCTTGCTATTAGCTGCCAAGCTCCTCTCAGAGCGCACTGGCTTCACGTGTAGTCCTCTAGTAAACCCGCACGTGGATGCACGGCAGCGCCTTTGATAAACTCGTCTGCTGCTGCCAAGAACTGTCTTTAAAGCGATCTTACTGCCGCCCCTCATGTTTTAATAGATCAAGATTGTCTGCAAGCAGAGGCTTGTTTATTGATAGCCATGTTTCTCTCTCAAGTTTGGGCTTTTGTCAGCGTCTGGAACCCTTGTCATGTTCCCCTAAAACAATATACACTGCACCTCGCACTTGAAGGTTTTGCGTTTTCCATTTTTTGCCTCTTGTGGCTTGCGTACTTTGTGAGAGTTGTATTTTTCGTTCAAGACTGAAGTCGTTTAAACTGAAAGCGTTCTCTTATCCCTAGAGTATCGACTGTACTGTTACAAGTTTTTCGTTGTAAGAGGTTTGTTGTTCTTAGCCCCAATGTGATCAGACGTCTGGGGGTGAGATACAAGGGCGATGACAATCACACAAATCCGGACAATCTGCCAAGACACCGTCTGCACAGTCCTGCGTGGAGCGTCAGTCTTCTGGATTCCTGAAACAGACAAACACAGAGATAAATATTACCTTTTCTGTTGGTGTATAATGAAATTATGTATCTCATACAGCGTAAAAGGCACCACTGGGCTGTACAAGCAAAAGACGTTAACCCTTTTAACCAAAAGGCCGCATTTCGAAGGTGTCACCCAAGGACTATGAACCAGATGGATCGACCATGATAATTCAAGGGTAGTGTCAGATTAGCTTGGCGCCATCAGGCGCCAAGCTAATCTGACACTACCCTTGAATTATCATGGTCCATTCATCTCCTGCTGTAGTGCAGAAGGGCTAAATGGACCAAGTCCATTTTGTGAAAGGCAAGATTTTCGTTGTAATACAATTTTTTTTTTTTAATCTCGCTTTTCACAAAAACAGCCTTACTGTTTGTTGCCTTCAAAGTGCAGAACAGTGTGTGTCTTCACTGCGGAGATGCAAATCCGGACTGTGTCAGGAGCGTTTGTCGCTTGTCTGATCCTTTTTCTCTGCTGGTGACACTTCAGTAATCCGCAGCGCAGCAAGAGAACCCCCTCAAGTCTGGCACTCGGCATTTGGTTACTGTTTTGGGGAATTTTGTTATTTTTCAGTCCCGCTGTGCTACTTGGCACGGACAAAAACTACAAATTCCCCCAAATCCACTGTATTTGCGTATGTAGATGCTGTCTTTTGTGTCTGTTTGTAGCCTACTTTTGCTTTTTCCTTGTATTTTTCTTTAAGTTTACTTGCAACACAAAACTTTTATTTTTCAAGGAACAGTTTCGAACAAACTTCAGATCAAAATTGTTCGTGCCTAGCATGTATAGTGTGTTGTACATTTGATGGCATTTTTCCGTTGTGTTTCAGTCGAGGAACAGTTTCGAACGAAATTTTAGTTCCGAATTTTACATGCCTCGCCTTTTGAGTGTTTTACAATCGATAGTACTTTTCCATCGTCTTTGTAGTCCGTAACAGCGCCAGGCAGACTCAGATCTCCGAGGCAGCAGAACACGCGCTTGTCTAATACTCCTGTGATTTGAGTTGATAGTGTTTTTCCCCCTTGGGTTTTTCCTCCCGGGTTCTCCTGCATTGAACGACGCCAGCAGCTTGGAAAAAAAAAAAGCACTACCCAGTGAGCAAGAGGTCCTTGGGACGACATCAGCCGCAGTGGGCCCGCGCACTGCCGTGCTCGGGCCCACTGCGGCCGGCGTCGGCCCGCGGACCTTTTGCTTACCAGGCTGGCTACTCTTTCATACCTAGCTCTCATGTGTGTTTAGTTGCAAGTGACCGTTTTTGTTTCTTTTTCGTTGTATCACACAGTGGGGAACAGCCTATTGTCCTTCCTTAGAAGTAAGAGGCTCAACCTACTTTCTTTGACCTGATCGTGATTTAATGAATAATATAACTCCTATTAACTTGCCTTGTAAACGTAGATAAAAGTTCGATTTTGTAATCAAACATTCCTCGCGCCACAACTGTTCATGGACACATCTGCCGCCCCGCTGACACTCGTGGCAAAATGTCAAGTTTCTGTTACTGACAAGCCATCAGCTAATCCCCTCTTACCCTATGGACGTGTCTTGAAACTGTCAATAAAACATTTAAAGTGACCTGCTCACGTCACAAAAGGATAATAGTTAGCAATATTTCCTGTACTGATAAGTGTTCTTACTGTCTTACAGTAATGCCGCATTTTCCACAAATGGACTAGCTAAACTTTTCGGCTTTGAAAGACTTATTTGCTGTCCCCCCTCCCCCCACTTCCCCCCCCCCCTCCCTCCCATCTTTTGCGCACAAAGGTCAGTGCTATCACACTTCTTACGTATATATACCTACTGACATAAATTGTGAAAAAAGATGGACAGAAAAGTCTTAGTTGCCAACCTTGAGAATCCGTTGTATTGGCAAATTTAAAATTTTGGATCAGACAAATCTAACCCTTTGGCTGCCGGTAGCGCTTATTGTCGCGATGATTCCCTCGGGAATCATCGCGACAATAAGCGCTACCGACAGTCAAGGGGTTAGTGAAATAAATGATTTTTATCACGGGACACCGTCGTTTGCCGGAACCAGTAAAAGAGCGGAGATCATTTCGCTGCGGAACTGAATACAACTACGAGCGACAGAATCACACCTCAGCTCTCACAGCCAGTAACAGACATTTCTCCTCGGTCGATCTCTCGACGCCTGCCCAGTGTACAAATTGTCATCGGGCCGACGGCTTCTGCGCAGTGGGTACAGCCTCGGCCAAGAACGACATCCAGATGAAATATTAATGAACTCACAGGCAAAACAAAACAAAAAAAAAAAACCCACTTTCCTAACACAATTAAACGAGCCGGAGGGAAGAAAAGTTGATTAACAAAAAGGGTTGCACAGAAGGGGAAATTTAAGTGTCAAGGGTTCCTAGTGAGTAAATGTCAGTCCTCGAGCCGATGCCGGCCGGCCGAAAGATCTTTTACTCTGGAATAATTGTGCTTGATTAGCTTTGCACTTCTAAACTGAGAGGTGCTGAGCTAATCCGGCAGTACCCTTGTTCTCACGGTCGATACGTCTACCGTGTGTCGTGCGTATTTGTGCTCATTGCCAATGGCTGTTTTCCTAACACGTTCTATCCCAAAAACGAGATCCCCATATTCTGAAGTCGCCCTCTGAAGGACTGTATTACAATTCTAGAGACAGATCGAGCATGATAGTTCAAGGGTGACGCCAGAATAGCTTGGCGCCTATGGGCGCCAAGCTATTCCGGCACCACCCTTGAACTATAGGGCGGAATGAGTTAACCGTTTCACCGTCAGCTGACTTAGACTGTGTTTCTGAAACCTTCATTCAAGGCCGAAACTGCCTAGACGTCCCAGGAACATGGATTCAAAGCGGTGTCAGCAAGAGGCATAGATCCTCATGAGCCCCAGCAAATGCGGGGACTCATGAGGATCTATACCTCTTGCAGTTGAGTGGTGTTTGCATTTGCTCGGCTTTGAGCTGGTTAAGATTGGACATTTCAGTCTTGAAATGCAAGAGCTCGCATGGCTCCTGGAAGACTACTGACAGAAAATGCTGATTATCTCCTTCAAAATGTATAAGGAAAAGCCTAATATGCACAAAAGCCACCAAGTAAGCCGGAAAAAGCACTGTCAGGGGAGAGAATTGTGCATTATCGACCAATGACCATAGATCTACTTTGGTCAAAGCACATATAAAAGAAAGGAAAGAGTTTGACTGCCAGTGCTTGGTTAGTTCGGAACTTAACGTCCACGGCACCGAAGTGAAAATGGACGGCCCTGACGGGCGGGTTATGGGGGACAGGGAAATCTATTGCGTATGAAGTACGACCTGAACACTGATCAATTCAGGCGCAGTACAGCTGTGCCACTTTGATTTACCAGGACCTTTCAACGGACATGCTATTGAACAAGCCCGTCTTTTTTTCCCTGGACTGTGAGTCCAGCTACCGGGGCCGGGACTGACGGGGACTCGAACCCACGACCGGCGATTCCCTTTGCTCTCTTACTCCGACGCTTAACCGCCTGAGCTATTTCAGACTCCCGGCCAGTGCTTGTAATTTATAAGAAAAAAAAATACCAAGTTGGCAGGAAAAAGCACTGTCGGGGAAAAGAATTGTGCATTATTGACCAATGATCACAGATCTACTTTGGTCAAAACACAAAAAACAAGGAAAAAGGGGTGCACTAAGTAAGTGACTGGAAGCAATGCCTCCCCTCCCTCTCTCCCCCAAGAGGGTCCAAATGTATAGCCGGTGAGGACAGCTGTTTCGGTCTAGGCGACCTCTTCAGCACACCATCGGCAAATCTGGTGGAAGAGAAGGAACATCTGACTACCTGCAAAGAAATCACATTTTACTGTGGTT
Organism: Semisulcospira habei; assembly: GCA_036245525.1. Taxonomy (NCBI): domain Eukaryota; kingdom Metazoa; phylum Mollusca; class Gastropoda; family Semisulcospiridae; genus Semisulcospira; species Semisulcospira habei. The sequence continues at coordinate 201,346,334 of BTPG01000005.1, forward strand.
TCTGCAGAGGCGTATATTCCACGCCTTCACCTTGGGGGACCTAGATCTGAATTTCCATGCATCAAGGGGATGGAAATCCATAATGTGATACGACCCCCTTCGGGTGGGAGGGGGGGGGGGCCCTTTCATATGCATTGCTTCCAGTCACTTAGCGCACCCCTTTATCCTTGTTGTTGTGGGTTTTTTTTGGGTTTTTTTTTTTGTTCTGTTTGTTTGTTGTTGTTGTTTGTTTGTTTTATGTGCTTTGACTAAAGTAGATCTGTGATCATTGGTCGATAATGCACAATTATCTCTCCTGACAGTCCTTTTTCCTGCTAATTTGGTAGTTTCTTCTAAATTTCAAAGACACTGGCAGTCAAATCCTTTGGTCTCGTAATTTATTAATATGTACAGAGACATAGGATATTTATTCTCAGAACATAATTCTCAAATATCCTATGAAGATTCTCAACCATACCCTACGGCAGCTTCAATCAGTTTGAGTAGCAGATTTAGTAGCTTGAAAGCGGTCAGAGACTGATCAGTTAGTTTACTGATAACTCCGCCAGAGTTTAGTCACCGCCATGCCAGAGGCACTGAATTCAGGCGACAGCCGGGACAGGACTAGGGAGGAGCAATAGCTGTGCCGCTACTCGTCAGTCCCCTCCAAGTGCTCATCATTAGAGCGAACCACTCCAGCCCATAAAGTTGTAATAGTTGCGCAATACGTCCTTTATATTCATAGTGTGTTTTACAATGAATAATGCTGGACAAAAGGGCTCACTTAATTAATTGTGCCCGAGGTACGAAATACCCACATTTTAGAGTTATCCTCTGAGGACTGCATTACAATTCAGGAGACAGATCGACCATGATAGTTTAAGGGTGGTGGCAGAATAGCTTGGCGCCTATAGGCCATTCTGCCATCACCCTTGAACTATCATGGTCGAGCGGACTGCATTCAGCCGGAGACAAGCTATTCTGCAACCACCCTTAAACTATCATGGTCGACTGAGCCCGGCATATCTTGCTGTGGTCTGTCGCGGGCAGAATGAGTTAACAATATGTACCTCTACTGACGGAACTACCTGATACCTGTTTCATCCGATTCAGGCTCAAGTTGTCAACAACAACAAAAACAAATCAGTGTCACTGACCTCGGTGGCAAGATCTGCACAAAAACTGGACGGCGGCTGAAAAGAGTCTGACTGAAGGGCAAGTGCATGGTACAGATGACAACTTATTCACTGTGTGCAGTGTACGCTGTTCTGGCTTCCGCTTGGTGGTATTCCAATTCACCATGTGCACACACACTCAGTACGTTGCGGCATTTTTTTTTTTTTTTTTTTTTTTTTTCGTTTCATCAGCCGCGGTTCAAGTTATCGCTTTTCAAGCCTGCAACGAACGCAGCTGAGTGTTCACTTATCAGTTCAGCCGATGTCAGTTGGCCTATATGTTGTCATCGGTGAAGCGGGAGGAATCCATTTATTTTCCGACTCTTGGTTCTTCAAAGGCGTAGTAGCCCCGCGGGCACATAATGAATACTTCACACACGTTATGCTCCAGCCGGGCAGCAGGCAGGGAAACACTGAAACTTCGTACACCGGCGCGCGCTTGCCGGCGAGTCGGTTGTATGTTGTCCCCGCTTCCGCGTCCAAGCCAACTAAACTCCGCGATGCGCTTTGGCAAAGATCGAAACCTCTGATCCATCTGCAAGGTGCATAGATTCTCATGAGGCCCCCGCTAATGCGGGGGCACGTGAGAATCTACGCCGGCATCTTGCTGACAATTTCACATCAGTACCATCATCAAACTGAATTGCTAGAGTATTGAAGTGAGAGTTGAGTTAGAACTCTCCAAGTATTATTTCTGCTCTCGGCATAGCACGCGCGCGGTTCCGGGCTCCATCTCTCTCTCTCTCTCTCTCTCTCTCTCTAAATATTTCACTCTACACTGCGAGAGGGACTGAACCGGCCGCTAGTAGCGAAAGCTTACCTCTCTCTCCACTGCTCTATCGCCACCGCCGCTGTATCCCCGGCCCACCACAGACTGCCACGGCGACCTCAGTATTGTAGTTGTTGTAGTAGTGCTGCTATGCGCGCAAAGCTAATGCAGGAGCGATGCGCCGCGGAGCGCGAATTTGCCGCTTGTACTTCGTGTAACTTAAGTGGCCCCTTCCCCGCCAGGATGATATGGTAAAACACCACCCAAATGCAAGAGGCATAGATCCTCATGACCCCCGCTGTCGCGGGGGCTCATGAGGATCTATGTCTCTTGCTAGCATGTTGTCTCCCATGTTTCCTGGACACCTTGGGTTTTCGGGTGCTGTTTCAAGAATACATATTTTATGGCTACTGTCAAGCACACATGCAGATCAGTATGGCCATCACTGACCGTCCCACAGTGAAAAATTGTAAAAACACTGAGGCTGGCGTCACGGCGTGCATGCGTTCGTATGTGTGCGCGCGCGTGAGAAAATAATAATAATAATAATAATAATAATAATAATAATAATAATATGATTTATAAGGCGCAAATACATAGTAAGATGCTCTAGGCGCCGTACATATGAACAATAAAAACAATTGTACACAAAATGCCTGCCAATTAATGCAAACTGATCGAAACTGATCCACCGATCGTGTACAATGGCTTCGACGCTTCTGTTGTGAGCGAGAGAGTTTACTTTGATGCTGCCAGGCGATACCAAGCCCAGCGTGCAAGAGATCCTTGGGTCGACGTCAGCCCCGGAGCTGCCCGCGCGCATAGTAGCCGTGAGCGAGCCAACTGCGGCCGACATCGGTCCGAGGCCCTTATGTTACTGGGCCAAGCTTCCTCCGTCTTCTTTTCTTTTTTTTTTTTTTTTTTTTTGCTGATCAGCAGAGAGCACTCGGTCGTGAATGAGTAGCGTCAGGCCAGGCATTGGACTGTCAAGCTGGAGAGAGAGATAATTATATAGTAATTTCCATCGCATAACCAAAGGGTCTGTCTAACGGACAATCACTTGACCAAGTTGCGTCGTACATACCGGCCCGCTCAACGCTCAGTGGTGATTTTAAAAATAAAGAAGAAAAAGGCGCCTGCTGCAGGTAGCGCAGGAGAATTAATACACGTAGAGGTTGTTTTGCTACTTTCCTTTTTTTTAAAGTTTTTATTAAAACAAACTAAGTTCATAGCAAACACATTTAGTCTAAATGATTGTATTTACAAGTAATGGTAAGGGATGGGGGTGGGGGGGTGGGGGGGATATTTGCTTTGACTTTCGGAAGTCACAGCAAATTCCCACCCCTCCCCCCACCCCCCCACCTCCCCCCGTCCCCCAACCATTACTTGTGAATTCAATCATTTAGACTAAATGTGTTTGCAATGGTCAATTTCGCGAAGATCGCATAATGCGTTTTCTGGGCACACTTATGAGATGCTTGCGCAGATCAGGGCTAGAGAGAGACAGAGAGACTCGGAGAGACAGAGAAAGAGAGAGTGAGGGTGTTATTGTGTTTGTGAAGTGGGCAGGTTCCTTACATTGTCACGTATTAAGGTCGGGGAAAGTGCTTACAGTGTTGATTCAAATCTCGCACACATTGACTTTTGTATGAACACGTGAATAGCGCGACACTACGAATTGCATGTGTCAATCACAGAGGTATACACATTAACGCATTGGAAATTACCGCATTCAGATACGTGGCTCTATGCCGCGTAGTGTCCTGATGCGAAACGTCTCCAATGTGTTAATCCATTTAACCCCATGGGCGCATTAACCCAATTTTACAGGTGTCACTTAGCAACTATGTGCCACTTCAAGGGGATGAATCGACAATGATAATTCAATGGTAGTGCCAGATTAGCTTGGCGCGGATGAATCGACAATGATAATTCAATGGTAGTGCCAGATTAGCTTGGCGCCTGAAGGCGCCAAGCTAATCTGACACTACCATTGAATTATCATGGTCGATCTACCTCCTGATGTAGTGCGTTGGGGATAAATGGGTTTACGAAATCCATGTATGATTACGTGTATGAAGCAGTCAAATGTGCTAAATAAACACGCTAGCGCGCACAAACACACACACACACACACATATACACACACGCACACACACACACACACACACACTTACACACTCGCGCGCACGCACACACGAACACACGCACACACACACACACACACACACACACACACACACGGGCACATACACGCACACACACACACACGTACACGCACACATACACATACACACTCACACACACACACTTACGCACGCGCACATACACACACGCTTGCACGCACGCACACACACACACACACACACACACGATCACACTTTAACACACACACAAACACACAAACACGACCACAGACACACACACGCACACACACACACACACACACACACACGACCACAACACACGACCACAACACACGACCACACCACACGACCACACCACACGACCACACCACACACACACACGACCACACACAGACACACACGACCACACACAAACACACATACACGACCACACACACACACACACACACACGACCACACACACCGACACACACGCACACANACACACACACACACGCATACACACACACGCACACACACACACACACACACGCATACACACACTCACACACACACACTCACACACTCACACACACACACACACACACACACACATACATACCACAGGTTGGTTGATCACGGTGTTACACTTTCCTTTGATTACAGAACGTATATTTTGTTTCTCAAATCGATTGGTTGTTCAATGTCCAACAGCCACAACCGCCAAAGGACCGTGGTTACAAATTGGTCACAGCAAGAGGCATAGATCCTTATGAGCCCCCGCGACTGCGGGGGCTCATGAGGATCTATGCCTCTTGCAGATGGATTATCATCAACTTTACTCGGCTGTGAAGGGACGGGTTATAGTTGACAGGGACAGCTATTGCCTGTGGAGTGCGACATGAACACTGACCAATTCAGGCGCACTGCAGCAGTGCCACTTCGACCTTTCAATGGACATGTATGCTGTAGACACACGCACACACCACTGAAAGCGCAGTCAAGCACTTACACATCTGCAGCTGAAATAAAATGAAAAATGATGCAACCAACTAAAAACGAACTCTGCCGGAAATGCAGATATAATACACCGTACATTTAGCCAGGAAAACCTTAACAGCTAGCAAATAGGATCTACAGGGGCGATGCATTATTCCTAGTATGCCAGAGAGCGGGTAAATCGATAACCCCTTCAGAGCCGAGTAACAGTGAACAAGAGGTATAGATCCTCACGAGCCGCCGCAAATGCGGGGGCTCATGAGGATTTATGCCTCTTGCTGAAAGCATTTTGTGTCCACATTTCTTAAGGCCCCGCTACACATGCCCGGTTTTGAGGCCGATTCCCGATCAGTTTTCGAATCGGTAGGTGATCGGACCGGACTAAAAAACGTGTGCACTGCCACACATTTCCCGACTTGTTTAGCCGACCGGTTTGAACTGAAGATCAAAGTCGTACCTGTTCTGCAAAATGGCTGCTAGTTTTGACAGTGATGATGATGTGCTTGCATTATCAGCAGTTTTGCATCATATTCGGGAAGAGGCGTGCGAAACTTCAGCAACGGCGGTGGCCGATACTGATCACAACAGGCGTGTTCCGCCATTTGCAAACTACGACATGCTTTGCGAG
>BTPG01000005.1:201357009-201369594 GCA_036245525.1 Semisulcospira habei
ATTTCCTTTTTTGCAGGGTGGGGAAGCTACCCCCACGACCAACCCCCTTACTAGGAGGACCAGGGGTTTTCTGTCGGGGTCACCTTCCCTTAGACCATGTTGGTTCACGGCACCTTATTTCATTCGGTGCACCCCTCTCACGAGGGACCCCCTATCCACCACCCAGGGGACGCGCCTCAACGCCGTATGGTCCCAGCGCGAGGCCTGCTCTGCGCGATACTCGGTTAGTGTGGCCATATTGAGAATACGCCGTTTGCGAATGACATTTTGCGAATACAGCTGAAATGAATACGAACAAACCGTTTATGTCAGTACGCAACATTCTTGTAGGATCTTATGTCTGTGATACACTTGTAAAGTTTTCCATAACCCATTTAACCCCTAGGCCGCATTTCACAGATTTGGGAATGTCACCTAAAGACTATGTACCAGTTGCAGGAGACGGATCGATCATGATATTCAAGGGTAGTGCCAGATTAGCATGGCGCCGGATGGCGCCATGCTAATCTGTCACTACCCTTGTATTATCACAGTAAATCCACCTGACGCTGCACTGCATTGGGGCTAAATGGGTTTAACTCATTCTATCCCAGACACACCACAGCAAAATAAGGATCGACCATGATAGTTCAAGGGTGATGCCAGAATAGCTTGGCGCCCATAGGCGCCAAGCTATTCTGGCATCACCCTTGAACTATCATGGTCGATCTGTGTCCTGCACTGCAATGCAGTCTTCAGAGGACAACGGCAAAATGTTGGGATTTCGGTGTTGGGGTAGAATGAGTTAACCTATCCGGAAAGTGAAAGCTCATCGAGTCAGCGTCGGCCTTTGTTGACCCATGGACGCCCACGAAGTCTGACGTGGGCCAGACGACTTTTGATCACTGGGTGTCCACATCAGGAGCCACGAAATGGATCATAAAAATGTCTGTCGAAACTAACTACAATGTGCAGTGTTCTTAGAACTCCCAACTACAAAGTAGGGGGTTGTCTAGAAACGTGAACGTTTCTTTCATAGGTAATTTGGTTTTACTTCATTTTAACCTCTTCACTGCCGAGAAAAATGAACACCACCCAGCTGGAAGAGGAATACATCCTAATGTACCCCCGCATCTGCCAAAGGTGCGCGGTTCGATACCGGGTTCCGGCGTTGGACTTTTCTCCTCTGGTAAGTGTCACCGTTAATTCGGGCGGACCGTCGGGGGTTCTTTCTCCGGGTACTCCGGTTCTTCCACCCCCCCCCCCCCCCCCCCCCCCCACTTTGGTACCGGTCTCAGGCCACTTTACAAATTTCAAATACAAGCGATCAAAAATCTCTGTAACTTCAGTAGCTGACTGGCCCTTCGTTTGTCTTGTACTGTGTTTGTCTTAAATGGCGTAAATCCGTGTCTGTTTCGTGAGTGTGTGTGTGTTGGGTTTCAGGCGCGGCGCTTCGAGTCGATTTCCCCAAAATTGAGAAAAAGCGCCTATATAATAACGGTATTATTATTATTATTATTATTATCTGCCTCTTGCTGACACAGCTTTGTTGCCCACGTTCCTTTGGGTCTGTTTGGCGCCGAACTGACGAAGATTTTAGAAACAAAATCTGCGACCACTGACAATCAAGAGGTCAAATACCATGGATTACAGATTAGATGAAAAGAAAAGGGGAGACTACCAGTGCTAATATTTTAGGAAGATTACAAAGTAAAGTAGGTAAAAGCAAGAAGGGTGCACTAAGTGACTGGAAGCAGTGAATATGGAAGCCCCCCCCCCCCACCCACCCCCCCAAGGCGGGGGGGGGGGGGGAGGGGTGGGGGCGTATCGCATATTCACTAGATTTTCAGCCCATTGATGCATGGAAATTTAGATCTAGGTCCTCCAAGGAGGCTCCAGATTGTTTAGCCGATGTGAACAGTCTTGGCGACCTCGTTAGCACACCAATCGGCATACGATGTGCTTCTGCCTATCTGCAAAGACAACCACATTTTACTGTACATTCCAGGGCTGAAAATCTAGTGAATATGCGATACGCCCCCTCCCCCCCCCCCCCCCCCCCCCCCCCCCCGCCCACGAAGTGGGGGGGGGGGAGGGAAAGAGAGAGACTTCCATATTAACTACTTCCAGTCACTTACTTAACGCACCCTTCTTTCCTATGTTTTTTGTGTGCTTCAAAGACCAAACTTGATCTAGGATCACAGGTCAATACTGTACAATTATCTCCCCTGACAGTGCGTTTACCTACTTTACTTTGATGACAAGATTAGATTCACTTCCTAATCTAAACACAACATAAATTATACACGTTGCGCGAAGCAGATCGACCAGGCTAGCTCACGGATTTTTGGCTACAATACTGTGTTTAGCGCAAGCAAAGGGCTTACATATACCGTGCTTAGCATGTGATCGTAGAGATGTAAAGAAGAACCCGCCGAAGGAAGATTAAGAAACACGCCTGAAAAGAGACAGTTACAACACAATTTATTAACTCATTCAGCCCGACGCACGTATTTCACAAATTTGGGAGGTGTCATCTAACGACTATGCACCTGTTGCAGGAGATGGATCGACCATGATAATTCAAGAGTAGTGCCAGATTAGCTTGGCGCCGACGGCTGTAGTGCTATCCTGCTGTAGTGAGTCAGGGCTGAATGGGTTAAATTGGAGCGATTCACGTCACACCGGCCTCCAGTTGCATCTTCTAACCTCAAAAGCCGTATAAGTTCCAAAACTGATGTGTACATGTTTGTATGTCTATTTTGAAGAAAAAGGGTTTTAACACCTTCAAAAAGTGAACACGATCCAACTGCAAGAGGCATACGGATCCATGCTGAGGCCACTTTGTGTCCACGCTCTTTTGGGGCAGTTGTGGCTTTTAGTCGTTCAGACAACAGTCAGAAACAAAATGTTCCTCCGTTGCCAGGGAAAGAGTTAACACAAATGTTAATAAACTGTGCTGCAATTGTCTTTTCTAAGCGTGTTTCTTTCTTCGTTTTGGGTTCTTCTCTGCACTTTACACCCATGGCTATCGCCTTTTTAGTCAGTCTGGATTTCGTTGATATGTAAACCACGTAAGACCGCAGAGGGAGGGCTAACACGGTCAAGGGAAAATTATGCAGAAAAATGTTACCGCTTATCGATCACAGCGGCCAATTACACCGCGTGGTCTGCACGCTGTCTGGTAATATGCAAATCAAGTGTTTACCTAACCTGTCAGCTAATAATATGCAAATGGCGGATTTCCCAATATCCTTTGTCCATCCTTATCCAGTTTCATATTTAAGGTGCTATGTGTGTCTCTGGGGGTTTTTTTGTGAAAAATTTGCTGCTCTGCGGAATTATCTGTCCGCTACTGTCTCAGTACTCCGTCGAAGTGTATGTATGAGTGATAGTCTGTGATTTCAGACCTTGCGGAATAAAGCTTTAACTCATTTGAGGTCAGCCGCATCCGGATACGCTGCGTATCCGTGTGCGGCTCGTCCCGAATGGGTTAACTCCTTCCCTGCCACTGTACGCACATTTCTGTTTCTGAAATCTTGGTTTCACTCAACGAACAAGAGCCAACACCGTCCATGCAACGTGGATACAAACTGGTCTGAGCAAGAGGCATAGATCCTCATGAGCCCCCGCAGACGCGGGGACTCATGAGGATCTATGTCTCTTGCATTTGAATAGTGTTCACCTTTTTTCTCCGAAATCCCAGAGCAGCAAGCATATTCCCAACAAAAATCAAGTTCTTTCACGTTGCCAAGCGGAAATTTTTTTTTATTAACCCATTCAGCCCTGACGCACTACAGCAGGAGATGGGTCGACCATGATAATTCAAGGGTAGTGCCAGATTAGCTTGGCGCCTGTCGGCGTCAAGCTAATCTGGCACTACCCTTGAATTATCATGGTCGATCCATCTCCTGCAACAGGTGCATAGTCGTTAGATGACGCCTCCAAAATTTGCGAAATACGTGCGTCGGGCTGAATGAGTTAATAAAGAGGATTTATAAGGCGCCTATACATGGTAAGATGCGCTAGGCGCCGTACATATGAACAAGAAACATATTACACAAAAAGTGACAAAATTAAAACCGCATGTACAAATTACACAAAAGAACAGAAAATGACTAAATACATGAACACTGATAATCAAGATGGGAATAGATGGGTTTTAAGGCTGTGTTTAAAATATGGGCTGCTTACAGAATCATTCTCGTTGTGAAGATTCGTGATGTCGGGATTGCGAGGTCGTTGTTCCTAATAAAGTCAAACCCGTCTGAGGCGAGCGCCCGAGGGACTTTCACAAAGTGGCCGCCTTGAAAGGTGGTTTCTTTACGTCATTTAAATAGCATAAAGAAGACTATTGAGAGTCAGCATGAGGTCTTCTTAGACAAGGTGATTGACTTATACAGGTGGCCGCCTTGACAGGTTTGACTGTAATATATATATATATATGCTAGTCTGTGATCTTGAACCTGACGACTTCAAACAGTACAGTCTAAAATGACAGACACGCGCCCACAACGCGACAGTCCATGTCGTGCACAATACGTTTTGATTGAAATCATACGGCCAATGTTGTCTAGCACCACAAGATTTCAAGTTCGTCTTCCTTTCCTCTTCTGTTCCCACTACCCCAGCCCCAACCCCGTACCAAAATCAACAATTGATCTATGCATTGGTCTGTGATTTTAAACATTAGGCCTAGAGCGGCAAGGTCTTGAATGACAGACCTGCACACCCAACACCATCCACAACTCTACATCTATACGACAAGTTGGTTACAAGTTGAGACGGAGACACTCAGTGACGTCATCGCGCTTTCCAAAAACATCCAGTAAACAAAGATCATCGGGTCGACATCGGTTCGCCGCTGTTGGCCCGCGCACTGACGTACGCGGGCCAACAGCGGCGAGCTGATGTCGGCCTGAGGACCTTTTCCTCGCCGGGTCCACTTTACTCAAAAATTCTGCGCGTCAGTGATGAAATCAACGTGATTGTACAGTATATACTTCATACTGTGCAAACAGAAAACCCAGTCCGCAACGATCTGCGGCAAGGCATCAGTAACAATCTCTGGCACTCGCCGTTAGAAAAGAAAATCCCAACATTTCCTCAGCAGACGTAACAAATCTGCATTTGGCAAGGATTCTTCATACCGAGTGCGCTTGTTTGATTCTCATACCGCCAGTGCGTTTGTTTGCGATTCCCGGAATCTTTCCGCTATTCTCCTTCTGAAAACATACGACTAAAAGCTGAGGCACAGATCCTCATGAGCCCACATAGGCCGCGCGGAGACTCCACGTCCGTAGGCCGTAAGGTCCAAAATCACAGACCAAAACAAACATCTAAGATGCCAGTGACTCAGTAAGGCCCCGGCAAATCACAAAAGGCTGAGCTGATTTCAAGAACATGTGATGACTCCAAAAAATGACGTAGTAGTAGCCTACAGATTTACAACAGTGCCAAGAATTTTTTTTTTTTATATAGATTCTCATGGGTCCCCTCTGCGGGATCAGGAGGATCTGTACCTCCTGCAGTCGCGTGTGGCATAGTCCCGTACTTTGAGGAAGAGATAGACGAAGGAATCTCAAAATGTGCCGTGTATGGATGGAGCTATGTGAGGATCTGTGCCAAATGCAGACTCGTTACGTCTGCTGACGAAATGGCGGGAGAAAAGACAAGGAATGAAATTGTCTGGGCCTGTGATTTTGGACCTCACGGCTTCCAAGCATAAGGTCCAAAATCACATACTACACACAATATGGGCTCATACAATTAATCCTTCGACTGCCGAGGAAAAAAACCTTAACACTACACAACTGCAAGAGGTATAGATCCTCATGAGCCCCCGCAATTGCGGAGACTCATGAGGATCTATGCCTCTTGCTGACACCACTTTGTATCCATATTCTTTGGAACGCTGGTAATCTTTGTCGCTAATAGAAGTGAAGGCTATTTCAGTGAACAGAGTTGCAGAGACACATAAGGATCTGTGCCACTAGCTAGTGTGGGTGTTATTGCGGAATATGTTTGATTGGAAAATAAAGGAAAACAAAATCCAATAAGAAGCGGTAGTCAGGCAATCGTGACAGCACTGCACATAATTCTAGGGGCGAAACACGACTTCCTGTCTCCTTGACATGACCCACTCCATGTTGTTACAACAGGGACATCACTCTATCGTCGAAGAAGCGAGAGTAGTGTCCCTGTACTAAAAGGATGGATCCATTCAAGCCCATCCCAAATATTCATTCTTAACCACTTCACCCCGAGGATCCACCCGCAAGAGACATAGATCCTGATGACAAGCTAATTCTGCACTACCCTTGACTTATCATGGCCGATCCCTCTCTAACAGTCCAAGATCAGTTTGGTGCTTGATGGTGCCAAGCTGATGCAGCCAATTTAATCTGGCACTACCCTTGAACTATCAGGTCAGGCTGTATAACGAGGAACATATTGCTTCTCACAAAAATGGTATTTTGTATGTTAACAGGGTGCACAATCTTTATCGAATTCTCGAAAAGTTGCGATATCGGACGTTTGAAATGCTAAACATTAACACGCGTTAACCCATAACCCATACGACAGGATGTGGATCGACCATGACATTTCAAGGATGGTGTCAGAATAGCTTGGCGCCTCTAGGCGCCAAGCTATTCTGACACCAATCTTGATATATCATGGTCGATCTGTCTCCAGAACTGTGATAAGACCTCAGAGGATATCTACGAAAATTTGATAATTTCGTCCTCATGGCGTCAAGAGTTAAACGCATATGTTGTGTGTCCGCTCCGCATTGGGAAACCGCCGTGAGATGGCCTTAGTCGCCTGCTCGGCGTTAAACCCAAATAACTAACTAACTAACGCATTGGGAAAAAGGAGTCGGGGGATTCGGAGCCCAGTTCAAAGAGAAAAAGTTCACCAAGAGCAGAATCTCCGTGTATACCTTACATTACGGCATAGCTAACAAATCGAATCAGCTTCATGCTATCGGCGATGCTCGCACCAGCCTGAGGGCTTGCAGAACTAAGAGCAAATCCAATCAGAAAAAGACTAGCAGGAAATCCGGCCTAAATTGAACATATCTTTAGCATCGGCATCCGACACCGTTACCTCTTCAACCTTTTCATATTAATTTTATGCTGGTCGCAGAGTGGTCGCCTCCCTCCATCCGCTACGCGCATGCGCGTAGCGGCGGCGGATCGAGGGAGGCAACCAGTGTTTTTGCTGGTCTGTTACGTAAAAACATCACAGAGCATCACGCATAATTATTGTAGAAATTATCTTTCCTTAAAACTAAGAAAACTTTGCAAACATCCACGCTTCCTTAATCAGTATGTTCTTCCGCTTTGCCAAGAGCGTTGGGGTATTTTGTTTGTTCGTTGCTGTTTTTGGTTTGTGTGGCGAAGGACCCCGAGTTCTCGTGCGTGGAAGATATAAAGTGATCAAGAAGTGTTTAACCCGGCCACTGCTAGTTGACGCTTATTACGTTTCTGAAATCTTTGTTAATTAACGCCTAACAGACCTCAGGCAGTGAGCGCGGATTCAAAGTAGTGTCAGCAAGAGGCATAGATCCCCATGAGCCCCCGCAGTTGCTGGGGCTCATGAGGATCTATGTCTCTTGCATTTTCTCCGCAAAAATGAGGTTAACCCATTCAGCCCTGACGCCCTACAGCAGGAGATGGGTCGACCATGATAATTCAAGGGTAGTGCCAGATTAGCTTGGCGCCTGTCGGCGCCAAGCTAATCTGGCACTGCCCTTGAATTATCATGGTCGATCCATCTCCTGCAACTGGTGCATAGTCATTAGATCAGTGACGCATCCAAAATTTGGGAAATACGGCCGTCGGGCTGAATGAGTTAAAAAAAGAGTCAAATTGGTGTCACCAAGAAACAAAGATCCTCTTGAGTCCATGCCATTGCGCTAGAAATTTCGATAATGTTGACTTTTTTTTTTTTCGGCAGTCAGGGTGTTGAAATAACTGTATGCATCAATATTGTGTTGCAGTCATCATTAAATGTGTGCTGCTCTGATAATTGGATCTTACAGCTCTGGTCCGTAAGGTCCAAAATCACATATGAAAGCATGTATAACCTCGTCACGGCAGGAAAAAGAAATTGACATTTTCAAACTGGAAGCCGCTCGGTATACCTCACCAATGGCTGTACCCTATATCATTCACTGCGGTCCTTCCACTTCAATTTTTTTCCCTCCCACCCCCCACCCCCACCCCCACCCCCACCCCCTACCACACTGGTTTTCATTTTCAGTTCGTTGTCTTGAGCAATTTCTGATTCCCTTGGACTTTAACCTTTAAGGTTTGACGTAAAACTCGTTTTAAAAAATTTAATGAAGCTCCATGATTGATTTTCTCGATTCGCTTTACCGCTCTTTCTCCATTAAAAGAAAAACTCCGGTTCGTTAACCCTTTCATTGCCAGAGGTCGCAGATTGTGTTTCTGAAATGTGTATCAACTCAGCGCCAACAAGCCCCAGCCGTCCAAGTAACATGGATATAAAGTGGTGTCAGCAAGAGGCATAGACCCTTATGAGCCCCCGCAAGTGCGGGGGCTCATGAGGCTCTATGTCTCTTGCAGTTGGATTGAGTTCATTTTCTTTTCTAGGACGGCAATAAAGAGGTTAAACGGACCTGCTCAAGGGTTAATAATTCGAAATATCCAATTCATAAAAGTTGTTAGTATGTGTCACAGTAGCGGGATGATCGTTCTGTCATTGCTCTTAAACACGCCCTGGCTCTTAAACAGTACTATTTACTACTACCCGTGTTAGAGGCAATGACGCAACGATCATCCCACGCCTGTGGTATGTGTTACAATAATGGTTGTACACTGCTTAACGTCCCGACAGCAACAAGACTTTCTCAGGGCGTGCCTGCACTGCTTGTGAAAAAAAAAAAAAAACTAAACAGAATGTTCAATGTATGTCGCCAGCCGGTCTAATACGCTAAATAAATTTAACTCATTCTACCCCAACACCGAAATCCCAAAATTTTGCTGTTGTCCCCTGAACCGGACTGCTTTGCAGTGCAGGACACAGATCGACCATGATAGTTCAAGGGTGATGCCAGAATAGCTTGGCGCCCATAGGCGCCACGCTATTCTGGCATCACCCTTGAACTATCATGGTCGATCCATATTTTGCTGTGGTGTGTCTGGGGTAGAATGAGTTAAGATCATTTAGCAACACACATCTTATATCAAGAGCTACAGGCAGTGCAGACAGTAGGGAGAGGGTTTTTTTTTTTTTTTAATAGAGGTGAATGAACCAAGGGTAGACAGAAACACGTGCCCCAGAACAGAGGGGAAACCCACCCTGTGGGGCTGACCAGGGTGACCCTGGGAACTAAAAAGTAGTTAATCCCACCCAAGTACCCCAGGGCAGACCCGGGTGGGGGTAGAAAAGAAAATGAACTCAATCCAACTGCAAGATGCATAGACCCTCATGAGCCCCCGCACTTGCGGGGGCGCATGAGGATCTATGCCTCTTGATGACATGCTGGAGATGTCGTTAAATGACTTGTTTGTACTTCAGTCTGCTTTGTACATAGAACAGTTCTTTCGTTACGCACAAGGGGCAGTGGAAAACCTCCGGTACGTGTATCCACTCACACAGATTGTGAAAAGAAGTGTAGAAAAGTCTTAGGACAACATCCAGAACCCGCCCTAGAGCAGATCGCTTGAAATATTCATTTTCTTTTGTTCCTGGTTTATTTTTTGTTCTCATTAATTCTGAATTTCCTTTTGTCTTCTGCAAAAAAAAACCTTTACGGCTTGACACAAACTCGTGAAAAAGAATAGAAACGAAAATAAATAAAGTTCCACGATTGATTCACTCGGTTCGCTTTGCCGCTGTCAAAAGGAAAAAAAGAAAAGAAAAAAAAAACACCTCTGAGTTTTCACTTTTGTGATCTCTCCTCAGCCTCCAATCCAAAGTTCATTCACTTGTGTACCCTTCTCTCACCCCCGCCCCCCTCACCCCCCCCCCAGTCCCACCTCCACGCCCTTTTTGTGTACCTCCATCCGCTTCAACCCCCCTCCACACATTCCCCCTCCCTCCCCTCCCCCCCCCCACCCCCTTCCGATAAAAAGTGTTCCCCTAGGACGCTTGTGCAAATCTTTGCGATCGACACCGACGCTTGTTTACATTACTTTTTCCGCCTGCCCCTCAGTGAACACCACCTATTTGCAAGAGGCATAGATCCTCATGAGTAGCCGCATTTCGGGGGCTCATGAGGATCTATACCTCTTGCTGGTCCGAATTACGTCTGTATTCCTACCATAGGAAACGGCATCGTTTTTTACGCGATTACGTCGATGCACACACAAGTATCCTTTCACCACAAACTCGCACCCCCCCCCCCCCCACCCCATTTGGAGAAACAGCTATGGAGAAGACCAGAAAGTTGCCAGTAAGATACATAGATGCTCATGAGCCCCCGCAAATTGCGGGGGCTCATGAGCATCTATGCCTCTTGCAGATAAAAAGGATTTGGTTCGCGTTTGGGATGGTTCGATCAGCATACTAGCGGGCTTGGGATTTGGCGAAACATCGATCAGTGGGGCAGCCAATGGGGTATGATGCATTACGGCCCATCAATAAAGCGTAACGCGTAGATTTTTTTTTTGTCGCGTAAAGTTCGCTTACACTTGCAAACATGTCCGTTGCAGAGTTATGCAGCTCGTGGATGTTGTTAGCGACGTTGTTCAGTTAGTTGATATAAAAACAAAGTACGTTGCAGTTTATTGTGTAAAGTTCACTTGCACTTGTGCACTTGGCTTTTGCAGATTTCCGCGGCTCATGGTTGGTGACAGCAAAACTTTTTTTCAGCTAGTTGAAGAAGTTCGTTTAAACTTGCAAACCTGACTGTTGCGGATTTTCGTGGCTCAAAAGGATAGTTAAAGTTGCTAAGCGACTTGATGACGGATGACTCTGACGGTTGTACGATCAATGCTGTCTATTATTTTCGTAAATAAGAAACTGTTAGAAAAGCGATGTGTTTCGGAAACAATATCTACCTAGTTTTAATGTAATTGCAGTGTAACAAAAATGGATAACTAACTAACTAACTAACTAACTAACTAAATAAATAAATAAATTTAATACGCTTTCACTCCTTCATTGCCGAGGAAAAATGAACACCATGCAACTGCAAGAGGCACAGAACCTTGCCTCTTGCTGGCCCCACTGTGTACCCATGGGTTCTCTGGTGACGAGTTTTACAATGATTTTAGAAACACGCATGTGGGCACTGGCATTGATGGGGTTAAGATCGAACAACCACCCAGGCTTTAACCCCTTCACTGCCGTGAAAAAAGTGAACGCGATCCAACTGCAAGAGGCATAGATCCTCATGAGCCCCCGCGACTGCGGGGGCTCATGAGGACCTATGCCTCTTGCTGAGACCACTTTAAGTCCACAATTTTTTTGGGACAGTTGTGGCTTTTGGTCGCTCAGTGAACACAGGTTTCAGAAACAACATGCACTTACACTGGCAGGGAAAGGGATAATCAAAATCAAACAAGAGACAGAGTACTCGTGTCTTCAGTTTGGGATAGGTGTGATCAATTTATTTTAAATAACCATCCGGGGGGACCTCATAGTAATATGGTCCAGCTCTTGATTTCTGATTTTTATGAAAACGTACCCTTTCATGGTTGATGGTCGCAGATTGTGTTTCTGAAACCTTTAATTCAGCGCCCAAGATCCCCTCACATCCGAGAAACAACGATCAATGTGGTGTTGGCAAGGGCATAGATCCTCATGAGCCCCCGCAACTGCGGGGGCTCATGAAGATCTATGTCTCTTGCATCTGGACCGTGTTCAGTCAGGTTTTTTTTCAGTTTGGAAGGGATTTCACAGTGGTGCCAGAAAACTTCGGCGCCCAGACCTGAAGTCTGCATTTAGTTCATGAGACCGATCGACCAGGATATTGCAAGGACAGTGCTAGAATAACTTGACGGCCAGTACTGAAGACTTCTTTACAGTTCGTGGGACACACAGACCATGACAGTTCAAGAGTAGTGCTACAATAACTTGGCACCAAGAACTAAAGATTTCTTTACAGTTCGGCCATGACAGTTCAAGGGTAGTGTTATAAAGCCTTGGCGCCCATAACTAAAGTCTACATTTCATGAGACTGATCGACCATGATAATTCAAGGGCAGTACCTGTCAGAATAACTTGACCCAAAGAGCTGAAGATTGCTGCACAGTTCGTGACACACATGGACCATGACAGTTCAAGGGTAGTGCTAAAATAACTTGTCACGAAGAACAGAAAACTTATTTACAGTTCGTGAAAAACATGGGCAATGATATTTCAAGGGTAGTGCCAAAATAACTTAGCACCTAGAACTGAATACTACAGTTAATTAGTTAATTAGACCGATAGACTATCATATTTTAAGGTTGGCATCTAGAACTGAAGATTTCTTACAGTTCGTGAGTCCCATCGACCATGATATTGCAAGGGTAGTGCCAGAATAATTAGGCACCTTGTACTGACGATTTCTTGACAGTGCATGAGACGCATCGACTATGATAGTTTAAGGGTGGTGACACAATAGCTTGGCGCCTTCAGGCGCCAAGC
>BTPG01000005.1:201369614-201582248 GCA_036245525.1 Semisulcospira habei
TAATCTGGCACTACCCTTGAATTATCATGGTCAATCCACCTCCTGCAAGTGGTGCATAGTCGTTAGGCAACACCTCTAAAATTTGAGAAATGGGACCTTGGGACTGTAAGGGTTAATAATCACTTTTACCGTACGCACCGCGGCGCCAAAAAGTACGCATTCTACCCTACGTGGTAAAAGGTAACTAGAAGCGCAAATCTAGCACCCTAAAAAAACGCACTAGTCGATAAACGGAACCGAGTACCGAAGAAAGTTCAAGTCAGTTTCAAACTTTGTTCAATTTTTTTTTTAAAGTCCCGCACAACTGGCGCCAGGTGAGCCGGTGTGTGATTTTCGACCATGCAGCCTACAACGGCAAGGTCCAAAATCATAGACCAACACACAAATGATCCGTTCCTTGTCGCACAAAACCCTTCGCAACGTTAAAAGCAACCAAGCAATAAAAATCGGCCGTATTCCAATAAGGAGCCGTCCCTATGACCCGCAAACAGTCTAAATCTGCAATTCATGGCAAAAAGCACCATGTCATTTTTGAGAAAAGCACGATTTTCATCGTTTAACAATGAAAATCTCGCTTTTCTCAAAAATAGACATGTTGGCTTTTGTCAGATGTCGGCAGAGATCAACTTCAAGGTTGGCAAAAGACAAGTCTATCTATGTGAAAAGCGCAAATATCAATGTATAACGTGAACATCTCGCTTTGAACGAAAATGGACTTCTTGTCTTTTGTTTTCACAGGAAGGATCGTGAAGAAAGCGACAGGAATAAATGGGATATGGTCACAAAGTATGCCCTGGTCTGAGATTTTGGACTTAACAGCTCTGACTCTGAAGGTCCAGAATCAAGGAGTAGCCTCACGCGCTTCGTCACTGACTCGAATTTGACACAGGTGAACTAGCAGTGCCTCAAAGATCCTAACTATTTAGGATCTTTGCAGTGCCTTCAAGGAACGCAGCACAAGTTACTTCAAATGGTGGCGTGGTTTATTTCAGCGAGATGATACAACACAGCACATGACATGTGAGACAACGAGGATTCTCAATCGAACAATCACCGAAAGATTCACAAAATGTACACGATTAACACATCACAAAACTTGCAACAGAATTATATTATTCATAATGTTGAGAAGAAAACAAACACAAAAAAAAGGATTCCTGCTTTGGCCCCTTCCAGTCCCTATTCAAAATAGAAATGTAGTTTACCCTTTCACATCTACAACCAAACCATACAAGTTTGTGCTGACAAGGTTGTGGTGGATGACCATCATAGTAGAAGGGTCGTGCCTGATTAGCTTGGCGCCTATAGGCGCCAAGCTAATCTGGCACTACCCTTGAACACTAAAGGTCGACCTGTCTCTCGCAGTTTGGTGCATAAGCCATGACATGATCGTGTAAACAAAAACATCACAAATCACTTTACAACAACCTGGCGTTATGTACACAAAAACGGTGTCGCGAAAAATGTAAACGCGAAAGACACACTCTCCATTCATTACCATCACACTCTCTCCAGATATGAGCAGAAAAATGAACTCACGTTTAATCCCACTTGATCCATCGGCCACCAGTACTGTAAACAATACCAGTGGCTGCATGCACAAGGGGGTTAATCCGTCTGGTCTGCAAGAGTCATGAATATATGAATATTCATGAATATAAATATTCATGACTCGGCCTGCCAGACTGGGAGCGAAATGACGCATGTGAAGGAAGAGAAAAAAAAAAGCCGATCATACAATTCCAGTCACATACTCTCACCCCATAAACTTAAAATGCCACTCTCTGCTGAGCTCGTCTGATCTGAACGAAAAGCACAGTATGAGATTTTAAAATATCTAAAAGGCATCTATCTCTACAACTAAATATTTTCCACATACACAAATAGAAGTATCATGCACATAAAAATTATTCTTCCCCCACACCCAAACCACCCTCCCAAGCAACAAAAAAGTCCTCACACAAATGAAAGCATCTGTACTGCAAAATATAACCGAACTGATACAGGAATGTCATGAAGCAGATTAACAGTTGTTGTTTTTTTTTAAGTAACGATATGCCACCTTAAACAATGATTCGTAAGAAAAAATAACTCTTTGAGTCTGACAGACAAAAATGTTTCTGTAAGAATAAGGAATGTCCAGAAGAAGAAAAAAAAAAGGTTGAGCAAGTGAATAAATACAGTTGCATAATTTGTACAGAATGAAAGCAGATAGAAGGCACAAGAGTTTTTCGCTGCACCAAGAAAAGTAAACCCTTCTGCGGCTTGAAATGGTGTCTCTAAATTCAATGCAGATACACTGCCCGATAACCCTGTGTGCATAATTCACATAGGTTTAAGTCGGCAAGAGGCAAGAGGCATAGATTCTCGGGGGCTCATGAGAATCTATGCCTCTTGCAGCTGATTGCTGTTTCTGTAATTTTACAGCTGTGAACTGGTTAATATTCTCAACTATTGGTGTTATGAAATGCTACTATGCCTGTTGGTATGTGTATGATAATATTCCCTATACTTTGAGCATCAAGACTAAAAGATCTGGGCTGAAAAGAAACAGTTATTTATAAATTGTAAAAAGTGTGTGATATGTAGACACTTCAACATGATTCACAACACTGGTTTACGTACAGGTAGATGTGAAATTTGAACAATTAAGTAATTTGCCTCATTACAGTGATGACCTTAATTAATCTTTTGTTATGATATTATATATTGACAATAAGATCTACAAATGCTATGTCAAAAACCTTTAAAAAAAATTGATTCCAGACCCAAAAGGTAACTGCCAAGTGCGTAAAATACAAAAGAAATTTCCAAGAAAGAAAGAAACATGCTTAAAAAGGACGTTTCTCAGCATGTTACCTTCTTCATTGAGATGTTTCTTTCATACAGGCTTCTGCTGAATCATGAAACAATTCAAGGGAAATAACCAGCATAAAAGCAACAACCAAATCATTAGAAGTCAAGACATTTTTGTCCCAATCACATGTAATGCTTATTGAAGATATGCTACACAATACACGCAGAAAAGGCCGACTGTAACTCGGCAAAGACCTTAACAAATAGAGAGTATGTGAATGCTACAATGATAACTAAAATCATTCAAAAAGCTGATACAGGAATGTCAACAACAAAAAAGAAAAGAAAAAAAAGAAGCACAAGCTTTATAATTTGAGACTTTCACTATAAAAAAGTTAAACATTAAAACGTTTTGGGGTTCACATCTTGTGCCACCATAAGAACAGTGATTAATCGTTATAGCTGACAGCAGAACTTGTTATCAGTAACCACTTTTTTTTTTGCAAGAAAATAGGTCTTAAAAGACACGTGTTCCATGAAGAAAAGTCTTGATTGGCAAAAAGTGTTGCCTGTCATTAAAGACCATCATCTAGGTGGCTGCCGCCACAGTCACAGCTGCCGTCACCTAAATGATGGTCTTTAATGACAGGTGATCTCTCATAAAGGTGGTCGCTCCAAACAGGATCTGCTGTAAAATTCCATTGAAAAAGTGTACAAAATATCATTCATTCTCTCTGTTCACAACATGCTACCTCGTGACAATAATTAGTGCATCATCATATGTATAACTTGTCTAAATACATTTGTGCAACTTACTTATACAAGTTACTAACAAAATAAAACAAATGATTTAAAAAATAAAAAAAAAACAATATAAGTACGTACGCAATTCATATACTGACTGAAATATAAATTTTACAGTTGTAGTTTAAATTCTACCACACAACTGTTTCAAAATATAAACCTAATCAGATTTAGCTTTACCACTGAAAATAATTTCAGGACTTAACTCGTTCAACCCTGATGCACTACAGCAGGAGATGGATCGACCATGATAATTCAAGGGCAGTGCCAGACTAGCTTGGTGCCCACAGGCACCAAGCTAATCTGGCAGTGCCTTTGAATTATCATGGTCGACCCATCTCCTGCAACAGGCGCAAAGTCGTTAGATGACGCCTCCAAAATTTGGGAAATGCGTGCGCCGGGCTGAATGAGTTAACACTCATCACAATGCAGAAGAATTATAAAAAGCTTCCATCATTCTCCTTTGTTTTAACGAAGCCTAAACACCTTCAATGCTACTGATCATAGATCGTGTTTCTGAACAAAAATTTAATTCGTCATGAAAGAACCCCAGCTGTCCAAGGAACATGGATACAAAGTGACATTACCAAGAGGCATAGATCCTCACGAGTTCCTGCAACTGCGGGGGCTCATGAGGATCTATGCCTCTTCAGACTGGGTTGTGTGCAGTTTTTCTTAGCAGTAAAGGTGTCAAGTCTTGAATTATTTATATAATGGTAAATAGACATATTTCACCAAACAAATTCAAAGCAGAGATTGTATCAGCAAATACATGTAACATTCAACCACAGAGGTATCCATTCTCATCAGTCCCCTCGAGATGTGGGGTCGTATGAGGTTTTGCGCCTCAAGAATGGCTGACAAAGGTAGCAAATTATAGGGTCTTTACCATTACAAAAATTCCAGCAAACATTCCTGTATACTTGTGTAAGTAACTTATCATGGGACTAAGGAAGTTTGTCCATAGTCTATTCACAAACACAGCAAACAATTGTGAGTTCTATCTTTCATGACAGAACTGATATAAATAAATCAGGGACTTTTACTCCCAAAAAACTTGACAGGTACACTGCAAAATATTTGTTTACCATACACGTACATACAACCCTGACATGTTTACCTTAAGGAGCTGATGATACTCAGGATATTACTGAGGAATGAAAAGCTGAGAGAAGAACAGATGATGCATAAGCATTGACAAGAAATCGATCAAAAACAAACCTGTGTGAAAAGCATACATCAGTTCTACGTAACTGTGTGCCTGTCTGAAACTCGGGACCATATATCTTCAAGCCACAAGGTCCAAAATCAAAGACCAGTGCACAATTTTGATAATTCTTTGTACTGCTTTTGCCATTACATGTATAAGTATACATTTGACTGGCTTATATTTTTCTATTATCTGGTAATCTGGTTCCCAAACTGTACATAAATATCATGTCTCAGAAAGTCAACCTTTAACTTATTCAGCCCTGATACACTGTAACAAGTATTGACCATGACAGTTCAAGAATGGTGCCAGAACAGCTTGGCGCCTCATGGCGCCAAGCTACTCTGGCACCACCCTTGACCAATCATGGTCAGTCTCTTGGAAGTTGTTCGTGGTCTTCGCAGGACAACTCCCAACTTTGGGAACATCGACCTTAAGGCTCAATATGTTAACTCATTCAGCCCGACGGCTGTATTTCCCAAATTTTGGATGACTATGCACCAGTTGCAGGAGATGGATCGACCATGATAATTCAAGAGCAGTGCCAGATTGGCTTGGCGGCGACAGGCACCAAGCCAATCTGGCACTACTCTTGAATTATCATGGTCGACACATCTCCTGCTGTAGTGCGTCAGGGCTGAATGGGATAAGGAAACACGCATACACAAATATAATGACAGTTTACATAAAGATTACTGTCTGAAACCTTTCACTGATGTACCTACCTAATGAAGTGATGATGAATGATGAATCCAGCATGTTACAACAGCGCAAACACGTCAAGAAATGTTTCCCATATTTCATCAAGCATCTCTCCCCTTAGCCTACCCCCTTAAATATTAATTACAGCATCCATGACTAAAAAGATGCAGATCACTTCTGTACAACAGAGAATGGTGATACCAACAACTCTTCTAGACCAGATGAACGTGAAGAAATCTGCACAAATCACTGCACAAATGTTGTAAACATATCACAAAAGGCATAGATCTGCTATGTCCAAATTCTTTGAAAAGCTTAGTAACAATGACAATATTTTCTGAATGAATTTATAAACATCATTGTGTCACAACTTCAAACAAACATAGTCTGTTTCAAAAAAAAATTTAAATACCACAGACACCTGTAACAAACAATCTTTTCTGAAATAATTTGTATAAACACCAAAGAATCATTACAAACACAATCATTCTCTTTCTACAATCTTATTTTCCTGTAGTTCATTCTGTACGGGTTTCTATCACTCTGGTAAACCAGTGTCCACTTACTGCTGTGTGATTCTACACTAGTAAACCAGCGTTTAAACCAGAAAACGCGATGCCAAGCAATTCTGCCAGTGTTTAATCACTGCCTCCCGATTCAACACCAGTAAACCAGAAGATACTCTTTGTTGTTTTATTCTGGAAAAGCATCATTTACTCACTGCCATGTGTCAACATGGCAGCGAGTATATGATAATTTGCCAGAACCTATCAGGTTTATCATAACAGTCCACTTGTTGCAAACAGTTCCATGTTACGGTGGGTTATGTGAAAGGTGTGTACTCCGCTGAACATTAAAAATGCTCACTAAACTCTTGCACCTTCTGGAGGCGACCTTGTTTGGCATCGCTGATGGCACCCCAAAGGTCGAAGATAAAGTCGTCGGTGAAGCCAAACTCTTTTAGGTCCGACTCGTCCATTCCGACTGCAAAGTCGTGAGGATTTTCGCTCCTGCTTCCAATCTCCCAGATACTTTGCGCTGCAAAATACAAAAAAGAAATAAAGCATCAAGCTTAACCCTTTGCGTGTCCGTATGGGTTTCCTGTAGGAATCATCGTGACAAAAACCCATACGGACACGCAAAGGGTTAGAAATTACAACAAAGGTGACTGAAACTACTGAAAAATATGACATACGGAATAATAATGTGCCTGATGGCTGTGGAATGGGCGACCACCCTTATGAAAGATCACCTCACATGTATGACCATCATTTAGGTAGCTACAGACACCTCAATAATGATCTTTATTGAAATGCAACACTTTTTTGCCATTCCACACTTCTTTTGAGTGAGCACATGTCTAATATACCAGTTTGGGGTTGTTTCATTTGCAAAAAAAGTGGTACCTTAGCTTTAAACAGGTTCTCCGGTAAACAAAACTCTCTGGACCTTGCCTGTCATGCAAATTACACAACAGGCACAGTAAGTGTATACGTACAGTTCAACTTCAAGATGTCACTGTATAGACTTTTCTGGTCAATGAAATTCTTGAGAACAATAGTACCTCAGGTTTTTGTGTTTAGTAGGAAGGACCACAGAGTTAAATTACTTAAATACATGAAACTGTAATCAGGAAGAGTTCAACCATCAACAACAGTTCAAATAAATGGCTTCAAAATAACAGGTTATCTCCCTTCACTCATTTGATGGAGTGGCCACGCAAATACAGGTCAGCCTCAGTATTATGTGCTCTAAAATAATGTGGTATCTGCTATAACCGACACAGATCTCTGGGGATGCCCAGTAAACAAAAGGTCCTGAGGCCAACGTCAGCCTTAGCTGGCCCGCGCATGGCCGTGTGTGGGCCAGCTATGGCTGAAGTCGGCCTGAAGACCTATTGCTTACCCAGGATCTTTTCTTTGCAAATCCATGTCAATTTCGCACTACAATAATGCAATCGTACGTGGGCCGACTTCATGGCTACCGTACACTGCGATATGCTGAGGCTGACCTATATATTAACGCTTTTAGCCCCAGGATCCCATTTCTCAAATGTTGGAGGTGTTGCCTCATGACTATGTACCAGTTGTAGGAGATGGATTGTGATAATTCAAGGGTAGTGCCAGATGAGCACTACCGTTGAATTATCATGATCAATCTATCTCCTGCTGCAGGGTCCCAGGGCTAAAAGGTTTAATGGGGAATATGATCTCCAACAGAAGACATTCCTAATCAGACTGTGTCCCCTAACAGTAGAAACATCTAAGCAGAAACACATGCACCACTTTGCTTGATTTATGGGACAGCTTCCCATAACACAACAGGTAACACATGGAACAAAGAGAAAGATGTCTTCCACTAGGGAAAAGTACATAAACTGGGGAAGTAAATTGGGCAACTCCTTGCTAGCAAGACATGTATTTCTCATCTCATGAGCCCTCACAGCTACGGGATTCACAAAAATATCTCAAGAGACGGAGGCAACTTGACCTACTTTGGATTTAACTCATTCAGCCCCTACACACCACAGCAAGGCATGGATCGAGCATGATAGTTCAAGGGTGGTGCCAGAATAGCTTGGCGCCCATAGGTGCCAAGATATTTTGGCACCACCTTTGAACTATCATGCTCGATCTGTCTCTAGAATTGTAATACGGTCCTTCAGAGGGCAACTCCAAAATTGGGTGATTTTGGTCCTGGGGCAGAATGTGTTAAGGATAACGACTGCTGCTGTAATTTATGAACATTTTAAGATTGAACAGCCCAAGGAAAATGTCTAACGCCTTTCACTTCCTACACATCAACAGTTTAGAATTGTCCGCTGTGCACGTTGTACTAGCCGTGTACAACAAAACAACAGGAACTAATAGCTCAAGGGTAGTGCCAAGATAATCAGACACAAAATAAATACACAATAAGCACAAGGCCACTGGGTCGGCATCGGCAGGCCAACAGCAACTGTCGGCCCGAGGAAAGGTATAAGATGCTAAGCTTGAGCTGAAAATCACACAGTTCCTTACAAAGCTCTGTGTCGTTGATGCCCATGAAGGATTCCAGCAGTCCATTAATCTTCTCCACGGCCACGTTCACAACATCATCCGGCTAGAACATACAAATCTTCACAAAGTTAGAAACATGCTTCGAAAAGACAATTACAACAGTAGTTATTTACTGCAGCCCTATTAGCTCCACATGGAGGGAAGTAAAATATGCCAAGTTAACCCTTTTAGCACCAAGATCCCATTTCTCAAATTTTGGAGGTGTTACCTAACGGCTATGTACCAGTTGCAGGAGATGGATTGAACATAATTCAAGGGTAGTGCCAGATAAGCGTGGCGCCTTCAGGCGCCAAGCTAATGTGGCACTACCCTTGAATTATCATGGTCAATCCATCTCCTGCTTTAGGAACTCGGGGCTAAATGGGTTAAAACAACTCTAATCATGACAAATGTTCACAAGGGGTGAATACACTTTTTCAACATGTCTGCTTTTGGCAGTCTCCTTGGGAGTAGGCTTTGAAAAGTACAGCCATTCCACATCCTGCAGTTGTCATCTTATGGAAAAGAGCCAATATTAATCAAACAATGCTTTAACTCTTTTAGCGCCAAGGTCCTATTTCTCAAATTTTGGAGGTGTTTCCCGACGACTATGTACCAGTTGCAGGAGATGGCTTGCCCATGATAATTCAAGGGTAGTGCCAGATTAGCTTGGGACCTTCAGGCGCCAAGCTAGTCTGGCACTACCCTAGAATTATCATGGTCAAGCCACCTCCTGTTGTAGGGATTCGAGGCTAAGAGGGTTAAAGGGTCAAAATTCCTAGATTTAGATTTAGGAGCTGTCTGCTGAAGACTACCGTTCAGGAGAAAGACTGACCATGATATTTCAAGGGTGGTGCCAGAATAGCTTGGCGCCTAGAGGAGCCAAGCTATTCTGGTACCAACCTTGAACTATCGTGAGTCTGGGGTGTACTATAATTTACTCACGATTTCCACTGTAGCAGGTCCCTTGGAGCGTAACCGCAAGGTCTGCTTGCCAGAGCCCAGGCTGCCTCCTCCCTTCTTCCCACCGGTGGAGGGACCAATATTAGCTGAAAACAAAAAGAAATAATACTTTATCGGGCACTTTAACCAAAAAGTATTACCACTGTCCAGAAAGACTGATATTGGCTCAGAAAAATCACAACTTTACGGGGCAGTCTATGAAAAAAGTACATGAATGTACAAAATGGCAATCTATTTCAAAGGTCACAGTCAAGAAATGTGTTTTCATGCTTTGTACTAATTTATGGTACCTTCACTCATTTAAGATAAATGTATTTTAAATCATTTGTGGCATGCTGCATACTGATACACAGCAAACAGGGTCAATACTGTAAAAAAAAAAAAAATAAATAAATCTCATCAATCCACTGAGCTCTGAGGCCCAGAAAAACAGCAGAAAATGAATCAGCCATGAAAGATCAAGAAAAGTGCTTGATTATCTTGATGCCTGGGTAGGTGCTATGCTAATCAAGCACTATTGATAGCCAGCCTTCAACTTGTTTGATATATATTTCCTGCAATTAGTGACTTTAAGCCATTGGCCGCTAGTAGCGGTTTTTGTGTCCTGTAGGAATCAGCATGGCAAAAACCACTACCGACAGCCAAAGGGTTAATATTAAAATACTTCACCCATGACATCCTGAGGCTGAACTGTTTAAATTTGCTTATTGTCCTATGAAGGCTACATTGCAGATTAGGAGATAGATCCACCATTTTAGTTCAAGGGTCGTACCAGCATAGCTTGGCGCCTCAAGCGCCAAACTATCCTGGCACGCCCCTTGAACTATCATAGTCAAATTTATTTCAAGCAACAGTGTATCAGGATGAAAAGGGTTAACTGCACCATTTACCATCACTTGTGTCTTGGCCTGTGACTTTGGACTTTACAACTGTAAAGTTCAAAATCAAAGACCTTCACAGATGCATCCAGATGGCCTCAGTCAACCTCTAAATCTGTCCGTCCATCTACATAATCAAGGGTCATCCACTTTCACCCATACAGGTAAACCTGTTTAGAGTGACCACCGTTATCAGATACCACCTATCACAAAAGACCATCATTTAGGTGGCTGTAGCTGTGACTGTGGCTGTAGCCACCTAAATGATGGTCTTTTATGACAGGTGACACTTCTGTTTGAGAGAATACTTGTTTTCACCCATTACATCTTGGGGATGAAATTATCTATTTTTGTTGATGTCCTTCGAGGTCAGCGTCACAGTTTAGGAGACAGATTGACCATGATAATTCAAGGGTGGTGCCAGAGTAGCTTGGCGCCTACAGGCACCATGCTACTCTGGCACCACCCTTGATCTATTATGGTCGATCCACATCCTGTTGTAGCATGTCAGGGTTTTATGAGTTAACTCATTCGAGACGTGCTGCCTACGGATACGCGGCGATTCGCCGCGTATCCGTAGGCGGCACGTCTCGAATGAGTTAAAACCCCTTAGTCCCTAGCAAGAAAGGCGGTTGCTAAAAGAAATTCTGCTGTATCACTACAGCCATCCCTAGTGGCAGGTGCCACATTTAGGCCTTCATGGGACTTGCTTGACGGAGGACTTTTTCTTGCAAAAAAGGTGGTCGCTTCAAAGGTGGTTTCTCGAAACAGGTTTATTGTAAAACTACAAGAAAAAATGTGCAATGTATGATGCAACCATAGTGTAAAAAAAAAAAAAAAAGAATGAGCAGCTGATCATAAGCCAAGTCCACACCTACAAGTTCAAAGACAAGCATGCACACACAGACACAGATGTCTAGACGGGCAGAAATGGAACGATGACATGTACCTGCACACGACATGACAATCAATAAAACATTACATACTGACGCTCCAGGATCTGCCACATGCCTTGCCTGCTCACAGTGTCGAACAGTGTAGGTTTGAGCAGGCAAGGCATGTGGCAGATCCTGGAGCGACTTGGCTGTCCCCCAAAGTTCCTCAACATGATTGTCCAGCTACACGAGGACCAGCAAGGCCAGGTCAGACTCAACAATGACCTCTCAGAACCATTCCCTATTCTCAACGGTGTAAAGCAGGGCTGCGTGCTGGCACCGACCCTCTTCACCATCTTTTTTAGCATGATGTTGAAGCAGGCCACAGTGGACCTCGATGATGACGATGCAGTGTACATCAGGTATCGTCTCGATGGCAGCCTGTTTAACCTCAGACGACTGCAGGCCCACACGAAAACCCTAGACCAACTGATTCGCGAGCTGCTTTTTGCTGATGATGCTGCCCTCGTTGCACACACAGAGAGAGCCCTGCAGCGCATCACGTCTTGCTTCGCAGATGCTGCCCAGCTCTTTGGACTCGAGGTCAGTCTTAAAAAGACAGAGGTCCTCCATCAGCCGGCACCCAAGACAGTGTACCGCCCTCCTCACATCACCATCGGCGAGTCTGAACTAAAGTCAGTGCACCAGTTTACTTACCTTGGCTGCATTATCACGTCGGACGCCAAGCTGGACAAGGAGCTTGACAGCAGGCTGGCAAAAGCGAACAGCGCTTTCGGGCGACTTTTCAAGCGGGTGTGGCACAATCAGCAGCTGAAAACAGGCACCAAGATCAGCGTGTACAGAGCTGTGGTCCTCACCACCCTGCTGTATGGTTCCGAGTCCTGGGCCCTCTACCGCAGCCAACTACGACTCCTCGAACGCTTCCACCAGCGCTGCCTGCGTACCATCCTGGGCATTCACTGGAGTGACTATGTCACCAACGTCGAGGTCCTTGAACGGGCTGAAACTGTGAGCATCGAGGCTTTGCTGCTGCGGACACAGCTCCGCTGGGCGGGGCATGTCTCCAGGATGGAGGATCATCGCCTACCAAAGATCACCCTGTTCGGCGAGCTTGCTACTGGACACCGTGACAGAGGGGCACCAAAGAAGAGATACAAAGACTGTCTCAAGAAGTCACTTAGTGCCTGCCAAATCGACCACCACCAGTGGTCTTCGCTTGCTGCGGACCGTGACACCTGGCGCTCCACCATTTACAAGGCAGCTGTCTCCTTTGAGGACTCTCACAGAGCTAGCCTTAAGGACAAGCGGCTCAGGAAAAAAAACAGAGATGCCGCAGCTCAGAACCCTGGCCATACCTTCCCCTGCAGCCACTGCGGTCGAACCTGCCTGTCTCGGATTGGCCTCCGCAGCCACGAACAAGCCTGCAGACGTCGTGGGCAACTCCTATAAAATCTTCGTTCGCGAAGTCAAGCCAGAGAGAGACATACTGACGAGAACACAAAACACCATTAATATGTGAACACTTTCCCTCTGTGCTTTCAGCCGTCTGTTAGTGTCGTCTTTTTTGTTTATTTACTTATGTTTCACTACTGCTGATGGCTCTTTGCGTGACCACTGACAGGTACAAGTTTGGCGTTTGACATGGACATTGCATCATGCATCTTATAAACCAGCACCTAGTATCAAGTCTCATGTCCACGAGAAGCTGTAAGGCCGGCCACAGTACCACTGAGCAGGGAATCCAAATAAAAACATCTATATATGTATCATATTCAAAGCTCAGATGTAACTTCAATTAATCAATCAAACATCATAAAATTGACAATCATCTTCTAATTACTTTGCACCAGTTGCTGGACAGTGCACATCCATCGTTTCAGTGCACAAAATCGGTAAGACAAGCCCAATAGTCCCTCAACCATAATTTCATAAGAATCTATGCCTCTTGTTAGCATCGTCTGGCCTCATTCGCTTCCTCAAACGGAGGAAGCCAACGGGTCAATCCCCGCAAAGAGCAAACCTAGAAATAGAAAGAACACACAGAGAGCGAAGCACGGTGTTGTCACCAAACGGGACTCGCCAAACACTTGTAAACTTCAAACCCTGCTGTCTGAAAATCAAATAACTCCGGTCTCTGCCAACAAGAGGTATAGATTCTCATGAGCCCCTGCATCCGCAGGGGCTCATGAGAATCTATTCCTATTGCAGATGGAACGGGCTGGATGCGGGCTGCAAATATGTGGAAGTGTTGACAGACTTCAAGTTATAGACATAGTGCTGAATGAAACTGTCACATGTGCCTTCTGCTCGGCCTGAATTTAACACTGTCCCAAATACCAACGGTCAGTACCTGTCGCCAAGGGCTAGAATTTTATACCCTACCACTGAGATGTCGCCAGGGACTTAAATTATGTATCAAACTACTAAAATATACTTCTTAATTTTATTACCATAGATATGAACGAGAAGCGGCGAACAACGACTACCTTGCAACATCACTCTGGCTTTCAGTCTCTTATCTAGCGGCCCCCTCTTTCCTATCTTTTTTTTGTGTGCTTGGACCAAAGTAGATCTATGATCATTGGTCTATCATGCACACTTCTCTCCCTTGACAGTGCTTTTCCTACTCACTTGGTAGTTTTTTCTAAATTACAAGCACTGGCAGTCAACCCTTTCGGTCTAGTTTTTTATCACTCTGGCCGAAATACCTACGTCGGGCACTCGTAAACTGGGTCAAATAAATACAATGTGTGTCAATCATTACCACCTTTAGCCGAAAGTTCCAAACTCACACACTGACACAAATATTAGCCGGATGATATTTTATTTTATTTTATATTTTATTTATTACTTTTTTTTTCTTTTTTTTTTCTTTTTTTTTTTTTTTTTTGGGGGGGGGGGGGTATGTAAGCAAACAAGTATTAACCTATTTAACCACAAGGCTGCATTTCCAAATTTTGGAAGCTTCACCCAACGCCTATGTACCAGTTGCAGAACTGAGACGGGTTGGCCATGATAATTTAAAGGGTAATGCCAGATTAACTTGGCGCCACGCTAATCTGGCACTACCCTTTACTTAACAGCTTGCTTGTAGTAAGTTGGGGTTAAATGAGCCAACCCAAGTAACCACGTTTGACAACGAAAGTAAGCGGGTATTTTCCTTTGGTAAGATGGCCTTTTGTTGTCTACGCTTTCTGAACGTGTAAAAAAAAAAAAAAAAAAAAAAAAACTCGCAAGAAATTCTAGATGAAGAATGAACTGGTACGTTATCTTGCAGTATGCTTTGGTCAGAACTATCACCATTTCAGACTACACCGGACATTAAAGACCATTGGTGAACTCATTCTACCCCAACACCAAAATCCTTAAATTTTGCCCCTGTCCTCTCAAGACTGCATTGCAGTGCAGGACACAGATCGACCATGATAGTTCAAGGGTGATGCCAGAATAGCTTGGCGCCCGTAGGCGCCAAACTATTCTGGCATCGCCCTTGAACTATCATGGTCGATCCTTATCCTGCTGTGGTGTGTCTGGGGTAGAATGAGTTAAGTGACGATAGCCACATAAATGATGGCTTTTAACCCATTTAGCCCCGAGTCCCTACAGCAGGAGATTGATTGACCATGATAATTCAAGGGTAGTGCCAGATTAGCTTGGCGCCTCCCTGAAGGCGCCAAGCTAAGGCACTGCCCGTGAATTATCATGGTCAATCAATCTCCTGCAACTGGCACAGTCATTAGGCAACACCTCCAAAATTTGAGAATTGGGACCTTAAAAGCCGGGTTAATAATAAGTGACACGTTTTGCCCTTCTAGTCGCCTGTCTTTAAGACCACGTGTTTCTTGCAACACTGAACAAAAAAAGTGCCAGCTGAAGGCTGGCTCTACCGTATATCCTAACTTCACTACTGCCAGTGACAAGTACAAGAGAACTCAGCTGCCTAAAAGAGTGAGCAAGTGGCAGATCTTCACATGAGTACATCACACAGCGGCCGACTGACATTACATTTCCAGCAGACGAAATCAAGCGATTCAAGAAATAGGAAGACAGTCATTGGTGCAATGCAAAGAACTGACCATGGTCATTGGTCAACACCAACTTTTCAGTAACTCTTTAAAGTCTGAATACACTCTAACATGAGATAAATGTGACATGATAGTTCAAGGGCGGTACTAGGACAGCTTGGCGCCAGCATAGGCACAACCCTGCCCTGGCACAACCCTTGAATTAGCATGGTCGAACTCAGTGTCGCCAGAACTGTAATGTAGCCTTCAAATACACATCTGAAAAGTCAGCCTCAGGATTTAATGGATTAAACTGACGTTTTCACCCAAGATCTCGTACCACGGTAATAGCTTCGAAGAAACGCAAATCTTGTTCAGCGGTGTTTCGTGTTTTTAATGTTATAATACGTCAACGTCTGAATGTCATGACATTTCAGTCAACACCAGACTCTGTCTCGTACGCAATTCCATTCAAATGAATGTCATAATGATCTTCACGAGACATAGGCGTCTGACTATTGTGTACTGGTGCGCACCCAGGGCTCTCTACAAAAAAAAACTTTAGTTCTTCGATGGCTACAGTCAACACACTCGTCAGTCACGCGCCTATGTCCCGAGCCAGGCTTCTGCATGCTCCGTCCATATGCGCGTGAGAACCGCACGTCTACTGCTGAGCTAATTTATATCAGTCAGTATCCCACTGGCAGACATTTGTATGTCTGGTCTCTGGAAAAAGTGCAACTTAAAGACTGCAGCACAAACATCATCCATGTTTTGTCCTATGACTTCCTGCATTGGGGAGAAAACTGCCGGATCTGAATTCAGCTGAATTCAAACATGAAACTGAATTGAGGAAAAGAAATCTCTAGTCTGCTAATTTACTACCCAGTGCGCAAAGGCCATCGGGCCGACTTCGGCCGCCGTTGGCCCGCGCCGCACGGCCGTGCGCGGGTCAACGTCGGCCGATGTCGGCCCGATGGCCTTTTGCGCACTGGGTAATTGACAGGCAAATGTGCATGATCAAAGGAATGAACGCAGAAGACCAAGACGCACAAGAGCAACACGCCATTGGGCAGCAAAACTGACAAGATCCACAACCAATCACAAAACGACACGGAGAGAAAAAGTACAGAGGCCAACATCAGCATCACAAGTAATTCTCACACTGCTGATGACTGACGTGCAAATTTAGCAACTGGCACAAAGCCGCCAAGACTCAAGCGATGGACACTCAGTCACTCCATGGCAAACATCACCAAAAGAAAAAGACTATCAGACCATCACGACTAATATCCAACACAAAATGGCTGAATTAACCCATTCAGCACCGACACACCACAGCAGGAGACGGGTCGACCATGCTAGTTCAAGGGTGATGCTAGGCTGGTTTGGCGCCTAGAGGCATTGCCCTTGAAGTAGCACGGGCGATTTCCTGCAACTGGTGAACTTTTTTAACACATGCTCAGGCAAAAATGAGTCAACACCAGTTCCACTGTTACCAAATTCGTCTGGATGCATACACACAAAGAAATGAAAATAAAGAATGCACATGAAAATAAGAAAACTGCTGACGAATAGCAAAGTGTAGATCAATTTGTTCTTGTGACGCGTTAGTAGGGGGAAGGGGGGTGGGGGGGGGGGAACTGGCTCCAAAATCAAAACAAAATGCCTACGTGCCTGCATCTTCAACGGCAACTTTATCAGCGAATCTGAAACCATTTTTGGATTTCGTTAACCCATTTAGCCCCGAGTCCCTACAGCAGGAGATAGATTGACCATGACAATTTCATCTCCTGCAACTGGTACAGTCATTAGGCAACACCTCCACAATTTTGAGAAATGGGACCTTGGGGCTCAAAGGGTTAACCCATTATCATATTGAGGCTAAAAGCTTCATATGTGTACACTGCCATATATGCAAGCTACATTATAGGTACTTGCAGATAAGGATATAGACCAGTGGATTTAGTTTAAGGGTGGTGCCAGAATAGCTTGGCGCCTAGAGGCGCCAAGCTATTCTGGCACCACCCTTGAACTATTTTAGTCAAACTTATTTCACACACTGGTGTATTCCGAATGATAAGGGTTAAGAATGGGCTCACGATCAACATTCATTTTGAGGTGTTTTATGTATGCCAACATCATGCATAGAAAAAAACAAACAGTCGTGTCAGGAAGCAGGAAACAAATACGCACAACACACATACATGCACACTGACAAGGGGCCAGTTGCGTGAGTGAGCTTAGTCGTGCGCAAGCCACTAAGCAAGGTGCTCCGTTGTAGCGGAGCACCTTGCTTAGTGGCTTGCGTACGACTAAGTTCACTCGTGCAAGTGGCGAAGGGCTACATCTCTGTCCACATCTCCCTCCCTTTTCACTGCCGAGAAAAAATAAATACACGTACCACCAAACTGCAAGAGGAACATATGGAAACGAGCCCTCCGGGCGTCGGGCTCACTGAACGTGTTTAGCAAAATTAATGTGTATGCGGTGACAGTTTGATCGAGGGCTTGCTAACCTACTTAGTTCTCCTGCATTTTATGATTATGTGAACGCTGATTGAATAATGCATCTCACTGCTTCTGTGATTTCTATACAAGGATGTGATTGAAAACGGGACGTGGGTGCGCTGACAGGAAATTATATTCTGGACGCGATTACGGCCAATTATTAGAAGCCGACACATCTATCAAACATATAATTATGAGTTATGCATAATGCGTACCTACTGGCCTATCTCAGCGATCATCTTGTGAACGAAAATATGTTTTGACATTGCGTGCGGTTCTCGTGCTTTTGATACAGATCAGCCGCGTGCGTGGTATCATTGACATTCAGGCAGACAAGCTCCGGTTCTTATTACAGTACTGTATGACTGGCTCATGAACAAGCTCAATACTTTATCTGCGGCATTACCATGGTAGATTTCATGGGTAACGCTGAAAACAGTATGGTTCAAAATGTCGCTAATGGTCATATTATATTCCTGCTGGCCACTACACATCAGCAGATCAACCCATCAGCCGGAGACAAAATTATTAGATCATTGTGCAGAATGATATCCTCTGAGAACTGATCTAAGTCACAGTTCCGAAGACAGATCGACCATGGTAGTTCAAGGGTGGTGTCGGAATAGCTTGGCGCCTTAAGGCGCCAAGCTATTCCGACACCACCCTTGAACTATCCTGGTCGATCCACATCCTGTCGTAGCGTGTCAGGGCGTTATGGGTTAGATTGATGGCCGCCTCATCATTCTTGTCCTCTTTACATTTATTTTTCGGCTGTAAGAGCGTCAGACGCTGGTTAGCACATTTAAGACGTGTTGCATTCAGAACCACAGCTTTATGCCATGTATCCTTATGTGGCGTGTCTGAAATGAGTTCAACTTAAAGCTACCGCCCGACTTTTACCCCGATGGATCGACTTAAAAAGTCTCTCATACAACCCACCCAGTAAGCGAAGGCTTTGGGGCCGACCAGTCGGCCGCATTCGGCACGCGCACGATTGCCGACGTCGGCCGCGCATAACTTGACTGATCGTGCGCGGGCCAAATGCGGGCGAAGTCGGCCCGATGTCCCACTTGCGTTCTAGGGAAGCAGCGACTTTGTTTGCGTACTAGGAAAGCAGCGACTTCCGGCTATCGTCGACCACTTCGGCACGGGTCCACTCCTTTTTAGGTACAATTTTGATCAAGCTCTTTTTTTTTCTTTTGGGGGCTCCATCTACGACACTGGAGTGCGATGTCTATGCTCAGCGCATACTGTCCATGTGAAAAATGCATGTAAGCGGTTTTGTAAACCATCGAAATAATTGACTGTGATCAGCAAAATCTGACAGCAGTGCACATTCTTTCATTGAGTGAGCTCAAGTTGTGTCAGATTGCCTGTCCAGATTAACTGTCGAGCGAAAGCTCGGCCTGATAACAGTTTAAAAAATAGTTCAAACCAGGCTATGCACGAACCCCGACATTCAACCAATGGTCTAATCCCCAAAGTTTGGAGTCGTTTCCTAAAGACGAGGCCCTACATGGCAGTTTATAGGTGCAAAATCGACCGTGACTATTCAAAGGTGGTGCCAGAATAGCTTGGCGCCTGTAGGCGCCAAGCTATTCTGGCACCAACTTTGAATACTGATCACGGTACCACCTTTGAGCTATCTTGCGCGATCCACATTTTGTCAAGTCTGAATGGTTTAAGTGCATGTTATGCCCCGTCCACACGTAAGTGGTCAGCAAATCCCGATAGCTAGGCCCGCAATCTCGCCGCACTATCAGTATCAGTGACTGTGCATGTCGCCTGAACGAGAAACGCTGACGTAGTAAAGCGATTCAACGAAAGGCACAGATCTTCATGGGTCCCGCATTCGCGGGGACTCATGAAGATCTATGCCTTTTGCTCAGTCATGTGTGCTGCCGATGGAGGAGAGCTCGCTGTTTTTATCGGCTACACACCTGTCGACACTTAACGCTCGAAGAGACGGGGTCATAAGAGCTGTACTGACACTGACTTGTGATAATTCCGAACATTTCAGACTCTGTCGGCCCTGTCCTGCTGTACTGCCGATCCGCCAGCTAATCTAATGGAGAGAGAGAGAGGCGGCGACATTAAACCGACAGCGTGCTGTTTTTGTCACTGTGCATCAGCAAACGGACGTGAAGAATGCCACCGACGTCATCACGCCGAAGGAACGTTGGAGGGAGTGTACGGTTTAGTTAGGCCGCGGCAATACTACCCTAGCCGGCGGAAAAAAAAAAAAAAAAAAAAAAACAACACGCGCCTATTTCACACTTGAAACCTGCTAAGTGACATTTTAACCCTCCTTTTACGACGTCACTTCACGACAATACCATAATAAACAGCAGACCGTTGAACTCATCTGAATATTAGTGAGGTTTTACGCCGGATGACTGCCAACAACAAACGAGAGCGAAGTCACTCACGACGGATAACTCAACGTGTACCAGAAGCA
The DNA here is from genome assembly GCA_036245525.1 of Semisulcospira habei. Lineage (NCBI taxonomy): Eukaryota > Metazoa > Mollusca > Gastropoda > Semisulcospiridae > Semisulcospira > Semisulcospira habei. The sequence goes on from BTPG01000005.1 coordinate 201,389,874, forward strand.
TTGACTGTGACAACACGCCAAACATCTCCAAAAGGCATAGATCCTCATGAGCACTCCGGGGCTCATGAGGTTCTATGCCTCTTGGAGATGTCTGGTGTGCTTGCTGATGATTACAGAACAAACTGGTTATCAGCCGTGACTTTGCTCTCGTTCGTTGCTGGGAGTCGATCGTTTCAAACGAAGCCTCCACAATAAGACGTAACGTGTGAACACATGCCGGTGTACAGTTCTGACCGAAATGTTTCTTTTCAGAACCGCACCGCCCAAATGTGTTCGAACTGTCATTCTATTTTAAGTTTAATGGCTGGAAAGGAGAACTGTCACTGAACTATTTATTATGGTAGCCTAAATACTGGTCTATCATTGAACATCTTCATAAAAGAAAAAAAAAAGAAAAAATCAAATGTTATTTAAAAGGTTTCAAATATAAAACAGGCGTCAGTTCTTCTTTGTTCCGTTCGGTTAATTGTGTGTCCTAACCGTACATTCGCATGCGTGTTACCACGGCGTGGTCATCGCCTTTGAAAAGGTCAAAATTCTCAAGTCTGTGAAATGTCCGATCCTCTGGGTGCACATGGGTTATTTTGCAGATTTATTGACAGACACAGCATGTCACTGGGCGGGGTCAGAACAGCTTATTGGTGCCTCTTACTAAACCCCGCCACAGCTATTCTGCTATCACCCTAGAACTATCATGGTCGATCTTAACTTTCTTGTTCAGAATTTATGCTGTTATTTGGCAAAAGCCAGTGTGCCAATAATATAGAAAAATCGAGATTTACACTGCTATACAATTTTTTTTTTAATTCACTTTTCTTAAAAATAGATAGTGACTCTTTCAAAATAACGACAGTTGCAGTGTGTCAATACTGAATAGGTTAACTCATTCGAGACGTGCCGCGTATCCGTATACGGCACGTCTCGAATGTGTTACAATCTGCAAAATGCACTGAACTGTATGCGCTTCCCTAGTACCCAACAGCTAGGTGTTGAATCCATGGCGCTTCCCGAACCCTTGCAAAATGCGTGAAGGTGCACACATCCTGCTGGCAAGGGTCAGTCAAATTTGTGTGTGTTCATCGTAAAAAGGTTATCTGGGATTTAGCTATTAGCCGACAACTGACTTACACTGGTTGCCTTCCTCGATTCGCTACCGCTGATCAGCGGTAGCGAATCGAGGGAGAGTGACAACCAGTGTGCGACTGACTGACAACGATTTCGTGCAAAGGGTGTCAACGTCCTTTTTAATTACCGGCCCTATCTTAGTCACTGAAGTGGCGTTTCCAACACGGACTATGACAAACCGCTAACACAAGGAACGCCCGCACGTGTACGTGACTAGACATACACGGTACACTGACACATGCACACCACATACAATATACATTTTTCAAACTCGTGCTGAAAAAATCTGGTACTGGGTTAACTCATTGTGCCCGAGGTACGATATACCCACATTTTGGAGTTATCCTCTGAGAACTGCATTACAATTCGGGAGACTGATCGACCATGATAGTTCAAGGGTGGTGGCAGAATAGCTTGGCGCCCATGGCGCCAAGCTATTCTGCCACCACTCTTTCAGTTGAACTATCATAGTCGAGCCATATCTTGCTGTGGTGTGTCGCGGGCAGAATGAGTTATCATGCGAACGGCCTGCTATTCAAGCAAATGGGTTTCGTTCACCAGTATTGATCTCTGATTCCCTTGACAACAAGATCGATAAAATGCTGATCGAAACTTCTGCTTGAAGATCAGGCATCTATGCGTCTCCATTACTCCTTCATTGCCAGTGGTCGCTGGACGTATTTATGAAATCACTGTCATTACATTCAACGCCACAAAACCCCAGACGTGCAAGGAACACAGATACCATGGGAAGCCAACAAGAGGCCGAGAGAACCTCATGGGCCCCAGCACCTGCAGGGGATCATGAGGCTCTAGACTATGCCTCGTCAATGCAGTTGGGTAGTGTGCACTTTCCTCCGGCAGCGAATGCGGGCAGGAAAAAGAACAATACTAAACAGTGCAAAAATTCAAACACAATGCTAGATCACGCGTGTCTCCGGCCGGCGTGTTCAGGGTTTGGGTGTCGGGTGTGGTGGTCTGGCGACAGAAAGAGGGACACATACGCCCACAATATTGACTTCACATGGACGCGATGTACTGCTAATAAACCCGTCAGTACCATCCACATAACTCACTGAGCCCTAGGTCGGAATTTTCCGACCACCGGTTTGGGCGTTGTCCTTGCAGCCTCACAACTCGGTAGAAAGATACATTTGACCGTTATATAACGCCAAGTTGGTGCCAGAGCAGCTCAGTGCATACAGCATACACGGCAGCTGTACCCATTTAGCTCCGACGCCCTACAGCAGTAGATGGATTGGATTGACCACGATAATTCAATTGTACATTGTTTAACGTCCCGACAGCAACAAGGCTTTCTCAGGACGTGCCTGCACTGCTTGTGAAAAAAAAACTAAACAGAAAATTGAATGCATGTCGCCAGCCGGTCAAATACGTTAAATAAACCTACAACATGGGCCTAAATAAAGCTAAGACCATTTAGCAACACACATCCAATATCAAGAGCTACAGGCAGTGCAGACAGTAGGGAGAGTTTTAAAAAGGCAAATACAGGTGAATGGACAAAGGGTAGACAGAAACGCATGCCCCAGAATAGAGAGAAAAACCCACCCTGTGGGGCTGACCAGGGTGACCCTGGGAACTAAAAAATACCTAACCCCACCAAAGTCCCCCAGGGCAGACCCGGGTGGGGGACGATAATTCAAGGGTAGTGCCAGATTAGCTTGGCGCCTGCAGGCGCCAAGCTAATCTGGCACTACCCTTGAATTATCATGGTCAATTTATCTCCTGCTACATTGTCGTTTGGAAACACCTCGAAAATTTAGGAAATACGGCCGTGGGATTAACTAAATGGGTAAATCGACAGAGAGATAGACTTGCAATGATAATTTTAATGAGTGGTGGTTCCAGAACAGCTTGGCGCATATGAAGCGCCCAGTTATTCTGGCACCACCTTTGTACTGCAAGCGCGAGGACTGAACAGGCTAAACCAGTGAAACGGGAAAAGACAGACTAGCCACGCCCACCAACACGCAATACTACACACTGTAAACCTCCCTGCAAAAACGAGCTGATACACCGGACTGTAGCAGTTATTATAAAATTACAACCATAGAATTTTATATGACCAAACCTTTGGCTGTCGCAAGCGCTTTCTATCGCGACGATTCATACCGACAGCCAGAGGCCTAACCCTTTCACACTTATTTATGTCTTCCGAAACTTTGGATCCATATCGGTAAAGACACGCTTGTTGTCTCCCTCGATTTGCTACCACTATCAGCGGTAATCAATAGGGGAGACCAGCAGTGTGCCACAAAGACTGTAAACTGACGCCGCCCGTGGGGGAAGCCGGCTTGTCTCAACATTTACAGGTCGGTCAAATTTCCGGTAGGTAATACTAATAGGTTATTTGGTGCCATTATACATAAAAAAATTGGAGCAAAATTGACCAATATGTACATAGCAAAGTAATGCCAAATGCCTCCTAACACTGCGTCTGCTGTGTGATATAATGGCGAACTACGTAGCTGAATAGTATCAGCTGAGAATGCAATACAATTTTTAAACAATGGACAGTGAACATCATGTACATTAATCAGTGCCATTGGAAGCAGATGGGCTGCACAAATGAGAGATCGAGACTGACCCTCTTCGCTGCCAGTGTAAATCATTGTAAATCCAACGACAAAGATGCCCAGCCGTCAAAGGAACATGGATATAAAGTGGTCTCGCCAAGAGGCATTGATCCTCATGAGCCCCCGCAACTGCGGGGGCTCATGAGGATCAATGCCTCTTGCAGTTGGGTGGTATTCAATTTCTCTTAGCAGACGCTGGGCTAAGACCTATTAATGTGTATTAATGCGCGTTTGCCCACATCTGATCTGCTCGTCTGCCGTAATGGATGACTGAAAGGTTTCTACATCGCCTTAGGTAGGTCATACACCTGTCGCGTTGCCAAGTGACGCCGGCACTAAACATGCCGTCTTCGTCTGTCTACAATACACGGCTACACATAACATCATCCATTTGCAAGAAGCACAGATCCTCATAAGCCCCATGCAGGATGCGGGGGGCTCATGAGGATCGATGCCCGCCTCTAATTGATTTTTATTTCCATCTGCGTTTCTCCAGCGGAGGGGTATAAGGAGTACAGTGGCCTTGCAAAACTTACGACAGCGCTGAATGTGTGCTTAGTTGGCAGTTGCACGAAACAGTACATCTTAGCCTACAAATCAGACGTTCTCATCTCTTAGCCCGTTCAGTGCCGAGAAAATTTGAACAGCACCTAACTGCAAGAGGTATTGATCCTCATGGGACCCCGCAGTTACCAGGGCTCATGAGGATCTATGCCTCCTGCTGAAACCATTCTGAATCCATGTTCCCGCGACAGCTAGGGCTTTTTTTTGGGTGTTGACTGAATTAACGAAGATGGCAAAAAACAGTCTGCGTCAGTTGGCACTGAACAGGTTAACTCATTCTACCCCAACACCGAAATCCCCAAATTTTGTAGTCGTCCTCTGAAGACTGCGTTGCAGTGCAGGACACAGATCGACCATGATAGTTCAAGGGTGATGCCAGAATAGCTTGGCGCCCATATGGGCGCCAAGCTATTCTGGCATCACCCTTGAACTATCATGGTCGATCTTTATCTTGCTGTGGTGTGTCTGGGGTAGAATGAGTTAAACTGAGATGCCATGCTCAAAACGGATGCTGCAAATTGTGTGCTGGCACAACACACACAAACTGAATTTGCAAGATATTTTTTCCTTCTCTAAAGAGCCTCGATCACCACCGACACCGCGTTTTAACACTGTGAGGAAAAAAGTCTTAACTCATTCAGCCCGGCGCACATATTTCCCAAATTTTGGAGGCGTCATCTAATGACTATGCACCAGTTGCAGGAGATGGATCGACCATGATAATTCAAGGGCAGTGCCAGATCAGCTTGGCTCTGACAGACAGGCACCAAGGCACTGCCCTTGACTTATCATGGTCGATCAATCTCCTGCTGTAGTGCGTCAGGGCTGAATGGGTTAATTCTTCTGAGTAATTTTAAGGAAAGTTGAAATCAAATTATGCCACTTTCTTTTTTTCAATAAACACAGTGTGTTTTGAGGGGGGGGGGGGGGGAGTGTACATAACACATTCTTTCTACTTGACGTTTACTTTTCATACTTTTCTAAGCGAGTTGTCAGCAAAACATTTAGTGAAGAAATTGCACCAAGCAAAGCATATAATGCAATCAAGCAAGCTTCACGTGGACAAGAAGAAACACCGAGGCAGCCACAGTCATGTACAATGAAAGTGCGCCAAATCGAAGGCAACAGAAATTGCTTCCAACAGTAACACTGGTCACATATATATATACGTTGACGTCTGACAGTTGCTGAACTCATTCAGCCCCGACACACCACAGCAAGAACTAGATCGAGCATGATAGTTCAGTCAAGGGTGGTGCCAGAATAGCTTGGCGCCCATAGGCGCCAAGCTATTCTGACACCACCCTTGAACTATCATGCTCGATCTGTCTCTAGAATTGTAATACAGTCCTTCAGAGGGCAACTTCAAATTTTGGTCCTGGGGCAGAATGTGAGAAGAACGGATATTTTAATATATAATATATATATATATATATATATATATATACACACGGATCAAAAGTAAACACTCGATACCCCAACCTAAGGAAAATACATGAACGTAGTCAACAAGAGGCACAGATCCTCATGTGCCCCCTCTGACTGTGGGGGCTCACGAGGATCTACGCCTCTTGCACACAAGTGTCTTTCTCTGAGGGAGTGAACTCATTAGTTTTAAACAGTCGTGACTGGTCTTCTTCCTCTATACGAGAAGTAATCATAAAGAAAATCGACCATGACTGTTGGCTGATATCGCCAAACAAAACAGGGGACAGCAAAACCTGTTTTGGGGGAATACCCTTATGAGAGATCACCTGTCATTATAAGGCCATCATTTAGGTGGCTGCAGCCACCTAAATGATGGCCTTTAATGACAGGTGCCACGTTTTGCACTTCTCTTAAAACAGCACGTGTTTTTCGTGCAAAAATGCTGGTTGCCCAAAGCAGGTTTTATTGTACATGAAGATATGCATGTGATTACACGCATGTAATATTCACAAGTGTACCGAGGTATAGAAATACCGCAGACTTTAATATCATGTACTCAAGAATATTCCTTCTTTCACCCTAGCCGCAGTGCCATCTATCATCTATCGGAGGCGAAAGGAGTATATCAAAAGCCCAGCCCGGGGGCCGAGTACAGGCAATAACCATGAGCTATCATCGTCACATAATCTCACAGGTTTAACCTGCAATTCACACTTAGGTATCAGACCATTTTCTGACAGAAGCCATTTAGCTGTGAGTGTTTTACCCAAATGACACACGCCTGAACACAAAGCAACCTTCAAATTTTAGCTGGAGGAAATACTGGTTGGTTATTCAGTGGGACGAAAATATTAACCCATTTAGCCCCATGTCCCTACAGCAGGAGATGGATTGACCATGATAATTCAAGGGTAGTCCCAGCTAAGCTTGGCGCCTGAAGGCGCCAAGCTAATCTGGCACTACCCTTGAATTATTATGAAGGCGCCAAGCTAATCTGGCACTACCCTTGAATTATCATGGTCAATCCATCTCCTGCAACTGGTACATAGTCATTAGGCAACACCTGCACAATTTGAGAAATGGGACCTTGGGGCTAAATGGGTTAAGAAAGCGTGACAAAGAGTAATAGTGTGAGCGTTGGTGGTGAGGGTGGTACTGGTAGTATTTAACTCATTCAGTCCTGACACACCACAGCAAGCAATGGCTCAACCATGATAGTTCAAGGGTGCTGCCAGAATAGCTTGCGCCTATAGGCGCCAAGCTATTCTGGCACCACCCTTGAACTAAAAATATCGACCTGTCTCCTAAATTGTAATGCAGTCCTCAGAGGCCGGCAACTCCAAAATGTGGGTAGTATTTCGTACCTGGGACACAAGTTCAAGAAGCTATCTGGTTTGACTGTTTGAAATGAGTCAGACAAGAACGGCGGGCAGAGGGGAGTGGGGGGGGGGGGGGGGGGATGGATGGAGCTGCAAAAGCAGTCGACCCTTTGTAAGACAACGAAGACAAGTGTATGAGCCAGAATAGACACTCAACAGCAAGGTCAAACACAGACCCCCAGGCCTAGCACAATGAAGTTCAAACAGTGCAAGTTCACTGGCCCAGCCTACCGTCTAATGTCCCTCTGTCCTGCTGCCATAGCATATCTGAATTTCCCAGAATCAAAATGAATTAACCCTTTGGCTGTCGGTGGCGCTTTTTGTCACGATGGTTCCTGCAGGAACCATCGTGACAAAATGCGCTACCGACAACCAAAGAGTTAAATTACTGTACAGTCTGCTCAGCAGTACACAGCAGAAGAATTGACCACCACCACCACCACCTCCCCCTCCTCCTGGGTGTAAATGACCCTAGTGCACTCAAAGGTAGTGACAACTCAGATTGGCATCTGTCCAGGCATCAAACTATCTCACACTATTCGTGAGCTATCATACTTACTCACCGACGGTTATGCCCACTGGCAAACAAAACAGTCTGAACTATCATGGCCGATCCATATATATATATGCTGTTGCCTCATACAGGTCAAGTCCTATCTAACCAAATTTGGCTCCAGAGACAACCAATCATGCTCCTGGGTAGTGCCCAATTATTAAACACATCAATGATACACCAGAAATAAAGTACTACCGTGATCTACCACAGCCAATTTATCTCTCCCAATTGAAATTATAAATTGAAATGGACGTGACAAATAAACAATTACAAGGGACAGCAAAACAAATAAAGCTCACTTACAGTTAGTGCACACGATACCAGGTAGACAAATTCACAAGGGAACAAGAACAATGAACTGCAATACTGATAGCAGCGTCACAGTCATTAAATGTGTGCTGGTCTCTGATTTCGGACCTTACGGCTTGCAGCCGTAAGGTCCGAAATCAGAGACCAGCAAACAAATGGACTTTTTTCTGTTAGCCAGAAAAAAAAATCAATAGTTCAGATCAGAAACCACCACTTTGTACACTGCACTATATATTTCCTCAGCAATCCCCCTCCGCCAACAAGAGACGTAGACTTTCATGTAACCATTCGGTAGGCGAAAGCCAACTTCGCCCGCAGTGGACCCGCGCACAGCTGTGCACGAGCCTGCTGCGGCCAATGAGGGCCTGAGGAAATTTGCTGACTGGGGTATGCAGTTCATGAAAATAACTTTTCTTGCAGGAACATTTAACCCTTATCTTTCGGAATACACCAGTTTGTGAAATAAGTTTGACTAAAGTAGTTCAAGGGTATTGCCAGAATAGCTTGGCGCCTCTAGGCGCCAAGCTATTCTGGCACCACCCTTAAAGCCATTGGTCTATATCTGTAAGTACCATAATGTAGCTTGCATAAATGGCAGTGTACAAATTTGAAGCTTTTAGCCTCAGTATGATATGGGTTAATATTATCTCTGCTTTCTCAATCGTGATGGCAGTGGCGTAGGTTGATTTTTGGGGACGCTGCAAAATGACATCAATGAAAATGTCTTCCTACGCTACTGCATGGGGTTTACTTTCAGGTTGTGACTCAACAGACAACACTTCCATTACTGCATCAAAGCCTACTGAAGCATGCTGAAACTGTTTGGGAAGCAAACACTGGCGCACACGACATATGCAGCAGGGGAGAGTGCTTTGTTGGTGAAAAAAGAGATAATCACGTTCCTGAGAGGGTCAAAGTGTTTACATTTATGCTTGTGCTACCTGTGTGTATGTGTGTGGGAGGGTGAGGGGGAAATGCCAGTTCAATTTGAGGAACAAGTCAGGAGATTAAAAAATTCTCCAGTGCATGAAGCCACTGATACTGCAAACACACCCTCCGAAGATCTGGGGGGAGGGGAGTTCCACCCCCAGCCTATAAATACTTTAAAATGCTATATTAAAGTTTTGTTTTTGTTTTTGCAGTCCCGTTTCCACTCACCCACTACTGTTTAAAAAGTTTCACACAATCTCTCGCTTGCCGTTTTTACAAGGAGGCTTTTGTTTCAGGCAGAGGGTCCCAAACAAAAAGTTGTTCACCACCACCCCCACCCCCCACCCCCCCACCTCAGGAGGTAACTGATCTGCCCTTTAACCCTTATCATACTGAGGCTAAAAGCTTCAGATTTGTACACTGCCATATGCAAGCTACAGTATAGTACTTACAGATAACATATAGACCAGTGGCTTTAGTTCAAGAGTGGTGCCAGAATAGCTTGGAACCTAGAGGCACCAAGCTATTCTGGCACTACCCTTGAACTATTTAGTCAAACTTATTTCAAACACTAGTGTATTCCGAATGACAAGGGATAAACAGTGCTGGTGACTGCATGCACAAGCGGCTTAATTAATACACACTAATGATGGAAAACTACTGCAACCCTCTAACATTGCTGTCATAAGTAGGTGAACTACCTTCCCTTGTCACACAACACTGGTAATTGTCTACTTTGTTCCCTCATCAGGCCAAGCATGCCACACCAATCTTGACTGCTTAACCCTTCACTGCCAGTGGATGCAGACTGTGTTTCTGACGTCACTGTAAATTCAACGTCAAAGATCCTCAAATGTCAAAGGAACATGGACACAAAGTGGTTTCAGCAAGAGGTATAGATCCTCATGAGCCCCCGCAAGTGCGGGGGCTCATGAGGATCTATACCTCTTGCAGTTGGGTGGTGTTCAATTTTTCTCAGCAGTGAAGGGGTTAACCTCCTTGCGCACTCAGCTACCCGTACTGCGCACAGAACTGGTGGTTGCCTGCACAAGGGGATTAATGGCGGGGGATTAATAATAATAATTACGGTATTTATAATGCGCTTATCTTATAATAATTATAACTCTAAGCGCGCACTCACAAATCGCGCACGCATGCGCACGCTTTAGACTCACGTACCACAAATAGTGAAATACATTATGACAGTCTGCTTAGGGTGGGGAGTGTGGTGGTATAGTGCTAGAACTGTTGAAAGAGGTGAGTTTTGAGGGCGGACTGGAAGGAGGAGAGAGAGTGGGAGAGTGTTCCAGGTGGATGGACCGTATACTGAGAAGGAGCGGGGGCTGAAAGTGCTGAGTTTGGTGTGGGGGATGTGGAGGCGGAGAGGGTCGGAGGCGGAGCGGAGGGAGCGGGGAGGAGTGTAGGGGTAAAGTAAGTTTGAGAGATAGGCGGGAGCACAGTTGTTCAGGGATTTGTAGCAGAGAGACAGAATCTTGTATTGGATGCGTTGGGGGATGGGAAGCCAGTAATGGCACAGTAATGCTGCACTCGTCTGTTCCCCTTTCCTTATCCCTGGTGAGCTGGAGTGAAGCGATTGAAAAACAAGCAGACAAACAAACAGCAACACAGCAGTCAAAGCTGGATGAGGATCAAGAAACACATACACAACAATGACACTGAAAAGATACTTACAAAATCCTGATTTCATGGGCTCGACTGTTCGCACCAAGAACGTTGTTCCCTTGGGTATCTCCTTCAACTTCTTTGCCACCTCGAAGTGCCTGCACCCCACCAGCGATTCCCCATCAATTTTTTCTATATGATCCCCGACAGCCACAAGGGGCACTTTGTCCATAATGCTCCCTTCCTTGATCCTCTTAATGAAGGCATAGCCTGCGCCGTTGTCTGTGATGGTCAAACCCAGCGCGTCCTCTGATTTGGTGACCTCCACCTCCTTGGGCTGACCCTTAATGTGCGCGAAGATGAAGTCCTCCAGACCGATCTGTCCGCCCAGCAGCCGGCCCATGTCCACCTTGTGTGTGTTGAGTGTGCAGAACAGGATCTGAAATCCCGGCCAAAAAGGTGACTGCCAATGTGTCAAATTAACCCATTTAGCCCCAGAACCCTGCAGCAAGAGATGGATTGATCATGATAATTCAAGGGCAGTGCCAGATAAGCTTGGCATCTGGCACTACCCTTGAATTATCATGATCAATCTATCTCCTACAACTGGTACATAGTAGTTAGACAACGCCTCCAAAAGTTTGGAAATGCAGCCATGGGGTTAAGCAAAAAAAGTGACTGCCAATTGTGTAAAGTTAACCCATTCAGTCACAATTGTCTAACCCATCAATGCATGTGTACCTGTCTAACTTTAACCCATTTAGCCCCGGCACCCTAGAGCAGGAGATTGTTCAACCATAATTCAAGGCTAGTGCCAGACTAGCTTGGCGCCATCAGATGCTAAGCTAGTAATCTGGCACTACCCTTGAAATATGGCTGATCCATCCCTTGTAACTGGTACACAGGCGTTAGGTGACACCTCCAAAATTCTGGAAATGTGACCGTGGGCTTAGATGGGTTAAGAAAGTGAAAAGTAACAAAAACAGAAAGTAACACACTTTGAAAGGCAAGCTCAATACATAGTACTGTCATAAGCTCAATACATATTACTGTCATTTCAAAGTGTTTTTCATCTTTTGCTGGTATTGTTTCTTAGAACAGGATCCGACAGAAAAGCATTATGATAAAAGCACATATAACCAGGTCAAAAAGGGTTCTGCATCTGCTGCACCCGTGCACGGAACTGCTGCTGAAGTCAGCGCGAAAATGTGAAGCATCATGTACTTAATGCCTTGTGTAAGTTGTGGACTAGCGATTTGGTATGATCAGGCAAGGGTCAAGGGATCTAACTGCTTGTGTGTCCAGCGTTGAGTGATTTGTCCTTAGCACTTAAGTAATACCGCATTTACCAACATTTGCCTCAGCTCTAGTCTGCAGTTGTTTGCTTGCTGGGAAATTACCACCTGAGGGGGTTCAGGGTTAACTTTGACTGTTGGTAGCACTTTGTCTCATCATTCCTGCCGGCGTGAGAGAGAGAGAGAGAGAGAGAAAGGGAGAGAGATAGCACATGCATACATATTTGTCCTTGCTGTATGAACTTTAATGTACTTAATGATTTTTTGTTTATTTGCTTTACTTTGCATTTTTACTCATTTTATATTTTTGTGCGTACGCGTGTGCGGGTAGGTATGTCTGGAGTGCGTGTCCGAGAGCGTGTGTTTTTGTGCGTATGTGCGTGAGTGCGTGCGTGTGTAAGTGTGCGTGTGTGAGAGTGTTCGTGCGTGTGTGCATGCGTAATTGCAGTGTGCATTGTGTGTGTGTGTGTGTGAGCGTGCATGCGCGAGTTGTGATGTGCATGCGTGCGTACCTGAGTGCGTGTGTGTGTGTGGGTATGTGTGTGTGTGTATGTATGTGCGTGCGTGGTGCGTGCGTGCGAGCGTGAGCAAATGCATGCATGCAGCAGTGTGTGGTATGTGTATGTTTACATGTCTATGTCAGTTTTTGTCACTTATGTAGTAGATGTAGCAAACGGCAAGTTTGAAAACTGGTCCTGGTACCAATAACTTCTACCGTTGGAAAATAAAGATTCATTGTTCATTGTTCATCATGACAAAAAGCACCACAGACAGCCAAAGGGTTAAAATTGACAAAAACGCCTAAGTCTTTATGTCTGAGCACATACAGCCATGACATGCTACTGACAAAGATAGTTCAACAGTTGGGCCATTGGTATTATTAGTCCATCTCCTACAACTGTCAGTCAATATTTCACTTCGAGATGATTAACTCATTTGTGGCCATCCGCATCCGGTTGCGCGGCTTATGCCGCGCATCCGGATGCGGCTGGCCGCAAACGAGTTAACACTCAGGGAGGCATGCTCAGCAGGTTTGCAACAAAATGTAGCAATGTCAACCCCTTCAGAATATTATCAAACCAGTGATATAAACTAGGTTTGGTAACTAGTATAAAAAAAAGCATTCGTTAAATAAACAGGTATACACAGTGTAAACAATCCCCCAAAGACTACACTCTTAACTGCGTGGCCTTCTCATAAGTGCAAAATTCAGTGTAATGCTCATCTCGCACTCTGTGTACTTGTACAGCAGGAATAAGTACCCTCATTTTACCAGTCATAGAATATGTAGGAAAATAAAACTTGAGTGAATTACAATAGGGTGTATGGTGCAGTACTATTTTCATTGAGGTTCATTTAATTTTTTTTTAACCCATTCAACTCCAAGGGTGCTTTCTTCAAATTTGGAGGTGTCATCTAATGACTATGTACCAGTTGCAGGAGATGGATTGACCATGATAATTCAAGGGTAGTGCCAGATTAGCTTGGAGCCATCAGGTGCCAAGCCAATCTGGCACTAACCTTGAATTATCATTGTCGATCCATCTCCTGCTGTAGGGCGTTGGGGCTAAATGGATTAAAGACATGTACACCCATACACATGCATTGATGGTTTAAGACAATAAATGAAACTAGCAATTTTTTTTATAACAGAACACAATAATCATGCCTGTAGTAGTTACTCTTGCGATATACCGTCAAATTCCACTGCTGATGCAAAGTGAAAAATAAGCCACCTGAAGTAAACTTGGCATGCTGTACCAAAGGCTTTCCACTTTCAGCTCTTATCATTTTACCGCGAAAAGGAACAACTAATGTTTATGGCTTATGCACACACAGAGAGCAAAGAAAAAGAGCTCAAGTCATGACATAAAGTTATATTTTAGCGTGTGTGTGTGTGTGTGTGTGTGTCTGCGTGCGTGCGTGTTTGTGTGTGCATTGCATCAACTTGATCATTCCATCCGCTGTGCACTGATAGTTTTAACACTTTCTATCCATACACCTTCCACAGCAGCCCAGTCATGCTGGTCACATCCTATTTGACATGTCATTAAAGCTTAACTCATTCTACCCCAACAATGTTTCAATTTAACTGAGTGACTCATCGCAACACTGTGATCTCTGTTTATTGGTGTGATTAACCCCATGGTGCATGCAGCCATTGGTACTGCAAACAATACAGGTGGCCACATGCACAATGGTATAACCCCTTAACTGTCAGGGCAAGGCAAATGCTACCTAGCTGCAAGAGACATAAACATCAAATAGACATGTATGATATATATATAACACAGGACTAACAAGAGACATAGATCTCATGAGCCCCAACAATTGTGAGGGCTGAGGATCAATGTCTCTTGTCAATCCTGCGTTCTGTATGTCTATTTTTTGTCTCATCTGTTTTTTCACGCGACTGTTGGTCAGCATATAGTGGTTTCAGACATACAATTTGTGATCACTGGCATAAACAATGATAACATGAATCTGATTAAGCTATACTGCTGGAATATTTAAGCATACAAACTCAACAGCTGTATGTCTATTTTCATTACTGGTGAGGTAAGACATAATCTGATTTATTTATGAGTATGCAAGTTTGTAAATAACTAACATGTCCAGTCTAGTGTAATGAGGCCATGTAATCTCTTTTACTTATGGATGGTATGCCATCTGTGTAATTTATTTATAAGAACATACCAATAATTATGCTATTAATTAACTAAGAAATTAAACAATGAAACTCAAGACCTCATAAACTGGATTCATAGTTAGGCTGACTGTAAAGATTAACGCTTTGGCTGTCGGTAGCAGTTCTTGTTGCGATGATTCCTGAAGGGAATCGTGACAAAAACTGCTACTGACAGCCTGAGGGATAAGAGCTGTGAAAGGAGGGGTTCGCCAGTTACTAACAATGCTATACTATATATATTACAGTGACTGACAGTGCATAACGACTGGTGAGGAGGAGGTATCTGTATACACACACAGTCTTGATAACCAGGCTGATAACAGCACATTCACTATTAACTGTACGCCGTATGACTGTACTTACTTCCTCAACGGGTATGTCGTAGCAGTCGGCGATCTTTTGGTACAATTCCTTGACATTGGTAAAACCAGAGATGATCCCCGTGGGACTTCCATGAGCTTGCTGACAGTGGAACACGAGCCGGGGCCGCTGAGGTTGAGCGGGCACCTGTGGTTCCGAACTGCGACTAACCTTGGACCCTCCGTTGGCCTCGGCTGTCGTGTCGTTTGGGCGTGTCAGGTCGCCGCTACTCGAATTCTTGGCCGCATCGGAAATGTTTTCGCTGCTTTGGTGCTTCTTCTTGAATAGTTTATGCATTTTGACGGGTCTGTGTGTTTCCTACGATGGCCACTGAGGACCAAATGTCCGAACGAAACGCAACAGGTGTGTATTTTTACCTGTAGAAATGTACACCTTTCTCTCTCCCTTCCTCTCTAGCCGAAAGGTGTAAAATGGCGGTCAGGTAGGAAGTGACGTAGTGTTTGGGGTGGGGTGTCGTGTCAGTGCGGGTGACAGTCTGCGGGCAGTCACGCACACCCACCCTGACTCAGATGAGCAAAGAATAAACTTACTCGAGTGTCGGCTTAGGACGATAAGGGGGTAGCAGAGGAATTACGCTTACAAATGGCACGCAGTCTCAACAGGTGCGCTGTGAGGTGTCAGCACGGCCTAGCAGCAGACGATCATTGTCGGTTTATGACAAAGGTTTCTATTGGGTGATTATACCTGCGTCATTACTCTTTTATGGATTGGCTTGTTTTCACCTGTGACGTGATTAATGACTTCACCTCGCTTTTTAAAAATGGACTTTTATTCGTGATAAACACACGGATTAAAACTCTCATTTTCTTTTTGAATGTTACTCACAAAACTTGGGATGGTGATGCGAAGTCGTCAGAATTGTGAGACTAGAAAAGGTGCTATTTAGATTTATTTAAGAAATTGTCTTACTCAGATGAAGTATGTATACTGTTCAAAAAGGCAAATGTGAATACTATAGCAGTAGTAACAGACCACTCCCCGAAACAAAAAGTGAACAAATAAAGAAAAACGAAGGGCCACCTTTTGAAAAATGTATTAACTCCCTTGTGCATGCTGCGACCAGTAACCATAAACAGTACTGCATTGGTGTTGCATTCACAATAGTGTTAAATAAACATGGTTGATCAATGTTCATGAATTGTTGTAGAAATTGAATGTGGTAGCTAAATGTTTTGTAGATATGCTTCTAAATTAAAAATGTGAACATTTTGTTTGAACACATGCACACACTCGTTGCAAGCTTTTCTTAGTGTCTTGCTGATATCAGAAATCCACTTCACATCACACGCAATAAAACAAAGATTTTTTTTGTATAGTTGATTTATTGTAAAAAGTTTACACTTGCTAGTCTGATATGTACAAGTAAATGAATTTGTATAAAAACTGAAGCTTAATCTGTATTTTACAAATCTTGTGTAAATATGGTCAGTATTGTATGTTACAATGAATCATGAACAACGGTAAGAAAGACAGATCTTACTTGATGAGCAAGGGCTTCAAATGATCTTCCAGTTGGTGGAAAGCATTGCTTTACTTGTTCACATTTGACACACTATAGGCTGGAGATGATAAACCATGACAGTTCAAGCGTAGCACCAGATGAGCTTGGTGCCTACAGGCGGTAAGCTCATCCGGTACTACGCTTGGACCGTCATGGTCTATCCATCACAACGGAACCAGTGCATTTTCATCAGCGTGCAACTACATACCTTAAGATAATTAGACTTTAAACAGTTATATAATTACATACTGAGGGGGGTCTATGAAATAAAAGTGTACACTTTTGGTCTGAGAAATGATAGCTACCAAGTCAAAGCTGACAAAAAAACGTGTATATTATTAACCCTCTTAACCCCAAGGCACCGTTTCCCAAATTTTGGAGTTGTCACCTGACAACTTTGTACCAGTTGCAGGAGATGGATGGACCATGATAATTCAAGGGTAGTGCCAGATTAGCTTGGCACCTGTAGGTGCCAAGTTAATCTGACACTACCCTTAAATTATCACGGTCCATCCATATCCTGCTGTAGGGTCTTGGGGCTAAACGTGTTAATTCATGATAGGAACACCTGAAGCTTGACTTCAGGTACAAAGTACATCTACAGGAAAGGCTCATTTGTTTCTCTACATATAAACTTAAAATAAAACATGATTCCTTTTCATAATTTTGTTTCAGACCTGACTGAAAATGGAAAACACCTCAAAGGTCACAAAAACTAAACAAATTTGGAAAGAGTATTTGGGATGAGTTTTGGAATGTAAGTTGTATATTCAGGAAAATGTCTAACAGATTTTTGTGATCCTTTTAACATACACACATTTACCGTGATAATGCATATATACACATGAAAATGCATTTTGAATATTTATTTTAAAATATAGAAATGAGAATGTCGTAATGTATGTACAATGTTCAATAGTCAATAAAAATAGAATATTGCCATCACAAACACATTTTCAGTTAAAATCTGTTTTATGAAATGTTCACCCTTTCTCTGTCAGTTGCAGGCATCATCATGACAAAACCGCCGTCAACATAAAAAAGGTTCAGAAATTAGGCATAACAAACTTCTAGCATAATAATGGCAAACCTTCAGAAGGTTATTGACCCATTCAGCCCTGACGCACTACAGCAGGAGATGGGTCGACCATGATAATTCAAGGGTAGTGCCAGATTAGCTTGGCGCCTGTCGGCGCCAAGCTAATTTGGCACTACCCTTGAATTATCATGGTCGATCCATCTCCTGCAACAGGTGCATAGTCATTAGATGACGCCTCCAAAATTTGGGAAATATGTGCATCGGGCTGAATGAGTTAATATAAACCTCATTGTGTATTCAGCCTACATGCACACTGAGGTTTAAAGGAAACTGATGGCACTATTTAACTCATTCAAAGTGCCTTGCACCAATAGCTGCAGGAGTGTTGTCTAGCTCTGCCACCAGTAACTCTATACAACACTTTACAGCTATTGATGCAGAGCACCTTGAATGAGTCAAGCCTTCTTGTAAAGAGCAAGATGGACAGGCGGTTCTGGGACAGGAGGGATTCTGGGAATGTCGAGCTTAAAAGTATGCCAAAGCACACGTATTACGGAATGACGCATAGGTATATATACACAAGTACTTTATAATATAAAAAAAAAAAAAGCCTGATATGTTTTCACTTGATATATACAGAATCTAGACATACAGCAAAACTGCTCTTTTTACAAAATGTAGCAACTGTGATTTTCATTGTAATTCTCCTCCTAAAAAAAATAAAGGCGCTAAAAAATGCAGATCAGTTATGCAAGAGATACAAACGTCGCGTTTACAAAGCCACCAAATACGAATTGTTATTCTGTCATCTAAGTTCTTTAAGCACACAAATTTACTCCACCCACCTTTCAACCGTTCCATTTACTCTTCTGACAGAAAAACACAATCAGGTTACACATACATTCTTGTTCACTACTCTCCTCTCTTCTGACAAACCTACCTTTTTTCTGTCATACACACAGTTTCTCATACTGATCACCCAAAAAACACACACAAACTAGAGTCACAAACCCAAAAAGCTCCTGGGAGTGTCTGGGTTTGTGAATCTGGTTTGCGAGTGTTTTGGGGTTGGTTGGTTTGTGAGTTTATTCTTGCAAAACCCCATCACATACAAAGACAAACACACGCAATCAAACATGCAAGCAAACTCTGGCAGTCAGAATTCTCAGTTATCCATCCAATGTCAGGTTCACAACAGCAGGTGAGTGGCAATAAGAACACAAATGAAGGTGTTAATGATAGTGGCCACAGTGAAGTGAGAGGGAGCGGCACTCAGTACGTAGATCACTGTCGCTTTGCTGTAAGGGTTGAGACCAGGATCAAAACGCTGAGGACAGTCGTCGACTGAAACACAGAATTCAGAAAAACGTGAAAATGTATGTTTTCATTCTAAAAATGAACACAAACAGGTCATTGAGTACAAATCCTATGGGTCATTTCTGAAACTGGATGGGCCAAGTGAAGGCCAAGCGTGTATGAGCAGCCTTCTCACAAACAGCCGAAGTATCAAAAAGTGTGTGTGTGGGGGGGGGAGGGGGGGGGCGGGAGGGGCTGGACTACATGAATGGGTTCACTGCCCACAGAAACCTATGGGTCATTGACCCCTCAAACCTATGGGTCATTGACCTGACTTTTGTAGCAATCATTCCTTCAGGCATCATCGTGACAAAAAATATTTCCAACAGTAAAAAAGTTAATAACATTGACAGTTAGTGCCAGCACAAACATTCCAGTAAGCAGACAGGCAAATAGGCAAGTGAATATAACCCCCTTGTTCACGCAGCCTCTGGTACTGTAAACAGAACTGGTGGCTGCACGCTTGAGGGGGCTAATACGCCCCTCCTTTTGGGTAGAGGGAGTGATAACTCACAGAGTCGCTCGTTCTCCTGCAAGTAGATCATCAGGCCAGTGCCTTCCATCTGGTAGGAGTCAGACCTCTGTCCTCGCACACACCGAGCGGTCTGCGATCGGGAGAGTCGCATCTCCGTCCAGCTCACTCGCTCAAACACCTGACAACAAACAGCAGATGCTAATGTCAACACACTCACACACATGGCTAATGACAACACAAATAGGAAAAGTGATCATCACACACAGGGTGGCCAGTACCAGTCAGCCTCAACTTTACCCTACGCTTTTACAAAGCACTATGGCAGTAGATAGATCGACCATGACAATTCAAGGGTAGTGCCAGATTAGCTTGGCACCATCAGGCGCCAAACTAATCTGGCACTACCCTTGAATTATCAAGGTCAATCATTATATTAAAAGTAGATGGACTATGATAATTCAAAGGTAGTGCCAGATTAGCCTGGTTTCATCAAGCGCCACGCTAATCTGGCACTACCCTTGAATTATCAAGGTCGATCAATCTTATGCAACTGTGACATAGTCATAAAGGTTACACCTCCCAAGTTAGCAAAATGCAGCCTTGGGGGTAAATGAGTTAAAGTGCACAAATATACTGTGCAATCAGAGAGAGGTTTCTGGCTCTCAAGAGAATATCATGTCCGCAAAAGGTTCTCGCGCTGACATCTGTCTCAGGAGGCCCATGCACGGGTGTGCATGGGCCATCTAAGGCTGACATCTTCCTAAGGCCATTTCACAGGCTTAAACTAATCACCATGTAGATATTATCACATACCGACTTTAAGGCTGCCAGATGTTGTCATTTACTTCGGCTGACGTGTATCAGTACTATTCCATTTAGACCCACGGCCGGATTTCCCAAATATTTGAGGTGTTATCCACTAACTACGTGCCAGTTGCATAAGATGGACTGACCATGATAATTCAAGGGCAGTGCCAGATTAGCTTGGCGCCTTCAGGCACCAAGCTAATCTGGCACTACCCTTGAATTATCATGGTCAATCAATCTCCTACTGTTGGGCATCAGGGTTAAATTATGACCAGGGGACAAAGACTGAAACTGCCCTACAATAAAAAATTTTCCTTTCACGAAAATGGACTTATTGTCTTTTGCCTTCCTAGGGCAAGACTAAAAGGTCTTCTACATTTGAAAGGTGACCTAGAAAGAACTGCTTGTAGTACAGTTCACATACCCAGCATCGGAACTTGGAGATGGCGTCTTCTTCGTCAAAGGTGATGAGGTAGGACACCATGTCTTCCATCCAGAATCCCACACACGTCAGGATGTGATCAGGCTCATCTGTAACGATGAAATACAAGTCAGATGTAATAAAACTTGATATGGAGGGGAAGTCTCTGAAAATGTTCCTCTATGTAAGTTTTATTGCTGGGGGGGGGGGGNGGGGGGGGGGGGGGGAGTAAAAGTGTGTTCTATATCACCATATCCTCCGAGGGGAGTAAAAGCGTGTTCTATCTCACCATATCATTCAAGGGGAGTATAAGCGTGTTCTATTGTTCTATCTCGCCATATTCGCCAAGGGGATTAAAAGCTTGTTTTATCTCACCGTATTCTCCAAGGGGGCGACCTCTGTAGTCCACAGCCTCGCAGTACTCCGCATCCACTTCAATTCGCGATCGGTCCTGGCTACAAGATTTCAGCTCAGGGATCAAGATGCGGCAATCAACCTGAAAGCCACAAATAGTTTTTGTGAATAAAATTCATTTTTCTCTAAAAGGTATTTTTTCGAAAAATACTTACCGATGACATGACTTTGTGGAAATGTCTACTACTAGCTCAATTTTAGCCTACTCACCCGTTGTGTGCCCACACAACCCGGGAGGCACTCGGGGAACCCCCCCTAGAGGGGCCGAGAGTTGTCTCCCGTTTCCCGCCTTACCGGCTCCGGTCACGAGACCGGCCAGTTTTTCTGATACTTCGCTCGAAAGCGGCAAGCGGGGCAGGAGGGAGGGTCCTCCGAGTCATGTCATGGGTAAGTATTTTTCGAAAAAATACCTTTTAGAGAAAAATGAATTTGTTTCCTCAAAAACATTACCGATGACATGACTTTGTGGAAGAATTGCGATGAGGAGGAGGGTGCCGCGCAAACTCTTAATGGTAAACAACGCCGTCCTCCCAGTCGCAACCTCCCGACAATTTTAGCGAAGTGCATACCTACGGCGCCGGTGGCGCCGGGAGGGAGTGTTGCGCCGCGGCGATATCCCCCACTAGTGCAAGATTCTCTCTTTGGCCTGCCAGGTCCCTGAGGTAGAAGCGGGCGAATACAGATTCAGTCTGCCAGCCCACGGCTGCCACGATGTCCTTGACAGCGCAGTTTCGATCAAACGCGAGGCTCGTGGCCATGGCTCGTACCTCATGTGCGCGAATGTGCAGCCTCTTCGCTCCCTGTGGGGAGATATCTTGATATGCAGAGCGTATAACCCAGCGGAGCCACGATGAGATCGTCTGGGCTGTTATGTCATTCCTGCTGGGTCTCAGAGGTAGGAAGAGGCGCGAACGCCCTCTGCGGAAGGCTTTAGATCGTCGCAGATAAACTCTAAGGGCGCGCACGGGACCCTGTTGCCTGGTCTCCTGAGACAGAGGGTTGGTTCTTAGCGGCCGTAAGGTGATAACCTGAGGCGCAGTCAGAGGAGACCTGTTCTTGGCCAGGAAGGCAGGGTCAGTGAGGAGTTGAACAGACCCGTCCGCTCAGAACTGTAGGCAGGTAGGCCGCGCCGAGAGTGCGTGTAGCTCACTCACCCGAGAGGCGGTAGCAAGGGCCAGCAGGAAGCACGTCTTTCGTGTCACATCTGCGAAACGGGCCAAAGGTAAGGGTTCAAATCTGTCAGAATTTAACCACGTTAGCACCCAGGGCAGGTCCCAGCGGGGAAGGAGTGAGCGGTGTGTTGGGCGCTGGATGCCGAAGTGACCCATAAGGTCGGCTAAGTCTTTGCAGGCACCCGGGTCTGGGTGTCCAAGGTGTCGATAAGTGTCAGCGATCATGGACAGGTAACCCCTGACAGTGATGGGGGCCAGGCCTAAGTCTCGAAAGAGCCAGAGGAAGAAGTCCGCCAGCTGAGGATTAGTCAGTTCCGTGGGTGACAGGCCGTGCTCAGAGCACCAGGAACACAGGACTCGCCACTTTCCCTCGTAGACTCGGATGGTGGAAGGTCTGCGGGCCGAAGCGATCGCCTCCACTGCTGCACCCGAGTAGCCTCTAGCTCCGAGGGCTTGCCGCACAACCTCCAGGCGTGAAGGAGGAGCCGCTCCGGGCAGGGGTGGAACAGCGGCTGACGCGGTTGCTTGAGCATGGTGCGTGGGGCGGGAAGCAGCAGGGGCGGGTCCGTGGCGAGGCTGAGAAGGTCGGTGGTCCAGGAGCGGTTCCAGGCGAACGGTGCAACTAACAGCAGGACTGCCGAGCAGCCCCGAAGCTTGAGAAGGACTTTGGGTACGAGAACCGTCGGGGGGAAGGCGTAAGCCACCAGGCCGTCCCAAGGAATGGAGAGTGCATCGACAGCCCAGGCAAGGGGATCGGGAATCGGGGAGACGAAGAGCGGCAGCTGATGGTTCCACCTCGTGGCGAACAAGTCGACCTGGGGAGTCTCCCACCGGGCACAGATCATCCGAAAAATTCATTTTTCTTTAAAAGGTATTTTTTCGAAAAATACTTACCGATGACATGACTGAATGGAAGTGTCTACTACTTACTCATTCTAGCCTAAGAGCCAGTTGTGTAAAAACACAACCCGGGAGGCACTCGGGGAACCCCGAGGGGACCAAGAGTTGTCTCCCTATACCCACCACCCGGAAGCCGGGTACCCATAATCCCTCAGTCAGGATACTTAGCGCACCAGCGGCAAGCGGGGCAGGTGGGAGGGTCGTTTGAGTCATGTCATCGGTAAGTATTTTTCGAAAAAATACCTTTTAAAGAAAAATGAATTTGTTTCTTCAAAAACATTACCGATGACATGACTGAATGGAAGAATTGCGAAGAGGAGGTGGGTGCCGCGCTCCAGCACACCTTAGGGCCCAATGGCCGTCCTCCCTAACGTAAACTCCCGACGACCCTAGGTAGGTGAATACCTACGGCGCTGAGGCGCCCGGAGGGAGTTGTGCCCCCCGCAAAACGCCCCCAGCAGAGCGAGGAGTCTCGCTGGCCTGGCAGAACTCTGCGATTGCGGCGGGCGAAGTCATCCCGCCCGCCAGCCTCCAGTAGCCACGAAGTGTAAGACCGAACAGTCCCTGACGAATGTGACGTTCGAGGCCATGCAAGTGCCTTGATAACGGAACTGTAGCCTCTAACCTCCCTGAGGGAGGGGTCCTGTAATTCCGAACGTATGACTGAGCTGAGCCAGGAAGAACGTCCGGCATGTAGCGTCAGTGGTGCCAGAACCGGCAAGAGGCGAGCACGTCCGAAGCGAACGGCTATGTCGTAGGCACACGTGAGGCTTGTACAGGTATTGCTACGTGGTCTCCTGGTGGCATAGCGCCCCGTAAGCGGGCGCAAGGTGAACCCGTGGACCAAATGCGCGACGGTCCAGGTAAGGTATGGTCCGAGAGGAGCTGTACGTAAGTGTTCCCTCGAACTGTAGGCAGACTGGGCGAGTCGTAGCTCCTGAAGCTCGTTAACCAATCCACCATGGCAACATCCCTCAGGCGCCGTATGGCGGCAAGGGCAAGACGTAGCATGCGATGACTCCTCACCCGGGGAGTCGACAGGCGGCTCCGGACGAGCGTGTGTAAGTCTCTCCGAACCGGGCTCCGAGGAGAGGCGGGTTATCTGCCGGCAAGTGCCCCCAGCAGGATCCCGGCGGCTTACTTGGAGACGAGTGGGTACCGAGATTGGACGTGGGACGTCGCCCAGCGCGACTCTCTGAACTGGGCTCTGTGAGGCGAGTTCTCTGCTTCTCAAGCTGTGTCCGGGCTCGCTCCGTCCGGGTAGCGGCCTCGGTCAAACCCCACCCTGTGCCCTAGTCCACTGAAATCGTTGTGGAGACCCTCCACAGGATCATCCTAGTCTCATGCGCCGATCCTCCGAAGGTGTCCTGGTGCATTCCGTGTGTAGCCACTGTTCCCACCGGGGAAGACTGGCCCAGATCTACCGTCGGTCCAGGTAGCGACACGCACGGAGGGAGTTGAAGTTCTTTCCCCAAGCACCAGGGTAGGGGTTACGCACTGGTCAGAGGATCGCCAGCTGCCCTGATCCTGGAAGTACACCTCCGCTGTCGCGTTGCCGGAGAGGAGAAGCTCCTGTGACCTATCCTTTCTCCCACGAGCAGAAGAAGAAGGCCTAGTAGTCCGCGTCGGATCCAAGCGAAGCACGCTCTTGTCCGCGAAGCCCGAAGGTCGGAGGGTTGGACCTCGAGAAGAATCACGGAAGTAGGAAGCGTAGCTTGAGCAGCCGGGCTTAGAGACGACCAAGGTGCGTAGATCCGACTCCGTGTAGTGGCTAGGTCCTCCGCCACGAGCACAGCCAAGCGGTACCACCTGTCCGAAGTCTGGCACCCCCCGGGTGCCCAAAGAAACTTGTCGAGACGGCTAGACGGCAGGGAGCAGGGGCTGCGCCTTGGTTCCCCGGTGTCCACGATGGATGAGAACCCCCAGTGAGTCAGCTGGCGATGCCGGGCAAACTTCCGCAGAAGGGCGGCGGCGATGAGCTTGGAAGTCCCGTCCAGCGCCGGCCGAGTGTCCATCCGCGCAGCACAGGACTGCCGGAACCGCAGCACTGGAAGCCGAAGAAGAGGGAGAGGAGAACGGCTGAGAACGTCCGAGCAACCAGTCCGAGGGGTCGCCAGCCGTCACCCTCAGGGTGTCGAAGTCCCGCTGACTGGAACCGGTGACCGAGGCGGGCTCCGAGGGAAGGAATCCCACTGACGGCGAACCACAGAGGTCGAAGACTCCCTCCGAAGGGGAGAGCGAAGACGGAGCGACGCGGCGAGGGTCTCCTGAGAGCCGAAGGCGGGTCCCGACGAGGAGAACGGCTGCGACGAGGAGGAACGGAACGGAGAGGACGAGGGAAGGGGGAGTGGCCGGTCGATGGGAAGAGGAACGGGACGAAAGGGAGTCCGAACGAGATGGGGAACGCGAAGAAGGCGAAACCCGTCTGAGTCGAGGGAGACCTGATCCGTCAAACGCTGAGAGGAGAAGGTCCTCCTTCGCTCTTGCGAAGCAGAGCGGTAACGGTGAGTAGAATCCCGGCGCCTACGATCTTCGCCAACAGGAGGCTCCGTAGGAGTGCGTGTCAGTCTCTGCGAACCAGGCTCTTGGGAGAGGCGGGTTGCTTGCCGGCAAGGGGACCCCTGCGGCCAGAGACGAGTGGGGAATGAACCAGGGTCTTGGAAGAGGCGGATTTCTGGGCACTAACCGTTGAAACTCAGTGCGCCTACCGTGTCGGATCATGTTGGCCTCGCACATACCGTGCTGGGGGCACAGCGAAAGGCGTCTCGGTAATCTCCCAGGGGTGTAGGGGGCTCTGGATAGAGGTAGCACCTTTGCTGTTCGGCAGCTGCGTCCTACATAGGACGGACGGGCATCACTGGTCCTCATCCATCTCCTTAATCTCCCACGTGCTGGCTCCAAGCGCCACACCCTGGCTAACCACCTCGGCTGGTGGGCTAAACCACGTGAGGGGGTGGTGTTCACATTGCACCACTAGGCGGATGAGCTGTTTCTGACAGCCAACGGCTAGAGGAACGGAGGAGATCTGGTTGGATCCAACGGCCAAATGTGGGGGAGTAAACCTTTCCAATCAGGAGTGGAGCCCCGAAGGCAGACAGCCGCCTGTATTCACGCACTGTTCCGGCAGCACCTGCAGCCAACTGGTGCCAAACGTACTGCTTTGCATTCCTTTGGCTACATCAGCGAGGCCGAGAGGGGAACCTTGACGACTGGGCACCCCAGGATCTCCATACCCTTCGCCCAGGCTTGCGCCCTGGAGAGGTCACTCCAGTGACTGACCCAGCAAGCGCATACCCATGGTCTTCCGAGACAGGATGCCAACAATCTCCCAGCCCCCGAGCGGGAAGGTCCTCCTATGATCTTGCGAGGGAGAGCGATAACGTCGCGTAGAATCCCTGTGTCTACGCTCTTCACAACCAGGAGGCTCCGGACGAGTGCGTGTATGTCTCTGTGAACCAGGCTCTTGGGAGAGGCGGGTTTCTTGCCGGCCAGGGGACCCCCAGCGGAATCCCGGCGGCTTCCTGAGAGACGAGTGGGGAACGACGGTGGAGGAGGGACGCCACGAGCGTCCCACCAAACCAGGCTCTTGGGAGAGGCGGGTTATTTCCACCAGCTGTGTCCGGGCGCGCTCTCTAACGGAGGCGGTCTTGACGGTCGAACTCCCACTTTGTGCACTAATCCCTCGATTACTCAGTGGCGTTTTCTGTGTCGGATCCAGTTGGTCTCGCACGTCCGGTGTCAGGGGCACAGCGGAAGGCGCCTCGGCAAACTTCAAGTACCCGCGAGGGGAGGAGGCTCCCTCCTATAAGTTCCAGAGATTAGACCATCGCAGCTCCGGCCAGGTAGCACAGACATCACAAGTGTGGTCGGAAGCACACCCAGCGCACAGGAGACAGACTGTCTGGATATCCGATGGCCACTGGAAGCCTCCGCATCGTATGCAGGTCACCAGTAGGCCCATGCAACACACCAAACCTGAGGTGGCCTGGAACTGTGTCGATAGTAGTCTCCCCTTCCTTGGAGGCGAGCATCCTTACTAGAGTCCCTGGACGTGCACGTGAATGTCTCTGAGCCGGGCTCCGAGGGAGGCGGGCTTTCTTGCCGGTAAGGGGGACCCCCAGCGGGATCCCATGGACTTTCTTGGAGACAAGTGGGACCGATAGTGGACATGGCTTCATAGAAGGCTTCGTCCGGGCGTGCTCCCTCCTGGAAGCGGCCTCATCGATCCAGGCCCACTACGTGCACTAGTCCACTGAATCCGGTGTGTAGCTTCCCACAGGGACGTCCTGGTCTCAAGCGACCGGTGCCAAGGAGACGTTGGATGGCGTATCCACATCCTGCGCCTAGGAGACCCGACCTAGTGGTTGTCCGACGGCCACCGGCACATCTGCCTTGCGTGAAGGACGTCAGCATGCCCCTCATCGGGGCGGAACGGGATCCTTCAAGCACCAACAGCATAGGTCGCTCCCGCCTGCAGACGCTTCAATGCTGCCATCTGCGCTGCTGAGGCCAGGTGACACAATCATTCCAATGTGGTAGGAGGCACCTCCAGTGTCGGAAGACAGGCCTAGTCCCAAATGGGCGCTGCCTGGACATGAAGAACACACCTACCAGGAGCAGCCGGGCTGGTGCTTACAGCCGAGACGCTGCTTGTCCTCTCCAGGTGGTAGTGTACTGCAACGTCCTAAGAAGTCGGACGTGTGCGTAATTGCCATACCGAGCGGGCCTTGCCAGAGGCTGTTCATGTGCGCTCCCCCTGGCAGCGGCCTCCACGATCCACGCTCGCGCACTAGTCGTGACATTCGGTGTGGCTTCTCCATGTCAGTCCGTTGTCCCTGCAACAGACAACACACCCGAAGGCCTGCGGGCGAGTCCTGTGGGACTAAGCCACGAAGGTAGCCTTCGTAACAACAAAACACACAAGCACCAAAGCGGGGTAACAGACTGTCAAGCCTGCCCGCCAGCAGTGTAGTAAGAAGGTCGACTCACTGCCATCAAGCACTAAGGTGAGCAACCAACATATGTAGCAAAAGTCAAACATGTCATGACAGAAGCGAGGTACCAAACTGCACGCCTACAACTAGCCGTGCAGTAAGCAAGTAGGCCCACTGCCGCCAAGCGCTAAGGCGAGGGGACAACATATGTACACAAAAGACGAATACGTCATGATGGAAGCGAGGTACCAAACTGCACGTCTGCAATCTAGCAGTGCAGTAACGAGGTAGCTTCACCGCCGTCAAGTGCTAAGGTGAGCAACAACATATGTACCAACCCCTGTCATAAAAGGAGTCAGGCCCCAACAACATTGCTAAGGGTGACCGTGTGTGGAAAACAACACCGGCCGCCTGCTGCACAAATCAATACGCAATGACAACCAAGACAAGAAAAACATCCGGGGCAGTAAATCACCACTTTATGTGGACATGTCACGAGGGGCCCGCCCAGCCAAGGAGCGTAAACCCCCAAGCTGCCCGCCGGAACGTATATCCACTCTCTAAGGTACGTGAGCACTTGTCCACAGCGTATGCCTGCATATGCGCGTGCGCTTAAATTCATCACCCGTATCTATACCAACATCCCGCAAGGGAAAACAGAAAGGGCCAGAATAGGCGCTGGTGCCGAACAACTACGCGATGACAAGGCGTGCCCCAAACTGCCACTCAGCTAATCAGGCCATGGAGTAAAAGAATTCTCCACACCCAAGGTACAAATGCGTAGGAACTTAGCTACGATTCACCGAAGGTGAGTGGGAGCACGATTACAGTGAGAAGAAGACGAAAAAGTTCGTACCTGCACAAACCAGTGCCCAGCCCGGGAACCGGCCGAGGGTCAACCCCGCTACCTTACCTCTCTGCCGAAGGGGAACGGGGGGAGACGTCCAAAAACCCGCCTGGCACGACCGGCGAAGCTCACCGGACAGCTCACCAGCGGTCGAAGCGTAGGCGCTACGCAGTGGGGACGAGAAAGCCACGCAGCAGCACAGGCAGGGCCGACGAAACGATCCTATCTCCCGCTCTTCATTCCAACAGCAAGTCCGAAACCGAGAACCGGTCGAAAAACCAAAGTCCGTAGGCTAGAGCAGAGCGCAAGACGACCGAATCGTGCGCCTAAGTAGACTAGACTGGGGGATTATGGGTACCCGGCTTCTGGGTGGTGGGTATAGGGAGACAACTCTTGGTCCCCTCGGGGTTCCCCGAGTGCCTCCCGGGTTGTGTTTTTACACAACTGGCTCTTAGGCTAGAATGAGTAAGTAGTAGACACTTCCATTCAGTCATGTCATCGGTAATGTTTTTGAAGAAACAAATGTCCTGCCGAAGGGTCCATTCCGTGTGCAGGAGCTGGCCGCGGCGAGACAGCGAGTCGGCTAAGACATTCAGGTGTCCGGGGATGTGTCGGGCTCGAATGGTAATACCCCGGTCCTCGCACCAACGCATCATCCGGTAGAGGAGCATACAAAGGTCGGGAGAGCGAGTGCCACCTTGTTTCTGGATGTAAGCCACCACAGTCGTGTTGTTCGAGAGGACGAGTAGCTCCTGGTGTCTGAGGAGATCCTCCCAGAACTGCAGGGCTTGCCAAACAGCCTGCATCTCCAGCCAGTTGATGTGAGTGTGCGCTAAATCCGCGGGCCAGGGTCCCGAAGTCGAGAGGAACCGAGGAAGGAGATGAGCGCCCCACCCAGTGAGGCTGGCGTCGACACAAAGCGAGGTCTGGGGTGGAGGGGCGGCCAGGGGAACTCCCGACGCTAGCCAAGAGTGGTCGGTCCACCGACGAAGATGAGGCAGCAGCATCTGGGGCACCGGAACCAACGTCGTTAAGTCGCCTGACGACAGGCGCCAATGGAGTAGGAGATGCAGCTGGATCGGCCGGGAGTAGAGACGACCTAGGGGGATAAGGTCCGCTGCGGCGTTCAGCAGACCCAAAAGCTGGAGCCAGACTCTGGTGGGGGCCACGTCCTGTCGTGCTAACTGACCGGCTAGGTCCGCAATCTTCTGGATCCGGGGGGCTGGGAGGCGCACCGTGTTGAGGTCGGTCGCAAATTCCATGCCCAGGTGCACGAAGCGGCGGGACGGAGAGAGATCCGACTTGCCGTCGTTCACTAGGAAGCCCAAGTGTGCCAGAAGCAGCAGCAGCGCATCCCTGTCCGACGCGAGCGAGGTCTCTGACTGGTTGCGTAGGAGGAGGTCGTCTAGGTAATTCGACGTCGGACTGGAGGAAGATTGTCGGGCCTTGGCGACTACGGCGTCCATCAGCCGGGTGAACACCCAGGGGCTGAGGTTGAGACCGAACGGGAGCGCGCGAAACTGGTATACCACGCCGTCGATCGCAAACCAGAGGAACTTCCTGGAGGCCTGGTGCATCGGGACATGCAGGTACGCATCTGAAAGGTCCAGGCTGACTGCGAAGTCCAGAGGCTGGACCGCGGCTTTCAGGGCTCGTGCAGTCTCCATCCGGAAGGAGGGGGCCGTAATGTACTTGTTCAGGGCCGAGAGATCGATAACCGGTCGCCATCTCACTCCAGGCTTCGGAACGACGAACAAGCGGCTGTAGAAGGCTGGGGAGTAGGGGACGCGTACCACCTCCGTGGCGGCTTTCCTCAGGAGGGAGGAGACCTCTCCCCGAAGAGCGGAGGCCTTCAACGGGTCGCTGGGGATCTCGGTCCAAAGGGGGGAGCGACGCAAAGGAGGCGGGCTGCGAAAGGCGATCCGGAGGCCGGCTGAGACGGTGTCGCAAATCCAGGGGTCGTCGGGAAAGAGTGTGAGCCAATTTCCGCTGAAAAAGGCTAGCCTCCCACCGACCGGAGACCCCGAAGTGGTCGGTGGGGGCAAGGCTGGGGGGCAGTCAGGCAGCCCGCCCGCGACCCGGTCGCCGGGCGGGACGGGGCCAGGCGGGGGCACGGGCCCTGGAGGGTCTAGGACGGCCAAAGGTGGGGGCCTGCTCAGGGGCCGAAGCAGGGGCTGAAGCAGCAGAGGGTCTAACCGACCGCGAGGCACGACCCCTAGCCTGGCGGGAGGACGGAAAGCGGCGGGGAGGAGGAGCACTCACAGGCCAGCGGTCGGGGTTGGAGGCTCGAACGGAGGACCAGGTGTCTCCGAAAAGCAGGGGGCCACCCAGCGGAGCACGACGAAGCTGCGCACGCAGGTCAGGTGGTATCCCTCGGCAGGCAAGCAGAAGGGCGTCTCGACACATCAGGTCACAGTTGGCAGAGGCAGCCATAGCGTTCACGGATGAGTGGTAGGCGGCTCGGTTGGCGACTTCCGCTAAGACGAGTAAATCCCCAAGGAGAGGTGTGATAGAAGGATGCCAAGCGTCTTCCACACGACGAACCAGGGCTTGAGTGAGCAGCTCCAGGAACCCAGCGCAGGCTAAGGTGTTCCGCACCAGAGACGCAGTCATATCCAGGCCACGAGGGAGGGAACGGCGAAGGAGGGCGGAGCCGCCAGCTTGCGACACGGCCGGGGGGTCGATCGCAGGAAGAGGGATGGAGAAAGCCTGGGAATGACCGGCATACCAATCCCGACGAAAGGCGATGTCCAGGCCAGCCGGCCAGCGACGATCGGAGAAGAACACCGGCTCTCGAGACGCGGGAAGTTGCAGGTGCGCTGAGAAGACATCTCGCAGGTCCTTAAATCCAGGCGGCTGGGGAAGCGACTTGAACCTCTTCACCTGACGCTCGGCATCCACAAAGGCCGAGACCTTCCTCTTCAGGGGGGGGAGAGGCTGGGCAGGAGTCCGCTGGCAGAGTGGCCGCGATGATCCTGGCGGCTTCATCCAAGGCTAGGAGGGTCTCCGCCCGGGACGACGACGGAAGGGTCGAGGGGACATCATCACCGACGTCGGCGGGCGAAAGGGAGCGAGCATCCTCCTCCAACAGGGCTGAGACGGAGTCTTCGGGCAGCAAGCTGAGGGCTTCTTCGTCCAGGGGGTGGCGAGAAGGCGGGTGAGGCACCAAGGAAGGTCGAAGCTTGGGCGGGGACGCATCTCGAACCTCACGGGAAGCCCGGGAACGAGCCGGCAGCGACGACGGAGGCGGGGACCGCCGAGGCGAACGCGGGAAGGAGCGAGGAGGGGTCCTGTCCGGTGCGCGGGAACGACGTCTGGGTGAAGGACGGCGGACAACCGAAGAGGAGTGCCGATCACGGGAAGATGGTCGACGATGGCGGTGACGCGGCGAACGCATCGAACGGTGCGAAGGCGAGCGCGACCGAGCGCGCGACGAGGAGTGGCGGGGGGAGCGGCGACGCTCCCGGCGGGGGGAATGATCCTTCCGGCGGCGCTCGCGGAGCGAGCGCGAGTGTCTAGCACTGACGGTGGAACGGGAAAAGTCGGGGGCGCGACTGTGTCGCGTAGGTTGAGGCTGACGTCTCTCCTGGCCGGACTCAGTGAGAAGGGCTCTATGCCGGCGTACAGATCCTCCGGAAGGATCAGCGGGCTTATCGTGGAGAGAGAGAGGAGCAAGGCCAGTCAACGTGGGACGGCTCGTGGCGAACTGCTGCAGGCCGGGCTCAGTGAGGCGGGCGCTCTGCCGGCAAACAGACCCTCCGGAAGGGTCAGCGGGCGTGGCAGCAGTGCAGTCCTCTGGTCAGCGAACAACGCAGGGTCCCGACGATCAATCCGTTCCGAGGGGCCGAGGCGAGGAAGAGCGGTCGTTACCACAGGGGCGACGTCAACAGGAGTGGGACGAGAGATAGCAGACGGAGGTCGCTCTCGCCGGTAAAAACTCCAGAGGTCAGACCAACGGATCTCCGGCCAGGTCGCACAGACATCGCAGAGATGGTCCGAGGCGCAGCCCGAGCAGGGGAGGCAGACCGCATGGTCGTCCGTCGGCCACTTGAAGTCGCCGCATTGAGCGCAGGTAAGCATTTGGTTCCTGCAACAGACAAAGAGCACAAGGTCGCAAAGGCGGACAAGGGAGCCTAGCCCCACACCAAGGTACTCCAAGCGCCGTGACCACCGGCGCGTAAATAGTGGCTACCGTCTCCCAGAGCTAAAGGGCCTTTAAGGTAGACGAACGGAGTGTGAGTGCCCGAATGCCCTACGAGAACAGAAACCCTAGTCTACAAGGCAAAGTCTTCTCGTAACAGTGAAACACCAAAAGAGATAAAGGCGACGTCCCTCGAGGAGACTCGTAAAAAGGTCGTGCAAGGCGCCGAAACGTAAGCTCAACAGCTGGCGCCCACGTAGTAGCAAAGCCGAAAGGGAAGCCCAACGGTAGCCGGCTCTCGGCCCGAGGGCCGGCTGTGGGAAACTACCACTACCTTACCTCCGAGACGAATCGGGAACAGGGGGAAGGGTAGCCATACACCTCCACAGCCTAGAGGAGAGCAGCAGAACGACGCCAGCAGAGGCAGGGAACAAGAAGGCAGGTGAGCACTAGGAGGCGCAGAGCACACGAAGAGGCAACGAGCGTAGGCAAGAGAAGGACCGGTCGAAGCGGCGCGAGAGCAAGGCCAGACACGTCTTCTCTGTACGAGCGAAGTAGCAAAACTGGCCGGTCTCGTGACCGGAGCCGGTAAGGCGGAAAACGGGAGACAACTCTCGGCCCCTCTAGGGGGGGTTCCCCGAGTGCCTCCCGGGTTGTGTGGGCACACAACGGGTGAGTAGGCTAAAATTGAGCTAGTAGTAGACATTTCCACAAAGTCATGTCATCGGTAATGTTTTTGAGGAAACAAATTAAAATTCAGGCACATTAACCCATTCACTGCTGAGCGAAAGTGATCACAATCCAACCGCAAAAGACATAGATCTGCATAAACCATGAGACTCTATGTATCACAATCCAACCGCAAAAGACATAGATCTGCATAAACCATGAGACTCTATGTATCACAATCCAACCACAAAAGACATAGATCTGCATAAACCATGAGACTCTATGTATCACAATCCAACCGCAAAAGACATAGATCTGCATGAACCATGAGACTCTATGTATCACAATCCAACCGCAAAAGACATAGATCTGCATAAACCATGAGACTCTATGTATCACAATCCAACCGCAAAAGACATAGATCTGCATAAACCATGAGACTCTATGTATCACAATCCAACCACAAAAGACATAGATCTGCATAAACCATGAGACTCTATGACCCTTCAATGAAAACCTCTTCACTGCCCAGGAAAAACGTATTTTTCTTTAAAATAAGTTTTTTTTTAAAAATACTTACCGATGGTATTACAACTAGGAAATGTTTCTTAGCTAGTCTAATTTTAGCCCAAAAATTGTTGTGTACGATAATGGCCATGATGGCAGGAGAGGGGCGCCATAGGTTAGGCGGAAACCCGGTAGCCTCCCTTCCGGTTCAACCACGCATGTGCTCAGTGCTCAAACAACCAGTCAGTTTCTTAGCGGAGCAGCGGCGAGCGGGGCAGGTGGGAGGGACCTTCGAGTAATACCATCGGTAAGTATTTTTCAAAAAAACTTATTTTAAAGAAAAATACGTTTGTTTTCTCAAAACACATTACCGATGGTATTACAACTAGGAAGAATCCCGAAAAGGAGGTGGGTGCCGCTAACCGCCCCTACCCCTGCCATCGAAGCTACTGGCGTGCGGAGCTCAAACCCTCCCTGAGCGCCGTACGGAAGCAGTGACCGAGATTTTACCTCGCAATGTTGGGAAAAGGAGAGGAACGAAGAGCGGTGTCAGCGGTGAAGCCCGAAGCCGTCCTACCAAGGCGCCAAACGACTCCGACAGGCTGCGACGGGAACGGTGCCAGGCGCAGAGACGACAGCCACCCGAGTCGACCAGGAAAGCGCCGCCGTCACAGAACAAGGCCTCCCACGCGGTAGGCCAAGGACGAACCCCAAGGGCACCAGAAGCTGAAGGCGACCGGCCGACAGTGAGCACAGCTCACCAGCGTCGTTAGGAAGTCCTCTCGAAACAACGCACACACGAAAGCGTCCCAGCCAAAGGCCACAATCCGTCTCTCACAGTAGAAAGTCGAAGCCAGTGAACGAAAGCCAACGAACGAAGGAGTCCACAGCGTACACAACCTCACGCGACTAGCGAAGAAACTGACTGGTTGTTTGAGCACTGAGCACATGCGTGGTTGAACCGGAAGGGAGGCTACCGGGTTTCCGCCTAACCTATGGCGCCCCTCTCCTGCCATCATGGCCATTATCGTACACAACAATTTTTGGGCTAAAATTAGACTAGCTAAGAAACATTTCCTAGTTGTAATACCATCGGTAATGTGTTTTGAGAAAACAAATGACCACAATCAAACTTGCAAGAGGCATAGATCTTCATGAGCCCCTGCAGTTGCAGGGGCTCATGAGGATTTATGCCTCTTGCTGACACCACACTGTAGCCATGTTCCTTGGACAGCTGGGGCTCATTGGTATTGAATTAAGATTTCAGAAACATAATTTGTGTTCAGTGGCAGTTAAAGTGTCAAGCAATCAGAACTTTAAATAAATGATCACCTTTTGGTGGATTATTCCTGCAAGAAGTGACCACAATTTCCCACACTCATACAAAAGAACACACCTACACAAATCAGGAATGCTCAAGTGTGACACCCCTTTGATACTGATTTCTATCAAAAAAGCTAAAGAATTTTCCAATAAATAAAAGAGCCTATTATATTAGACATAAAACTTCTTTCAATTGTCACTGACAGCTCAAAAGAGGTGCCTCATCAGCTTGGTGCCTGGACAGGAACCAATCTAATCAAACAATGCCTCTAAACTATCAGAAACCAATCTAATTAAACAATGCCTTTATGCTATCAAGCACAATCCATCTTCAGTGATTTCTGTAAGAATTGCTTAGTGGACAGTACTGAACTGATGGCAATTCAACTTGTCTGGGGGGGGAGTGACATACAGAATTAATACAACACTGATAAATAAAGTAATTTTATACTGGTAGCAAAACAATAACAAGGCTAAACAACACAGACCTGCACACGCGGACGATCGGTGACACCACGTATACGAGTGGCATATCTCTCCAGATCTCCGTTAGACCACTGGTCAAATGTGTAGCGACCACCAATCGGACAGGTCACAGGGGACGGGGGATCCTCTGTTTAAAACAGAAACATGAATGGTAACAGAAATCTAGCTTATAAATATCTTTTTAACCCTTTTTATCCTGATACACTACTGCCAAAAATGAATTTGACTATGACCGTTCAAGGGAGGTGCCAGAATAACTTGACGCCTTGAACTAAAATGGTGGATCTAAATCCTAAACTGAGACTTCATATGACAATAAGCAAATTTTTTTAAAATTCAGCCTCAAGGTGTAATGGGTTCATAAATAAATTAGGACAGACAAATTAAAGAGAAAATGAAATAACAAACCCCATGTTAGGTAATCAGTATTCAGTGTCAGACTTTTCTCCTACACACCCTCTCAAAACACAACAGACCCTGATGAATTACAAACCAAAGACTAGACATGCACTGGCAGAAGCAGCGCACATGCTGGCTAAACAGTTAGATCCCTTTAAAAGCTTCCTTACAGGATAATGAAAGGGTCAAGGGGTCTGCCTATTTGTCCAGCGCTGAGTGATTAACCTTGGTGTGTGTATTCAAACCATGATGCTTACCCCCATCTGAACAGCCTAATCAACAAGAGGTGCGGATTCAACACCTCTTCCAGATAGCAGAGCGAAAGCAACAGGTTCTACCCTCTTGCAGACAGAAGCCTGACTGAGAATTAAGCTGTTCACTGCTGAGAGAAAAATCAACACCACCCAACTGCAAGAGGTATAGATCCTCATGAGCCCCCGCAGTTGCGGGGGCTCATGAGGATCTATGCCTCTTGCTGAGACCACGTTGCATCTTTATTCTTTGGACAGCTGGGGACCTTTGTCTTTCAATATACGATTTCAAAAACACACACTACATCTACTGGCAGTGAAAGGGTTCAAAATGAAGGCGAACTTACGGATCAGCACTTCATATTTCCAGTCAGTGTCATTCCGGTTGAATGTGAAGGACATCCAACTGCAAGTTTCACGAAACTTCCGCTGCATGAAGTCCGCCTGAGCAAGCTCATCATTTGTCAACCGTGACGGTTTGCCTGCAAAGTAGACATAAAAAGAGTAATGCCCAATCTACACAAGCTACAGCCAAATATGCAAGAAAAAGGAAAACAGGCTTTAGAGCAACAAAGAGTTTACTGAATTGTCTGATATATATATATCAGTATTAAATAATTGTTAATTTAAAACTATGAGCTTTGTGGTACAGATATTTTTTTTTTTTTTTTTTTTTTTTGCACACTGTATGCATGCACGCCTAAATGTTTGCATGAAAGGGGTTATTGGGGGGGCAAAGCAATTTTGTGATTTTTTTTTTCTGCTGAATTTTCAAAACACCTGACATAGCAGCTATCTTCTTCAATTTGTCTCTTCCTTGCATTGCTCACTCACCTATCACTTTATCAGATAACCACTTGCACACTGAAGAGAAATATGGAAAGAGGACTTACCAGCACGGTACCTGACAATGCCATGGTGACGAGGAACAATGTCATAGCACACGAAGTCCACCTCACTGGAAATGGAGGAATCAAATATAAACTAAAATCTAATGAGTCAACACCAACAATATTTAGTGACACAACGACCCATTATGACAAATACAAAACATTTATGTGACAGAAAGCTCTAAAAATATATTAAAAATCCCAAATTTGTTTAGCACAGATACACAATTATTTATCAGGTGATTATATATAACGGTTACGGCAAAGGCTACATAAATCTGACATAAAAAGTAGAACACATCAGTGGAAAACAGTTTATGGATCAAAATTTAAAATATTTTCCATTCTGACTCAAAATGGGGTTTGCTAACAGCATTTCCCACTTTTCCTGCGATACCCACCATTTGCCAACAATAACTTTAGTCAACAGGTAGCGAGTTCCAAGCGTCTGCTGGCAGGACAGGTATGTTTCCTCGTACTCGAACTCGTTCTTGCGTGTGAAGTACTTGATGTGGGTGTCGTTGACAATGACCTTGGAGTTGAATTGGATGCCCTGGGTGAACCATTCGCCAGAGATGTTGCGAGGCAAGTTACACTGAGGTGTCATGTAGGGCGTGCGCGGGGGGACTGCACAAGAAAAGTTACATTTCAGTACCGCATAAATTTGTAATATCTCTATACAGTTCCATGACAATAATTCATGTTGTAGATTACCACATTATACACAGCTCAAGCAGCCCAGCAAACCAAGCTAATCAAATCAAATATCACTATCAGTTTATTGCCCACTGTTTACATTGAAGTTAACCCATTACATCCTGAGGCTGTTTTTGTAAAATGAATTTTTCTCTAAATGTATTTTTTCGAAAAATAATTACCGATGACATTACTGTAAGGAATAGTGTCTTAGCTAGCCTAATTTTAGCCAAAATTGGTTGTGTACCTATATGGCAGGGGAGGCAACAAGGGGCGTCATAAGCCTAGCCAGTATCCCGAGTAGCCTCCCTTCCATTCCCATCCAGACAGCCCACCGGAATCCCGCCAGTTTGTTTACTTAGCTGACGAGTGGCAAGCGCAGTAGGTGGGAGGGTCATTCGAGTAATGTCATCGGTACGTATTTTTCGAAAAAATACATTTTAGAGAAAAATTCATTTCTTTCCTCAAAACACATTACCGATGACATTACTGGAGGGAGTGTTGCGCTCCGGGGATGTTTCCCACCAGCGCCATGTTTCCCGCTGGCCTGGGAGGACCCGAGAGGATCTCGTGCTGTCCTCAGGTAGAATTTTGGTGAAGCCGACTCCGCTCACCAGCGCACGCCGCCACAAGTCTTTGATGGCTCAGAAGTGGTCGAATGCAAGGATGCGGCCGTGGCTTTGACTTTGTGCGCCCTGATGTTCTTCCCTTTGCCTGCACCAGGGTAGAGGTCCTGGTAGGTGGCGTAAAGTACACAATGGAGCCAGGAGGTATACCATCTGGGGTGAGATGTCATCCACACCTGGAAGGCGGGTGCGTCCCCTGCGTATCGGCTTGGTCCGGCGCAGGTGTCCACATAAGGCTTTCACCGGATCCCGCTGTCTGTATCCCGGGCAGGGCCCAAATCCCCAAGGGCGGAATGGTGACCAACTGGGCGAACCAAGTAACCGGGTCATGGCTAGGAACCCGGGTCGGGCAGCAGCAGTTCCGCCAATCATCCAAACTGCAAGTCTGAGGGCGTGCTGAAGAGCTTGCAGTTCGCTGACCCTGACAATAGCAGTCGTGGCGAAGATCAGTCGGGAGTAGGTCTTCTGTGGCACGTCGGCCGTCCGCACCAACCAGAGCGCATTGAATGGTCCAAGACGAGACCCTGTAGGCCCTAGGCAAGGTCCCATCGCGGCAACCACGAGTGAAGGCAAGACGTGTAGACCGAAGAGCGTCAGAATTCCGGCGAGGTCTGTACAGGCACCACGGTCGGCCAGTGTAAGTGTGTCCGTGTCAGCGATCATGGTCAGGTAGTCCCTAAAGGTGAGAGCGCCAAGTTGGTCGGTGAAGAGCCAGAGGAAGCACTCCAGCCACTGAGGAACCGTCCGACACATGGGGAAGAGGCGCTCATCACCTGCGTCACCCTGAGGACTCGCTCCTTCCCTCGTAAAACACATCTGGTCGAGTGTCTACGGACTGTAGCGATAACTCCCACAGCTGCACCTGAGAAGCATCAGGCATGGGAATTGCCAAAGCAAAAATCATCTGAAACGGGGCCTTCAACCTGATACAAAAGGCCTCCACCACGCTAGATCTTCTTTCCGCGAGGGCCAAAAAATCAAACAGTGGGGGGTGGGGGGGGGGGGTAGGCGACGGACCTTGCTTACTTCTGGGCGCCGGAAAATCAAACAGTGGGGTTGGGGGGGGGGGGGGGGGAGACGACGGACCTTGCTTACTTCTGGGCGCCGGAAAATCAAACAGTGGTGATGGGGGGGGGGAGTGGGGGGGGGGCAGGCCACGGACACAGCCTGCCGCGTCATGTTCTGTCGCGGAATACAACCAGTGCTTTCCTTCTTTTGCTACCCACAATGGTTTTTCGAGTAAAACGTCCTTTTTTTTCGCAGACGATTTCTTTTTCCCGCGGAAATTCGCGGATTTCGCGGACAATTCCCATGCCTGAAGCCTCTAGTGGCGCAGGCTTGCCGCACAACGTCCAAGCGAGGAGGAAGAATTCTCGGGGCTCCAAAGCATCGTGTGTGGAGTGGTGATCCGCAGAGAGGGGCTCACGGCGAGGTTCAGGTGGCCGGAGGTCCACGAGCCTGTCCCGCAGCAAGTATCCACCAGGACCCTGAGCGCGTTGCAGCCTTGAGCCTGGGCAGGAGCTTGGGACTAGCACCGTAGGTGGGTCGGCAAGGCGTTGAGGCCATCCCCAGAGAGGTAGGGAGTGCCGACTGCTCGGGCTAGCGGAACTGGAACAGAGGAGACGAAGCGGGGAAGCTGGCGATTCCACCTCGACGCGATCATGGCGGACTCTCTGCTGTGCAGATCACGCAAACGATGTCCGGACGGAACGTCTATGTGCGAAGAAGCTAGCTGTGACGCTCAATGGAGTCGGCAGGTAATGCGGAAGTCCCGGGAAGTCTCTAGCTCGGATGCGATGTCTCGATCTTCGCACAACCGGAGCCCCTGGCAGAGGAGGAAGTACAGGGAGAAAAACCGTGTCCCGCCCTGCTTCTGAAAGAAGTCGACTACTGTGGCCCTGTCGGAGAGGCTCCTGATGTTGCAGACGTGACACCCGAAGCTGGGCCACGAGGTCCGGAGGCCCTCCGCCAGAGGCAGAGTAGGATCTTGGTAACTGGAGAGCGCCCCCGGTGGTGAGACTTGCGTCGACGCAAGGGACATCTTGGGAGGAGGCGAGAAGAGAGGAACTCCCGTCGCGAGGCAGTTGGGATCCGCCCCATGAAGAAGGTGAGGACGTAGCATCGGCCGCACCCGAACCTGGGACTCGAGGTCGCCTGTCGAGGGTCGTCCGGGGAGAAGCGGGAGCAGCTGCAGCAGAGGGCAG
This sequence comes from Semisulcospira habei, assembly GCA_036245525.1. Taxonomy (NCBI): domain Eukaryota; kingdom Metazoa; phylum Mollusca; class Gastropoda; family Semisulcospiridae; genus Semisulcospira; species Semisulcospira habei. The sequence continues at coordinate 201,430,811 of BTPG01000005.1, forward strand.
TAGAGACGTCCGCTGCGGTACTCACCCGTCTCCGAAGCCAAAGTCACCGTCTGGCGGAGTACGCCGCGCTGGGAGCCGCCCTTCGTGAGGTCGGAGTGTGGTTCCATCCCCAGGAAGACAAGCAGCGCTACGGCGAGAGGTCGGACCTGCCCACGTAGACCAGGAACCAAGCCTGCCGAGGAGATCCCGAAGTGCATCTCGATCCTTCTTCAAGGAGGACTCCGACCGGTTCCGCAAGGGAAGATCGTCTAGGGATGTCAATGTGGAGCACGAAGACGTCCGTCTGGTCCTGTCTGCTACGAAATACAGCTGCGGCAGAACCCCCGAAGGCTGCGACTGACACTGAAAGGAGCACGCGACCCTGGTAGATCACGCCGTCGAAGGCAAGCGGAGGGAACGGCTGGAGACGGTGTCTGAGGACGAGCAGAACGCAATCTTCTCCAAGGAGATCTCCGACCGGTTCCGCAAGCGACAATCGTCTAGGGATGTCGATGTGGCCGCACGACGACGTCCAACTGGCCTCGTCTGCTACAACGTCCCGATGCGGTAGAACACCCAGTGGCTGCGGCAGAGCCGAAGGGAAGTGCGCGACACTGGCAGACCACGCCACCGAAGGCGAAGCGGAGGTAACAGCTGGAGACGGGGTGTCCGGGGGCGAGCAAAACGCAATCTTGTCCCAGGAGGTCTCCGACCGGCTCCGCAAGATCGTCTAGGAATGTCGACGAGTCCAGGCTGATGGCCCAGTCCAAGTCTGTACTGCGGCGTGAAGGCTTGGGCGATCTCCACGCCGAAGGACGGGGCGGCGACGAACTTGTACAGCGTGGTGCATGCATCGACTGTCGTAGCCGCTTACCAATGGTCGGAAGGTCGAGGCCGCCGCGCAGGGGTCCTCCTGAAGCACCAGTTCACACGAAGTGGTAGCCGGCAAGGCATCCACCAAGGAGTGGAACGCAGCTTGGTAGGTGGTGACCGGCCAGACCGGAAGCTCCTAAACCGCGGCAAGAGAGAGAGTCTCCGATCCTCGAAGCGCGGAACGAAGTCCGGTAGAGGCTCAGTCATGCGAAGTCAAGCGCCGTCTCCGCAGGCCAACGCACGGCTGTACAGAAAGGCCGATTTCTCACTCTTTAGTTTGGCCCGCAGCCTGCTGCTGTTTTGTGCGGTAGCCCCTCTCCCCTGCGAGCAGGTTATCTAGGTCACTGGCTAGCAGCAAAAAATTCCTTCTCCAATCTCTGTAACGGATTACTAACGTGTGATGTGTTATGCCTGTGTTTAATGTTCTCTATCTCCTCTTCACCAGTTTTCTACATAAAACCATTTAACACACGTGCACCATTGCCTGCTGGTTCCTGTGTTGGTGGTATTATTCAGGGGACGTTTTTTTTAAGGGTGCAATCCGAAGATAAAGGCAGGTACCGTGTTTGTGTGTGACTGAATAATAAGACATGCCTCGCACAGTACCGAACATGTAGGTCTGTACATTCATTCTCTATGGAATACTGTTGTGTGTAGTGTAATTCCTGTGCTTTATGCTCTGCATATAGCATCCAGTATTCTCTGTGATACTGTTTAGTAGTTTCAGGTACTAACTGTTGTCTGCTCATTCATATTATCCTGGTTCCTTTGTTCCAAGGGAAAGACAGTACAGTTATGGCGGGAATAAAACATACACAAGAAACATTTGCATTATCTCACAAGCAACCTATCAAGGAAAGTGACACAAGTGCTATTGAGGATGCCATATGCCAGTACATGGACTGCTTTAGGAAACACTTCCCAACTACAGCACATTTTAGAAGCCCACTTCTTCTTTCTTCTTCTTCTCGAACGCCGTCACACTTGGAGTTTGGCTCTCAAAATGAAATCTGTGGTCTTCTGTAGCGCCTCCACAGGCCCGTACAGTTTCTCTTGTAGAGTGGCGGGCTTCGGCCATATCTCCTCCCTCAGCGGCTGGTGGTTCCCACAGTCCTGGAGGATGTGCTCTGCGGTCTGCTCTGCTTCTCCACAAGGGCACAGGGGAGATGGCACGAGGTGGAAGCGTCTGTGCAGGTGGAAATTGAGTCGGTTGTGCCCGGTCCTCAGACGAAAGATGGTCACCTGCTCTTGTCTGGACAGCTGATGGTAACTGTCTAGGGGCCGTTGTGGTGGTCTGTACACAGACTTAATGATGGTCTTCATCTCTGTGAAGCTGACTCCATTTTCATCTTGTTCTTTCTCTGCACCCACTTTTGCCATTCTGTCAGCTTCTTCATTGCCGTAGATGCCACAGTGTGAAGGGATCCACTGCAGCACCAGTCTGGTGCACTTGATGTTTTGCAGTGCCTCTTGTAGACGTGGCAGTTTGCTTGCTGTTGCTGCCTCAAGGACAGACATGGCATCAGTAAGGAAGACAATCTGGGCATCAGGGTCTGCAGTGCCACTAAGGGTGTTAGCTGCGTGGACTAGGGCTTCCACCTCAGCTCTGTAATTTGTGCAGTGAAGGCCTGTTGGTACTGCCTCTGCCTGCCATTTTCCGTTTGGGTACTGAATGTACACCCCAGCCCCTCCATCCTGAACTGCATCTGTGGCTGATCCATCGGTGTATGCCCGTATCCATGCTTCCTGGGGATACTTTTCTTCGAGCATGGCCAGTGTCAGGGCTTTCTTGCTCACAGTGCTGTGCTCATCTCTGGTGGTGATGTAGGGTACCGTGGAAGAGATGGTGATGTTTTCTGGCTTACTTTTCCAAGGTGGAAGGTCGCTAGCAGGATTCAGAGCCTCTACCTGAGCAGGCAGCTTTGCCTGGTGTTTTCTCTGCAGTGCTCTCGTCTCCTTCACAAAGCTTTATCTTTTCAGTCTCCCTGAGGTTGGTTGTTTCATCCTAGCGTTCATAGGATGGTCTTTGGAAGACTTGACCTTTGTGGACTGTATCAAGGCTTTGCAATCTCTTCTCATGCGCAGGGGTGGGATGCCCGTTGTCTCTTCCATCTTTTCAATTGGTGTGGATCTCATTGCGCCGGTGATGATACGCAGTGCCTGGTTCTGAACTCTGTCAATGGTCTGCTGGTGTGACTGGGCTGCCGTCAACCATGCATTAGATCCGTACTCAAGGTGTGGTCTCACTGTGCCTTGATATACATTTTTGAGGATCTTTTCATTGGCTCCCCATTGTGTTCCAGCCAGTTTTCTCATGATGTTCAGCTTTCTTCTAGCTTTCGCTTCTGCATTCCAAATGTGCGGCTTCTACGTCAGCCTCTTGTCAAGGGTGACTCCCAGGTATGTCTGTTGGTCTTCATACCGCAGCGGGGTGTTGCCCAGTGTTAGGTTGCCAGCCTTTGCCTTGTTGGAGAGAGAGAAGAGTGTGGCTGATGATTTTTCTGTGTTGATGGTCACACACCAGTTGTTGGTCCAGTCTGTCAGCCTGTCCTCCAAGCAGACATCAAGAGACTGGGAACCACCTGGAGTATAATCGAAGGAGAAGCACAGGACAGGAGTTGCTGGAGGTCTCTCGTTGACGGCCTATACCCGGGTAGGGGTGACAGGCGTAAGTAAGTAAGTAAGTCTGTCAGCCTGTCCAGGGCTAGCTGCATCCTGTATGTAGCAGTTGTTGCATACTCTTCTGTGCACCAGAGTACCAGGTTGTCTGCGTACAGGGCTGCGTGTACTCCTTTTGGTAGCTCTGGCACAAGGTCGTTGATGAAAAGTATGAACAGTGTCGGTGACAGGACTCCCCCCTGTGGCACCCCCTGACGCAACAGCACTTTTTGGCCACAGTATCCATCCACTGTCACACGGGCTCTGCGATTGTGCAGGTATGACTTGGTCCACCGGTACATATTCCCTTGGATGCCACTGCGAAGGAGTTTCACAAGGAGACCATCCTTCCACACCTTGTCGAAAGCCTTCTGTAGGTCAATGAAGGCAGCTAATGTCACCTTCTGATCTTGAAAGGCATCTTCTATGACCTGTGCAAGGTGTGTTGTCTGGTCTTCTGTACTCTTGTAGCTTCTGAAGCCAGCTTGCTCTGGCACGATAATGCTCTCAGAGTCCAGGTACCACTGCAGGCGCTTGTTGATGATGCGCTCCATGGTCTTGCACACACAACTTGTCAGGCTGATGGGGCGATAACTCAGGGCTTTGGACTTATTCTTCCCTTTCTTCAAAATTGGGATCATCCTGGCTTCCTTCCAGCACTGGGGTACCTGTCCTCCTCTCCAGCTGTGGTTAAAGATGTCCAGTAGCTTCATTAAGGCAGTGTTGCCAAGGTGTTGTAACATCTCGTTTGAGATGCTGTCTGGACCTGGAGATTTTTTCTTCTTCAGCTGTTTGATGGCCATCTTCAGTTCTGGAAGGGTGATGTCCTTCTTCATTGCATCATGGATGTTCACATCTCTTGTTCTCTCTCTTTCTTCCTGTCTGATTTCTAGAAGCCCACTGTGTTCCATGGATTAGGAGATGGGGATTTGGTTTAGCATTACATGGGGAACAAGGTGGTGAAGAGATACATGCTACTGTCAATTTGTTGAAAAGAAGAGCCTGGGGGATACGGAATGATGGAGAAAGACTGAATGTGTTGATGAAGGAACAGTTGACACAGGCATCTCCTGTGTTGCAAGATACTCCACCAAAGAAGAAGAAACCATTTAGGAAGATTACTAAATAAAGTAGGTAAAAGCACTGTCAAAAGAATATTCATTGCTCTCGGTCACTTACTTAGTGCTGCTCTCTTTCTTATTCCTTTTTTGTTAATTATTAGCACTGGCAGCCCCCCCCCCCCCCCCCTTTTTTTTTTTTATTAGTAGGAACAAACAAAAGTGAAACATAATTAACGAACAATCGGAAAAGGAGACGTAATTCAAATCAAGTACAAAAACTGTATTCATCCCTGAAAGGAAATTCTAAAAACTGTTAATATTAAGGAACCACCAGTGTGATATGCTTCGGCCCCATTACTTGTGTTCGTGTTCATATAAAGGCCCAGTGTGATGTGCTTCAGAGCTGTTATTTGTGTTAGTGTTAATGTAATGGAACCAGTGTGGTGTGCATAAGACCTGTTACTTGTGTTAGTGGTTATGATTCAGTATTGTGTAAACCCAAGTGTACGGCATAAACACAGTGCACAGTTGCTGGTATCAGCATGTTTGTGTTGATCGTCTTGATGGACCTAACGCATTACCAGCTTACCAGCTTCTCAGCAGTGGAGTGCTTTCTGACGCTAGTATTGCTCTAGCAGGAATGGCCCCGGAATTCTAGTAAGTGATAACAGTAGAGGCTAGAATGCTGCGTAGATACATCAACTTTTCATCCCACAGAAAAGCGACATGCACAACAGATTGAGCTTCAAATTTAACGCTTTATTTTGTCAGTGCATGTTTATTGTATTGCAAATATGAAATGTAACTGCTCTTGAAGGTGTGCTGGTAGCAATCAGCATGGGCATGTTTAGTATGAAAATAAAGCAAATTTTATCAGCTACAAATTTACACTTATGTTATAATGACATTCTTGAGACAAAAACGCATTTTGTGATTAATGTTCAGTTACTAACACTTTTCAGCGTTTCCGCTGCAGTGTGCCGCTATGCAGCTGTCGGCACGTACACATAGTGTAGGGTAATGGAAGAGTACTCCTTTCTAGGACCATGAACGGCTCTTCCACTTTGCCTGAAGTGGCGCGCGCTAATGATTAAATGCCCCCCACGCCCAACCTATCCTCCCAAACTAAAAGTGTGGTTCTGCACAGCCGTGAACGCGCCACGTCCTGAGACTGTAGACACACCGCCCTATCGCCCTGGGGCGCCGGCAGGAATCCTGTGTCGTCCGCCAAAGTTACTACCAGCATAAAACCGATCATTAACCTACAGCGCTTAACTTACCTTCCAGCTGTAAGTGCTATACAATTCATTTAATTCAAAAACTTTATTGTGTCAGTCTAGCCGACAAATTTTCTTTCGTTGGGATCACATGCGCGCGTACGTTTTTAGCCACATGATGACAATGGTAAAAAAAAAAAAACCTACATGACCACAGTGTTAGGAGTGAGTCTGCCACTTGCAAGATGCCACTGCAACATCTGAGGTGCAAGTTCCTCGACGGCGTCAACAAGGAGAGAGAGAGATACGCTAGTTAACACACTCTTCATTTAGGAGACGGATGGCCGAGGGTACAAAGCTGCCCTTGTAGCGTTTTGTTTTAACAAGAGGAGCCTTGAACCTACGGCCAGACGGGAGCTTTTGAAGGTGCTTAGAAAGGCAATGGGAAGTGTCAGCTGTCAGCCTCAGGCCCTTGCGTATCATTCTCGTCCTGTAGAGGCCGTCAAGGCTCTCCAACCTGCCCCCAACAGCCTCACAAAGCCTGATTATCTTATTCAGCTTCCTAAAGTTCTTCTCGCCCAGGGAGCCGAACCATGAGACAAAAGAGAATGTAAGAAGGCTTTCTATAAAGCAGAGGTAGAACTGCCTGAGGATTTTGGGGCTCACATCAAAGGAGCGGAGTTTGCACAGCATATACAGTCTCCCTTGGGCTTTCTTAAAGATGAGGTCTGTGTACCCATGATAAAAAACCCGTGACATGTGTACACCAAAACCATACTAGTGGCCGCGAGGAAGCGGGAAGCCGAACAGGAGGGGAGGCGGTGTGGCGAGCCAACACTTTGGCTGCACTCGTAGTACTCTAAGTGCCGCGCGGGTGCCCAAAGGCCCTAAGTCTCATCCTGTCCAGGGAAAGGCATCGTCCCTGGGCTGGACGCCGTACATCTGTGCTGGGCCGGAATGCGTGCATCGTAACCCATGCAGCCCGAGTCGACCTGTCCCATGCGTATCAGGCAAGCGGCCGCACACTAATCCCATAGTCTCGCCCGGGGCGATGGTACTTATACTGAGCTTGAGGCGAAACACTTCTGTTGGACTGTGGTAGGGTTGGACAGCGGTACTCTTGTCTCGGCGGCCGGCCTAGGGTGACGGGTGGCATCCAAGTCACGGGAAGCAGTCTTCAGTAGCGGCGGCCTGTCCCGCGAGCATGGCCGCCGACAAGCTCGGTTCTTCTAACACCCAGTGGCCCGTCCGCACCGTTCTGAGGGTAGATGGGGCGTGCGATATTGACATGAACCCGGCTTGTCCCTTTACTTTATCCAATGAACGGGCGCATGAAGTCCAGCAGAACTGTCCGGTTGTGAACACCTGTCACTGCCCTTCCACCGTGAGATGGCCTTAGTCGTCTGGTCAGTGCCAAACCCCCATAAATAAATAAACGTACTGACCTTGGAGCGGGATGTCGAAGCTTCGTGTAATCTCATCGCTTACTTTTCTACATCCCGCTGGCTTCTGCTCGAACAGGGGGGGGGGGGGGGGAGTCTGTGCGAGCGATGTCGCCGTGGCCCAATCTCGTCTCTATCTCATTTGGCCATGTATGCACGTAGTAGGCCAAGCTCGGTAATTCTACCAGCGAGGTGGCAAAGTTCTTCACTCCTGCAACTGTCCGAACGTTAGTTTCGTAAATGCAAACTGTGTCGCTATGGGCCTGTCTCATCTCTATCTTTGTCTGACAAGAGGGTAAGCACTTGCCCAGCATTCTCATCCGTGCTAGGATACCTTACCTTGTTACTTACCACTGCACGGGACGCCATATGCCTGTGCTGGTGGACTTGTCTCAAGGGTCTGCGAGTGTGGCGGTTCGTAAAAGTACGTGGTTCGCCAGATTCGGTGCTTAGATTACTCAGCGAGCTGATGAACAAACCTGTTGACATCCTATGTTGGCCAGGCTCGATGATCCGTTTACCCAGCGAGCTGACGAACATTCTTGCTGAAGGCCTATGTTGGCCAGCTCGGTGTATGTTTTTCCAGCGAGCTGATGAACATTCTTGCTGAGGCCTATGTTGGCCAAGCTTGGTGTATAGTTTACCCAGTGAGCTGACGAACATTCTAGCTGAAGGCCTATGTTGGCCAAGCTCAGTGTCTCGTATCCCCAGCGAAATGACGAACCATCGGCTGAAGTCGTCGGCTCGATAAGGTCTGAAGCCGCCCGTGCGTCCCAAGTTGCGAATGTCCGAGCTGTTCCCTCCCCGAAGGTGGTCGGGTCGGTGGCAGGTGCCTGCACTTGGACTTGTGTCGGTTGTTCATAGCGAAAGAATCCCCAAAGCTGAGACCACTGCTCCTCCAGCCAAGGGGTGCAGACGAGTGAGACACAGCCGGAACAAGGTAGGCATACAGCATGCACGTCACTCTGCCATCGGAAGTCCCCACAACGCATGCAGATGCGGACTTGCCACTGCAAAACATAATCAAGAGTGACAGGCGAGCAAGCGTGGCTCCCCAAGGCCACGCATCTGATGCGTACGCGCGCAAAGCCAAGAATTTATAGCGATTTTACTCCATGACTAGTGCCGACGCCCGGCGATTTCCCTCCCCTTTAGCGCCGGTCGCGGGCACCCATCAAGGTTTTACCTTACCATGTCAGGAAGGCCGGAGGCCAACCAAGGACCGTAGGGATCAACCGTGCCGCCGAAGCGAAGGCTTCGCACCACCAACGGAAGAGCCGCATCCCGAAGGTAGCTCCAAGAAGCACCATGAACACAGTAATCCAAGGCTCGTGTGGAACACGGGAAGTAATCCAAGTCCCCAACACCACAAGTCCAGTGGAAAGTCACTCTCAAACCGTCGAAGGTAAACTCCAAGCTAGCACAGCTGCATCAGTAATCCCAGGTGAGCACAGTGCTATCTCTCTTCTTAAACACGGCAGAGTCCAAGGGACAAGGCGACCGGTCACATCGTACAAAGCCAAGACGCAGAAGCAGAGGTACACAACCTTCCACGGCTAAGCTAAGAAACAAACTGGCAGGATTCCGGTGGGCGGTTGCCCAGATGGGAATGGAAGGGAAGCTACTCGGGATACTGGCTAGGCTTATGACGCCCCTTGTTGCCTCCCCTGCCATATAGGTACACAACCAATTTTGGCTAAAATTAGGCTAGCTAAGACACAATTCCTTACAGTAATGTCATCGGTAATGTGTTTGAGGAAAGAAATTTGTTTCTTGTCCCATAAAGGCTACATTACATATCTGGAGATCAATCAACTGTTTTACTTCAAGGGTGGTGACAGAATAGCTTGGTGCCTCAGGCGTCAAGCTATTCTGGCACCACTCATGAACTATCAGTCAAATTTATTTCAAGCAATATGTGTATCAGCCAGTACCGTAAACAGTACAGATGGATGCATTCCCAAGGGGGTTAAAATTTACAAAAATAGTCTATTTCCGGAAATCAGATGTGGTCAAAATTGCATGTGTTTCAGCCAAAACAGCAGACTAAAAAGAGATTTTGTCTGTTTTGGCTTTTCATCCACTGTTTTCATCAAAACATGCAATTTTGATCTGCTTCTGATTTCTGAACATCTATTAAAGTGTGCATGACTTACTGCGACGCAGGACAAGACGCACAGGTCCATTGTAGAGAGAGTTGAGTGTGCTGCACTGGGCGAATCGTGACATGACCCAACGGATCGTGTTGTCAGCCGACTTCTGGTTCTTCAGGGTCATCTGTTAGGGGAATAACACCGGATTATAGCAAACCTTACTGGTAAAAAAGTCAAACGTAACACAAGTTGGATATAATAACGCTTTTGCAGAGTTACCAATGACACTTCCTCCATGTACTTCATTTAAAACAAATGTTGCATTGCATAACAACAAACAAATTTGGTACCAATTCTGCCATTCTAAGTTTTGTCCCATGATGGGAAAAAAATGAGGGAGCAGTCATTTAGAGGTTAGTTTTCCAGGTACAGTTTACAGTGTGTTCAGCGTGCATTAAGTCTAAAACCGCACCAGGCACTTGAACTTTTCTCTTCTGTCCTTCTCCACAGTGTCAGCGATGGAAGCGAAAGTGTAACCAACGCCTCCCACCATGGCAAACCAGCTCCCCATACACTGGTACCGAACAGCTGCAGGCACACAAAAAAGAAACCTTTTTAATATAACAAAACAAATAACAAACTAAACCATTAAACTCTGCAAACTGAAAACAGATGTCTCCCTGAAATATGTAACAGTGAAATGTAAATCAAAAAGGGAAAAAAACAACAGAGAACCGAAGTTATAGACAGAGGAGAGAGCATGAGAGTATAAGACAAGGAAAAAAAGTACACTTTTACTTAAAGGTGCAGTGCTAATCAATGCTATTACAAAAGTTGCGCATAACACAACGCTTTTTCAGACCAAAAAACACTTTTTCTTGTAAATTACTATACTTATAACAAACTCTGTGGGATTAGCGGTAAAGCACCTGACACCAATGCGAGAGGTGCCAGGTTTGATCCCTGGTTGCAGACATTTCTCCTCGCAAAAGTGTCAATTACTTCTGGTTTGGGGTTCTTTCTCCCCCTCCACTTTGGCACCTGTTTCAGACCCCTCTATAAATTTAACCCATATTATACCCAGGCTAAAAGCTTCAAATTTGTACACTGCCATATGCAAGCTACATTATAGTACTTACAGATATGGATAGAGACCAATGGCTTTAGTTCAAGGATGGTGCCAGAATAGCTTGGCGCCTAGAGGCGCCAAGCTATTCTGGCACTACCCTTGAACTATTTTAGCCAAACTTATTTCACACACTGGTGTATTCCGAATAATAAGGGTTAAAAAACAACAATCAAAATTCTGAAACTGCAATAGCTGAGCTGGCTTTAGCTAACCTGTTCAGTGCCGAGAAATCTGAACACACCCAACTGCAAGAGGTACAGGTCCTCATGATCCTCCGCAACAGTTGCAGGGACTCAGGAGAATCTATACCTCTTGCTGACACCATTTTGAATCCATGTTCCTAGGACACAAAGGCTTTTTGGTGTTGAATCCACGAAGATTGCAGAAACACAGTCTGCATCAGCTGGCACTGAAAGGGTTAATGTCTTGTACTGTGCTCGGCTTAACTCATTCGCAGCCAGCCGCATCCGGATGCGCGGCTTATGCCGCGCATTCAGATGCGGCTGACCGCGAATGAGTTAAGAGTGCATGCATGTTTTACATGAGCCTGCGTGTTTGGTTCAGTGCATGGTAGTTTGAGGCGGTTCATGGAATTAGGCAAAACACCTGTATAATGACAGGTATTATCCTTATGCCTGAAGTTCACTGTTATTTGAAGAGAAAAAAGACTTACTCTGCGACACTGACGTTTGCACCTCTGGGCAGCGAGCGTAGGTCATGTAGAATACTTCATTGTCAACATACGCAGAACCTGGGTCCTGACAAGCCTTGATCTGTGAGTCAAGATTGTCGCATATACCGCCACCTCCCCAGCTGACTTCATATGTGAACTGGTACACACCCTCAAAGGTTGTGATGCAATTCACGGTCCGCAAAGTTTGACCTGGTCAAAAACAGCATGAACTTATTTTTAAATCCTCCATTGAGAAGAAATACTGAACATCACCTATCTGCAAGAGACATATCACAGGGGTCAAAACAGGTGCTGGGAAAAAAGGCTGAAAGTAAGGGTGGCCAGACTGCACACAATGTGGGCGGGGCAAAGCTCACATCGAGCGATTCCAGCTGAGCTTAACTTCTGAATGCGCTCTCCTATCCATTCAAACATGTCAAGGTTGGACTTAACTTTCACCGATTTTTCGCACCACTCCCATCTCTATTTGCTTCTCACTCCCATTTCTTTAAAAGTTTCACCGCGAACAACAATGTGTGCTGCGTTGCCAGACGCCATCTTGGAAAAACGAAGCTTACCGAAAGTTAACGATAAACAAATCTGACAACTTGTGGACCTGCGCTGCTTAAGAATCACGACCGTTTAATAATAATAATAATTACGGTATTTATAATAATTATAACTCTAAGCGCGCACTCACAACTCGCGCACGCATGCGCACGCTTTAGACAATGACTCACTTACCACAAATAGTGAAATACATTATGACGGTCAGCTTGGGGTGGGGAGGGTGGTGATATAGTGCTAAAACTGTTGAAAGAGGCGAGTTTTGAGGGCGGACTGGAAGGAGAAGAGAGAGTGTTTCTGACGGAGAGTGGGAGAGTGTTCCAGGTGGATGGACCGTAGACGGAGAAGGAGCGGGGGCCGAAAGTGTTGAGTTTGGTGCGAGGAATGTGGAGGCGGAGAGGGTCGGAGGCAGAGTGGAGGGAGCGGAAAGGTGTGTAGGGGTGAAGTAAGTTGGAGAGATTGGCAGGAGCGCAGTTGTTCAGGGATTTGTAACAGAGAGACAGAATTTTGTATTGGATGCGTTGGGGGATGGGGAGCCAGTGAAGGAGTTTGAGCAGGGGAGTGATGTGGTCGGATTTTTTCTTTCTGAGGACGAGGCGGGCAGCGCTGTTCTGGACGCGTTGGAGAGTGAAAGTGGTGGAGTGAGGGAGGCCGGAAAGGAGAGAGTTGCAGTAGTCGATGCGAGATAAGATGAGAGAGACAGCATGTTTGGTGGCAGCTTCGGTAGTGAGGTATTTTCTGATCCGACTGATGCGGCGGAGGTGGAAATAGCATGCCTGGGCCGTGGCGGAGACGAAGCTGGTCATGGACAGTGAGGAATCGAGGATGACGCCGAGGTTCTTGGGCGAGTCAGAGAGGGAGATGGGGGTGCTATCGAGTTGAAGGTGGAGAGAGGGAGGGAGCTGGGAGAGTTTCTGGCGAGTGCCTACCAGCATGGCTTCCGGTTTCAGAATTTAAAATTTTTTTTTCCAAGCGGAATTGTCTTTTTTTTTTTTACAGCGGATTTTTTTTAAATTAACGCCGATATCCTCAGAAAAGCTGAAGATTTTTACCCTTGATATTATAATGAGGCCCTGCAGGTGCAGATCTAAGCTTTTTGATGGTTCTGTTTTGCATATTGGATCTGTGTTCATTTCAATGAATTGGGTTCTTGGTGTCACACTTACAATTTCATAAACACAACGTAAGGCCACTGATACTTACGGAAATAGGTGACGAGCTGATCTACTGTTGGCAGTTTATTGACGCCGGGACACATCCGTTCGAAACCGGTGTTACTTGTAAAGCAGTCACCTGTAACACAATACATTGGGCTACAATTTAAAACAAAAGTGTCATGTTTTCAATAGATAAACTGACTAGCAGAGTGTGCAGAGAGTAGATCTAAGATTCACAAAAATATATATATTTTTTTAAACTCTGTCCTGAGCTGCGGCCAACTTAACCCCTAGCATACTGCGGGTAAACGCTTCAAATTTGTAAACTGCCATATGCATGCTACATTATAGTTACTTACAGATAAGGATATAGACCAATGGCTTTAGTTCAAGGGTGGTAACAAAATAGCTTGGTGCCTAGAGGCGACATGCTATTCTGGCACTACCCTTGAACTATTTTAGTCAAACTTATTTCACACACTGGTGTATTCCAAATGATAAGGGTTGAAAAAAATTACCACTGAACTCAAACTGAACACAGGCACCACCAATTAGACTTGAGGCAAAACGCATACACAATTAAACAGATTGTTATCAGCTTCAGGTCAAGATCATCATCCAGTTTATAACACTGTACACTCTATCAAACAGAGACAGGTAGCAAGAAAATATTCTGACCAGGAGGCTGAGAGTACATGTTAGAAAAACTTGTTCACTATGAAAACACTCACAACTCTCCTTAACCTATACTTGACACTGATTACAAAACAGAAGATGGGGAAAATGCCTTACTTCTGCGAACTTGCAGGATATTTTGAGTTCTGTACAGCACATCCACGCACATGAAACAAGCTGCATCTCTGGAACAAGTCACACAAAATAAAAAATAGCAATACATGCATAAACAGAATTTACAAAATGACTGCACAAATAAGAAAAGTGAAGACAGAAGAATAAGAAAGGCAGGACTAAACAAAATTCCCATCATGTACATACAATTTTTGGGGTAATTTATGCTCATTCCCATCTCTATTTCAAATTTGTAAATGTCCCATGAAAAAAATTTAAAGCAGATTCACATAACTAATTAAATGTTTTTATTTCAAAAGGTCAAAGTGTATTATACTTTTTATTTTATGTGATGTGCATTCTCCTATAATACACCACAGTAGGAATGAGATGGATCAGCCATGATAGTTCAAATTCTAGGGAAGATGACAAAGTAACCTAGTTGGCACTACCCTTTCACTACCACGGCTGATCTATCCAACAGCTGGTACACATCAGCTACTATGAACTAAAACTTAGGATATTCATTATTATTACATAATATTAGGTGTGAATGAACAGGTAAAGCTTTTTGTCAAGATGATTCCTATACAAAATGCACTACCAACAGCCAAAAGGTAAAATATGCCGGCAACAAAGTTACCCCTTTTTCCTCATCAACATCGTTGAATTGACTCCTTCTACATTCGGATAGTTGTTGATGTGGATCTTCTGTAGAACACAGTTGTAGTCCCCCCATTCCTGTCGATTCACAATTGTCACGGCATCACGCCCAGCACCATCCATCCAATACCAGTCACCAGTGTATTCCTCTGGGATTGTACATTGTTGACCTGTAAGAAGAACATTAATAATAATTAATATGACCCTTATGAAGTCAAATTCGCAAATTCCAAACTACATGTTCTAGAAGGGCAAACCCGACATCAGGTTGATTTCGGAATGTTGGATTCATTTTTTAAAACTGAACAATTAACATAACCACTAAACCAGACAAACAAAGTATAAAACACAATCCACAGGTAGGTGGTTGTAGTCATGGGCAGTGGCCGACCTATGAAAGATTTGACGGAAATTCATCTTACCTCTATAGTGAATTTCAACTTATTCTTGTGTCAACCGTAGTATGCGATCTTGGCTGACCAAAATTCTGGCAGTGAGAATTTTAATTGCCAACTTACAGTAGTTTATGCGTCATTAGACTTAGATTCGAGACAAATAATGTGAATATGTTGCGATCGCCAGTTTACTTTGGGCAAAACGGTAAGCAAATCGTCAAATAAAAACTTTGTGGATCTTTAGAAATACGGTGTATAGAAGACGATAAATAAATAAAACAAATGTTTTGAAGGTTTTATGCTCCACAGCACTTCCGGAACATTTCCTGGTTGAGCGTGCTAGCGATCTCACGTCCTTTTTTTTTTTTGGATGGCCAGGTAAGATCGATAATTGACAATGTGATATAACCATCCAGGTAACATTTAAAGTAACATTAGGCGTCAGTTTATGACTTACCTGCTGCAGAAGCCAGCAAAGACGCTAGCACCAATGCCACAACTCTCCACCGGACGGGCGCCATCTTACAAACTTAGGGTGACAGATCAAAGAGAGGCTACGGCGCAGGTAGTTGTTGACCCATTTTGGTCGCAGGTATTTGTGGCGGTAAGAATGCGGAGTGGCTTCCCTTTTATGCTAAAGAAACGAAAGTTGTCTCCCTTAGAACAGGGAAATTCTTAGACATGGCCGTGCTGGCAGCGAAAACACTTCTGGCCATCGCTTGTTTCGATCTGATCATTGTCACTGGCCAGGTGTGCGAAGTGGCAAATGTCCAGATTGAAAATGCAGATGGTATCCGAAAGGTTTTTGAGCTGAAAAGCGTGGAACCTTCTCAGAGCGGCGCCTATGTGCTGTGCTCAAACCGTCACACACCATTCGGATCTGAGGCATGGACAACATCCGCGCTACGCTTCAACGTCATGCTCACCCCTGGCGAGGTGGTCACCGCTTGTGAGGCAGAACGCGAGGACCTGCCTCCGGGGCTGTGCTCCTTGGCTAAGTCAGACCCGACTTGTGTGAAAGAAGGCGTGTGCTTGAGCTCCAGTGGGTTCTCCCATGACGATCTTGCTGATGAAATCATCAGTCGGAGCTTGCTCCCATTTGCCACCGGCGATCAAGACGTTGATCACAGTGTCGCCCACGCCATCGTGAACATAAACGCCGGGCATTGGGACACAGCCATCAAAGAGCTTACGGACCTGCTGGTAAAGCACAAGCAGCTTGTTGCTGCATATTATGCACGTGGTATAGCATACGCCAGAAAAGGGCTGGAAAACCCACAGCACGCTCTTCTGTCCCTTGCAGATTTTACTGTGTGTGTGGACAATGAGCGGACCCAGTCGGAGGGTTTTGAACGAAGAGCTGAGGTCTACATTGCACTCAATCAGTTCCAGAAGGCCTTGGATGATCTTAACGTGGCCATTGCCCTCCGCCCCACCAGTCGACTTCGTTTCAGCAGAGGCATCGTCAACCTTTTGTTGGAAAACTTTGGTGATGCTGAAACAGACTTTAAAAGGAACTTGGATGATGAGACTGACAACAACAGTCCTCTTCACATAATGTCATATTTCCACTTGGGTCTGGCACAATATTACCGTGGTCGTCTCCGCAATGCCATTGAAGTTTTCAAAGAGGTTTTAAAGTTACAGCCAAACCATATAGAAGCATGTGTCAGCTTAGCACAGGCATTTAGAGAACTTGGTAACCTAAAAGCTGCCGGAACACGCTTTGACCAAGCCCTGGCTATCAGTCCCAATCACACCCTGGCACTCCAGTTAAAAGGATCAATGCTTTACCATTTCGGTGACCCTGCCTCCGCAGCCCCAATTCTGGAGCAGTGTTTGACAATAGCACCCGACAGCCTAGGGTGCCAGTACATGCTTGCACTTTCTAGTATTGCACTGGGACAGTTTTATCAGGGAGTCAAAGCCACAACCAAGGTTATGGTAAAGTCTTTGCCACTGCTGCAGTCATCTCCAGAGTACATTCGATCACAGTACCTGCGAGAGTATGCACGCTTTTTGCATTCTTCACTGGATACACCACTCAATCAGCTTCAGCCAGAGGTGTGTACTTTGCTGTCCACTTTGTACTGTCATGTCTCTCAATCTGTCAATTCTTTTCCAAATATACGTGTAAGAGACATAGATTCTCAAAAGCCCCTTACGTCGCACAGGCTTACAATATTCTGTTGCTGGTAAGGAACAGTACTATTACTATTAGAGTGTTGGACAAAATAAGATTTTGACCAAAAAACGTTATGGCTTGCAGTATTTGTCCTGAAGAGTCCCAATTTTAAAGTGACAAATAATTCTTTCACTTCCAGAGCTAGGTGACATGCAATGGTCGACTCATCAGCTGATGCTGGCTCTGAAAGTGAATGAATCATTTCTTTTGTTTTTAACCTCATTGTACATGCATCCACCAGGACTGTATTTGTGTTGGCTCAAAAGACTTTTCCCCGTCTCGCCTTGAGATGTCCTTGTAGGCTGCTCAGCTTTGTATCCCCATTTAGCCCGGCATACTACAGCCAGAGATAATTGGCATTACCCTTGAATTATCATGGTCAATCCATATCTCCTGCAACTGGTACATAATTTTTAGGTGACACCTTGGGTTAAAAGTGTAAAACTAAAACAACTTGGGTTTACCCCTTTGGCTGTCAGTAGTACCTGTTGTCAATGATTCCTGCAGGAAACATTTCAACAAAATGTGCTACCAACAGCCAAAGGGTTAACCCCTTTGTGCATGCAGCAACCAGTACTGTGTACAGTAGTCAGTACTAGTACTGGTGGTTGCATTCACACGGGGTATACATCTAAAGGGCCATTTCATTCATCTGTGGCTGCATGCACAAGTTGGTTAATATGTAATATTTGTCTGTTGATGTCAGATTGGGCTGGACGACAGCTTTAGGGTGCAGTGGGTTCAGGGTGTGCCGTTCAAGCCCCAGGGAACATACAGAGAGCAGCCAGGCTTGCAGCCAGATGTACAAGATGTCAGCCCCAGCGACCCATCGGACTGGGCCCAGTCCAGCGCCCACACCATGCTGTGTTTAGCTGAAAAAGTCGGCTGGTCCATGCAGGTGGCTGCTGATGGCTTCCTTTCAAACCGTCGCCTGAATCTGGCTATGGGACTGGCGGCTGTGCACATAGCTCAGCATGCAGAAACCAAGTGGAAAAGTATGAAAGCTGGAAAGACAGAAAAATCTTTTACATGGAAAGAACTGTTTTCCATAGCAGTGTGGTACAGGCGATTAGTAGACCCTGAGCAACCAGTGCTGTGGATTAATTCCATGCCAGACTATCAGTCTGAGGACGGGCATCGAGAGGACATAACATTTATACGTGGTTCTGTGACCAACACACGCGTCAGTCAGTACTTTGACCTGGCCTTCAAGCTGGCACGAACCATGCTGGAGCATTACACAGGCTCAGGGGCCATCACATACCCAGGTCTGGCAGCTGACATTGAGAAAGCAAAAACATGCGAGGATTTGTTGGCAGTGGCAAGAAAGCGACACATCAATCCCCATGGGTTTCTCGTCTCTACACAGGTAAATTACAAAATAATGAAGTGAGCACATTCAACTGTATCATCTTGTGCTCACTGGAACTACACTAGAAACATGCCAAATATGCGAAAACTGAACTTTCAGTGAACCCATCCTTCCCTTTTTCTGCCGTACATATCAAGATCCATTGTGGCAAGTAAGTAATTTGAACATTCACAATGATACATTTTGTCCCCTCAGAAAAAAGGATGTCATTTAGAGGTCAGTTTCCCAAGGTAAAATCTAGCTATTCAGGCCAAGGCCACTCCAACCCCCACCTCACCCCATTCACTGCCCTGGCCTCACATTTAACTCATAAACTTTATGATTTCAGTAACACACATGTGGTAGTCATCTTAGTGGGGCTATTGCTATAATTATGATTTTGACGACAGTGCCCATGCTGGTTGTCTGCCTCCACTCGCTTCACGGGACGATCGGGGGGACATAACCAGTGTGGACTCTGTGTATGCTTCTGATGACAATGCCCACGCTGGTTGTCTCCCTCGTCCTGCTATGTGTGGCGAGCCTGGGGAGACAACCAGCGGCCTTCACTGTTAAGGACTCTGATGTCAAGGCTGTTTTTCAGCATCTGAACATTAAAAAAGCCGCTGGACCTGACAATGTGTCGCCCTGTGTGTTTAAGCACTGTGCAGATCAGCTCGCTGGTGTGTTTTCTGACATATGTCACTCAGTCAGCGTAAAGTGCCAAACTGCTTCAAATGATCCACAATAATTCCAGTTCCAAAGAAAACCAAAGTGACATGTCTAAACGACTACAGACCAGTGGCTTTAACCAATGTTCTCATGAAATCACTTGAGCGACTTGTCCTGTGTTTCATGAAGTTACTTATTGACCCATGTTTTGACCCACATCAGTTTGCCTATAGAAGGAACAGATCCATAGGGGACGCTGTCTCTTTGGCTCTATTTCATGTTCTTCAGCATCTAGAGCAACCTAACACATATGCACGCATTCTCTTCGTAGATTATAGCAGTGCCTTTACTTTAACACTATTGTCCCTTCCAAGTTTTTTGATAAACTACAACAGATTGGTTCTTTTCCACAGTCCATTTGCTTATGGCTGCTCAACTTTCTCCTGGATCGTCCGCAGATTGTTAAAGTGGGTGACCGTGTGTCTTCCTGTATTTCCCTGTCCACGGGCACCCCTCAAGGGTGCGTTTTGTCCCCTTTGCTGTACTCACTCTTCACTTACAACTGTAGAGCAAGTCGGAAGGGCACGCAAATGTTTTTACAACTGTAGAGCAAGTCGGAAGGGCACGCAAATGTTTAAGTTTGCTGATGATACCACAGTGGAGGGAATGATAAAAAACTGTGATGAATCCCAGTACCGGGAGCAGGTTGATCAGCTTGTGCAGTGGAGTGACCAGAACAATCTGGAACTCAACGTCGGTAAGACAAAAGAGCTCAGTGGACTTTAGACGCAACAAAACTGTCCTCCCCCCCTATCGTAGTTCACGATCAAACCGTAGAAACTGTTAAGCATTTAAAATTTCTTTGATAATCTTAAATGGGAACAAAACACAGAGAACATTGTAAAGAAAACACAGCAGCGCCTTTATTTTTTGAGAAGGCTGAGGGCTTTTGGTGTGAGCAGAACTGGCATGGAGCACTTCTCCCTGGCCGCGATCGAGAGTGTGTTGACATTCAAAAATAAAATCTAAAATAGTCGGCAGAGACATGCCAAGTCTTGACAGTGTATACCAACAGCGGCTGCTTAGACGTGCAGGGCTTATTGCTCGCAATACTACACACCCGGCTGTCTCTTTAACCTGCTTCCATCTGGTCGCCACTACTCTGCTGTCAAAGCATGGACAAACCGTTTTAGTACAGTTTTTACCCTAGTGCTGTCCGAGCCCTTTCAGCATTATAAGCGTGCAATGATGTGCTCTGTGGGCCGATCATAGAGTTTCATTGCTGAGGACTGATGTTTGCGTGAATGACTGAGTGAGTGTGCGTATGTGTATGGAATTGTGTGGCCAGCCTACAGAGTACCTCGCCCATCCCTTGTGCTATCCCTTTGGCTGTTGGTGGTGCTTTTGGTCGAGTTGACTCAACGAGTCTCCTCCCCTGGCAGGGCACGCCCCGGACGGTTGAGAGAATAGTGTATATATCAGTATTAGCCTAGTCTTATGATATATTAACTAGTTTTACATCTGACTGTGATCACTAAATTAGTGACATATTTACTCTATGATATTCTGTTTTCATTTTAAATGATATACCTTTAATTAATTTAGACTTCTTAGATTAATAGGCTTGTGTGTGTGTGGGAGATGAGCGTGGGTGTGTGAATGGGTACTTATTGGTTTGTGAGATTAGTTGTTTAGTTTTAAAGTTTTGACAGTGTGTGTAGAGCAATGGATTTGTGTGATAGAGTATTAATTATTTTTATTGTTGACTGATGTTTGTAATTGTAAAGACACCAACACACATTCCTCGGCTATGCTTTATGTTCTTACGGCAAATGGCAACAAACAGTATTATTAATGTTATCATTATTATTATTATTATTAAAGGGCCACATTATCAAGAAGAATGTGAAGTAGCACTAAAACATTATAACGAGTAATATAATTTTGCAGTGTGTGCACATCTGCAGAATACTCATTTTTATGCATTTGTTTTCTATCAACAGGTGCCAGCAGCTGTTGCACAGGGAAGTAATTCTATCATTGGAGAGGATCGCCTGGATGGCACCGTCCTCGTGCTGACTGAGGACCCTCAAGGTCGTATCGTCTTTGCACTAAGCATTGCCAGCAAACCATCACGAACGGCTGCATATGCAGCACAAATGGACCACTTCTTGCTGCAAGTAAGACCTTAATATACCTGTTCAGGCTGTTGTTACAGGCAGCAGAAATGAAATAAATGTCAGTTGCAGGACATCTTGCCTGAGAGCCATAAATTATTCACGTTAAATGTGGTGATGACTTTTCTTAAGTTTACATAGAAGAAAGACACTTTTAATCGGCAGAAAGTCCTTGGGTTAACTAATTCAGCCCGACGTACGTATTTTGGAGGCGTCATCTAAGGACTATGCATCTGTTGCAGGAGAGGGATCGACCATGATAATTCAAGGGCAGTGCCAGATTAGCTTGGCGCCAACAGGCGCCAAGCTAATCTGGCACTACCCTTGAATTATCATGGTCGACCCATCTCCTGCTGTAGTGCGTCAGGGCTGAATGGGTTAAACTGACTTCAACCTAAACTGATCTGCGCACATCTGTACACCAGCCGACTAGGGCTGGCATACAGATGTGCGCAGGCCAGTTTTTAAGTTGAAGTCAATTTAACCCATTTAACCCTGATGTACTACAGCAGGAGATGGATCAACCACAATAATTCAAGGGTAGTGCCAGATTAGCATGGAGCTTGATGGTACCAAGCTAATCTGGCACTACCCTTGAATTATGATGGTCGATCCATCTCCTGCAACTGGTTTATATAGTTGTTAGTTGGCACCCAAAATGTAGGAATTGCGACCATGGGGTTAAAGAGGTTAAGGTTCTTTTGCTGAACAGATATTCACTTAAGAACTGGAGGCTTGCCTACTTGTATTCAAGTTTGTGGTATTTTTTGGTGTGCACAATAATGAGACTGACCTGTAAATTTTAATTGCAGAAGACCGAGAGATTAGTAATCATAGTTTATGGAGGTATCAGTAATCACAGAAGATAGAGGGATTACCGATTAGTAATGAGAAGATGGAGAGATTTCATTAGTAAACACAGAGGATGCAGTGAATAATAGCTCAAGCAGCCTACATTTGGCATTTGAAATGCCAAATGTGGGCCACTTGAGCTACTAATCATTCCATCTTCTGTGCAAAGATATGTAAGTCAAACTACCATTGCTGATCCATCTTCCATTCCTGTCATAAATGTGCTTCTCTTTCACTTCAGTTACATCAGGAGGTTCAGAGAATGGGCCTGGGAAAATTGTCAGACTTGGATCCTGTGCTGAGTGCCATTTTGTCGCTGGTGTACTACTTCTACAACCTTATGCCCTTAACGCGGGGCTCCAGCGTCGTGGCGTATGCAGTTGCTTTGGGGCTGATCATGTCTCTTGGGAGACAGGTATATTTATTTCCTCAAAAACATTACCGATGACATGACTAACTGGAAGTGTCTACTTACTCACACAATTTTAGCCTAAGAACCCGTTGTGCCCCTGCACAACCCGGGAGGCACTCGGGGAACCCCCAGAGGGGCCAAGAGTTGTCTCCCGTGCCTGCCCCCCGGTTCCGAGTCATACGATGATTCCTCAGTCAGTCTACTTAGCTCGCGCCGTTCAGACGTGTTTGCTTAGCCTCCGGTCTTGCCTGCGTGCGACCGGTTTGGAACCCGTGCTGGACTTTGCTCGTGACTGCTCTTGGCCCTGCTACTTCTGCTGTGCCGGCCCTGGCTTTGTGCTTCCTAGTGAGCTCCTGTTGCGCTGCTGCCTGCGGTCACTTCTCGTCCCTTCTTCCTGCGCCCCTGCCTTCCATCGCCAACGGTGGTATGGAGGCGCCTTCCCCCGTTCCCGCTGCTGCGGAGAGGTAAGGTAGCTGTTATGGCCTTTGGCCGGCCTCCGGGCGGGATGCCGGTTCGATAGAGCCCTTGGCTTCATGTGTTATATCTGACTACCATTTGCGCCGGACTTCGTCTTAGCTTGGCCTGGCCCCTGGGGCCGGTGCCCGTGCTCTTCGCTGGCTTCGAGTGTGGTTTAGCTGGGCACTTTTATTGCGTTGTGCATTGTTCCTTGACATCTTAGGCTACACTTCGCTGGCGGGGCCCCTCGCTCACGCTCCTTCGCACGTTAGGGTCGCCATTGTAGGGCCTAACCCATATATGTTAGGTTGCTAGTGTAGCCGTGGCCTCGAATGTTCGCCTTAGCTGGGCGGAGCAACGTGCTCTCGCTTGTACGCTTGCATGTGTATGATGTGTTGCAGTTGCCAGATGAGGACCTGCACACTGTGTGGCGATTGCCAGTGGCCAACGGACAACCACAAGGTCTGCCTTCCCTGCTCTGGCTGCGCCTCGGACCGAGCCTGTGACATCTGCTCCCCCTGGCCTGAACTGAGGTGGTCTCAGTTATGGAGCTTCTACAGGCGGGACCGGCCGTCCCCTGTGAGTGACCCTCCCATCCAGGCGCCCCCCACTGTGCCCGGAGCAGTGACCAAACGGTATTGTGCCGATCCTGTAGAACAGGCGCCGCGCCGAACGCGTGCACCCAGCACTGCTCGGAGAACTGAAGTCAATGCGTGGACATACAGCGCCTGCCTCACGGAGCCCGGCCCACGGGGACGCGCGTCGCGCTGCCCCCTGTCCGCTATCAGTTCTCGCTCGTCTCTCATGCT
Organism: Semisulcospira habei; assembly: GCA_036245525.1. Taxonomy (NCBI): domain Eukaryota; kingdom Metazoa; phylum Mollusca; class Gastropoda; family Semisulcospiridae; genus Semisulcospira; species Semisulcospira habei. The sequence continues at coordinate 201,454,421 of BTPG01000005.1, forward strand.
CGCGGACTCTTCTGGGGAGTCCATATGCCGGCAGGGAGCCCGCCTCACTGAGACGGCTCTCAGAGACGAAGTGCCACGCGCCCGAGGACCTCAGAACCTTTGGAGCCCTCTCGAGCTTCCTACTATTCCCGGCCATCCCGCTCTCCTTTGGACACTCGTCGGAAGGACCGCACCTCCCTTCGGTGCTGCTCAGGCAGGAGCCCTCGTCGTCTGGATCTTGGTCGTTTTTCCCGTCATCGCAACTGCTCCCCTCGCCGCTCCCGGCGCGGCTCCCCCCGGGCTCCGCCCCGGTCTCGCCGCAGCCCCCGTTCAGACTTTCGGCGTGGTCTGTCTTCCTCTAGCGTCCCTCTCCCCCGTCGCCCCCCCCTCCCAGGATGACGAGGCACTGAGTCTTCTCCCTGAGGACTCCGTCTCCGCGCTGCTTGGCCCCCCCTGGCCTTTCCTCCACTTCTCGCTAGGCCGTCTCCGACATCTCGGACCCTTTGCCGCTGGCTGCGACCTCTCGTGCGGAAACCTTACTCGCCCTAGATGAGGCGGCCCGCCTCATCTCCGCCGCCCTCCCCATCGACGCTTGCCCTCCTTCCCCCCCACTCAAGCAGAAGGTCTCCGCCTTCGTCGACACTGGCAAGCAGACCAAGAAGTTTATGTCGCTCCCTCAGTCTCCCGGATTTCGCGACATGCCTTCTCCACTCATCTGCTCACTGCCCCTCGGGAGACCAATTTCTTCTCCGACCGTAGGTGACCCCCTGGCCTTGACATCGCCTTTCGTCAGGGATGGTACTCCCGACACTCCCAGGCCTTCGCTTGCCCCTTTCCCACGGTGGACCCGGCGGCCATCCTTCAGGCGGGCGACCTCACCCTCCTCAAGCGTGCGATTTCCTGGGGCTTGGACAGTACTGCTACGCTCGTTTGCTACACTCTCGCCTGCTCGGGCTTCCTTGAGCTACTCACCCAAGCCTTCGTTCGCAGGATCGAGGACGCCTGGCATCCCTTCCTGACTCCCCTCCTCAGAGATCTCCTCGCTCTCGCGGAAGCGTCCAATCGGGCAGCCTACCACTCGTCCGTCAATGCCAAGGCGGCATCCTCCAATTGTGACCTCATGCGTCGGGATGCCATTCTGCTGGCCTGTTGGGGTATGCCTCCGGGCCTGCGTAACCAGCTTCGCCATGCCCCCATGGGGGGACACGGCTGTGCAGAACCACACTTTTAGTTAGGAGCAGCCGGGGGCCACTAAGTGCAAGATAAGCCATCTGTGGCAACGCCAGGCGTGGGGGCAATTAGTCGTTAGCGCGCGCCTCTTCAGGCAGAGTGACAGAGCTGTTCATGGTCCTAGAAAGGAGTGCTCGTTCATTACCCTACGCTATGTGCACGTGCCGACAGCCGCATACCGGCGCTCGGCAGCGGAAATGCTGAAAAGTGTTAGTAATTGAACATTCACAAAATGCTTTTTTTTTCGCAAGAATATCATGAGTGCAGATTTGTAGCTGATAAAATTTGCTTTCTTTTCATACTAAACATGCCCATGCTGCTTACTACCAGCACACCTGCAAGAGCAGTTACATTTCATATTTGCAATACAATGAACATGCACTGACACAAAAAAGCACTAACTTTCAAGCTCAATCTGTTGTGCATCTAAGTTTTCTGTGGGATGAAAATTTGATGTATCTACACAGCATTCTAGCCTCTACTGTTATCACTTACTTGAATTCTTGTTTCTTTCCTGCTAGAGCAACACTAGCGTCAGAAAGCACTCCACTGCTGAGAAGCTGGTAATCTGTTAGGTCCATCAAGACGATCAACACAAACATGCTGATCCCAGCAGTGTTTATGTTGGTTTTACACAGTAAATTCATAACCACTAACACAACAGGTCTTAAGCACATCACACTGGTTCCTTTATATTAACACTAACACAAATAACTAGGTCTGAAGCACACCACACTGGGCCTTATATCGACACGAACACAAGTAACGGGTCTTAAGCATATCACACTGGATCCTTTATATGAACAGTTTTTATAATTTCCCTTACAGGGATGAATACAGTTTTTGTAATTGAATTGATGATTTTCTTTTCAGTTTCATTAGTCTTTGGTAACATTTTACACAAAACGAATTTGAGTAGCACAGTCCACTAGTTTCATCTACAGTGATTCCATGTATTTCCTGAAGTTCAGCTACATAGATTTCACACAGTTTTATTGGATTTTGATCAAGTGTTCGCTTTGACCTTCCTCCACATACTCTACATAGAGAATTTAACCTTTTAACTCTTACCAGTTCGCTCTATTTGAGGCCAGTGAACAAAATGACTTTTACCCTCACACATGACCAAGCAAAAATGCTGCTGAAAGCTCTTCTAGTAGTCAAAAGTTGGCTTATTATATATCATATTAAAGTGCATTGAGTCAGCTTTCAGTCAGGATAAGTAAAAAGTCTGTACTTAACGTAGTTTAGAAGTTGTTGTTTATTTAGCGACGAAGAAAAAATGGTGTCCGGTTTCCAAAAACAGTTTTCACGAAAGTCACTAAGAAGAAATATTTTTTGTTTCTTGCCCCTTTGTTTAAAATGTGAATCCAGTGTGTGGACAAATCATTTCTACACATTTTTGTGAAGTTTCAAGAAAATGTGTTTGAATTTCTAAGAGTTACGCAACATAATCTACACCGGTCAAGGGCAGGAAAAAGTGGGCGTGTCAACACCTGGCATGACTGAGACAACAAACATGTGCTTCTCTGAAAATCTCTGACTTGCTGAAAATATCACTGAGGCAATACACAGCAAGTAATAAAACTTGTTTATGTACTTCATAAAGTTTCACGATTCTGAACCAGACAATAGGTAAACAAAGACTCACATGAATAGCACACGGTCAAACCAAAATAGAAAGTGTCACAATGACCTGCGATGGTTTTCTTTCGTTTTTTCCACATCGCTGGAGCTGGAATCATGTTCAGTGGCCTGGTTGCTGGAAGATTCTCCTTCAGTGAGATACTCTTCACTTTCGGTTTCAGATGAACTCATTTTGACGGAATATTCGCATAGAGAAATCGCAAGCAGTGAAAATAACGCAGTAGGGAAAGCAAGATGGTGGGCGTAGTGACTCGATCGATAACAAAGGTCACCAACAAACTCAAAATTAATATTTTTTTCATTCTATCATATGAAAGTGACTTTCCAATGTCAATAAGTTATGACAATAATACTGAGAGTCAAAATTAATTGGTTTTAATTCAGTAAACATGATGGAATTTTCCATGGGCGTGGCTTCGTATGTATACATACGATGGCCAAGGGAGCGAACTGGTAAGAGTTAAAGTGAAAGGCTTCTGTGTGTGCAAATGTTTCTTGTGTATGTTTTGTTCCCGCCATAACTGTACTGTCTACTCCTTACGCTACACCATTTGGAACAAAGGAACCAGGATAATATGGATGAGCAGACAACAGTTAGTACATGATACTACTAAACAGTATCACATCTATATTGGAGGCTATGAGCAGAGCATAAAGCACAGGGATTACACAATACACAACAGTATTCCATAACAGAGAATGAATGTTCAAACCAACTCGGTACTGTGAGGCTCAGATAACTTACCAGCCATGTTCAGTCACACACAAACACGGTACCTGTCTTTATCCTCGGATTGCACTCTTAAAAAAAACGTAACTGGAATAATACCACCAACACAGGAACCAGCACACAACAGTTCACAAGTGTGTCAAACGGTTCTATGTAGAAAATCTTTGAAGAGGAGATAGAGAACATTAAACACAGGCATAGCCACCACACATCAGCAGTCCGTTACAGAGATTAGAGAAGGAATAGCTGATATCAGATTGTGACCTACTTAAGCCTGCTCGCTGCGGGAGTGGCTGCAGCAAGCATGTTGTTGGCTAAACTAAAGAGTGAAAAATCCAGCGTTCTGCACAGCCGTGGGGATCCCTCCTCTTCGGCGACACCTGGAACTCAGTGAAGACGGCGAATGCAGATCGGTGGCCTGGCAAGACTGCTCCCCCGTCCAGCCCGCAAAACTACGGGTCGCGCCCTGTGGCTCCCCAGACCCCCTGTGTCCTCTGGTCCTGCGCCTCTGGGCGCTCCCCACTGCCGTCCCGCCTTCGGCCGCCCTGGCCAAGTTGGCTCCTTTGCCCCCACCCGGCTCCCCTCTGCCCGTCGCCCCAGGCGCGGGTGGGCCGCCTGACTCCTGCGCTCCTCCGCCCCTGCCGTCCATCCTGGGGTCTCCAGTCGGCGGGAGGCTTTCACAGTACGGCGAAGTTTGGCACTCGCTGTTCCCAGAGGACCCCTGGATCCGGACCACCCTTACTGACGGCCTTCGGATCTCCTTCCACACTCCTCCGCCGCTTCGTCGCTCCCCTTGGTGGACCCCCGGGCCATCCGACGCGCGGAAGGCCAGTGCCCTACGCGCAGAAGTCTCCTCCCTCCTGCAGAAGGCCGCCCTGACACTCTAGCCTTCTACAGCCGCCTCTTTCTTGTACCCAAGCTGGGTGGAAAGTGGCGACCATTCATCAACCTTTTGGTGCTGAACACCTTTATCGCCGCACCATCCTTCCGCATGTAGACGGCCAGAGCCCTCAGAGCCTCTGTCCAGCCTTTGGTCTTCGCGGTGAGCCTGGATCTATCCGACGCGTATTTGCACGTCCCCATTTACCCTGCCTCGAGGAGGTACCTCCGCTTCGCCTGTGACGGTGTAGTTTACCAGTTCCGGTCCCTGCCGTTCGGTCTCAACCTCAGCCCATGGGTTTTTACCCGCCTGATGGGCGCAGTGAAGGCCAAAGCCTCGGCAGTCGTCGTCCAGTCCAATGTCCAACTACTCGACGACCTCCTCTTACGCAACCAGTCGATGGCCGTCCTACAGCGGAGAGGGATGCACTGATGTGGCTTTTGGCTCAGTTGGGGTTTCTGATCAACGCGGGCAAGTCGGACCTCACGCCCTCTCGCCACTTCGTCCACCTGGGCATGGAGTTCGACACCGACCTCAACAGAGTACGTTTGCCGGAGCAACGGGTTCAGAAGTTAGCCGCCTTGGCCGGCGAGTTAGAACAACAGGACACAGCCCCCGCCAGAGTCTGACTTCAGCTCCTCGGCGTGATGAATGCGGCCGCGGATCTCCTCCCCCTTGGGCGTCTCTACTCCCGTCCGATACAGCTGCATCTCCTGCTTCACTGGCGCCCTTCCTCCGCCGATTTGTCAGCCCTGGTACCGGTTACTCCGATGCTTCGCCCCCACCTGCAGCGTTGGATGGATCCTGCGTGGCTGGCTATCGGAGTTCCCCTGGCGTTTCCTCCCCCCAGTTATTTCTGTGTGTCGACGCAAGTCTCTCGGGTTGGGGTGCCCACCTACTACCTGACTTCAGCACGACATTTGGCTCCTGGCCTCCAGAGCTAGCCTTCCGGCATATCAACTGGTTGGAGCTGCAAGCAGTTTGGCAAGCCCTCATCACTTGGAAAACCCGACTCGGTCACCAGGAACTCCTGGTCATCTCCGACAACGCGACAGTACATCCAGAAGCAGGGCGGTACTCGCTCCCCCGACCTGTGCATGCTCCTCTACCATATGATGTTCTGGTGCCAGGACCGCGGCATTTCACTCTGGGCCCAACACATTCCCGGTCACCTGAACGTCTTGGCCGACTCTCTCTCGCGTTGCAGCCAACTGCTACACACGGAGTGGACTCTTCACCGGGTTATCTTTCAGATGATCTGCACTTACTTACTTACTTATGCCTGTCACCCCTCCCCGGGTATAGGCCGTCGACGAGAGACCTCCAGCGACTCCTGTCCTGTGCTTCTCCTTCGATTTTACTCCAGGTGGTTCCCAGTCTCTTGATGTCTGCTTGGAGGTCTCGACGCCAGGTGTTTCTCGGCCTGCCTCTTTTCCTCTTTCCCTGGGGGTTCCATGTCAATGCCTGCCTAGTGATACTGGAAGCTGGCTTTCTCAGACTGTGACCAATCCATCCCCATCTTCTTCGCCCAATTTCATTCTTCTGTTATCTGCTCTGTTCTCTCCCAGAGTCTGACATTGCTGATCTTCTCTGGCCAGTGGATTTTCTAAATTCTTCCAAGACAACTGTTTATGAAGATCTGTACTCTGTTGACTGTGGTTTTTGCCAATCTCCAAGTCTCTGCTCCATATAGGAGAACTGCTTTTACATTGTGACAGCTCTATGGAACTCCACACTTTTTTCAACTGGAGAAAGGCTGCTCTGGCTTTACCGATTCGTGCTCTGACATCTGCATCAGTGCCGCCTTTTTTGTCTATGATGCTCCCGAGATAGGTGAAGGACTCCACCTCCTCCAACGGGGTGCCAGCAAGCAAGACTGGTTCTTTCCTGGTTGCGTTCAGCCTCATTGTCTTTGTTTTCTGTTTGTGGATGGTGAGGCCCACTTGGGACGAGATGTCAGCAAGCCTCGTGGTCTTGTCCTGCATTTGTTGATGAGTGTGGGACAGTAAAGCCAAGTCGTCTGCAAAATCGAGGTCGTCAAGCTGTGTCCACAGTGTCCACTGTATTCCACTTCGTCTGTGCTCTGTGGTCCTCTTTATGACCCAGTCTATGGCCAGTAGGAAGAGGAACAGAGACAGCAAACACCCCTGCCTGACACCGGTTCTAACCTGGAGCTCCCTGGTGAACTGCCCTTCGTGGATTACGCGACATGTCATGCCATTGTAGCTGCTCTTGATCAGGCGGACGAGCTTTGTGGGTACACCGTAGTATCTTTGGAGTTTCCACAAAGTCTCTCGGTCCACGCTGTCAAATGCTTTCTCGTAATCCACAAAGTTGACGTACAGCGGGGAGCTCCATTCCAGAGACTGTTCCACGATGATGCGGAGAGTGGCGATCTGGTCTGTACATAATCGGTTTTTCCTGAATCCTGCTTGCTGGTCTCTCAGCTGGGGGTTTACGGAGCTCTTCATTCTCTCCAGGATGATCCTGTTGAAGACCTTTCCTGGTACTGACAGCAAGGTGATTCCTCTGTAGTTGGAACACTTGCTGAGGTCGCCTTTCTTGGGAAGCTTGATTAGGTACCCCTCCTTCCAGTCAGCCGGCATCACCTCCTCTTCCCAGATCTTTCCAAACAGTGGGTACAGCATCTCTACTGTTGTCTCTAGGTCTGCTTTCAGAGACTCCGCTGGAATGCCATCTGGCCCTGCTGCTTTGTCGCTCTTCAAAAATGCCACTGCTCTTCTGATCTCTTCCTGGCTGGGTCTGTCACAGCTGATGGGTAGGTCGGTCTCTGCTGGCTGGATGTCTGGGGGGTCGGGTGGGCTGGGTCTGTTCAGTAAGTCTTCAAAATACTCAGCCCATCTGTCAAGTTGGTCTGCTCTGTCTGCAATAGGCTTGCCTTCTTTGTCTTTTACTGGTCTTTCTGTATGGCCATACTTGCCCGACAATCTTCTGGTAATGTCGTAGAGCTGTTTCATGTTGCCGCTGCCTGCTGCCTTTTCTGCCTCTGCTGCCAGGCTGTCTGTGTAGGCCCTCTTGTCTGCCCTTATACTCCTCTTCACCTCGTGGTTGGCTTCTGAGTATTCCTCCTGTGCCTTTGCTTTGGCTGCTCTCGTGCGACTGTTGGACTGTTGTTGACAACTGCTTTCTCACTTCTATCTTCTTCAAGGTCTGTGCTGACAGCCAGTCCTTGTGATGGTGTTTCCTGAACCCTACAGTGTCTTTGCAGGTTGAGTTCAGCGCCTCTCCAACTGCCTTCCACTGTTGCTCTGTGGTGACCGCCTCCTCTTCATTTACTAGCTCCTGCAGCGCTTGAAACCGGTTGGACAGCACCAGTTTGAACTCTTCTCTCACTCCAGTCTCCCTCAGGAGGCCTACATTATAGCGCTGTCTTCTTGTTGTCTCTTTAACTTGAGCTTTATTCTTAAGGTAAGCAAATGGTGGTCTGATGCGACATCTGCTCCCCTCCTCACTCGAACATCTTGAAGAGATCTTCTAAATTTCTTGCTAATGCAGATATGGTCTATTTGGTTCTCTGTAGTATGGTCAGGTGAGACCCAAGTTGCTTTGTGTATTCTTCTGTGTGGGAAGATGCTGCCTCCAAGTCTGTTTAGAGCACAAAAGTCTTCAAACCTCTCCCCGTTCTCACTCATCTCCCCTAGTCCCTGTCTCCCCATCACCTCTTTGTATCCGGTGTTGTCCTCCCCTATTTTGGCATTGAAATCGCCCATGATGATGGTGATGTCTCACTCCGCACATTTGTCCACAGCATTCTGAAATCTGTTGTAGAATTTTTGTTTCTCTTCCTCGTCACTGTCATTAGTGGGCGCATAACACTGGATGACGTTCAGCTTGATCTTTTTCTTGGTTCTAAAGGCTGCTGTGATAATTCTTGGCCCAAGAGGTTCCCAGCCCATCAGCGCTCTCTGTGCCACTGGTGACAGCATGAATGCTACTCCTTCTGTATGGGGGGCATTCTCCTCTTAATGACCTGAATACAGAATCATCTCCCCACTTAACAGCCTTTTCTGGCCAGACTGCGTCCATCTGGCTTCACTGATACCTAGCAGGGAAAGGTTGTACTTTTGCATTTCCGCTGCTATCTGGGCGGCCTTGCTTTCACCACAGGACGTCATAAATCTTCTGGTAGAAGAACCTTCCTCCTCCAGGAAAGAAATTGCTGTTTGTCTTTTCGTCGGCGTTTTTGTAGCTATTTCCTTATTTGCAGGGTGGGGAAGCTACCCCCACGCCCAACCCCCTTACTAGGAGGACCAGGGTTTTTTTGTCGGGGTCACCTTCCCTTAGACCATGTTGGTTCACGGCACCTTATTTCATTCGGTGCACTCCTCTCGCGAGGGATCCCCTATCCACCACCCGGGGGACGCGCCTCAACGCCATATGGTCCCAGCGCGAGGCTGCACGCACTGGGAGACCCCTATGATCGACTTGTTCGCCACGAGGTGGAACCACCAGCTTCCCCTCTTCGTCTCCTCGATCCGGACCCCCTGGACTGGACAGTCCACACACTCTCCATCCCCTGGGACGGACTCATAGCTTATGTTTACCCCCTCCCCCCCCCCCCCCCCCCAAAGTCCTCCTCAAGCTTCGGGGATGCAATGCGGTCATCTTGCTGGTCGCTCCATTCTCCTGGAACCGGTCTTGGACCACCGACCTCCTCAGCCTCGCCACTGACCCCACCCCCCCCCCCCCCCCCCCCCCCCGACCCTCCCCTGCGGCTACCAACGCCGGGGACCATGCTCAAGCAGCCTCGCCATTCGCTCTTCCACCCATGCCCGGAGCGTCTTCTCCTTCACGCCGTGAGATGGCCTTAGTTGCCTGCTCGGCGTTAAACCCAAATAACTAACTAACTAACTCCTTCACGCCTGGAGATTGTGCGGCACGCCCTCACCGCTAGAGGCTTCTCGAGTGCAGCAGTGGAAGCGATCTCTTCCGCCCGCAGACCCTCGACATGGCGCGTCTACGAGGGAAAGTGGCGAGTGCTGTGCTCCTAGTGCGAGGACCAACGCCTCTCCCCCACCGAACTGACGAATCCCCAGCTTGCGGACTTTTTCCTCTGGCTCTTCGGAGACCAAGGTTTAGGTCCCATCACCATCCGGGGGTACCTGTCCATGATTGCTGACACCTACCGGCACCTCGGCCGCCCTGACCCTGGCGCCTGTAAGGACATCACCGACCTTATGCCTCACTTCGGCCTGCAGCGTCCAGTGCTCCGCTCACTCATTCCGCGCTGGAACCTCCCCTGGGTACTGATGTGGCTAAACTCCGCCAGATTTGAACCGCTGCCGTTGGCCCGCTTCGCGGATGTGACTCATAAGACATGCTTCCTGTTGGCCCTTGCCACCGCGGCCCGAGTCAGCGAGCTACACGCGCTCTCGGCATGCCCTGCCTGCCTACAGTTTTGTGTGGATGGCTCTGTGCAGCTTCTCACGGACCCTGCTTTCCTTGCCAAGACCAGGTCTCCACTGACCGCGCCACAGGTGATCACCCTACGGCTACTGCGTGGGATGAACCTTCCCCGGGAGACCAGGCAACAAGATCCCGTGCGCACCCTACGCGTTTACCTACGCCATACCAAATCCATCCGGAGAGGACGGTCACGCCTCTTCCTGCCTCTAAAACCCGGCAGAACTGACATAACAGCCCAGACGTTTTCTTCCTGGCTATGCTGGGTCATTAGGTCTGCCTACCAGGACCTCTCCCCACAGGGAGCGAAGTGGCTCAAGATAAGCGCACACGAGGTACAAGCCATGGCCACGAGCCTCGCATTTGACCGGAACTGCGCGGTCAAGGACATCGTGGCAGTTGTGGGCTGGCGAGCTGAATCAACCGTCACCCGCTTCTACCTCTGGGATCTGGCAGGCCAGCGAGACAACCTCGCTCTGGTGGGGGACATCACGGCAGCACAACACTCCCTCCAGGCGCTGCAGGCGCCCTAGATATGCACTTTGCTAAAATTGTCAGGAGTGTGCGACAGGGAGAATGGCCCTGCATTGGCCCCGTGGGGGTGGTTGGGGTAGCGGCACCCTCCTCCTTCTTGCTATTCTTCCAGTTAGTCATGTCATCGGTAATGTTTTTGAGGAAATAAATTCATTTTTCTCTAAAAGGTATTTTTTCGAAAAATACTTACCGATGACATGACTCAGAGGACTCTCTCACCTGCCCCGCTTGTCGCTGGTGAGCCAAGTATCCTGACTGAGGAATCATTGTACGACTTGGAACCGGATGGGCAGGCACGGGAGACAACTCTCAGCCCCTCTGGGGATTCCCCGAGTGCCTCCCAGGTTGTGCAGGGGCACAACGGGTTCTTAGGCTAAAATTGTGTGAGTAAGTAGACACTTCCAGTTAGTCATGTCATTGGTAAGTTGTTTTTTTTTTAAAAACTTTTAGAGAAAAATGAATATTTTTCATGTCATCTTGCAGACATAGGATGCAAAGTGGTAGTTTTCAACAGCGCAGTAGAAGTTCCATAGAATATTGAAGTGAGAAACTATTTTTCCATTACGTGAGTATCTTCACCGTTTCAGACCTGTTTTCTAAATAATTTTGTTTTCTCAACCATTGATTGCATTTTGACTTAAACACAAGCTTAGCTCCGCCATGCTGACTCCCATTTGCAGTACTAGCCAATTTTCATATCTACTGATTTCCCCGGAATATATGTCCCCCCCCCCCCCCCACCCTCCTCAAATCTTTTAATTTCCCTGACTATTAAGGCCCCTGGAAATGTTTCTGAAGCCATCTTTTTTCCTCCAGGTTAGTGGTAAACTGCCTACTGGAAAATTACTGGATATGGAGGCCATGTTTTCTGGTGCACCTGATGCATTTATTATGGTGACACGACAGTGGATGAACGTGAAAAAATCTTCCACCCCTCTGTCTGGCATGCCCAAGGTCTGGGACAAGTTTCCAACAGTCAGAAGTCTTCTGGAAGTGCTGGCACTCAATACTACTGCAGTTTGTGGATAATGCAAACATTTGCATTTACTCTGCGACATAATAGAAACTTCATTTACTAAACAGGACTCAAGAAGTGGATCTCTTGGGTTGAACGCCCTAATTTTGGAGTTGTCCGCTTAGGACTTTATTTATCATTTAGAGAAAAATCGTCTATACATGTAATAATTCAAGGATGGGAACAGAATAATTCAAGGATGGCGACAGAATAGCTTGGCGCCTAACTATTCCGGCACCATCCTTGAGTTATTATTAATCTAGCACGGTTCTTAAACTATCATGGTCAATCTATCTTTAAAATTGTGGTTTTAGGCTATTCTGGCACCACCCTTGAACTATCATGGTGGATCTCTGATCTTGTGTGCCAGATTCAGGGCTGAATGTGTTAAATAAAACAACTTCGTATTGACAGCCAAAAATCATTCCATACCTATGAAAACAAAACCTCTGCAACACTCATCACAGATGCACACCCTAGATCATTGTTGTCCCATTAGCAAACACTGCTGAAATATTTTATAAAAATGAGTTATTGCTTCCAGAAACCCGATTGGCTTTACATCAGAAGCGTATGTCCGCTAGTAATATTGCGTTGACACATGTTAGTCACGTAAAATACTGCTGAGTTCGTCTTCGACTACAAGTTTTCATTTTAGACTATATTTTAGAGATACATACCAAGTACTGTGGTACTTTTGTTGCTTGGACTTTTTGGATGTGTTTATTATTAGGGGATTTATGCTGTACTTTCTCCTATGTTTTATGGTGAAAACTGTAAAGCATGCATTTTGTTCCACAGACTTGGAAAGAGGAGTCTTTTTGTGTTTTTTCTTATCAAAATCCATGAGAACTGAAGTAGGTCAAAAATTGCAGCGATTCATCCAGCCTACTTCAGACCTGTTTACCCTCCAAATGACTCATGAGGAAGATTAGAGTGAATTATGAGGGAGATTTATCACCGAAAGAGCAGCGACGAGAAAACACTCAAGATTTAAGATACATTTATTGTCCACACTCATAATTTCAAGTTGTACTACACATGAACAAAGAGTCATTTCTCATATCCTGATCCACATACTGCGCCACAAGTATTGATAATTTATAATTTACAATCTGATGCATACAAGCGCGTACTGCACTACAATACTGATAAATCACAATGATGAGGGAAGCCTGCAGTGCACTAATCAGAGAACAGCCCATTTCTTCAGACTCTGGTAATAAGCACCCTTTAGCTGCTGCAGGGATGCATCACTCAGTTTGGCAGCTGGTTGGGTCTTCAATACCAAGAGTGCCTCTGTTGTATCAGAGTGCAGGCTGTGCCTCTGATCAGTGCAGGTTTTCCTAACCATGGAAAACAAACGCTCACATGGAGCGCTTGAATGAGGGATGGTCAGGATGCCTTTCATGACCCTCACACGCTCAGGGAACCTTTTCTGAAGCTTTAAACCAGGTTTGGTCCACCCTTTCCACCTCATCTAGGTCCATTTCAGAGCATTGCATCTGGGCAAATTGTTCTAGTACATGATCTCTCTCTGCATCCCCACGAAGCATTGGAAATGTCTGCAAAAAGTAGTCGAGCTGTGAAGAGGTCATAGATGTCCTTTGACGGGGGTCGACCACGGCTGCATTCACCAGGACTGTCATCCAATGGGAGGTTGTCAACAAGGTACTGACAAACAGTAACAAAATACATCCTCACAGCCTTGAAGAAGTCAGGGATCTTCTCCTCCCTGATGTTGTGCTTCTTGGGTTCAGCTAGCATGTCCTTAACTGCTGTTCCAATGAGAAGATCTGCATCTGCCTTCTGCTTGTCTTTCGCCTGGAACTGCACCTAACAGTCAAAAACAAATCGTGCCTGCTTCAGTTGGCATTTCAGTAAAAATAGATGTGCTAAGAAAACAACATACCAAATTTTGCAAGCAATTAATATGACTGCAAGAACTTATTCTTTGTGTGTCATTCTATTTTCTTGCAATGAAAATAACAAAAATTACTTCATTTTATTTATGTTAGGTTCTACATGACATGACAATGCATACCAGCTTCACATCCAGCTTTGCAGACTCTGTGGGGATGACTAACCGGGAAAACATGTCACGAAGAAGCTCACACAGGTTGGGTCGAAGCCTATGGATCATTGGTTCCTCTTTCTGCAGCCCCACCAGAACCTAAAGACAAGTATAATTTGCATTAATAAATTAGATGATCAACAAAATGTTATTAGTGACAGTTACCAGAGTGTGACGAAACTTTCTGCATAGCAATAGCAAGGAATAGATCTGGCTGATAGTAAATAGTGCTACAAGTACAATATACTAACATCAAGTGAACCAATCGTCATTTGAGAGAGAGAACGATGAACCTTAATTTTCCAACGGTAGAAGTTATTGGTAACAGGACCAGTTTTCAGAGAGAGAGAGAGAGAGTTAATTCAACAATGTCAAGACTTACTTGCTGCAATCTTGGAGTGTGGAAACATCTTGAAGAACATCGCCGTAAGATAATTGGCTGATGACAGCGACAGATTGGTTCTCTACCATCATCCTACACATCAAAGCTTCTGCTCGTGTTGTTTTCAACGCATCAGCTAGATGACGTGAACGGCTGTCCAAAAAACGTCAATATCTTCTAGAAGATGCAGATTTTGCGCTTTTGTGCATCGCACTTTGCATGTGTCGTTCACAATCAAACGCTCCCCCGTGAGTAAAGGTAAAGTCTGTGCTACACACGGTACAAAAATCATGCGTGGGGCCATGTTTCTTTGACTCTCTGAGCTCAGGAAAGTCATGTGAATACTCCTTTTCCCACTTCTGGTTGTACTTCTTTTTGCCCTTCTTCACGCTCGCTTCCTCCGACTCGTCATCTGTTTCGTGGTGTTTTCGCTTTGGAGGCATAGTTGAGTGAAACCTTGGAAACTATTACAAGTGATCGACAGCTCGACAAAATCCTCACGCTCGACTGACATAAAATGCAGGCTTTACACATGCGGCGGCAAACATCGAACATGTAAATAAAATGCTAATTGGCTACTATTTTTAGACTGGCCAATCCAGAAAGCTTTTACTTACAATGTTTGTTTCAATCGGAAGATGGTCGCCAGGATGACTATTCACAGAAAAATGACCCCAAAAAAAAAAAAAAAAAAGGTCCGAGAAAAACGGAAAATGCAGAAGAATTTCACAGATACGCAGAAAAGCGGAAAAAAGGGTTCAAATGCGGAAATCTTCCGCATAATGCGGGAGAGTAAACAGGTCTGCTACTTCATCTGCAAGATACATATATTCTCATGAGCCCCTGCAACTGCAGGGTTCTATGAGGATATGTGCCTCTTGCTGGCAATTTGTGTCATGGACATCCACATATTCCAGTATCACTAGGCAGGCTTTGTCATGGAACCCCCAGGGAAAGAGGAAAAGAGGTAGGCCGAGAAACTCCTGGCGTCGAGACCTCCAAGCAGACATCAAGAAACTGGGAACCACCTGGAGTAGAATCGAAGGAGAAGCACAGGACAGGAGTTGCTGGAGGTCTCTCGTCGACGGCCTATACCCGGGTAGGGGTGACAGGCGTAAGTAACATCCACATATGGAGGTACTTTAACTGCTGCAAGAACATACACCACAGTGATCCAGTAAAAAATTCCCTTCAGTCCTTACTATCAAAGGGGCACACTTCCTGATGTTCCTCACCGCAACGGGGCTGAACATGCTGTCTTGGCCTGCTTCTGATTAAGAAATACTTCTGTTGAGCAGGTCATTTTGCTGGCGAAGCGCCTTTTTAAGCTATTCAGTCCTTGGACTTGATACTGATGAACTGTGAGCCTTAAAGGGTGGTATCAGAATAGCTTGGCACCTAAAGGCGCCAAGCTATTCTGACACCACCCTTTAAGTATTATTGTCTATCCATCTCCTAAACCGTATTGCAGTCAGTGGAGGACTTTTCTCAAAATTGTGATTTTGATGTCAGGGTGTAATTCAGGAGGGATGGATGACTAATTTGGGCATGTGTATGGGTACATAGACACAAAATAAAAAACACACTTCCAAGGTCTTGCTGTCACTGGTCCCAACATGATATTGCAATGCTTTGGAAACAAACGCTGTATTCTGAACCATGATTATACTTTATAAAATCACACAGCAACAAGCAGTATGTTACAATTTACATACGTAAGCCATATTACCTGTAACATACACATGCTTTGCATGCAAAACCCTTTTGAATATGTATTCATTTCATGCATTGCAATATAAAATTATTACAAATATTTGTTCAAACATGGAAATTATGATATTACAGAGTTTTTGTCTCTGCAATGATCCTTGACAACTTTTCGGTTAACAGGAAAAATGCAATAAAGGACTAAAAAATACACATATTTTCCTCTTCTACTTCTAGTTAAGGGCGGTTTTTTTTTTCTTACAATCATGAAAGAAAATGTTCTTGTACTGGTTCAATTAATGAAACATTCTTGAATGATGTGTGTTGCTAAATTGCCTTCAAAACGTCGTTCAAGATAGTCAATAATTTTGCAACACAAGTACCAATCCTGAAGTCGCCAAGTCGGTGGAACACAAGCAGTGCTACAGAGGGCTCTGTATACCAGTTGTAAGAGATACAGCAACCACGACAGTTCAAGGATGATGATGATGAAACGTTTTTATTCAGGAGAGGGCATGATACCCTTGGTGCATATGATCAGGCATGGTTGCTGTATCTCATACAACTGGCATACATGTCCTGCACTAGTGGCTGCCATGGTTTGTTAGGACTCAAGGAGTTGAAATATCCGTTAGCAGTTCAAGTCTAGTGCCTGATCAAAGACAATCCCAAGAAAACACTTAGAAAAGACAATTACAATTCTCAGTGCATTTCTTTCTTGGTATTTTCTTTGCATTTTACGCATTTGGCATTCACCTTTCTTTGTCTAGATTTCTTGTCTGTTCAGTTTGGCACGATTCTGAACTAATCAAACACAACCCCTGAATTATCATTGTCAATCTCTCCTTGTTAAATCGCCTTCAGGAAATTGTTGAACTGAGTGGTCGTGACTTTTGCAACATGGAAACAGAAGTCTCGGTCCCTGCCAGTCACAAGAGCCTTCAGAGAAACGTAATTTTCTTTTGTTGCATCGTACTGTGCTCGCCCAACAGACAGAAGAAAGCGATGGCGCTGCTGAAGAATGTGCAGCCTTGTGCGAAACACCGTGGGCCACAAAGTCAGCTGCTTGTGGGGCAGACCCATAGTGTTGTGTAGAAAATCAAATCGCTTGCCAAGCTGGTATTTATCTGTAACACAGAATTTCCTATCAACAGACAGAGAACCTTCAGATACCGGTACCTGGTAGTGCAAAATGGTGTCTCTGCAATCTTCGCACTGAGAAAGATGGATTACAGGCCACTCTCAGTAGCAAGCACTCAAGCATACCGAAGTATCTGATACAGCACGCACAGGCCTTTACCCCCCACCCCCCCCCCCCCACCTACCCCCCCCGAGAAAGAGTCCTTGGGCCAATATCGGCCTTGGCTGCCCCTCACATAGATGTTCGCGGGCCAGCAAAGGCTGACGTCCACCCAACGACTTTTTGCATAACAAATGACTTTTCTTCACAAATGTATGTGCATTCAGCATTCCAATATCATGATCAAGAATAACAGGGTTTATCTTTATGGCTCCCTGGTACTGCAATACACTGAGGCTGATCTGTATATTCAAACAGTACTTACAAGTGCTGATGTTGAATAAGCCCTTTTACAATCAGAATTTAGGGTCAAACTGTCACCTACAACTAAAAGCAACTGCCTAAATCCCAGGTATAGTAGAGAAATGAAGCATATGTACGACAGCCCTCATTGCCTGCAGGGCTCATGAGAATTTGTGCATCTGCTACAGTGATCTAGAACAAACAAGAATGGCAAAGCCCTTAAGGTTCATGCGCATGACCGATCACCATACTTAATCTAACCTTTGTGACGGACCTTTCAAACAGGGCACGTTTTCTCAAAATATTAATTTTTCTCTAAAATGTATTTTTTCGAAAAATACTTACCGATGACATGACTAACTGGAAATAGTCTACTTGCTTACCAATTTTAGCCTAAGACCCAAAGGGTCCCCCCAGGAGGCTCTCGGGGATCCCTGATAGGGACGAGAGAGCTTTCGGGGATCCCTAACAGGGACGAGAGTAGCCTCCCCTGCCCATCCGGTCAGGCGCCCGGTGGTGTCTCCTTTAGCCAGTTGTCTACGGAGTTACCAGCGGCAAGCGGGGAGGAGGGAGGGACCTCCGAGTCATGTCATCGGTAAGTATTTTTCGAAAAAATACATTTTAGAGAAAAATTAATTTGTTTCCTCAAAACACATTACCGATGACATGACTAACTGGAAGAATGGCAAAGAGGAGGAGGGTGCCGCACAATCCCTTTTAGAAACCTCTTCAGGGACGAAGACGGCCCGTCACTCCTGATCACCCACTCCCGACAATTTTAGCGAAGTGCCGCCTAAGCGCCGAGGGCGCCTGGAGGGAGTGGTGCGCCGCAGAAGTTGCCCACCAGCGTAAGGTTGTCGCGCTGGACTGTCAGGGCGCGGGAGTATAAGCGGCAATGGTAGATCCGACCCGCCACCCCACCGCCGCCACAGTGTCCTTAACCACACCGGCGCGGCGAAGGCGAGACCTGCGGCCCTAGCGCGCGTTCCATGGGCGCGGATCTTCAGTGCCCCGGCTCCCTGTGGGGAGAGGTCGCGATAGGCGGACCGGAATACCCAGCGGAGCGAGGAGGAGAACGTTTGGGCTGAGAAGCCGGTTCTGCCAGCGGTCGGCGGCAAGGGACGAGACCGTCCCCTCCGCACGGACTTGAAGCAGGTAGATACGAAGTGCCTGTCCCGGATCTTGCTGCGGAGTGCCCCGAGGAACCGGGTCGTGTAAGCGGCCGAGCGGCGAGGACCGGAGGCGCTGTCAAGGGAGACCTAGGCTGAGCGAGAAGGAAGGATCCGGGAGTAGCTGAACGGAGCCATCCACTCGGAACTGCAGGCCGGCGGGGCGAGACGAGAGCGTGGAGCTCGGTGACGCGGGGCGCCGTGGCAAGGGTCATCAGGAAGCAGGCCTCCGAGTCACGTCAGCAAAGCGGGCCAGAAGGAGCGGCTCAACGGTCCGAAGTCAGTCAGGGGAGGACCAGGGAGGTCCCAGCGCGGGCCAAGTGGGCGGGAGACCGGACGCTGCACGCCGAAACGCGCCATAAGGTCGGGCAGGTCCTTGCAGGCGCTGGGTCAGGACGGCCGAGGAGACGGTAGGCGTCGGCGATCAAGAGACCCCTCAAGAGCTGCTGCACCAGAGGGGAGCCAACCTAGGTCTTGGACGAGCCAGAGAAGAAGTCCGTGAGCTGAGGAGTCGTCAGGCCGACAGTGGAGAGGCGGCGGTCAGAGCACCAGGCACGAAGCACGCCACTTTCCCTCGTAGACACGTCTGGTAGGTCTGCGGGCAGAAGCGATAGCATCCGCTGTTGCACTCGAGAAGCCTCCAGCAGAGAGAGCTTGCCACACAATCGCCAGGCGTGCAGGAGAAGTCGCTCGGGGCAGGGGTGGAAGAGCGGCTATCGGCGCTGTAAGAGCATCGGCGGGAGGTGGGAAAGGGAGGGTGAACCTGTGGCGAGACTGAGAAGGTCGGAAGTCCGCGAACCGGTCCGGGCGACCGGCCACCAGGAGAAGGACTGCGTTGCATCCCCGGAGGCTGAGCAGGACTTGAGGACCAGGACCGCCGGAGGGTAGGTGTAAACGACCAGTCCGCCCCAAGGGATCGAAGGGCATCGACTGACCAGGCCAGAGGTCGGGAACAGGGAGATGAAGCGGGGAAGCCGGAGGCTCCACTTCGTGGCGAAGAGAACAAGGGGGGAGTCTCCCGACGGGCGCAGAACCAGCGAAGGATGTCCCAGCGAAGGGCGCAATCCGTGTGAAGAAGCTGCCACCGTCGCAAGAGGTAGACTGTCAGGACGAACAAGCGACGTGGACTGTGGCGGGCTGGGAGGGAGAAGACGCTGTCCTCGCACCAGCGAAGGGGCGATAGAGGAGGAAGCAGAGGTCGGGAGAGCGGGGTCCTCCTGCGTCTGAAGGCAAGCCACGAAGAGGGTTGTCGGAAGGACGAGGAGGTCCTGTGTCCGAAGATCGTATCGCCAAGCGCAGAGGGCCTGCCAA
The DNA here is from genome assembly GCA_036245525.1 of Semisulcospira habei. Taxonomy (NCBI): domain Eukaryota; kingdom Metazoa; phylum Mollusca; class Gastropoda; family Semisulcospiridae; genus Semisulcospira; species Semisulcospira habei. The sequence continues at coordinate 201,474,046 of BTPG01000005.1, forward strand.
CTGCAACCAGTCCCAGCGGGATGACGTGCCGCGAAGTCCGGTTCGCGGGCCAGCGGCCGGCGGACGAGCGGAATTCGGGAGAAGGAGAGCGCCCCAACGGTCGAGACCGGCAACGACGCAGAGAGAGAGACGGGCAGCGGCGAGGTCAGGGGGAATCCGGGAGCCGAGCCAAGAATGTCCGTCCAGCGAAGCCGACGTGGCGCAGCACAGGAGAGATCGGCACCAGGGTAGAGAGATCGCCGGAGGACGGCCTCCAGAGGCGGAGTACAGAAGACCGAGGGAAGGAGATCAGCCGCCGCACTCACCAGGAGGAGGAGCTGGAGCCGCAGTTAGGTGGGGAGCGCCGCGTCCGCAGCTACCCTCGGGCTAGAACGGCAAGGACTGGATCCGAGGCTCGTGAAGACGCACCAAGTCGCGGTCGGTCACCGAATCCACACCCAGGTGAACGAGTGGCGAGAGGTCGGACTGTAGTCGCTGACCAGGGCGCCCAGGCGAGCAACCGGAGGAGGAGAACATCGCTGCCCTACGGAGTGGGACCGCTGACTGATACCGCAGACGCAGGTCGACCCAGGAGGAGAACGGCTGACAAAAGAACAAGGTCTCGGGCAACCAAGGCATCCACGATCCACGCAAGGACCCAGGGCTGAGGGAGAGACCACACCGGAGGCCGGGCTGGAAACGGACCCGTCGACGGCAAGCGAAGACAACAGCGGGGGCGGGAGGCATGGGGACGCGTGGAAGCGAGGGGCAGATCCCGGCTGGCGGCGACGACCAAGGGCCGAAGGCGAAGCGAAGGGTCCGAGGCGGGGGGAGCCGCGCCGAGCGACGAGCACCAACGCAACATCTCAAGGCAGAGCGGAGACCTGCGCGCGAAGGGCGAGGGCCTTGGTCGGAGCGGGCGGGAACTCAACCACACGGGTGTCGCTGGGCCCACAGGCCTAGAAGGGGTCCTAAGGAGACTACCAGGCAGGGCCGAAGAGCGTGGGAAGCCACAGGAGCACGGCACAGCTGCGACGTCGCATCAGGGGAGAAGGCCAGGGGAGGAGCCATCCACTAGAGCTGGGAGGTGTAACCGCAAGGACGGGCGCCGGCAGAACCACCCGAGGCAGCGCGCACGAAGAGGAGCAAGTGGCCAGTGAACCGGGGAGAGCCGAAGGCTAAAACGCCAGCAGGCCAGCGGCGAACGCAGGACGCCGAGTCATCCACCGAAGAGGGTCGGGGAGACGCTGGAGGCGAACGGTGCAGAGAGAGGGGAAGAGGAGGTCCCGCGGAGAATGACAGGGCCGAGCAGAAGGCGAAGGTCGGCAGGGACACAGGAGGGCGTCAAGCGGGCGGGCGACGAACGTCGGGCGCCGCAACTATCTAGGCGACGAGGGCGAAGACGTCGATCCCCACTTGCACTGGGTGTACCCAAAGGGCACCCATCCACGCGAACCGAGCGCGAAGTAGCTTCACTTCGGCGAACAGACGAGAATCGGTGAACACGTGGAAAGGCCGTAGGCGCCAGGGGAAAACGGCCCGAAGTCCCGAGGTATATGAAAGACGATCCAGACGCAGTGCCCGAGGCTCAAGGAGGGGGCACCGTAGCTGGCTGGGAGACTCGACGAAGGAGTCAGAGGGTAGGAAGGAAGGCCATAGGCCGACTAGGGCACCAACCGGCGAAAAGGGTCGCGGTGCCCGGGGCTCAAGGAGGGGGCACAAGCAGATAGGCGACTCGCCAAAGGAGTCAGCGGGCCCAGGACCGAGGCCGAAGTAAGAACAAGGCGACAAGGTCGCGGTGCCCGGCTCAAGGAGGGGGGCACATAGGCGGGTAAACGACTCGCCGTAGGAGTCAGCGGACTTAAGCTGGGGCCGAAGGCCAAGCGTGAACTAATTGGCGACCAGGACGCGGTGCCCAGGGCTCAAGGTGGGGGCACAAAGCGGCTCGGCGATTCGCCGGAGGAGTCCGCAGGCTTAGGAGGGGCCGTGAGGCCAACGCGTCAACAATAGGCGACAAGGTCGCAGTGCCCGAGGCTCAAGGAGGGGGGCACGTAGCCGGCAGGGTGACTCGCCGGAGGAGTCAGCGGGCTGAGCAGGTCCGAAGGCCGACGCGTAGACTAGTTAGCGACAAAGTCGCGGTGCCCGGGGCTCAAGGAGGGGGGCACGTAGCCAGCTAGGCGACTCGCCGGAGGAGTCAGCGGGCTTAGAAGAAGGGCCAAAGGCCGACGCTTAACTAATTAGCGACCAAGGTCGCGGTGCCCGGGGCTCAAGGAGGGGGGCACGTAGCCGGCTTGGCGACTCGCCGGAGGAGTCAGCGGGCTTGAGGTTTGACCGAGGGGCCGACGCGTGAACTAAGGCGACATGGTCGCGGTGCCCGGGGCTCCTTTTTACGGGAGGGGGGGCACGTAGCCAGCTTGGCGACTCGCCGGAGGAGTCAGCGGGCTTAACGCGTCTATGAATAAGCTACAAACTTACCAGGGACGAGAGGAGTGGCTATCCCATGTCCGAGGGCAGCTGGAACAATTCCGCCGTGCCGCGGAAGGTCCCAAGGAGGCGGAAGTCGCGGGTCGCTCGGCGGTGGAACACCGGAGTAGAGACCAAGAACCTCCAGTCAAGCAGGGCAGCCAGCGCAGCCGATGACAGAGGAGCAGGTGGCACCCGGTCTACAGTATGGCGGACACCAGGCCACTGGAAGCCGCCGTCCTGGGCAGCAACGCACTTGGTACTGCAACACATACCCATACATGAAAGGTGACGGGCGGCGGGCAACTAACGCCGCCAGATAAAGCTCCGAATTAACGAGCAAAACTCACCGTTAAATGCGGAGAGAAAACAAACAGAAGTCCGAGCCAAGCACGACGTCCGGCCCCGCCGGGGGAGACGTATGTAGCGGACAAGACTTTACCTTTACATGGCGGAACTGCAGAGGGACGAAGCACAAAGCACCGGACACTAGGTCACTGGAAGTCGCCGAACGGGGAAGAGGCGCACTTGGCAACTGCAACCCAAACCCAAACATGAAAGGCGACCGGCGGCGGGTAACAAACCCCGCCATTTAAGGCTTCGTAAATTAAGAGACACGCGAAACTGACGGTGAATGCAAAGACAAACAGGAGCTCGAGCGCAGCCCGACGTCCGGCCCAGCCAGGCGAGACGTAGGAAGTGGCCGATACTCCACCTTTCCATGGCGGAACGGCAGAGTGACGAAGCACAAAGTACCAGACAGTAGGTCACTGGAGGTCGACGTACTGGGGAGAGGCGCACTAGATAACTGCAGCCCATACCCAAACATGAAAGGCGACCGGGGGCGGGTAACGAACCCCGCCATATAAAGCTTTGAAATCAAGAAACACTCGAAACTCACCGTGAAATGCGGAGAGAAACCAACAGTAGCTCGAGCGAAGCCCGACGTCCGACCCAGCCAGGCGAGACGTCGGAAACGGCCGAGACTTTACCTGTCCATGGCGGAAAGGCAGGGAGACGACGGGAGCCTAGAAGGTTCCAGGGCCAGCCAAGAGCACGAGGCACAGACGAGGGCTAGCAGAGAAGACGGAGGCCACGCCAGAAGCGGTAGACGAGAGGCTAGGCGAAGGCAGGCCGGTAAGGGACGGTCGAACCGTACACAGTCTTTCCAAGGGACAGAGGCTCAGGTAAAAGCGTCCGAACGCTAACAGCGAAGTAGACAACTGGCTAAAGGAGACACCACCGGGCGCCTGACCGGATGGGCAGGGGAGGCTACTCTCGTCCCTGTTAGGGATCCCCGAAAGCTCTCTCGTCCCTATCAGGGATCCCCGAGAGCCTCCTGGGGGGACCCTTTGGGTCTTAGGCTAAAATTGGTAAGCAAGTAGACTATTTCCAGTTAGTCATGTCATCGGTAATGTGTTTTGAGGAAACAAATTAATTTTTCTCTAAAATGTATTTTTTCGAAAAATACTTACCGATGACATGACTCGGAGGTCCCTCCCTCCTCCCCGCTTGCCGCTGGTAACTCCGTAGACAACTGGCTAAAGGAGACACCACCGGGCGCCTGACCGGATGGGCAGGGGAGGCTACTCTCGTCCCTGTTAGGGATCCCCGAAAGCTCTCTCGTCCCTATCAGGGATCCCCGAGAGCCTCCTGGGGGGACCCTTTGGGTCTTAGGCTAAAATTGGTAAGCAAGTAGACTATTTCCAGTTAGTCATGTCATCGGTAATGTGTTTTGAGGAAACAATTACGCATTTTTCAATTTTGTCAACCTCCCATGATCCTTGGCCTTTGTGAGCAGTGAACCAGATTAGTGTGCATAGAAAGGTCTGATCATGAGCTACTTTCTACTACATTTGGTTGAAAAGTTTGCAAAATTCCTGAGAAAAAAAAAATCTACCAGACATCATTTGCTGATCTCTTGTGACCCTTGACCTTTTCAAAGGGTCATCTGAATTAGCATGCATAGGAAGGTCTTACCATCAGGTATCTCTGTACCAGGTTTGGTATGGAAACTGTAAAAAAAATTATAGTATTCAAGAAAAAACAATTTTGTCAAAAAAAGGCTATTATTTGTGACCTATTTCCTGATTACTTGTGACCCTTGGCCTTTCCGAGGGGTCATTCAAATTAGTATGCATAGGAAGGTCTCTCTGTACCAAGTTTGGGTTTAAAGTTGTGAATTGTATGTGAGAAAAAACATCTTTTGTCAAAATATGGCTATTTTTTACCTGTTTCTGGATATCTTGTGACTGACCTTTCGGAGGGATCAACCAAATTAGTATGCATTAAAAGGTCTTACCATCAGGTATCTTTGTACCAAGTTTGGGTTTGAAGTTGTGACTAGTATTTGAGAAAACATAAATTATGTCAAAATATGGCTATTATTTACCTATTTGCTGATCCCCTGTGACCTCTGAGAGAGGTCACTCAAATTGGTATGTTTAGAAAGGTCTGGCCACAAAGTATCCTTGGGCCAAGTTTGAAGACTGTGGCTTGCATAGTCTCTGAGAAAATGCCAATGTTAAAGTTTACCATGGACGACCACTGGCCAAAAACATACTCACTTTTGCTTCACACGTGAGCCCAAAAGTACAAATTACCTGTGAGATAAACTTTTGGACAAGTGAGCAACATAGCTTTCAGTTCTCTGTCGGAGAATCCCAGCATATCCTTGATGTAGAAACGAGTGTCCTGAAATGTATAAAAGATGCAAAGTTACAAATATTTTCTTATTTCGGTCCAGTCACCTGGAACGACCTTCCAGCCCATGTCAGACATGCTCCAACTCTGTCTGCTTTCAAATCGCTGTTCAAGACCTATCTGTTTTCTTATGCGTATAGTTAGATGCAATTTCAGTGCGTTAGCAATCTCTGGCAGTACAGTAACTGTTCTTGTAACGGTGTGTGTGTAATGTGTGAGCTTTTGATATGTGTCACTTTAGGTTTTGTAACATTTATTGTAGTGTTTTCTTTCTTGTACTTTTTGTTCTGTGATTTTTGATCTTGTAAAGCGCTTAGAGCACCATTCATTCGGAGGTTAAGCGCTATATAAATGATTATTATTATTAAATATAAGGTCTGTGCAGGCTTCCCATTAGTCCATTTAAGCCCGCGGGCACATTTAGAGTCTGAAATAGCTCAGGCGGTTAAACGTCGGAGCAGGAGACCGAAGGGAATCGCCGGGTCGTGGGTTCGAATCCCGTCCCGGCCCCAGTAGCTGGACTCACAATCCAGGGGGAAAAAAACAGATTTGTTCAATAGCATGTCCGTTGAAAGGTCCAGGTAAATCAAAGTGGCACAGTTGGAGTGCGCCTGAGTTGATCAGTGTTCAGGTCGTACTCCATAGGCAATAGATTTTTCTGTCTCCCATAACCCACCCGTCAGGGCCGTCCATGATCACCTCGGTGCTGTGGACGTTAAACCTGAACTAACCAACCAACGGGCACATTTCCCAGATTTTGGATGTGTCGCCTAATGACTATATGTACCAGTTGCAGGAGATGAATTGACCATGATAATTCAAGGATAGTGCCAGATTAGCTTGGCACCAAGCTAATCTGGCACTACCCTTGAATTATCATGGTTGATTCATCTTCTGCTGTAGGTCAGGGATAAATGAGTTAATGGAAAATTATCCGTAATTGACATTAATTTTGACAGGACCCAGAAAAGATGAAGGCCATCCATCACCCGGACAGACAAATCTTTTGAAAAAAGTGAAGCGTTCAGTCACGTATGGAACATAAAGGCTGGTTTTATGCCAGCAGCAGACCCTTACTAAACGTTTACACCGTTCCAATTTTTTGGACGACCCCACCCGGGTCTGCCCTGGGGGACTTGGGTGGGGTTAGGTATTTTTTAGTTCCCAGGGTCACCCTGGTCAGCCCCACAGGGTGGGTTTTTCTCTTTATTCTGGGGCATGTGTTTCTGTCTACCCTTTGTCCATTCACCTGTATTTGCCTTTTTAAAACTCTCCCTACTGTCTGCACTGCCTGCAGCTCTTGATATTGGATGTGTGTTGCTAAATGGTCTTAGCTTTATTTAGGCCCCATGTGTTAGGTTTATTTAATGTATTTGACCGGCTGGCGACATACATTCAATGTTCTGTTTAGTTTTTTTTTCACAAGCAGTGCAGGCACGTCCTGAGAAAGCCTTGTTGCTGTCGGGACGTTAAGCAATGTACAATCAACCAATTTTTGGACGGCAACATGATGGTACAAACCTCACCCCACTATCTATACTCTTGTTCATGTACACATGCAGCTGCGACAGACTGCACAGTGCATGGGATGGATTTTGTGTAATGCTGTCCATCCTGATGACTGACAATTTTAAATCATAGTGGAAAGATTATTTGAACCGTACAGCATAATTTTCAAAATCACGCACCAGCACACAACATTAATAAGGATTTACACTAGGTTTCACTTACAATTCCTGAAGTAAGACTGAATCTGAGAAAATATTCCACTTTGGCACTTACAGTCAATAAATGTTAAAGAAATTCTCAAAATATTTTTCATTACTGTCCACACAGTGCTGCAGCCTTATCTAATATGACGGCTAAATGGTCGTCAAAAGATGGTAAGTACTGAAGTAGTTGTGAATTTGGAAATAGCTAGTATGTGTACAAACTTCCTTCCTGTGAGGTCAGTTCTTAGTGTACAGAGGTTTGGTTACTTACCTTTAGTTTCTGCAGCTTCCAGGGAACAATCTTTGGTAGTCTCACCGTCACGGCACGCACTTCATCACCTTGAGCACAAACACAAATTATAGATGATGCAAGTGACTCACTGATAACAAAACAAAGAAGCAAAATGAACTGGTGCTCTGTGTGAATTTTAACCCATTACATCCTGAAGCTGATTTTATAAAATTTGCTTATTGTCCTATGAAGTCCACATTACAGATTAAGAGATGGATCAACAATTTTAGTTCAAGGGTGGTGTCAGAATAGCTTGGCGCCTTAGGGGCCAAGCTATTTTGGCACCACCCTTGAACTATCAGTCAAATTAATTTCATGCAGAAGTATATCAGGATGAAAAGGGTTAACAGACAGATGTGCATCCCCGACACACTGAAATTCCACAAGGATGCATTGGAATAACTTGCAGTTAATGAATCCCTCCGTTGCAAGTTCTGTGCTAGACGAACTGACATTTCACCATGATAATGTCCTGTCACTTAGCATAACTATGACAAGTGAAATTCCTTTATTGCTCTCTCGACACAGAACTCTTAACTGGCTGTCAACAAGCTGCCTTACAACAAACCGCTGTGTGCATTAACTGGCTGTCGGCAAGCTAAATTACAACAAACCACTGTGTGCATGAATGTGTGTTAAACTGTTATATTATTGAAATGTTGCAGGACTCTTTTAAATGGGTAGGACACTCTGAAAACTGGCGGGACCCTCTGAGCATTCTGAGCCTTCAGAGTACTGTTTCAGCAGTAAACTACACAATTTGCTTTGAAATGTTATGAAGTACCAATATCACAGCTCTCTCAGTACAGTATACTGCAACAGTTTGTATCCATTTTAGACGAAAGCAAGATTTTCATCGTTATACTATGGACATCTTTGTTTTCTAAACATTTTGCATACTGGCGTTTGCCAACCACAGCATAAATGCCCATGTTATCTTTGATATTATTAACTTTTTTAAAAAATCAACAATTCTCAAAGGGGTGAGTGAGGAAACATACCAGTAAGGCCAAATGTTTTCTGGAGATAACCGAGCTTTTTGTCCACCATGGTCACTGGCATGAGCAGCATGATGGGAGCGCTGGTCACAATGCGGCCAATGTCATCAGTGGTGAACTTCTTTGACTGTAAATAGTCAATGCGTACCTGTCAAAAGAAAAGTCAAAATGATCTGACCCTTTGTTGAAAGAGGTTTTTGTCAAGATGATTTCCCTTAAGCTGTGGACATAGTGCAATTTATCCTGGTGATTCCTGCAGGAGTTACCTCAACAAAAACTGCCACCAGCAGCCAAAGGGTTGGGTAATTTTGAAAGGCATCCTTTAAGACTGCAACAGCTCTAGGAGATAAATCAATCATCATTCAGGTTAAAGGGTAGTGTCATATTATAATTTGGCATTTGTGAATAGCCTCTGGCACCACCCATGAACTATCATTGTCATTCAATCCCCTGTTATAGAGTATCAAGGCTAAATCTTTCTGTCAAGTTGATTCCTGTAAGAATCACATCAACAAAGAGTGCTACAGACAGCCAAACGGTTAAATAATTCAGGACAGATGAGCTACCCTTGAGTTATCATACTGGAGCTTTTTCAAGAAGCAGGTGTTGTTAGCAAACAAGAGAAAACTGTATCCAAGTCACAGATCATCACACCTGTAGATCTGCCAAGTCTTCCTTTAAAAGCAGGGGATTTTTAGTCAAAACTTTCCCCAGGTCACCGTCCTGAACTCCCACATCCCGCAAAAACAGCAGCTTGGGCTGGACATCTGCTTCCCAGCTGGACTGCACCAGATAATCTGCAGCCTCCAGGACCTTCTCCACTGCTGACAGGTCCACACCCAGTCCCACTAACTTCTGAAGCACTTCTGATTTAGTCACAAATGGAGCCAGGTTGAATGAAGGCTCCATTGGTTTAGGTGCAAGGAGCTCTTCAAAATCAGCAAGATGTGATGGCTGCTTTCCAGTTACATGTTCACTTGCACTGTCTGCAGAAGAAAGCACACTGCTACTGACATCTCCTAATGGTTCTACGTGTAATGTTTGCGGGTACACATCAACTTTGACAGCTGTGCTGCCTGTAGGCATATCTGAAATGCTTTTGGGTCTATTCGACTGGTGCACGTCTGAGTCATCTGTGGATGACGAAGAAGCAGTCTTCTGGTCTACTGCTGTGGCTGCCGCTGGCTGCTCAAGTGCATCATTCTTAGTACTTTTGCTGGCAAACCTTCTACTCAGGCAGCATGATGAACCACTGATACGACCGACTGACGAATGTGCTACTGAATGTCCAACATACACAGATTTGACAGTGTCATGCGAGCAAACGGAGCATAGTGATAATGAAGTAAAAGTTTGTCTATGTAGTGATCTTGCTGGGAAAAATTTACGAGCTGGTTGCTGCAGCAAATGACTTTGACAGATTCCAACGCAAGCACTCCGAGTGATGTACAATTTCACGCCGCAACATCTCAACGTCAGGAACGCTTTGCCTTTTAGGGACAAAGCCATTTGTGATGACGGAGCGTAAGCCGATTGTTTTCACTTTTTAAAAAAATCAGTGACAACTAAACAAAGCGGCAGTACAAAAAGGTCGACTTTTAGCACATCAAGACCACATAAGACCGCACATTCAGAACACCCTAATGCCTGATGAAAGTCAATGTTTCGGAAGTACGCCATGCGCCTGAGATTAAGCTTTTAGGGTGGTTGCCCTTGAAACGGTAGAGTTATCTTGACCTCACTTTTATCAGTCGTGAAGTTTCGTCTAAATTACTGAATTTAATATAATCCAACACCTGCTCAAGTATACGTTTAATTTGGACACTTCGCATGGCGTAATTTATTACATTTGTATTCTATGATTAGACCAGTTGTAGAAAAAGCACATCAAACTAAGATAGATTAGGGTGTCAGGAGTCAAGATTTCACAAGTCTAGAAGGTTAACATTGACCGGCATCGTGTTTTCAGCATTTTGCTTTTGAAAATCCATCTTTGTTGTTGTGTCTGCGAGGTATTTTGTAGAATGGGATGTTTTACCACTTTTCTTGGCATTGTCGTGCTTTACACTGGTTTGGCTGCATGATTCTTATCAACAGAACTAACAATTGAACACAAATACCGGTACTAATGACGCGTCGTTTTTAATAATATGCAGCATATATTTGAATAACATTTCATAACAATTGCGTAAGGTTGTAATATAACAGCATGAAGTTTGTTCCCGGTTGACAAAAAGTAGTCAGGTCGATGTGCGTGGGCCAACAGGTGGCTATGGCACTTGGGGATAAGCTATGGCAGAGGACAACCCAACAACCTTTAGCTCACAGATATTGCATTTCTTTTCAGGTACTGGCATAGTATGCTGCATCAACTGAGCCGGCCGTCAGGCAGAGTAGGCCTTTGCAGCTGCCTGTCCTATTCACAATGGCGAGGGATCAGGCAGCTGATGACAAAGACCTCTGACCCTTTCCACCCAGAAGCCACAGAGGTTGTTGATGTACGCTCTCCAGAAGAGTATGAATTGGACCACATACCAGGAGCACGTAATCTTCCTGTCCTGGACAACAACCAGCGAACTGAAGTTGGCACAATCTATCGCAAAGATGCTTTCCAGGCCAGAAAACTTGGGGCTGGTTTGGTGTCGAGAAATATCGCTGATCACATCACCAACTATTTTTCCTCAAAAGATGCAGATTACTGCCCGCTTGTGTATTGCTGGAGAGGAGGTCAGAGGTCACAGAGTCTTGCCATTGTGTTGTCACAGACGGGTTTTCGAGTCCTGTTGCTGGAGGGCGGATATCGGGTGCACAGACAGGCAGTCAGGAGGGATCTGGAACGGCTCCCACTCGACCTGTCTTTCAGAGTCATCACTGGTATGATCATAACCCCCTTGTTCATGCACCCACGGGCACTGTAAACAGACTGATGATTGCAAGCGCAGAAGGGGTTAACCATTTGTCAGTAGCATTTTGTTTTCTCAGCATTTTTTGTCATTATGATTCCTGCAGGAATCATGACAAAAATTGCTACCGACAGCCAAAGGGTTAATATTATGGTTTCTATGCAATGACTGAACAAATTCCTGCTTTCCTTAACTCATTCAAGGCACACCACATCAGTAGCTGCAAAGGTTTCTTAAATTGTTGCCACCGGGGTACCTTGAATGAGTTAACTTTAACCCTCTCGTGCATGAAGACTTCTGTACTGTTTACAGTACTGGTGGATGCATGCAGAAGAGGGTTAACTCATTCGCGGGAAGCTGCATCCGGATGCGCGGCTTAAGCCACGCATCTGGATGCGGCTGGCCACGAATGAGTTAATCTTGATGGTGGAAGAATGGAAGGGTCAGTGTACCACCACCAGTCTAGTCAAACTGAGTTTGGATGAAGAGGGATTTTGGAAATATTTTGGAAAGGTTTCAGAGACGTTGCAGGTGATTGTGTATGCTCTGCAGTTGTGTATTATATGTTCATAGGTGTGTAGAAGGTCCTTAGGCCTACCGCTATGTTGACCACAGTTCGCCTGTGCAAAGTCAAGGTCAGGGGCAGACATCTGCCACAGTTGGCCCAACTGCGGTCAACATCAGCCGGAGAACTTGCGTGCGTTTCTGTGTGTGTGTGCATGTGCATTTCCAAAACTTTGTGTTTGTGCATGTGTGCAGGACTGACTGGGACAGGCAAGACCCTATTGCTCCACACTCTACAAAAACATGGCGCCCAAGTCCTTGACCTTGAGGGACTGGCTCGACACAAGGGCTCTCTCCTTGGCCTCTGGCACCAGGAGACTCAACCCTCACAGAAACTCTGGGAGTCACACCTGCGACACCACCTAGCGACATTTGACTCCGCTCGACCCGTCTGGGTGGAGTCGGAGAGCCGTAAGGTGGGGAACTTAAGTATACCTCCAGCTCTGTTCCAGAAGATGTGTGAAGCTGATAGACTGGTGGTCCATCTCCCTCTCCAAGAACGAGTACAGCACATTTTAAGGGACTACCCGCATTGGATGTCAGAGGTCGCAGCTCTGAAGCAAGTTCTGGCCCCACTAAAAAGGGTTAGGGGTCAGCGGACCCTTGATGCCTGGTTTGACCTGGCTGATCAGGGCAAGTGGGAGGAATTTGTCCAGAAACTGCTAGTGGAGCACTATGACTTGACTTACACGATGTCACAGAAGAAGAATTCTGTAGCTAAGGAACAACACACTGTTCAGCTGCGTGATCTCTCAGAACAATCGCTTACAAACTTTGTGAAGCAAGTGTTATGATAAGGTGAAGCGTGCCTTTTGTCACTCTTAGACTTCAACCCTTTAGCTGTAAGTAGCGCTTTGTGTCGTGATGATTCCTGTAGGAATCATCACGACACAAAGCGCTACTGACAGCCAAAGGGTTAGCACTTTCACTGCAGTGGATGCAGATTGTGTTTCTGAATTTGTAGTTAGTTCAACACAAGCCGTCCAAGGAAGGCAAATACGTGTTGTCAGCAAGAGGCATGGATCTGTACAAGTCCCCACAACTGTGAGGGCTCATGAGGATCTGTGTCTTGCAGTTGGATCTCTTCACTCTCTCTCGGCAGTGAAAGGGTTAAAGTTTTGAGCTGTAAGGTTGAAATAACTGAATTCATTAGTTTTCCTCTGAAAACTATGTTGCAGTTCAGGAGACTGATCGACCATGATAGTTCAAGGGTGATGTCAAAGTATATTGGCGCAAAGCTATTTTGGTACAACCCTCGGAACTATAATGGTCGATCCAGAACTCACTGCTGATACTGCTTCTGATTAAAGACAACTTGTTTTCATTGTATTTATTGTGTCACTCCGTTATCAATATTTACAGGCATGTTAGAGAAACATAAATTACAGGATAAATGAATGTAGGCATGGAACAAGGTGATGCAAAACTTTGTCACAATTGGACATAATTATTCTCTTCAAACAAGCAAGCACTGCAAAAGTAAATATACAATGTCAATAATTTTCCCATCAAAATCCCACAGGCAAATGAAACATATCCTGTGCAGCATATTAGAAAATGTGATGGAAAAGGTATATTTTCTTTGAGTAATTTCTAATTTCTGCTTCTTTTCTTTTCAGGGGGGGGGGGGGGGGTGGGTGGGGGGGGGGGGGGGGTATATTTTCTTTGAGTAATTTCTGCTTCTTTTCTTTTCAGGGGGGCCCCCTCCCTGGTCTGCCCTGGGGGACTTGGGTGGGGTTAACTACTTTTTAGTTCCCAGGGTCACCCTGGTCAGCCCCACAGGTGAGTTTTTCTCTCTATTCTGGGGCATGTGTTTCTGTCTACCCTTTGTCCATTCACCTGTATTTGCCTTTTTAAAACTCTCCCTACTGTCTGCACTGCCTGTAGCTCTTGATATTGGATGTGTGTTGCTAAATGGTCTTAGCTTTATTTAGGCCCCATGTGTTAGGTTTATTTAACGTATTTGACCGGCTGGCGACATACATTCAATGTTCTGTTTAGGTTTTTTTTCACAAGCAGTGCAGGCACGTCCTGAGAAAGCCTTGTTGCTGTCGGGACGTTAAGCAATGTACAATCAATCAATCAATCTTTTCAGGGGAGGGGGGGGGGGGGGGGGGGGGGGGGGGGAGGATTTTGCACGGAAATCAGATGTGTGCTGTGAATAATCTGAAACGATGAAAAATAAAATTATGTACATAAGCCAAAATGCACAGATTATAGCCTCTTTTCCGTTTCAACACTACCTGTGGTACTGACTGATCCATCTTGCAGTTGATAACGTGAGCCATGTGGCGCTGCCTGTGAGAGGGATACACATAAAAACGCCTCAAAATACACCCTGTGTTTATAAACACAAAAGGGCCTGTTTTGAGCATCCACCCTTATGAGATCACCTGTCATTAGCCCATATCATACTGAGACTAAAAGCTTCAAATTTGTACACTGCCAGATGCAAGCTACATTATAGTACTTACAGATAAGGATATAGACCAATGGCTTTAGTTCAAGGGTGGTGCCAGAACAGCTTGGCGCCTAGAGGCGCCAAGCTATTCTGGCACTACCCTTGAACTATTTTAGTCAAACTTATTTCACACACTGGTATATTCCAAATGATGAGGGTTAAAGACCATGATTTAGGTGGCTGTATAGCCGCCTAAATTATGGTCTTCAATGACCGGTGCATACTCTTTTCCTTTCAGACTTCACTTGAGAGAAGGTGGTTGTTCAAGACAGGTTCTACTGTACCACAGCAATCTGTCACTCAATTTGAGCTACTCATTCACACTGTATGATAACTTTGCACTTTAGGGGGGCATTATAATGACGATTACAATGGAGATTGGTTGGCCACGACGGGACAAAGGTAATGTCACATTACCTGGGTGCCTGGTACATAGTTTATCTGGCACAACCTGTGAACTGTCACAGCCAGGCCATCTGCTGCGATGTCTCAACCCATTTAGCCCCAACGCACTGCAGTAGGAGATGGATTGACCATAATTCAAGAGTAGTGCCAGATTAGCTTGGCGCCAACAGGCGCCAAGCTAATCTGGCACTACCCTTGAATTATCATGGTAAATCAATCTCGTTCAACTGGTACATAGTCATCAGGTGACACCTCCAAAACTTGGGATATGTGGTTTTGGGGTTAAATGAGATAAGACAGAGCTTTACTGCCATATGTAAATATAGGTTGGGAAATCATCTTGGTGCAAGGTGAATCTGATTTGATATGCCAATCTTTCAAGAAAAGAGAAACAACACGCAAATGCAAAAAAAATGAAATCAATACAACTGCAAGTGAACAAGAAGAAGACAGACTGTCCTATTTTTCATTACAGGTGAGAGTTGCTTTGAAGCACCAACCCCTTGAAGAAGAAAATATTGTGACACTGGAGATTGTGTTGGGGTGAATAAACGGCAAACATAAAGTTGAAACCTCGCCCCTATACAGCATTTTTAAAATTTATGGGATATGTGGTTTTGGGGTTAAACATTCACACGCTGAGATCATGGTGCAGCACAAGTGAGCCGGAAATACAAGTTTAATCGCTTTAACCCCACGGCCGGATTTCCAAATTTTTGAAGACGTCCAACGACTATGTACCAGTTGTAGATGGACTGATTGTGGTAATTGAAGGGTAGTGCCAGATGAGCTTGGCACCTTATGGTGCCAAGCTCATCTGGCACTACCCTTGAATTATCATGATCAATCCATCTCCTGCTGCAGGGTCCTGGGGCTAAATGGATTAATGGTAAATGGCCATACATCATATCTCTAAACCCATAGGAGACTGGAAACCTGGCTGATGGCCACTTGTCAGGAGGGGCCACTGATATGGATGAAGCCAGACAAAAGGCATTGATCATTATCTGCCCCAGCGGCTATCGAGTCTCATCAGGATCTTTGCTTCTTGCAAATGGATGGTGCTCTGTTGTGGTCAAGTGGTGAAGGGGTTAAAATGGCAAAATTAATTTGAGATAGTGGTTGCTCTTTTTAAAAAATCAATGTACCTTTTCATGTACTAATCATCAAAAAATGTATATACAGTCTGTAGTGCCAATTAAAGCTGGTACAGATTTCTCATGCAATGCTGATGAAGACACATAAAACCGAATGTCCAAAGTGGCAAGGGGGAGGGGAAATGCTGTGAAACCCTTTGCCTGTCCACTGCACTTTTTAATCATGATTCTGGCAGATAAAGCGCAACGGGCAGCCCAAAAGGTTGAAAACATGCATTAACAAAATCTGGACCCTCACAAGGTATCTCCCACAGAGTATTAACCCCTTCACTGCCAAAACATAACATGCGATGCTCAAACGCAGGAGGCATAGACACTCATGAACCCCTGCAGTTGTGGGGGACTCGTGAGGGCTGGTGCCTTTTTCTCGTCACGTTCACGTGCCTCCGTGTATGCGTGATGGTGTCAGAGATGTCATCTCTAGGTTCGGGCAGTCAAAACAGTAACTTTTTATTCAACCCCATACCTGCTACTGCTGACACCACTAGTGGTATTGTCAGTAGCAGTCAAGGGGTTCAGGGGCGTGGATTAACCCCCTTAACCCCACGGCCGCATTTCCAAACTTTTGGAGGCGTCGTCTAACGACTGTACCAGTTGTAGGAGATGGATGGATCATGATAATTCAAGGGTAGTGTCAGATGAGCTTGGCGCCTCAAGGCGCCAAGCTCATCTGGCACTACCCTTGAATTATCATGATCAATCCATCCCCTGCTGCTGGGGCTAAATGGGTTAACTAACGCTTTCAGTCGAGGTGATTCCTGCACCTTTGGCTGTCTGTAGCGCTTTTCGTCAAGGTGGTTCCTATAATGAAATGGGTGTGGCCATTTGCTTGTGCCCCTGCACATGACACGTTAACCCATATCATACTGAGGGTAAAAGCTTCAAAATTGTACACTGCCATATGCATGCTACATTATAGTACACTGTATTTACAGATAAAGATATAGACCAATGGCTTTAGTTCAAGGGTGGTGCCAAAACAGCTTGGCGCCTAGAGGCGCCAAGCTATTCTGGCACTAGCCTTTAACTATTTTAGTCAAACTTACATCACACACTGGTATATTCCGAATGATAAAGGTTAACTAGTGACTACAGATAATGTGAACAGTGAAGCTCTGACATTTAACACGCCCATAGCTTGCCATCATCTGTATTCTGGATGCACAAAGTCACTGCATTTTCTCACTGGCATTTTCTTATGTAACATAAGATGAACTTTATTGTATCAACAACCCCCCCAAAAAAAAGCTAGTACAAAGTGCTGCTGCACAATAAACAAGTCATAAATGCAAAATACAATAATACATAAAGAATAAACATCTCACTTGAGAAGGAAAGTGTGTGACTGACCTACAGTGTGCAAATCTTTTGGGCATCCAATAATGGTAGGCATTGTACCGTCTGTGTTGGCTTACTTCGAGGGTTTCATTGTGGTATTGCAGTCTGATGAAGATGATTGTCAGACCAGTGTGTCGGTCTGATAATTAGCTTCAGAGGACTACAAACCACGATGTAACCCGAGAAGTAACCCAACACAGACGGTTCAATGCCATTGTCATTTAGTCTAAATTACACACTATTTGAAGCTTCGAATGTGTGCCTGACGTCGTGAGTAAAACGCCAAATGTTTCCGACATCAGAGTTCAGAGTCTTAATTGCAATACATTTGTGTAGCACCTGTGTAGTGTGCTCACCGCTTGAGTTATGTCAAAATGAGGTACATTTCTTTTATTTCCCTATTGTCTACCACCATTTGATCTGTGTGTTTTCCGGTTATTTATGATGTAAGGTGCCAGACAGCCCTGATCTAGGTCAGATTTGTGTGCGATACTAGAATTGCGGATTGGACAGCTGATTAACCCTTATCATTCGGAATACACCAGTGTGTGAAATAAGTTTGACTAATAGTTTAAGGCTAGTGGCAGAATAGCTTGGCGCCTGTAGGTGCCAAGCTATTCTGGCACCATCCTTGAACTAAAGCCACTGGTCTACATCCTTATGTAAGAACTATAATGTAGCTTGCATATGGCAGTGTCCAAATTAGAAGCTTTTAGCCTCAGTATGAGTTAAAAATTACAGGTATGGCAACGGTTCTAGGAGGTAGACATTGGGACATAGAACCCCTTGCGATTTTTGGATACTGAGTAATCACAGTGTCATAAAATGGAGTGACTGAACGACAATGGACTATGGACCAAAAGCACAGACAAACCACGTACAGATCTCTTTTGGTGTCCAACGGACTATGGACAGAAGTGCAGACAAGCTGCAACACAAAGCACAGATGATGAAGCTTACTTGGACAGTTGGTCCCTTTCAGTGTAACCCGGGTCTGCCCTGGGGGACTTGGGTGGGGTTAGGTATTTTTTAGTTCCCAGGGTCACCCTGGTCAGCCCCACAGGGTGGGTTTTTCTCTCTATTCTGGGGCATGTGTTTCTGTCTACCCTTTGTCCATTCACCTGTATTTGCCTTTTTAAAACTCTCCCTACTGTCTGCACTGCCTGTAGCTCTTGATATTGGATGTGTGTTGCTAAATGGTCTTAGCTTTATTTGGGCCCCATGTGTTAGGTTTATTTAATGTATTTGACCGGCTGGCGACATACATTCAATGTTCTGTTTAGTTGTTTTTTTTTTCACAAGCAGTGCAGGCACGTCCTGAGAAAGCCTTGTTGCTGTCGGGACGTTAAGCAATGTACAATCAATCAATCAATCAACCTTTCAGTGTACACAACAATGGAAAAGCAAGGGGTCCAGAATATCAGTGTATTTGTGGCAGAATATCACAGGTCATGGAGAACAATGATGCCACCGCCCACCGTAAACAGTCCATGCTAAGCAGCCTGAAAACGTCCTCATGCATTCAGGAATCCTGTGTTGGTAAACACATATCCTCTCTCCAGCAGTGCTTTCAGAATGTTGGCAATGTTCTTGCAGTCATCTGAAAACAGACAGTGCAGGTCAGCTTCAGTGTTATATGCACCGACTGCAACCTAGAGCGGATGTATTCACACAACGAAAAGAAAGTGGTCTTAAATGACAGGTGCTATTTCAAGAGGCTCTTGACGGGCAAAAAGTGGCACTTGTAAATAAAGACCATCATTTCGGCGGCTACAGCCATCTGCGTAGTCTTTAACCCAATCAGCCCCGACACACTACAGCAGGTGGGGATCAACCATGATAATTCAAGGCTAGTGCCAGATTAGCTTGGCGCCCAAAGGCGCCAAGCTAATCTGGCACTAGTCTCGAATTATCATGGTTGATCCATCTCCAGCAGCTGGTACATAATTGTTAGGCGACACCCCCAAAATAAAGGAAATGTGGCCTTGGGGTTAAATGGGTTAATGACAGGTGATCTTTCATAAGGGTGGTTGCTCACAACAGGTATTGCCTACAGTATGACCTAAACACTGATCAACTCAGGCCCACTCCAACTGTGTCACTGTGATTTACCAGGAACTTTCAATGGACATGCTATTGAACAAGCCCGTCTTTTCCCCCTGGATTGCGAGTCCAGCTCCCGGGGGCCGGGACGGGGATTCGAACCCATGACCCGACGATTCCCTTCGCTCTCCTGCTCCGACGCTTAAACGCCCGAGCTATTTCGAACTCTGCGCTCACAACAGATTATACTGCAAGAACACAGAGCCTGCGTCTCCCTCGTGAATATTTAGTAAGCACAAAGTCCTCACGCCCACGTCAGCTAACGTGTGTGGGGCCAACTAAGGCTGTCGTCGGCCTGAGGGCCTTTTGCTTACTTATTTTTGTTCCTCTACAAGTCAATGTGAATTCAATACCATGGTAACATTAACCCCCTGGCTGCCAGCAGCAGCTTTGGTTGTGACGATTCCCGCAGGAATCACGACGACTAAAACCGCCCCTGACAGCCAACGGGTTAATGAATCTCACTGTCTGCAATGTACTGGGGCTGACATTGGCCTCATCAGGCTAGCAAACATCTGTGGGCCAACTGAAGCTAAAGTCAGCCTAAGGACATTAACTCATTCTACCCCAACACCGAAATCCTTAAATTTTGCCGTTGTCCGCTGAAGCCTGCATTGCAGTGCAGGACACAGATCGACCATGATAGTTCAAGGGTGATGCCAGAATAGCTTGGCGCCCATAGGCGCCAAGCTATTCTGGCATCACCCTTGAACTATCATGGTCGAACCTCATCTTCCTCTGGTGTGTCTGGGGTAGAATGAGTTAATATTAATTATTATTAGGACTGAAGCCATGCAGCAAAAATACTGGTGAGCAGAACCTGATATGCGCCTTAACCCCATCCCTGCCACAGCACGCAACACTAGTTTCTGAAATCTTTGTTCATTCAATGGCCAAAAGCCAATACCATCCAAGAAGCATGGATACAAATTGGTCTCGGCAAAAGGCATAGACCCTCGTGAGCCCACGCAGTCACAGTCACGGGGGGCACATGAAGATCTACGCCTCTTGCATTTGGGCCGCATTTACTTTTCCTCGGGGGGTTAAAAGACAGGTGCTCCCCTAAGAGAAGTCTTGAAGTGCCCCAAAAGTGACCCCTGTCGTTAACCCTTTTCATCCTGACACGCCCATTGCCTGAAATGAATTTGACTGATAGTTCCAAGGGTGGTGCCAGAATAGCGTGGCGCCTGAGGCGCCATGCTATTCTGGCACCACCCTTGAACTAAAACAAACTCCTAATCTGTAGTGTAGCCTTCAAAGAACCCACAGCAAATTTTACAATGTCAGTCTCAGGATTTAATGGGTTAAAGACCATGGGGCCAGTTGCATGAGCAAGCTTAGTCCTGCGCCAGCCACTAAGCAAGGTGTACCGCTATAGCGGCGCATCTTGCTTAGTGGCCGGTGCAGGACTAAGCTCACTCATGCAACTGACCCATGGTCTTTAGTGACAGGTGATTTCTCATAAGTGTCGTTGCTCAAAACAGGTTCTGCTGCAGTGAAAGAGTCTTGCTCGTACCTATTCCGCTGTGGTGCCGTCCTTGGTGTGGAAGGTTGAGTTGCTGAAGCATGGATATCATACCGCGTGGGTATGACCCGGTGACATCCGCAAACGCCTGGGGACAAGCAGCATATATACTGCACCAACTGTACGCATCCATACTGGTTGTCTCCCTCAATTCACTAACGCAGCAGCAGATCAAGGGAGACAACCAATTTTGCAAGACTAATTTTTCACTATAAAAAGAAAAGACAACATAAACATAAAACAATCGATTGTACATTGCTTAACGTCCCGACAGCAACAAGGCTTTCTCAGGACGTGCCTGCACTGCTTGTGAAAAAAAAAAACTAAACAGAACATTGAATGTATGTCGCCAGCCGGTCAAATACATTAAATAAACCTAACACATGGGGCCTAAATAAAGCTAAGACCATTTAGCAACACACATCCAATATCAAGAGCTACAGGCAGTGCAGACAGTAGGGAGAGTTTTAAAAAGGCAAATACAGGAGAATGGACCTCGGGTAGACAGAAACACATGCCCCAGAATAGAGAGAAAAACTCACCCTGTGGGGCTGACCAGGGTGACCCTGGGAACTAAAAAGTACCTAATCCCACCCAAGTCCCCCAGGGCAGACCCGGGTGGGGGTAAACATAAAACAAGAATCCTGAATAGACGAGACATAGCCAGCAGAGTGAGAGAAGTTTAGTCAGATAAATGTAGATACCATAAACTCAGAGTTTTTTTTTTTTGTCATGTGTACCAAAGTTTGCTACAAGAAGCTTCAGCTGCAGTAGTGTGTCATGTCTAGGTGATTCCTTCAGGATTTACCTCACCACAATGTGCTAATGACAGTCAGAGGGCCAATTTTATCGGAGCGGTGAGGAATATATGAGAAAGTATCATAGCCTTTTGGATGACCATAGTGCTTTTTGTCGTGATTATTCCTGCAGGAGTCATTATGACCCAAAATATGCTGACAAGAGCATAAGGGTTATCTCTACTAACTCTTTTCATCCTGATACACCCATTGCTTGAAATTAATTTGACTCTGATATTTCAAGGGTAGTGCCATAATAGTTAGGCTGTCCCCGATCACTTTTGTGCCAGCGGGACAGTAAAATGGAATAATAGTTAGGCGCCTGAGGTGCCAAGCTATTCTGGCACCACCCTTGAACTAAATTGGTTCATCTGTCTCCTAATCTGTAATGTGGCCTTCACAGGACAATCAGCATTTAAAAAAAAAATTAGCTTCAGGATGTAATGGGTTAAGTAACTTTTCTGTATTATGTACTCTGCTAAGTAAGTTTGTTAACCCTTATCATTTGGAATACACCAGTGTATAAAATAAGTTTGACTAAAATAGTTCAAGGGTAGTGCAAGAATAGCTTGGTGCCTCTAGGCGCCAAACTATTCTGGCACCACCCTTGAACTAAAGCCATTGGTCTATATCCTTATCTGTAAGTACTATAATGTAGCTTGCATATGGCAGTGTACAAATTTGAAGCTTTTAGCCTCAGTATGATAGGGGTTAAGAGTTCATTTCTGGATCCTGTGTGCATAGCAAGCAACAGCTTGAAACGACATATTCAGCACCAAAATTAGAGGTACTGCAAGCGAAAACCTTGGCAGGGCAAATCTTGCCAACAATAGTATTTTAGGGGAAGTAACTCGCAGTGTCTGAAGTCGCATCCACAAGCGAATGGCTACTCCAACTTTTGTTACATCCGAATACAATTATAAGCAAAGTCGACTGTACCTTCTTAATGTTGATCCACTGCTGAAAGTAGGGTTTCGGTTTGATGCTGAAGTATCTGCACTGGCTGGTTAGCCTGTAACATCAAGGGTATTGTCAGTTCCACACTTTTGGACTTATATTCCACAAAATCAACATGCTCGTCAGGCAGTATTTCCTGAGTACATTTTTGGGGTGCACGCGTGACTAATCTCCTCTTGACTCTTTTAGCCCCAAGGTCCTATTTCTCAACTTTTGGAGGTGTTGCCTAACGACCATATACCAGTTGCAGGAGATGGCTTGACCATGATAATTCAAAGGTAGTGCCAGATTAGCCTGGCGCCAAGCTAATCTGGCACTACCCTTGAATTATCATGGTCAAGCCATCTCCTGCTGTAGGGATCCGGGGCTAAAAGGGTTAAACTTGAAAACAGTTTTTGCACTGTGTGCAATGTGATCAGAATAAGTGAAAGTGATATAGCTGCAAGAAACACAGACCCTCATGAGCCCCCACAGTTGGGGACTTAAAGTGATCTAAGTCTCTTGCAGACATCACTTCCATATCACTGGATATTCTCCAGCGGATGGCGGGGCACCTGGGGGTGGTCCCTATTACTTTACTTAGTAGTAGTAGGTGTTCAGTGGAAGGCTCAAAAGATCTAATAAGCGATGCAGTCACAAAAAGGGCAGCTGATGTCCTGATGACACAATGCAAGCTTACCAGCCTGGAATTCCATGGCATTAGCACAGCATTCTCAGAATTTAATGAAAAATTATATATATATGTCTAGAATGGACGTACATTGTTTGCAAATCCCAGTCTCCACACGTGACAAATGCGAATGAAGCATTCTGCTCCAGGACTTCCTCCTTCATCCATTCGTGAAATTTCTGTGGACAGAAAAACTCGCTGTCAGTACAGCAGACCCTGTTGTCAGCTACCACCAGGAGAAAAGTGGTCTTCGGCAGGTCTGATGTGCTCGGAGAAGTCTTTACAGCCTTTGGCTTTCCTGCAGGAATCATCATGACAAAAACAGCTACTGACAGCCAAAGGGTTAACCCATTACATCCTGAGGCTGATTTCTAAAAAAAAATCTGCTTATTGTCCTATGAAGGCTACATTACAGATAGGAGATAGATAAAGCATTTTAGTTCACGGGTGGTGCCATAATAGCTTGGCGCCGCAGGCGCCAAGCTATTCTGGCACCACCCTTGAACTATGATAGTCAAATTTATTTCAAGCAATGGGTGTATCAGGATGAAAAGTGTTAAAGAAAAAAGTGCCCCCTGTCATTAAAGATCATCACTGAAGTAGCTGCAAACACCTAAGTGATAGTCTTCAAACACAGAGATCTTGTAAGGGGGGTGGCTCAAAACAGGTTATGCTGTATTCCTTGAGTATGTAACTCTTCACTCTTCAAAGTTAATTGCTTTTAGCATACAACCACTGAGTAACATTTCATGTACACATTTGCAAACTTGCATGTTGCAGCTTCATGTAACCTCATCAATTCCTCAAGCATTAAGTTATCACTTTGGCGCCAACTCGTAAAGTCTTACTGCCCTTGACCTAGACATATTTTACAGCTTTGATGCTTATGGGTTAGGCACGAGGCTGACTTAGCCCCAACACCCTACAGCAGGATATTGACCGACCATGATAATTCAAGGGTAGTGCCAGATTAGCTTGGCGCCTGAAGGCGCCAATTTAATCTGGCACTACCCTTGAATTATCATGGTCAATCCATCTCCTGCAACTGGTACATACTCGTTAAGTAACACTTCCAAAATGTGGGAAATGCACCCATAGGGTTAATCATACATGTAGATAAAACATAAAACACTGACAAAATTAGGAAGGAGGGGGTCTTGAGGGGTGGGGGTGGAGGGGTGGGGGGGTTCTCAAACTCTTAAAAATCTTACATCAAGTGTTTCCTCAAAATGTGGCTGACCATCCACCATGTCTTGAACAATTCCTGTCAGCTGTAACAAAACAGACATCTCGTTATGAACTTATGACTATATGAGTCAATTAGTCTCAATGTAACAAACAAAATGTTGATACCAATATACTGAGTTGTACCCACTACACAAATAGTCATCTGGCTGGTGTCAGTTGTAGTTGGTACACGCGCAGCTGTGGGTCGGTTAGCTTTGGCTGACGTCTGCACATGGGCCTTTTGCTCTGCGCTGTAGCTATGATTATGTTTCTGACACCAAACGGCTCACATTTTACACTTAACTCATTCTACCCCAGACACACCACAGCAAGATAATGATCGACCATGATAGTTCAAGGGTGATGCCAGAATAGCTTGGCGCCTACGGGCGCCAAGCTATTCTGGCATCACCCTTGAACTATCACGGACGATCTGTGTCCTGCACTGCAATGCAGTCTTCAGAGGCCAACGACAAAATTTGGGGATTTCGGTGTTGGGGTAGAATGAGTTAAGTAAAAAACACAATGATCAGGCTACCCAGTATGCAAAGGCCATCGGGCCGCCATCAGCCCCCACACGGCCGTGCGTGGCCAACGGTCTTTTGTGTTTTGGGTAGTGTCTGATAAGTGACAGAGCTTGAACTGTGCACAAAAGTGTCCCCCTGGTCCCATTTAACCCGAAGGCCGCATGTCCCAAAATGTTGGAGGTGTCACCTAACGCTTATGTACCACTTGCAAGAGACGGGTCGACCATGATAATTTAAGGGTAGTGCCAGATTAGCTTGGTGACATCAGGCTCCAAGCTACCGGTAATCTGGCACTAACCTTGAAAATGTAACGGTCGACCTATCTCCTGCTGGAGTGCATCGGGGCTAAATGGGTTAGTCTATACGTATCTATCACTGAAACCTACTTTTGGTTTTGCACACAAACGAAAAGACAATATGAATCATACATTAAACCTTATCATTCAGAATATGTTGGACTAAAATAGTTCAAGGGTAGTGCTAGAATAGCTTGGTGCCTAGAGGCGCCAAGCTATTCTGGCACCGCCCTTGAACTAAAGCCATTGGTCTAACCCTTATCTGTAAGTACTATAATGTAGCAGTGTACAAATTTGAAGCTTTTAGCCTCAGTATGATATGTGTTAAGAAACTGAAAGCACTGTACATTCTTTCACTAGTAAAAGGCACACATCTACAAAAAGCATTGATCCTCATAAGCCCCTGCAAAGCAACAGGGGCTCATGAGAATCTTTCTCTCTCTCTCTCTCTCTCTCTCTCTCTCTCTCTCTCTCTATATATATATATATATATATATATATATATATATATATATATATATATATATATATATATATATATATATATATATATATATATATATAATCTTCATAGTCCAACATTTTTTACTTTTAGGTTTTCAAATGACAGTGGTCATCAGGGCTTTACTGCATGCCTTTGTTTTTCAAGTGTCTGTAGTCATCAGGCTTTCACTACACGCCTCCCTTTCTTCCTTGTGTCTATATCGACCAACTTCAATAGATAATTGTTTGGATACAATATGCTTGTTGTTTGTCTGTTTTGTAACCTACTCGTCCTGACAGACCGTTGAACTTTAAACACTGGGCATTTATTTTAACCCATTACACTCTGAGGCTGAATTTTTAAAAGTTCCTTATTGTCTTATGAAGGCTCTTTTACAGATTAGGAGATAGATCAACAATTTCTGTTCAAGGGTGGTGCCAGAATAGCTTGGCGCCTCAGGCACCAAGCTATTCTGGCACCAGCCTTGAACTATCATAGTCGAATTTATTTCATGCAATCGTGTATCAGGATGAAAAAGGTTAATGTACACACTTGATGATTATTCAAACTGTTCACACAAAGGGATGAGGACAGGCCCAGCCTGTATTTTGGGACTATGACTCAATAAGAATGAGGAAAAATCCCCACGCTCTCGGGGGCATTTAGAGATCAAACCCAGGGTATTCACATTATGAGCTCATATGATTCGATATGAATACCTTTATTGTCCCAAGATGAAAATTTGTTTGCAGCAGAATTTTTAAAACAGACGTAAAAACAAAGGTGAACATAAAACAAATAAATACATACATTTGACTGACTGGAACACACTGACCTATTACAGCGAGTACATAACATATGCTGCTTCCTACTTGAGCTATGTCCCTGTGTCATGTCACCCATACATTTCATAAGCCATAGAATGAGAGATGCTCATGAGCCTGGGAATCTGCACTGGCACAGGAGGATATCGTTGCCTCTTGTTTGCCTATCGTTTACCTACGCCTGGGTGACAGTGTGAAAAATAGAAATGACTGAGAACGGCATACAGACTAACAAAGTCAAAGGAGACATAAATTCTTAGCATTTATGTCTCTTGTAGATGAAAGCGTAAAGCAGGGCTGCGTGCTGGCACCGACCCTCTTCACCATCTTTTTTAGCATGATGTTGAAGCAGGCCACAGTGGACCTCGATGATGACGATGCAGTGTACATCAGGTATCATCTCGATGGCAGCCTGTTCAACCTCAGACGACTGCAGGCCCACACGAAAACCCTAGACCAACTGATTCGTGAGCTGCTTTTTGCTGATGATGCTGCCCTCGTTGCACACACAGAGAGAGCCCTGCAGCGCATCACGTCTTGCTTCGCAGATGCTGCCCAGCTCTTTGGACTCGAGGTCAGTCTGAAAAAGACAGAGGTCCTCCATCAGCCGGCACCCAAGACAGTGTATCGCCCTCCTCACATCACCACTGGCGAGTCTGAACTAAAGTCAGTGCACCAGTTTACCTACCTTGGCTGCATTATCACGTCGGACGCCAAGCTGGACAAGGAGCTTGACAGCAGGCTGGCAAAAGCGAACAGCGCTTTCGGGCGACTTTTCAAGCGGGTGTGGCACAATCAACAGCTGAAAACAGGCACCAAGATCAGCGTGTACAGAGCTGTGGTCCTCACCACCCTGCTGTATGGTTCCGAGTCCTGGGCCCTCTACCGCAGCCAACTACGACTCCTCGAACGCTTCCACCAGCGCTGCCTGCGTACCATCCTGGGCATTCACTGGAGTGACTATGTCACCAACGTCGAGGTCCTTGAACAGGCTGAAACTGTGAGCATCGAGGCTTTGCTGCTACGGACACAGCTCCGCTGGGCGGGGCATGTCTCCAGGATGGAGGATCATCGCCTACCAAAGATCACACTGTTCGGCGAGCTTGCTACTGGACACCGTGACAGAGGGGCACCAAAGAAGAGATACAAAGACTGTCTCAAGAAGTCACTTAGTGCCTGCCAAATCGACCACCACCAGTGGTCTTCGCTTGCTGCGGACCGTGACACCTGGCGCTCCACCATTTACAAGGCAGCTGTCTCCTTTGAGGACTCTCGCAGAGCTAGCCTTAAGGACAAGCGGCTCAGGAGAAAAAACAGAGATGCCGCAGCTCAGAACCCTGGCCATACCTTCCCCTGCAGCCACTGCGGTCAAACCTGCCTGTCTCGGATTGGCCTCCGCAGCCACGAACAAGCCTGCAGACGTCGTGGTCAACTCCTATAAAATCTTCGTTCGCGAAGTCAAGCCAAGAGAGAGAGAGAGATGAAATCTGAACCAAAAGGGCGACTGCAAAGCGTGTAAAATACAGAGAATAAACCAACAAAGAAAGATGCACTCTTAGAAAAGACAGTTACAACACAATTTATTAATACAACCGTCAGTTGTCACTTACCTCTCCATGCACTAACAGGATAAGTACATGTAGCAAATTGTATACTTGTTTGTCTATTTTGAAACAAATTGTGTGTATGTATTTTTCTAAGCGTGCTTCTTTCTTCATTGGGTAATTCTCTTGCAGGTGGAGCAGGCTGTGGGAAGGACTGTGTTTTGTCTGAACAAAAGGCTAAAATTAAGTTTTCTGGGTTTCTGGCTCAACTGCGAAGCAAAAGTGAGTCCATGTTCTGGGCCAGTGGTCGTCCGTCCGTCGTTATCTGTGGTAAACTTTAGCATTGTCATTTTCTCAGAGACTATTCAAGCTACAGTCTTCAAACTGGTCCCAAGGGTACTTTGTGAAGACCTTTCTAAACATAACAATTTCATTGACCTCTCTCTCAAAGGTGAAGGCCACAGGGGATCAAAAAACAGGTCCAATATAGCCATATTTTGACAAAAACAAATTTTCTCAAATACTAGTCACAACTTCAAAACCCAAACTTAAAACCCAAACTTGGTGCAAAGATACCTGTTGGTAAAAAAAAATTATGCATACTAATTTGAATGACCCCTCGGAAATGTTGAAGGTCACAAGAGATAGGGAAATAGATAAAATATAGCCATATCTTGACAAAAGATCGTGGTCTTTTAATCAATTACTGTTCATAACTTCAGACCCAAACCCTAATTTAGATGACCCCTCAGAAAGATCAAGGGTCACAAGAGATCAGGAAATAGGTCATAAATAGCTACTTCTTGACAAAAATTGTTTTTTCTCGAATATTATTTGCAACTTCAAACCCAAACTTGGTCCAAAGATACTTGATGGTAAGACCTTCATATAATGTATGCTAATTGGATGAGACAAGAGTCACAAGAAAATCAGCAAATTATGTGAAAAAAGTAGACTTACTAGTTTTAGCTTTTATTCATCATCATCATCATCATCAGTCCCTTGCCCGAACTGGGCGTTGGGGGGACTGAAAGGCAGCAGCAACAGACAGTGCTCTCCACTGAGTTCTATTTTGGGCGGTGGCAAGCAAGTCTGGCATCTCGAGTTCGGTCCATTCTTTTATGTTTGCGACCCAACTCTTTCTCTGACGACCTCGCCGACGACTTCCTTCGAGAGTGCCTTGGAGGATAGTCTTGGACAAGGTGTTGTGTCGGGTCACGTGGCCAAACCAAGCAAGCTTGCGCCGTTTCACGGTTGCCAGAAGGGGTTCATGTGGGCCCACCAGGGAAGTGACGATGCTCCGTACATATTCGTTGGTCTTGTGCTCGCGGTACGAGATGCGGAGCAACTTCCTCAGGCACTTGTTCTCAAAGGCCTGGATTTTCTTTTCTGAGTCTGCAAGCAGTGTCCAAGTCTCACAGCCGTAGAGTAGAATAGACACTACGAGGGACTTGTAAAGCCTGTACTTGATGGTGAAGCTGATGGAGTTACTTCGCCATATCCTGTCTAGCCTGGCCATTGCGG
This sequence comes from Semisulcospira habei, assembly GCA_036245525.1. Classification (NCBI taxonomy): domain Eukaryota; kingdom Metazoa; phylum Mollusca; class Gastropoda; family Semisulcospiridae; genus Semisulcospira; species Semisulcospira habei. The sequence continues at coordinate 201,503,499 of BTPG01000005.1, forward strand.
ATGTTGCTGTACCTATCCTGATACGGATCTCTGCTATGCAACTACCGTCTTTGGACAGGGTGGCTCCCAAGTACTTGAAGCTATTGACCTCTTCTAGCTTCTGGCCATTCATGTGGATGTTGCTGCTGCTGTCGCTTGTGGTGTTGATCATCACTTTGCTTTTATCCGTACTGATCTCCATGCCATAAGACCCTGCGCTACTTGAAAGTTTGTCTGTCAGGTTTTGGAGCTCACTATTGCTGCCTGCCATGAGGTCAATGTCGTCTGCGAATCGAAGATTGCACAGGGATCTGCCACCAATAGAGATTGAAGTATGGTGGTCGTGGAGGGTTTCCTGCATGATCTTCTCCAGGAATATGTTGAAAAGGACAGGAGAGAGCAGGCATCCTTGACGGACACCGATCGTCGTCCTGAAGAACTCGCCTGACTGATTGTTAAGTAGAACCGCGCTGCAGGCGTTCTTGTAAAGCGCTTCTATCATTTGGATCAGTCCCTCCTCTATGTTGAACGATCTCATGACTTGCCAGAGTCCGTCGTGCCAGACGCGATCAAATGCTTTCCTGAAATCAATGAAGTTGTGGTAGAGTTCGCGCTGATGCTGCAGATGTTTCTCGATCAGGACGCGGCAGTTGAAAATCTGCTCTACAGTGCTTCTTCCAACTCTGAAGCCAGCCTGTTCTTCTGCCAGCAGTTCCTCGGCGAAAGTTTTGAGGCGGTTGAGAATGATTCTGAGCATTACTTTGCTAGGGTGACTAATCAGACTGATAGTTCTGTAGTTCTGGCACTGTTTCAGGTTTCCTTTCTTGGGGAGCGGGATCACTAGAGACTGTGTCCATTCTACTGGCCATTTCTTTTGCTCCCAGATCTTTTGACAGAGTGTAGTGAGGACCTTCGTTGTTACTTCTCCTCCATGTTTCAACAGTTCAGCAGAGCTTTTATTAGTACTTTTGCAAAACTGTTCAACCAAATTGGTGCAAAAGTATCCAATAAAACCTTTATGTGCATACTATTTTGGTTCACTAACCAAAGGTCATAGAAGATTGACAAAAAAAGTGAAAAATGCATAAATTTTGGGATAACATATGGATTTCACAAGTACAAAAGCCAATGCTTTATTTACATTAGAAATGGATCATTCATAAACACAAGCCTTAACCCATATCATACAGAGGCTAAAAGCTTCAAATTTGTACACTGCCATATATGCAAGCTACATTATAGTACTTACAGATAATGATATAGACCAGTGGCTTTAGTTCAAGGGTGGTGCCAGAATAGCTTGGCACCTAGAGGCGCCAAGCTATTCTGGCACTACCCTTGAACTATTTTAGTCAAACTTATTTCACACACTGGTGTATTCCAAATGATAAGGGTTTTAAGCACTTTGCCATTCTTTTTGAAAAAGATGAGTCACCCACCCAGGACTGAAGACTGTCACCCATGCATGCATACATGTTTGTTTCTCAGACAGAGGTGGTCATTCTATTTATGAAACAGTATAAAATATCTTACCTCAATACAAAAAGGCGTCAGCTCCTTGTGTGCACGTGGTTGTACATACTGATGGAACACACTCTCCACAGTCAGTGTTCTCCAGTTGAACTTCAGCACTGGAAACTCAATTACCTCCTGGTGGAGTAAACACTATAGGTCAGTCTCAGTATATCTGGGAGCCAGAGTCTGACGACATTATTTGCCTGCATGTGACATTACATGAGAGCAAAGGAAAGAAGGAAAGTAGAAATAAAAAAATAGGTCTCTTAACCCTTTTTCATTTTGATAGTGATACACTCCTGCCCTAAATAAATTTGACAGATATAGTTCACAAGAGTGATGCCAGAATAGCTTGTCGCCAGAGACACCAAGCTACTCTGGCACCACCCTTGAACTATAATGGTTGATCTATCTTGTAATCTGTAATGTAATCTTCACAGAACCATAAGCAATCAGCCTCAGGATGTAATGGGTTGAAGACTGTTTGTCCAGACTGACCTTTTCACACAGCGATGTCAGACAACAGAGTGATAAAAACACCACCAGACAGTCTTGTCTTTGTAAATCGTTAGATCAAGAAGCCTGTTCTGAGTGGTATGTCAGATAAGTGTCTTCTACAGAATAAAATGTGTTTTACAGGTTCTCTTTTTTTTTAAAAAACTGTGTCACTATATATGTGTCATGTATGTCAGATCCACATTTTGCGCATTTGTAAGACTGTGCAAAAATGTGGATCTCACATAATACAAGCTGCTGAGCAATTTATAAACATCCCTGAGCAGTTAATGAATTATTTGTAGAAGTGAATCAAGACAAATGACAAATTATATCTCTTGGTCGCATCGCAGCTGTCATGTATGTACCAGAGGCTATGCCTCTCATGTACTCATGCAACATCTCAATGTAAACAAAAGCCATAATTTTGTCATGGATCTAAAAACTAATAATGTGAGGAAAAACATTAAAGGTTCTGAAACCTTTTGCTCATATGGACATTTTACTCATGAGCCTGAAAACTGTCTGTGATATAACCATTTAGCCCCGTCACCCTAATGCAGGAGATAGATCGACTGTGATAATTCAAGGGTAGTGCCAGATTAGCTTGGCACCATCAGGTTCCAAGCTACTCTGGCACTAGCCTTGAATTATCATGGTTGATCCACCACCTGGAACTGTTACATAGTTGTTAACCCATATGATACGGAGGCTAAAAGCTTCAAATTTGTACACTGCCATATGCAAACTACATTATAGTACTTACAGATAAGGATATAGACCAATGGCTTTAGTTCAAGGGTGATGCCAAAATAGCTTGGCGCCTAAAAGCGCCAAGCTATTCTGGCACTACCCTTGAACTATTTTAGTCAAACTTATTTCACACACTGGTGTATTCCATTTGATAAGGGTTAAGTGACACCACAAAAATTTGAGAAATGTTGCCTTTGGTTAATTCAATCCAATTCTGATTTACCGGTGCCCTTAATACTGGGGCTAACCTGTACGTATGCATTATTAGTCTCAGCAATGTGAAAAACAAATATATGCAATATGAAATCAGGTTTAAGCTTAGCTAACATGTAATGCATTCAAGATATAACCAATACAAAGAACTACCTGGTAGATTAACCCATTTAACTCTATGGCTGCATTTCTCACATTTTGGAAGCGTTACCTAACTAACAACTATGTACCAGCTGCAGATGGACTGACATAATTCAAGGATAGTGCCAGATTAGCTATAGGTGCCTTTATGCACCATGCTAATCTGGCACTATCTGTGAATTACCTTGGTCAATCTATCGCTTGCTGTAGGGTGTCAGGGCTAAGTAGGTTAATAACAAGGTAAACTGATACAAATGTGTTTGCACACAGGTATAACTGATTTAACAACAAATCCATATCAAGTGGTAGATTAATGATAATGTAAACATTAAAATACCAATACAAATGTGGCTGCACAAAGGTAAATGATATTGTTCACCAAGATTTCTATCACTCTTTTAAAGAAATTAATACTCTCAGGGGAAAAATATTATTTGGCATTTAATGTGAACGGAAACGTTGCACGGTACGTTAATTGATCATGATCAATATTTAAAACAAAAATTTGATGGTGATGACAGAAGAATGCCCAAACGGTTGTACTAAATCTAGAAGTACCGGTGTGTATTGGTCTTTTGCTGTGACTGGATCCATACGTACGGGCAATTAATTTTCACTTTCAAAGGTACGTCATGTTTAACACATGCACTGCGAATTAATTGTCACTTTAGAATGTATGAGCTGGCACTTTGCTTGTTGTTAAAACTAAAGCTATCAATGGTTGCTGTCCAGCCAGTTTTACACACTAATAAATGATAAATTAAATAATTACCTGTGGATTTATCTCCTTCTCTTCGTCACATGTTGCTTCAAAGTCTAACACCAGAAAATAATCAAATCTCTGCTCTTTTACTTTGAGAGCGGGTGACCCTACAGTTGTCATTCTGTGTGAGTAGAAACGTCGTCCGCTTGTGTTGAAAGCGTGAGCAGTAAACTTACCTAAATAAGCCGCGTTTTTGATTTTTGTGCAAGAGATACGAAACAGAAAGTGGAACGGGGTTGCCATGTCCGCTAAATAAAATAAAAAATTCCCCGGATAGTGAAATCAACTTCCGGGTCAAATCACGTGATCAATATGCTTTCGATTATCACGGTCCGTCGCAGTAATTTGCTTTCTGTTCCGTCATTTGGGTAACTTCCATCTGACGGTTTCTGTTGTCATGATTCATAAGTGAGTTATCCAGTCTAAGTGTAGGGTAACAGCGGAATGGTAACTTTACTACAACGAAACCACGTCCTCCGAAAGAGGGCGCCTGCTGGAATCTGCGAAGATGGCGTCAACATCGACCAGGTTTTGGCTGATTAACTTCGTAAACATCCACACAGCCAGCTTCTGCCAGGGCTGGGCGGTGTACTGAAAGCTTCACCCGAACGGTATCTCTGGAAGTAAGTCATGTAATGACAGTTAAGACACACACCTTATGTATTATGTTTAGACAGCCAGTTGAGCAATGGTGAGGTGACAGGGTGCTTTTTTAGAACAGCAGGATCATATAATAAGGGGTCCCAGTACAGGCAGGCCTCGTTTATGCTTGACATTAGTATCCTTTTGACACATTAAAGCTTTCGATGATTTATACATGTTAGTAGAATTCGCCTTTTAGCATCTGTTTCCTCTCTGGCTTTAAATTGTGTGCTTTAAATTGAATGTGACTGTTAGTAACAAGTTAGTGCCATGTCACATTGTCAGTCATAGTAATTGGAAATGGCATGGGACACGTTGATTGCTTGGCATGAAAGGTTAGGAAGGTTGCTCAGAAGTTATCTGGCAGAAAGCCAGTCTAATCTGCCTCAGTTTTAGCATGTGCCAAATAATAACACAATTAGAATGTAGATGCTTCAGAGTTTTTCATCATAATTTATATGAACCAATTCATATGACACAATGTGACCTTTTAAATACCTCTTTTGGCTTGCTCCCTACTGATCTGACATTATACAATGATGTCATGTATTCTTTGTGCCAGGTACAAAAAAGAACCAACCAAGCATGGATTTTGTTGACCTTGACAAAGTCTTGGATCAGTTTGAAGAAGAAGGTATGGGGCATCAATGTAATTGTAAACTGTTGAACATCCTTAAGTTGAAAACAAAGATACTGGAGCTGATAAGTGAATATCACCAATTGCTTTCTTATTTTATTGTGTGGCTTTGCAATTAGTCATGAAGAGAAACAATTGCTAAACTTGGCATCTTTTTTGCTATTGCATTTCTCTGTTGCATTTCCATTGCATTTTTGTCGTTGTCTAATTCTGCCAAGTTTGATTTCTAACCATTAATCATTTTATGTGTGTTGGAGGTGAGTGCATACTGTTGCTTGATTAGACTTTACATCTACTGAGAAACTAACAAATACATAATCAGTAGTCTTCACCTTATAAAAATGACATGCGACTAGCAGTTTGAAGGGGGTTATTTGGAGATTGTGTCAGTGCAGTCTATTACAGGTCAACCTCAATACAGTGGAGTCCGCTTAACACAAATTTCTGGGGACGGGGAAAATTAGTTCATGTAAAACATATTTCGTGTTAACCGATTTAAGACTCAAACTTGTTCACGGTCTGAAACAAGAGAGTGTGTGGGAGATGTGCATCTGAGTGTTCCCTGCCCTGCATAGTATCATACTTTACCTGCTTACTCTCATCTCAGTATGACAACAATTGACCACATGCGTACAGCTTGTGAATTTAATGTACAATCCATCAGGAAAACAACAACAACAATACATGTGATAAAACTGCTCTGTAACCATTAGACTAGAGTGTAGGAACTAGTGTGCTATTTTTAGCCATTTGCCAGTGTTTATGGGCAGTGCTATGAACGCTTGGTGTTGATCAGTGTCACGATCCTTGGAACTGCTGTTTTCACCCTCTGTAGCACTTTGCATCTTTTGCTTACAAATCAGAGCTGTATGTGTTTTATCACCCTCGTATTGGAGAATGAAAAATCAAGCACAAAAAATAACTGACTGTGAGTGTTAATGAATGAGTACACATCCAAGATGGCAGAATACAGAAACACCATGAGTTTCTATCAGTTGAGATGGCAGTTCCCCCATCTCGCTCACTCTCGTGGCACATCACATGGTCAGTCTTTGTCTTTGGTTGAATAAAGAATGGGAAAGGAAGAATCTCATCTAGACTAAATCGCTATGTTTACCACCGACCGATTATTTTCAGAAACACTGGCTTTATTTTTTTAAAAATGTGCAGCCCTCCCATCCCTCCTCTCTCCCTCACCCACCACTACTACCCCCCTCCCTCTTGCTAGGCAGTGTGTGTACGGAACCTGCGGCAGATGTGTGTCCATCAACGTCCTCCGTCACTTGTGTACCGATACACATGAGCGCACATGTTGAGCACTTGAAAACAGTTGATAGCCTTGGCCATCATTGATGCAGATCAGACCGAGGTGTGAAAGCTAACATGCGGTCATTCAGACATATTAGCTATTGCATAACAGAATTCGCTAGTGGTACTTCTGTAAACAAAGCTTCCGCGTGCAGGTACACGGAGGACGGCATCGTCTCAGTCCTTGAGATGGTTGTTCGTGTTAAACAGGTGAAAATACTATAAACCATCCATTGGGGAAACAAAATCATCTTCGTGTTAAGGACAAATTTCATGTTAGCCATGAAATTTTAATAGAGCCGGGAATTCAGAAACGTTTCGTGTTAACCAAAAATTCATGTAAAGTGTGTTCATGTTAACTGGACTCGACTGTATTATGTGCCCTGTAATATATAAACTGTAAATGATCCCAGCTGGATACCCAATAAACTAAAGGTCCTCAGACAGACGTCGGCCTTGGTTGCCCTGGACATGGAGGGCTTTTTGGATCATGGAATTTTTGTCACAAGCCTATTCAAATTTAGCACTACATTAACCCTTTGGGAGTTGGGAGCAGTTTTGGTCATGGTGATTACTGCAAGAATCATAGTGACAAAAACTGCTACTGACACCCAAAGGGTTGATAAATAATGCGGTCTGACATTGTTGCTCCCAGATATCTTGATGTACTGCGACTGACCCGTATATCTGTGTGCAGAGAAGGCGGCAGGGGAGCTGCAACCAGGCCAAGAGACAACACCTAGTGGTTACGCTGAATACCTTGCCAGCCACCAGGACCTGCCATGGGAAGCACTGTCCTTTGCCGACCCGTCTGAGTCAGCCAATCTCAAACAGCTACATGGCCACCTGAACTCCCACTCCATCGCATACGATGATCCATACGACAACTTTGCTGTGGAGCAGCATCCAATAGTTCCAAGAGACGGTCAGGGTGTGTTTCCAAGAGGCAAGTCTGTAGACATCACCAGCAGCCTCTATGCAAAGAACAGCATTCATTCAGACTACTATTCACACCATTCACACAACGGAGTAGGGTACAATGTGACAGGCTCAAGTCAACCCCTGAATGAAGAAGAGGAGCTGAGCAAAGTGAAACTAAAACAGCAGATGATAGAAGCATATCTGCCTCTTCAGCAAAAGTCAAATGGCTTTGAGTATGACCAGGTGATCAGGTCAGCAGAGACTAATGGGTCGCTGGATACACCCAGCAAGGGGAAGGGTAGGGAGGAAGGAGAGAGGCGAGGGCTGATTGCCTCACAGCCTGCCAGCATTCAGACAGATGTTCTCACCCCAAGGAGTGAACAAGAGCTGTGGTCTGGTCCTTTTCCCAAGTCAGACATTCTGGTAGTAGGGCATGAAGACAATTCATCTCCTAGATACACCAGCAGAGACAGAACAGATGAACTTACTGAGCGCAAAGAAGTGCAAAATGGGACATATATCTATGCAGCTGCCTCCAGCATTGAACACAAAAATGAGGACAGTGTTGACTCTTCAGTCTTTCCAGTGCACACAGATATTGGTGAGCCAGGTGCTGGGGAGCATGATCCAAGCAACACCATGGAATCAACAACCAAAGAATCACAACGAAAACAGCCTGGTAGTGATAGAGCTGTAATGATCCAAAATTTTGACGAGGATGTTGCCAGCATTGCAGAATCACCAGACGACGTGTCTGTTGACCTGTGTGAGAGGAAAGTGAAACCTGAGTGTGACAACGTGACTGAGAATGGTGCAGACAAGCAGGCAGCTACAGAGAATAGTACTGTAGCTTCTGAGAATGGCACTGTAGGGTTTGATGAGGAGGAGTGTGAGATGGACAGCGATGCGATTGACGCGTACTTGCAGGACATGGATAAGTCAGACAGTGGCTGTGAAGAGGGCATGAATGGAGAGACTGCTCTTTCAGCAGAAGATGCTGTGGATACTTCCCAAAACAAGTTTGATCAAGTTTCTTCACAAAGCGTGAGTACATTGAACATTTCTAATTGCCACCCAGCAGCATCCACAGAGGAAGACATGGAAACTCAGGGTGAGTGTGATCCTGCGAGTGGTTTGACAAATAGGTTTGTTATGGACAGAAACACCCCAAATGTCTCACAGCCTCAGGGTGGGGTTCCCCAGGTGATGGATACTGATAAGGAGCAGGAGTCTGTCAGTAAGCCAGGTGACCATCCCGACACAAGTGACAACAATAACTGCAGTGCGGCCGGTCCTGATCTTGTGGCGGACACACGCCTTGTCACAGCAGCCAGCATACACCCACAGCCCAAAGAACAGACGCAGCTCATGGATGTGGGTGACACGTCACAGGGGGGGTTTGAGCCAAAACAGGGGGCAACATTGTCATTGGATTTTCCCATCACTGGCGCAGGGTCGGAGTTGAGCACGCTGATGAAGGGGCGGTTGGAGATAGAGAGTTTGCTGGATGAGGCTGTGGCCGCCCGACTGGCACAGAAACACGCCGAGTCGAGAGTGAACATCAACACTCCTCCTGGGGTGCTTCACGTGCCAAATACGCTGACTGCACCTGTAGTGGGTTCTCAGCCTGCAGAGTCATTAAGTACAGTATTAGATGTGCCAGGTGTGCAGGATGTGGGCAAGGACCTTGGTTCTAGTCTGCCAAACACACTGGGAAGCAGCTCATCTCCCACCCTGGGCATCGGGGCCAGACCAAAAGATCCCAGTCAGATGAAAAAGAATCGTCCCAACAGTCTGCTGGGGCTGTCAAAAATCTCTCTAGGCACACCTTTCAGTCCACCTCCTCAACCTGCAGACAGTCTTGTCCCCGGACAACAGCAGACCATGGAGGAGGGAGGGAGGCCTCCATTTGGGATGCATTCTGTGGACCCTGTTAATAACTCAGACCCACAGGTTCGGCAGTTTTATTCAGAAGCTAGGCATCTTGGTGCTCCTCCACCAGTGGTGAGTGTACCTGCACCAGACAGTAGTGCACCTGCACCAGGCTCAGTTGGGGCTGTGCAGGCTTCTGACCTTGAGGTGCCAGTCATGCGTCGGCCAGATGCTGGCTATGCTGGTGATGTGGGGGAGGGGGTGGAGGCCAGTGCCAGTGGCCAGCGTCCACGGTCTTGGAGCCCGTCATCAATGGCCTCCCCCCAATCCCAGAGAATGAAGCGGCCCACCAGCCTCAACCTGCCTGTGCGACAGGACCTTGGTCACATGGGGAGTGTGTCGCCAGATGGGGACGGTCCTCGCACACGGAGGGCTGAGGTTCTGCAAGACATGGGCGAACATGAAGACACGGGGTCTACAGGTGAGCAGCTTGCAGCACAATCCCCTTGTACTGTGGTACTGGTGGCTTCATGCACAAGGGGATTAACCAATTTATTCCAGATGCACTGCAGCCGGAGGTGAATCAACCATGATAATTCAAAGATAGTGCCAGATTAGCTTGGCTGCAAGCTGATCTGGCAATACCTTTGAATTATCATGGTTGATCCATCACAAGTGCAACAAGTACATAGTCATAGGGTGACAGAATTGGGGAAATGCGGCTGTGGGGTTAGATGTTTAACCCTTTTAGCCCCAAGGTCCCATTCTAAAATTTTGGAGGTGCCAAGCTCATCTGGCACTACCCTTGAATTATCATTGTCAATCCATCTCCTGCTGCAGGGTCCTGGCACTGAACAGGTTAATCACTATATCAGTATATAACTTGCACAGCAAAAACACCACCAAATCCATCAGTCTAAACTAACACATTTTGAAAAACGAAGGCTGAGGTTAGCCGAAGGACTTTTTGTTCACAGGACATCCACTTAATAGCCAAAGATCTGTTTGTCACTTTGTGTTATGTCCACTTTATAACTGCTTACACAGTAGGTGGGTGCATACCAAGGCTTATCTGTGTGGGTTTCTTTTTCCTTACAGAAGATGATAGCATGGTTGTGGGGGATGCAGATGGAGGCAGCAGTGGGGGGACTGACTCTGTGGAGGAGGAGGGGGCAGCGGCTGCTGTGGAGATGCAGCTTGACAACCCTCCCCACTCCATCCTGCACATGAACCTGGGCAAAGTCGCCCCTGCCTGGGTTCCAGATGCGGATGCTCCGGCATGCATGGAGTGCGCATCCCGCTTCACATTCACCAAGAGAAGGCACCACTGCCGTGCCTGTGGCAAGGTGAGGTTACTACAAGTGCTACTTTGGGTGTCGGTAACGTAGGATTTTCAGGTACTGTGGCCATTTATGTAATTATGACACAAAAGAAAAGCGTATTTGGTGACTTTTTGGAATGGTCAAGGTCAGAAAAGGTCTGATAAATTGTATGGATTGGTCATGCACTTGAGCCATGAGGGCTTTGCTGTTCTTCTTGTCACAGTTATTTTTTTCAGGAATTGTCTTGACAGAAGGTGATACTGACAGGCAAAGGTTTTAGTTTGGTGCCGGTTACTTGCAACCTCAGGGCTCGATGTGATAATTTTGTACCGTTTAACTCTTTAATTCCAAAAACTAAATGACTTACAATCTGTGGAATGGAAGTCATTTAGTTCTTGGAGTTTAATAGTTAAACGTCTTTATTTCCTGTACAGTCATGATCTTTAAAAATGCAACAAAACAATTGTTACATCAGAACCCTAGCTATCCAATGAACACAGATGCAAAATAAGGCAAGCAAAAGGCCTAGAACCCATTAGTCCCCATGAATGTTGGGGCTCATGAGGTTCTCTGCCTCTTACAGTTGGGTGGATTTGTCTGCATCCCGGCAGTTAACTGGTTAACTCATTCAGCCCCGAGTCCCTACAGCAGGAATTCAGGGGTAACGCAGATTAGCTTGGTGCCTTCAGGCGCCAAGCTAATCTTTAGCTACCCTTGAATTATCATGGTCAATCCATCTCCTGCAACCGGTACAGTCATCAGGCAACACCTCCAAAATTTGACAAATAGGACCTTGGGGCTTAAAGGGTTAAGGGGGTAACTGAATGGCTGCTTCGGCATGGAGAATATATTTCACTTGTTTTGTTGCTATGTTGTTCCGCCTGACCTGCTGCTGTGTTCACTAAGCATAGACATGTTTGGTTTCTTTGTCTCCGCAGGTATTCTGCTCCACCTGCTGTAACCTGAAGAGTCGCCTAGCTTACCAGGAGAACAAGGAAGGGCGTGTCTGCATCGCTTGTCACCAGCTTCTTGCCACAGGTAACATCCCCTCTTACCTTCCACCCCCCTTATCCTATCCCCCTGCTCCTTTCCTTGCACCTTCGTATCCTTACCAACCTCCTCTCCCGTAATGGTATTAGATGAGGGCTTAGCATGTTCTCTGTGCCACAGATAGACCTGATAATTCATTTATTTTCTCAAAATCTTTACCGATGGCATTACTACTAGGAAGGTTCGCTTAGCATACCAATTTTAGCCCCAAAACCTCGTGTACACCACAACCATGGAGGTGACTCTAGGGAATCGTTACCAAGATACCCTGAGTAGCCTCTCCTGCCTTCCTATCCGGTTTTGTGATCACCGTTTCCCGCCAGTCTCTTCGCTTAGCTTCACCTGACTGGCCGTGTGCATCTTGCGTGCTCCCACTGTGTATGGTGAACCTTTGTGAACTTGGCTTACGTTGGATTTACGTTGGATATTCTTTGGACGTGTGGTGTTGGGTCCTTTGGATTACCTACGGACTTCTGTGGATTTACTTGGTGGTTGGTCTCTGTGGGATTACCGGGCTCGGGACATGACAAGGTAAAGCTTTGGTTACTGCCTCAGCTAGCGAATTAACGGGCAGCAGCATTGACCGGATACTATGTACCCGGCCGACGGGGAGCTCGAACCCTCGGCCTTTGTCTTGTGTTGCAGTACTCAGGTGAGGACCTGCACCAGGTGTGGCAAGTTCCAGTGGCCTAGTGATGCTCGTGATATTTGCCTACCCTGCTCAGGCTGCTCCTCCAGTCGGACATGCAACAAATGCACGACGTGGGAGGAGCGATGGTACAGCTTTGGGCGTTTTACCGGAGAGAGAGACCAGCATGCAACCCTGCAGCAACGGCAGCCTTGAAAGTATCGCAGAGAAGGGCCACCTCGGACAGAGCTGCTCTGCCTCTAGCGTAATAGACTCCAAAAGCAGCTGACGGGACTTGCCCCCCTGTCAAGCTCAGGCACCAAGAGCTCCACCCCGCCTTTCGGCCTGGGATATGCCATGACAAGATTCATCCCCTAAGGATATGCTGGCATCAGGAGCTCGGTCCCCCCCGCAAGGAGAAAGTTGGGCCTCTCGCATGCCCACCAGGAAAACGGAGAGCCCAGGCAGCAGAAGCGGGGGACCACTCCTCTGAGACGTTAGTGCCCGCCAGCCTTGGGCCGGACCAGCACCTATACCGGTCCGCACCCAGCATGCGCCTCTCAGAGCGGGACAGGAATTTAAGCGCCGACCGGACAGGCCACGAACACAGACTTCGGGGTCCCGAGACAGAGAACTGAGCCACAGACGAGATGAGGTTCTCAGTCAGGGCAAATCAACTGAGACCGAAGCCCACCACGGAGAGAAGGGAAGCTTGGTCAGTCATTACAGCGAAGGAGACGTGGTTCCTCATCGAGTTTGGGCCCCCGGAGCACCACTCCCCCGCCCTAGGGGCATAGAGAGGGACACCCAGTGGCCTCGGTCCCCACGGCACTCGGGGATGGACACTACACGATCACGCTACAGATACTGCACGCGAGGAGTCGTCTCCTCTTCCCGCACCTCCTCACCGGACAAGCTCTGGCGCGTCGCAGCAGTGACCTCTTCACGACACTGGACCTTGGAGGCACCCGCCAGGAGCAGCCGATCGTCCGGCCGGACCTTTAGGGAACGATCTACCTCGAGGACACGGCGGCCTCAATGTCAGTGTCGGGACCACTCGGATAGCAGTCGCAGGATGGACTCGGCCTTCTTTCGGCACCGGCCCAGCCTCTGCCAGCGGTCCGCTATGGTTCAAGGGAACAGACTGTCCCCGGTGTCTACTCTTCGGTCAGTGCGCAGACTTACAGCTTCTCCCTCGACACGGGCCGCGTCAGACAATGATGAGGCGCTCAGTCTACACCCGGAGGACTAGGGTCAGTGTTGGACGTGGACAACATGCAACCAGCATCACCTGGCGGCATCACCTGGCAGGCGGCGTCGTCACTCTCCACCACCTCGGTTGATGCACCCCTGGCATCGCATACTCGCCACTCCTTGGACAAGGCGTCCCGGCTCACCATGTCATTCCACCCTCCGGAGTACTGCCCTCCGTCTCCGCCCCTGAAGAGGAAGGCCTCGGTGATGGTCGATGCACCGCGGCAGCCCAAGTGCTTCAAGTCGCTCCTTCAACCAGCAGGCTTCCGGGACCTAGTGGAGGCGTTCTCGGCTCACCTGCGACAGGACGGCTCAGACTTCCGATGGCCAGAGGGGATGGATATCAGCTTCCGCCAGCAGTGGTATAGAGGTCACTCCCTGTTCGGACCGACTCGGCAGACGGTGAAAGAGACAGTGAAGGAACTCTAGCCCGCCACTGCAGGATCTGTTGCTGCCCGCTTCAGTTCATCAGACCCTCCTCCTTCCGTTCTCCCAGAGGCCGCAGGGGAACACACCCCCCGCGAGGGCGCGGCCGGGCCCACTGACTTGACCCTCGCCCTCCCGCCGATTTCTGTAGGGTCGGTGGGAGGTTAGCCCTCCACAGCAGCATGTGGCATCAGCTATTTCAGGACGACCCTTGGATTCTATCGACCATCACGGAGGGCCCGAGGATCTTCTTCCAGTCTCCCCCTTTGTTGTGACACTCCCCCCCTGCGGACGTGGGTCCCGGGGCATCAGCACAAGGCAACAGCACTGCACGGCGAGGTGAGAACCCTACTCCAGAAGGAGACCACAGATGTGGTCTCGCTTCCCGACTCCCCGGCTTTCTACAGTCGGCTCTTCCTCGTCCCCAAACCCGGAGGCAAGTGGTGGCCAGTAATCGACCTGTCGGCTCTAACCAAGTACATTTCAGCCCCTCGCTTCAGAATGGAGACAGCCAGAGCTCTGAGGGTGGCGGTGCAGCCCCAGGATTTTGCCACGAGCCTCGACTTAGCGGACGCATACCTTCACGTACCCATCCATCTGGCATCGCAGCGTTACCTACGCTTCGCCTTTCCCGTGGGGTGGTGTATCAGTTTCGGGCGCTTCCTTTTGGACTAAACCTCAGCCCGTGGGTTTTCACCAGGATTATCAACTGAGTCGTCTCTAGGTTCCAACAAGCGGCCTCTAGCCCAACTTCCAATTACCTAGACGATCTGCTCCTCCGGAACCAGACGGCGAAAGCGTTGGAGGAGGACAGGGATTCCTTGCTGACTCTGCTCCGCCGACTCGGATTCCTGGTCAACAGAGGCAAGTCCGACCTTATACCGTCACGCAGGTTTATCCACCTAGGCATGGAGTTCCTGACCAACATCTACCAGGTACACCTCCCCGAAGGGTGGATACAGAAGATAGCGGAGGTGGCATGCCAAGTGTTTCGCGCCCCTCCTCGGGCGACTTGGCAACCCTTGTTCCGGTGTCGATGTTAGTCAAGTCTCATCTCCAGCGGTGGACGGACAGATCTTGGCTAGTGTGGGGGTGCCACTCTTCTCCCCTCCGCCACAGCTCTCCATCTGCACGGACGCAAGCCTCTCAGGCTGTGGAGCGCATCTGTTGCCGGATTTCGTCACAACCTCGGGCAGTTGGACAGGGGATCATGCAGGCAGACATATCAACTGGCTGGAGATGAAGGCGGTGTGGCTGGCGCTCATCGGATGTGAAGAACGACTCGCGCAACAGGAGATACTGGTGCTTTCCGACAACTCGACGGTCATGGCCTACATACAGAACCAGGGAGAAACGCGCGCACCCTCCATTTGCATCCTCGTGTACCAAGTCCTCCTGTGGTGCAGAGATCGGGGCTCCACATACTCGCAGACTCCCTCTCGCGCCGCGGCTAGCTTCTTCACACAGAGTGGTCACTGCGCCCGGATATCTTCCAGCTACTCTGCGCACACTGGTAGACGCCAATGATCGACCTATTTGCCATGAGGTGGAACAAGAAGCTGCCACTCTTTGTCTCCCCCATTCCAGATCCACAAGCCTGGGCCATAGATGCGCTCTCCATCCCGTGGGACGGACTTCAAGCGTACGCGTTCCCTCCCACAGTGCCGGTGCCAAAGGTGCTCCAGAAGCTCAGGGGCGGCAATACGATCCTGATCCTCCTGGCCCCTTTCAGCTGGACCAGGAGCTGGACCATAGACCTTTTCAGCCTCGCCACGGACCCTCCGCTGAAGCTCCCCATGCTGCAGACGATGCTGAAGCAGCCCCGGCAGCAGCCTTTTCATCCGTGCCCAGAGCGACTGCTGCTACACGCTTGGAGATTATCAGGCAGGCCCTCGCAGCAAGAGGCTTCTCGGGTGCAGCAGTGGAAGCGATCGCAGCGGCTCGCAGGTCATCTACCTGTAACATCTACGAGGGAAAATGGCGAGTAATCCAGACCTGGTGCGCAGCGGAGCCCCCACGGACCTGACTAACTCCCAATTGGCAGAGTTCTTTCTGTGGGTATTCTCCAAGCAGAACCTGGCCCCCATCACCATCCGAGGTTACCTGGCAATGGTGGCAGACACTTATCGACACTTGGGATGGCCGGACCTGGGTGCCTGCAAAGACCTCTCGGATCTGATGGCGCACTTTGACCTTCAACGTCCGGCTTCCTGCACATTGATTCCTCGCTGGGACTTGTCCTGGGTGTCTGGCTCAACTCGGAATGGTTCGAGCCTCTACCACTCACACGGCTTGGAGACCTAACCAAGAAGATCTGCTTCCTGCTCGCCCTCGCCACAGCCTCCCGTTTTAGCGAGATACACGCCTTCTCGATGCGACCCTCCTGTCTCCAACTCGGGGCCGATGGCTTGTTGCAGCTCCTCACCGACCCTATGTTTCTGGCCAAGAACCGCCTCCCAGCGACCGCGCCTCAGGTATTGACCGTCCGCTCACTCAGGGCGACAGACCAGTCCCGGGAGTTCCGTCAACAGGACCCTGTCAGGGCGCTTAAAGTATACCGGTGCAGAACTAAGCCACTAAGACAAGGGCGCTCACGACTATTCCTGCCCTTGGCTCCGGGCAGACGAGACATCTCCGCGCAGACGATCTCTTCATGGCTACGCTGGGTCGTCCGGTCGGCGTACAAAGAGCTCTCCCCAGAGCAGGCCAGGATGATGCGCATCCGGGCACATGAGGTCAGAGCAGTGGCTGCGAGCATCACCTTTGATCGCAACTGCGCAGTGAGAGACATTGTGGCTGCCGTGGGTTCGCGGGCCGAATCTACCTTCGCCCGCTTCTACCTGCGAGATCTATCCGGCCAGCGCAACAACCTGGTCCTAGTGAGGGACATCTCGGCGGCTCAGCACTCCCTTCCGGCGCCTCAGGCACCATAGGTATCGCCTAGCTAAAATTGTCGGGAGTGGGTGGTTAAGGGGGGCCTCGATAGTTAACATGCGGAGGTGCCCGGGCAGTGGTGTACCGGGGGGGTGCATAGGGGGCGGCTCTCTCCACCTATTCGCCATTCTTCCAAGTAGTAATGCCATTGGTAAAGATTTTGAGAAAATAAATGGATTTTTCTCTAAAATGTATTTATCGAAAAATGAATTTTTCAATTAAAATGCATTTTTTTTAAAAATACTTACCGATGGTATTACACTTAGGAAATGGCTCTTAGCTAGCCTAATTTTAGCCAAATTTTGGTTGTGTCCGTATAAGGGGGGTGTTGGCAGGAGTGGGGCGCCATAGACCATGCCCAACCCGAATAGCCTCCCCTTACATCCGGTACAAGATTACCCAGCATACCCCAGTTTAGTTCTTAGCGAACTGCGGCAAGCGGGGCCGGAGGGAGGGACCTTCGAGTAATACCATCGGTAAGTATTTTTCAAAAAAATGCATTTTAATTGAAAAATTCATTTGTTTTCTCAAAACACATTACCGATGGTATTACACTTAGGAAGAATCCCAAAGAGGAGGTGGGTGCCGCTATAGCGCCCCTACTGCCAACAACATTGCCCACAAACTCGCCCTCCTGCAGCACACTCCCGATAATTTTAGCTAAGATACCTGCGGCGCCTAGGGCGCCGGGAGGGAGTGTTGCGCTGCTGCGGTGTCTCCCACCAGCGAGAGGATCTGTCGCTGGGAGGAGAGGTCCCTCAGGTAGAAGCGGGCGAAAGTGGACTCCGCTCGCCATCTCATAGCCGCCACAAGTCTTTGACTGCACCGGTGCTGTCGCAGCGGAACTTGCGGCCATGGCTCTGACCTCGTGCGCCTCGATGTTCAACATGTGGCATCAGCAGGTCAACGTCCTGGAAGGCCGGGCGGATAACTCCCCGGAACCAGGAGGAGCAGGTCTGGGCTGAGATATCACGTCTACCTGTGGACAGAGGGAGAAAACAGGTGTGTACGTCCCCTGCGCCAGCTTGGTCCGGCGCAGGTACACACGGAAGACTCTCACCGGTTCCTATTGTCTGGTCTACTGAGTGGAATCTGACACTCGTACGGGCGGACAGACATAGACTGTAGGGCAGCCAAGGCGACCACGACTTGGCCCTGAAGGCTGGTACCGTTAGTAGTTGCACGGCGCCTTCCGTCCGTAACTGCCAGCCATCTGTGTGTGTGTGACAACAGCGCGTACGGATACTGACCCTGGAAGAGGTAAGGCTGCCACCGGGTTTGAAGTCTGTTCTCCCGGGTGGCGTCCAACACGCGCAGGGCGAAACAACTGTCGTCGTCATGTAGGCCGCGTCTCGTCCAGGCAGATGTTTCAGGTAGCTGTAGCATGACCCGGTCGACTGGCACTGCCAGCCACCCGGGTGTGTGGACAGCGTGCATAGTACTGAGCCTGGAGGTTGAGTCAAGGACTGCCCTGAAGCTCTCCTCCTTGAAACATCCGTCAGGCGCGTCATGTGCCGGGTTCCAACAGACGAGGTTGAGATCCCGTAAGCCCCCAAGGTAGAACTTGGTCCCTGCGCAGCACAGCTGGGCATCCAAAGCGAAGGGAGCCTCTGAAAGTGAGGTTTTGCAGCTACCCGGGTCTGATGAGCGAAATCGCCTGTAGGAGTCGGCAATCATGGTTAGATAGTCCTGAACGGTGAAAGGGGGGCCGTCCTTAGGAGATGAAAAACCACGAGGAAGCACCCTGCCAGCTGGGGCTTCGTCAAGTTCGGAAGGAAGAAGGTTGTCGTCATTCCCGTCACCCAGCGCTCGTCATCTACCCTCGCAACTCGACTGGTTGAGGGTCTGCGGGTTCTCTCGGTAGCACCCATGGCCGCCGTAGGAAGCCTCTGTGGAAGAGGGCTTGCTGCCCAATCTCCGGGTGCGCACCTACATCCACCAACCTGCAACACAAGTAATGGCGGACAACCAAGCGTATAACTCGGCATTCAATCTCGATGGCGAGCAGTGAAGTTGGAAGATCTGGCCACAGCGACGCCTCCCCGCGCGGCAGGCCTCCCGCGCACTAGCCTCTCCCAATTACGGCGTCCTTCTCCAAGCAGAAGAGGTGTCAGGTTGAACGGTGATCCCCTAGCAAGTCATCCGTCCGAAGAGAGCTGAAGAAGGTACTGAGAGTCCCTCCTACACTGCCCTGCTCCCGTCTACTGGGAGTCCCACTCGAACAGGACGACCACGCACTCCATCTTCGACGGAATCCCCGCGAAGAAAACACGTAGTACCTGTCCCGTAGCGTAGGCCCTCTAGTCGACAGCGAAGTGGGCATGATCCCAGCCTACCGCCCGGCTTGCCAACTGGTTACGACTTCGAAAACTCGAGTTGTCCCAGGTCCTGGAGACGCACCGCTGCTCTCAGGTCTTTGTCTGGCATCTGCCAAGATGACGAGGCACTTGTGTAGAGTCGAAGGACGAAGATCGTGCTCCAATCCACCGTCTAGTGTAAGAGCTGCGTCGACCATACTGCCACAGGCCCGAGCGCAACGACCTCTCAGGAACTAATTCCTGCCAAATTGTCCCGTCTAACTCCCGGTACTTGTGCCCCCGGCCGCAGGATCCACAGCGCCGAATGGGTAACTTCACAAAGGCACAACCGAGGGCAAGTCCATCCGCTCCGGTCCGGCGCCGCAGCCTGCCGGAACTCCAAGTCGCCTCCACCCAGGGAAGCGAACGTCTCCGCTAGGTCCCGAAGCTGTCGTCTAAGGAGGCGAGAAGGGTGCATGGTCACCGCTGACTACGGCCAGGCCCAAGCGAAGAGTAGCACCCCGTCGTGAGAATGATGCGACTAGCAGCAACTGATCTCAGCCGGAGCTAAATCTGAACTGTGTGCATACCCCCGATGAAGACGGCGCCCGCCGTGAAGACTGTCGGACCAGTCCTCCACCCGCGCTGACCTCTATTCCTCGCTCGCCTGGAGTATGCTGCCACGGACATTCACAGTACTGTGCCGTTGGCGTCACAACGTCGCCTCCGTCTCTCGGATGTAAGTCACCCAATCCGGTGCAGCAGACGAACCGCGCCTCCGCGGAAGAGGGGTCCCTGCCAATCGCGTCTGACGGTCCCCAGTGTTCTAAGAAGACTGCTACATCCGGCGGTGCAAGCAGCGTGAATCAGCTGAGCAACAGTCCTTGTAAGCCTCCTTGTCGGACTGCCCAGGGGGCCAAGAAGTTCTCCACTGCGCGGTGCCCTGCGTGGCTGACTCTCCCACTCGGTCGCGCGTAATCGTTAGGACGGACGCCGCAACCGTCGGCAGCGGAAGAAGTAGGATCAAGCTGAAGCCACCAGCGCCTCCCCCGGCGCCCTGAAGTGGAGACAGAAGCCGACCAGGAGGGGAAGGGACTTGAAATGCTTGGACACGATGAGGGGACCTGCTCGTCCCAGGCCCGAGTAGACTCTCCTGAAATCCCCGCAGTAGACGGCGATCGCAAGACCTCTCGGAACTGCGAGCGTAGCGACGTAGAGAAGCTATCCTCGTCCAGCCACAGCGAATGACGTCCTCTGGCGTCCAGCGGGAACCGTCTGTCCCGCACGCAGGAGAAGGGAAGTCCAACCCCTCCGAAGTCCGGGGAACTCCGGCCGGCGGCGATCCAACGAAGGCGGACCCCGCACTTGGAAGGAACAACGTAGTCTCAGGGGGCCGCTCCCCCGAACGGTGGCGATAATTCGGAGCGCCTGTCTTTCCCTTGCGTAGCGCGCCAAGGAACTGGGACGTCGTCTCCTGTTCCTCTCCTACCCCTGGTTTCTGTGAGGTGAGCACCTGCTTCCGAAGGGGAACTGAAGATCGTGAGCGAATGCCGGAACCCGGATCCCATCGTGAGGTCGTCTCTTCTGCACTGCATCTAGAGCGGCTCTCGTCTGCATGGTCGGGGCGAGGCGTGGCCCAACATCACTGAGCCGGGATCTTGTAGTGCGAAGTGTAGCGGTCCTGTAGCCCTTGCGGTCGCCACAAGCCATAGAAAGCCGGTGAATAGCCCGGGCGAGGGCGCCCAACCTAATAATAACAAAAAATAAATTAATCAATGCTTAATGCATGAGTACTATTTGATTGTAATTGCCCTTAAGGGATAATCAAGTTATTTAATTAAATTAAAATATGAGAGACAGAATACCCCTCTGTTTTCTCGTCTCCATTTCCGAACTAAGTAATCGGTTTAGAGGTTCCAGGAATCCAACCTTCTAAGGATAAGAGGTGTTGCGGCCCAGCGGCCTGGCGAACCACTGAGCCGCTGGGAAGGCAGCCTTTTAACCCCCGTGTCGCACCCCGATAAACGTACATACTCATACGTGTTCGCTACCGCACCAACATGCTCTCACAGACACTAGTCACTGTCCTGAGAAGCCGAGCAGTTGCTACTGCATGTCCTGTTTATGAATTGTCGTCTGGCCCGGGACTGGAAGCGTCGTAGGTTCGGTAGCCGACGCCAGCCCTCCGCAGTCAGCGACTACAAGCTCACTGGGCCGGGACGCCTAGGTCACTGCCGTTGACATGGGTCCCACCTTGTTGCTCTGTCCACCTGTTGCTAGTCCACTCTGGCCTGCGGAAGGACAGTGGAGCGGGCAACTCTCGAGGCCGGGTCCCGTGAGAGTACGGGTACAGGGCCGGCGGAAGAATCATTGGTTTAGCCATTCAAGTAGAGGTTGTCAGGTACCTCTCCTGCTGACCAGAGTCCAGAACAAGGTATCGTGTGCGTTACTGGTCCGGGACAACGTCACTGACACTGACTTGGGTCCCACCTTATTACTCTTGGGCGTCTCTGTCCGGCGATCTCTGATAGACGTCATACTCTCTCTGTGGGACAGCAAGTCACTGCTTCTGACTTGGGTCCCCTTTGTGACTCTTGGGCGGCTCTGATAGACGCCGAACGCTCTCTGAGTGACAACTTGCCGACCCGTTTACCCCCTGGGTGCAGTCAGTGTATTTTGAACTGACTAATAGTGTACTTTGGACTCACATGTGTATTTATGCACAAGCCAGTGAGTTGTCAGTTTCTCCAAAATGTGTATTTTGTGTATAAACGTGTATATGTATGTGTACCCCAAAGCAAAATTGTGTACTTCAATACGCCGAATGTGTATGGTAAACAGGTCTGATACAACCAAGCCACTAAGGTAGCAACCCAATTTAGTAATATTTTAGGTAAATACTCCTTGTCAATAGACAAACAACAGAGAATCAGCCACTACTTATCTCTTTTGTAGAAGGGATGTGGCAACCAAGCCACTGCTTCCGTGTCCACGATCCCCGATAGGCGTCGCACGCTCTCTGTGGGACAGCAAGGCCACTGCTTGTGCCTTGGGTCCCACCTTGTAACTGTCAGGCGTCCCTGCCCGGTATCTGATAGGCGTGGAACGCTCTCTGTGGGGCAACAAAGCCACTACTCTGACTTGGGTCCCACCTTGTCACTGCCAGGTGTCACTGCCTGGCGATCTGATAGGCGTGGTACGCTCTCTGTGGGACAACGAAGTCCCTGCTTCTGACTTGGGTCCCACCTTGTTAGCTCGGACATCAGTGCCCGGCGATCTCTGATAGACGTCGTACGCTCTGTGTGGGACAACGAAGTCCCCGCTTCTGACTTGGGTTCCACCTTGTTAATCTCGGACATCAGTGCCCGGCGATCTCTGATAGGCGTCGTACGCTCTCTGTGGGACAACGAAGTCCCTTTGTAACCTCCAGACTTCTCTGACAGGCGCTCTCTGGCAGGCTTTGTACGTTCTCCGTGGGGCAACAAAGTCTCTGTTCCGGACTTGGCACCCACCTTCTTACATTCGGTCGTCTCTGCCAGGTTACTACTGCCAGGCCTGGAATGGTCTCTGCGGGACAACGAAGTCCCTATTATTGACATGGGTCCCACCTTCGGACCTCCGGTCGTCTCAGTCAGGTTACTTCTGCTAGGCCTGGAATGGTCTCTGCGGGACAACGAAGTCCCTATTACTGACATGGGTCCCACCTTCGGACCTCCGGTCGTCTCAGTCAAGTTACTTCTGCTAGGCCTGGAATGGTCTCTGCGGGACAACGAAGTCCCTATTACTGACATGGGTCCCACCTTCGGACCTCCGGTCATCTCAGTCAGGTTACTTCTGCTAGGCCTGGAATGGTCTCTGCGGGACAACGAAGTCCCTGTTACTGACGGTTCTCTCCTTATCGTTGGTCGTCACGGTCGGCCGGTCTTGTATAGGCCTCGGACGTTCCCTGCAGTAAAAGCGCCACAGGTCTGACCACTCTTCCTCCGGCCATGAGGCGCAGACATCACAGGTATGGGTTGAATCACAACCGGAGCAGGGTAGGCAAAACTCGTGTTCGTCCGAGGGCCATTGGAAATCACGACACCTCGTGCAGGTCCGAACCTTGTATCTGTCCATGTCAGGAAAGGAGTCAACCCACGTCTCTCCAGCGAAGCGAAGACCCCGATGCAAAGGCAGCTCGCCGATAAGTCCGACCGGCCGGCAGCAAAGTCGAAGCCGCGCTTAGGCAAGACTCAGTCCCCACTGCAAAGTTCCCGTCACCCGAATCCGCCAGGCTCGGTGAAGAAAAGGCACAGGCGAAGACTAGTAGCCGCTGAGTGCAGAAGCAAGTGCATCCAAAGTCGAAAACGACCGGTCAAATCCGAACGGAGCTCGAAGCGAACACAACCGAACTCGGCCAGCTAAGAACTAAAACTGGGGTATGCTGGGTAATCTTGTACCGGATGTAAGGGGAGGCTATTCGGGTTGGGCATGGTCTATGGCGCCCCACTCCTGCCAACACCCCCCTTATATGGACACAACCAAAATTTGGCTAAAATTAGGCTAGCTAAGAGCCATTTCCTAAGTGTAATACCATCGGTAATGTGTTTTGAGAAAACAAATACTTACCGATGGCATTACTCATATGTCCCTCCCTCCTACCCCGCTTGCCGCAGTGGTGTTAAGGCTCAGAGACTGGCAGGAAACGGTGATCGCGCCACCGGATAGGCAGGAAGGGGAGGCTACTCAAGGTCTCTTGGTAATGACTCCCTAGAGTCGCCTCCCAGGTTGTGGTGTACATGAGTTTTGGGGGCTAAAATTGGTATTCTAAGCGAACCTTCCTAGTAGTAATGCCATCGGTATGTATTTTTCAAAAAAATACATTTTAGAGAAAAATCCATATTTTCGTAACATTTAGTCATGTCGCAATTTTAAGAAAAAATTACTATTTTGTATAAAAAGTGAATAAATAAAATCCAGGTTTGCGTCTTGACATGAACAATATTTTTTTTAGTGTGAATGACGATGGTTTGCTGAGTGCTTGATGGAAAGGAGGACTGAATGTGTATTCACTAAATTCAGTGAGAAGTGTTGAAAAAAGGTCATCTGTATCAGTGTATGAGAAAATATTACTTTGGCTCATGTGCAAAGCAAAAGTGAGTCTATGTTCTGGGCCAGTGGTCGTCCGTCTGTCATCCATCTGCCATCGTCTGAGGTAAACTTTAACTTTGGCATTTTCTTGGAGACTGTTCAAGGCACAGTCTTCAAACTTGGCCCAAAGATACTTTGTGGAAACATCTAAACATACCAATTTGAGTTACTTCACTCAAAGGTCAGGGTCACAGTGAATGAGGAAATAGGTTTTAAAAAAAAACAAGACGAGGATTTCATCCCAAAGTCTACCATATTGTTTGGAGCTCAGATGCGTTTATCTTTTAGAACATTCAAAGTTGTTTATATTTTTAGGCTTATTATGCTGATCCATTTCCCTCCTCTCTAATTCAGCCTCTAATCAACAGACACGGCGCACACAAATAAAGACAGACACATGGCGCTTCCCACCATTCCCATTAGTACACTCTGTGGGCTCGTGTAGTGACAGGAATCCATCTCCTTCTACTCTAACCCACCCTCTGATCCACACAAACACTGGCACGCAGAAATAAAGACGGACACACGGCGATTCCCGCCATTTGTAAGCTCTGTGGTCTGGCATAGCATAGCTATTCTGAAGAAGAATAATAGCACGAGCAGTGAAATGACGTCACTTCAAGCTTCACGTCATGGCATCATTAGCCCCACGACGCCGTGTTTATAGTGACGACTCGATGTTATACGTCATCATCGCAGTACTAACATTTGACGTATCAGAGGATTAACTTTGTAATTTTCTTGCCGATTTTCATGCCTAGAGCTTACAGGTCACAATTTGACCTAATCCTACCCCAGGGCTGGGACAAATAGCAGGCTTATGTAAACACTGTTTATGAAAAATCATGTGGGTATTAATGAGAAGATAGTTTTTTTTCATAAAAGAAAAATTAAAGTTATGTTAGCTGTTTTACAAATAAAAAGTGGTGCAGAAAGTTGTCTGATTTTCACACCTAGGGCATACGGGTTACAATTGACCTAATCGTACCCGACAGCCAAGACAAACTGTAGGCTTTTGTAAATACTGTATATGAAAAAATCATGTGATTATTAATGAGAAGATTGGGTTTTTTCATAAAAAAGATTCAATTGTTTTAAGATTAACCCATATAATTCATGAAATTAATCCCAAAAACGTGAAAATATATTTTTTCAAAAAATATTTAATTATCACTCAAAAAGTTCTAGAGGTACAATGCTGATTAACAAACTCATTCAATATCTTCCTTTTATCTAGCTTTATGTAAAATAAAAATAAGAAATTACGGACTCCACTGTGGATTAACCGTTTTTTGTAAAAAGGCCATTTTCTCACCAATGAGCATCTTAAGACATCGAAAAAAAAGTCCCTGAGATAATTCTTTTAGGGACAATATCCTAAAATTTCAAGCTTGTCCGTCAGCAAACGCGGGCTCTAGTCGCTGTTACACACACACACGCACACACACACACGCACACACACACACACACACACACACATACGGTGCTTTGGTGCCAAAAAGACGTTCTCTAGCAAGGTTTGCATAGCTAGACATGACGTCATTGTATTCTTGTTACTTCTTTGCCAGAATTTTTGCCCTGCATGCCAAAAACGTGTGCACGCTCCGGAATGCGCTCAGACCAGCCCCATTTCAAAGCCTACTGTATTTTTTTAATACAGTAGACAAAAAATATACATATTTTGACAAAATTGATTTGTTCACAAATACTATTAACAACTTCAAACCCAGACTTGGTACAAAGATACCTGATGGTAAGACCTTTCTATATGTACTATTTTGGTTGATCTCTCGGAAAGGTCAAGGGTCACAGAGCTCAGGAAATAGGTCAACAAATAGCCATATTTTGACAAAAGATATTTTTTCTCAAATACTATTCACAACTGTAAACCCAAACTTGCTACTGAGATACCTGATGGGAAGACCTTTCTATGCACACAAATTTGGTTGATCCCTCGGAAAGATCAAGGGTCACGAGAGCTCAGGAGGTAAGTCTAAAATAGCCATATTTTGACAAAAGATGTTTTTTTCTCAAATACTATTCACAACAAACCCAAATTTGGTACAGAGATACCTGATGGTAAGACCTATCTATGCATACTAATTTGGATGACCCCTTGGAAAAGTCAAGGTCACAAGAGGTTGGCAAATGTTTGTAAAATGCTGATTTTTTTTCTAAAATTGTAGGTATTCCCAAATTTTTCAACAAAATTTGGTACAAAGATAGCTGATAATAAGACCTTTTTATGCATACTAATTTAGTCGACTCATCACAAAGGTCAAGGGTCACAGGCGGTTGACATGTGTGAAAAATGCTTACATTTTCAGAAAACATGGATTTTGCTGGTGCAGAAGCCAGCCCTTGTCACAAAGGTCACACATATGTAAATCGGTCATACACGTGAGCCATAATGGCTTTGCCTTTCATGTTTTGATCAGAATTGTAGTTTATGTCAAAGTTTTTGCAAACTTTTCAATCAAATTTGGCATGACGTTTGCTGATGGCAAGACATTTCTATGCATACTAATTTAGTCAACGCATCACAAAGTTCAAGGGTCAGGGGGGTTTGACAGATGTGTGAAAAATGCTTACATTTTGAGACATGGATTTTGCTGGTGCTGAAGTGAGCCCTTATTGTCACAAAGGTCACACATACAATGTATGTGCTTCAGTCATATACATGAGCCATAAGGTCTTTGCCTTTCTTGTTTAACCCTTATCACTCGGAATACACCAGTGTGTGAAATAAGTTTGACTAAAATAGTTCAAGGGTAGTGCCAGAATAGCTTGGCGCCTCTAGGCGCCAAGCTATTCTGGCACCACCCTTGACCTAAAGCCATTGGTCTATATCCTTATCTGTAAGTACTATAATGTAGCTTGCATATATGGCAGTGTACACATTTGAAGCTTTTAGCCTCAGTATGATAGGGGTTAATGGAAATTTTGGTAGTTTGAGGAGTTGTCAATGTCTTGTTAACCCTTTTCATCCTGATACACCCACTACTTGACATAAATTTGACTATGATAGTTCAAGAGTGGTGCCAGAATTGCTTGGTGCCTCATTCTGGTACCACCCTTGAACTAAAACGGTTGATCTGTCTTGTAATCTGTGTTGTAGCCTTTATAAGACAATAAGCAATTTTTGTTAACCACCCTCAGGAGATAATGGGTTAATCAGCTGTTACAAACTTACATGTTTGCTATTTGAGGAGTAGAACTAGAAGTGGCTGATGTGCATGCAGACTAGAGAATTAGTGGCCCGCATCCTAAGCTTTACGTATCTAACATCGTGCTGTTTCAAAACCCATCTCTGGCAGAGTTACTTTTATCTGATTAATCCTTTGGCTGTCAGTAGCGTTTTTTTTTTTTGTCAAAAACCACTACGACAATCAGATGGTTACCCCCCTTGTGCATGCAGGCATTGGTACTGAGTACAGTACTAGTATTAGTACCTGCATGCAAAAAGGAGGGAAGGGTAATAATAGTGCAGTTTTGCCACCAAAACACCTGTTTATACCATTTATCCCCTTGTGCTTGTGGTGACGGATGATAAACGCACACACAGGTCAGTCTCAGTATTAGCACTCCCACAAGTCCAATACACTGCAGTATCTGATACAATGCACAACAGGTTCTGGCTCCCTGGGGGATACCCGGTGAAGCAAGTAGTGTTTGGGTTGACGACAGCCCTTGGCTGGCCTGTGCCAGTGTGTAGCTGGGGTTGATGTCAGCTTGAGAACCTTTTGCATACCACCTGGTTTGTCTTGACAAGTCTTTAGAAATCCAGCATGCAATAACGTGATCATGAATAACACAGTCTGCCTTAACTCTTTTCATCCTGATGCAGTGTTGCTTGAAATATAGTTGACTATGATAGTTCAAGGGTAGCGCCAGAATAGCTTGGCGCATGAGGCGCCAGGCTATTCTGGCACCATCCTTGAATTAAAATCATCGATCCGTCTCCTAATCTGTAATGTACCCTTCATAGGACAAGAAGATTATTTTTGAAAATTCAGCTTTCGTGTTTTAATGGTTTAATGGAACCCAAGTTGCACCATTTAGTGTTTACTGAGACTGACCAGTACCACCACATGGTTGAGTGGGACAGATTTTCAGTGTTGCAGAGTGGCAGCTGAAACAGTTACAAAGGTGAACTTGGCTTGGAATTGAATGTAATAATTCCACATTCGCACTCAGAATGTTGTTGCTTTGTTGAACTGATAAAAGAACTGTGCATTCGTACCTCTTTCTCTTTGTATGCAGAACAGGGCTCCCAATATGCACATAATTATTCACTGAAGCAAATTTGAGCAAGTGAACATAACCCTTTAAAATCACCTTCTGTGCATCTGCTTTGCCTTGACTCATTTAGCTCTGACGCAATGCAGCAGCAGATAATTCAAGGGTAGTGCCAGATTAGCTTTGTGCCTTCAGGCACCAAGCTAATCTGGCACTACCCTTGAATTATCATGGTTGATCCATCTCCTGCAACTGCTACATAGTCGTTAGGTAACATCTCCCAAATTTAGAAATTTGTCCTTGGGTTAAAAACTGAGGGCCTGCATGACCATTTTCCAAGTTTGAAACTCTACTGGGAGAACTGTGCCTTTTCCACATCTTGCGGAAAAGCTAAGTTGATGATCATAACGCGTACATGTGTACAGTCTTCATTGGTGCAGTTAGAAGGTGTGTGTCAAAGTGCTCTTTTACACTTTTTAATTTTTGACTGTTGTTGGAGCATTTTGTCATGATTCCTGCAGGAATCATCTGGATCAAAGCTGCTACCGACGGCCAAAGAGTTAAACCTCGGATCAAAAGATTTTTGGGAGCCCAGCAGAAGGGGTGTAAAACAATAATGGCCTGGGTGGTTGCTCTCTTGTTAGCCCGTATCATTCGGAATACACCAGTGTGTGAACTAAAATATAATAGTGGTCAAAACTTAAGGGCCACTTTTTATCGCAGATGCACCGACAACACCACACAAATAATGTAACAATACTTGGAGTCAGTACTTTCCTAATTTATCCAGTAACAATTTCATTTAAGTTTTGAGTAAATCAAGCAGTTGTAACAACAGCAGTACGTTAGAATATTCACCCACCCCTCATTTGAAAAGTCACACAAGACTGCATCCCACTCTTGGTGCAGGAACTGAGTCAGCTGGGGCACGCCTTGAGGTGGGGTGTGGTTGCTGACCGCACGTTGCCCCAGCATGTCAGAGGTGCTCGATGGGAGCCAGATCAGGTGAACGAGCTGGCCACTCCATCCTCATAATGCCCCGTTGCTCAAGGTACTCATCCACCACACGGGCGCGATGAGGTCGAGCGTTGTCGTCCTGCAGAACAGCATTGTCGCCTATGGCTTAGAGAGCTGGCTGGATGAGGGGCTGCACAATCTTGTCCCGATAGCGCAGTCCAGTCAGGGTGCCTCGGATGACGTGGACGCATCCATCCGTAAATCGCTTGCCCTGGCGTCTCCAGACCCTCACCCTGCCATCATTGGACGCAGTGAACCGTGACTCGTCAGTAAACAGAACCTGAGTCCACTGGAGTCTATTCCACCTCACATGTTGACGACACCAGGCAACCCGGGCTCTGTGATAACCTGGAGTGAAGGGTGTTCTCACTGCTGCTCTGCATGAAGCCAGACCAATTTCACGCAGACGTCGGCAGACTCTGCTTCTGCTGACATTAACGTTTGCAGCTTGCTTCAGTAGACGTCCCAGATTGGTTGGCGTGACAGTTCAGTCGCGCAGAGCCCCCACACAGAGGTATCTGTCCTCCCTTCTGCTGGTGCAGCGCGGGCGTCCTGAGCAGGATCGTCGTTCTGCCCTTCCAGTTCCTTGGAATGGTACCAGCAGCCTCAGGATCA
The DNA here is from genome assembly GCA_036245525.1 of Semisulcospira habei. Lineage (NCBI taxonomy): Eukaryota > Metazoa > Mollusca > Gastropoda > Semisulcospiridae > Semisulcospira > Semisulcospira habei. The sequence continues at coordinate 201,533,650 of BTPG01000005.1, forward strand.
CTGAATGGGACACAGCAAGATGTCTCCCACGTTCTCGTCCGGAAATTCCATCCTGCAGCCATGCTAGCGCCCAGCCTTGATCTACTGGCGTTAGGCTTCGTCGTGATGGCATGGTTAGGAAAGTGACAATTATGCCCCTATTGTACCGGTATTTGTAGCGAAACAGATGTGCTCAGTGTTCACGAATGATCCCTTCAGCACGTGCATCATGACTTTACCGAGTTTTTCCACCTGCCTGCCTTTGGTATGCTTGCCAATATCGCACAGCTTTTCACAAAAACTGACGATGTTTCACGTGCATTTGACACGTTCGTGGAAATTGATGAATTGTTATCTATTGTTCCCTGTACAGTGGACTGTCTAAGGTCAAATTTTAACCCATTTGGATCGAAAGAACATTGGTGTTTTGTTTGTGGTTTTTTTTGGTTTTTTTTTGCTACTCCAAGTTCTCCTTGTCGACCTCAGAGGTCTTCCTCTCACGCCGCTCATCCCCGTCAACCCCAGTGTGCTCACCCAGGCCCGCTGGTTGTTCCAGCCAGACTCCCAGTCCTGGGTGAGCACATGTGTATATATGTCAGGTAGTAGGGGACTCCCTCCGGAGGAAACTCCGCACTGCTGCTGAGTCACTTCGGTGGTGTTCAGTGTAGCCTTCAGGTGACCACACCTACTATTCCCCTACTTACGACATTGCCAGTCGTGGAGTCGACGAGTGGGAGCTCCCCCCAGAGGTAGCGAGTCAACCACTACGTCCTTCCACGCACAGCAGCAGGTCTGGCCGAAGACAACCGCGCACCTAGGGCTCCTGGAGGACTGGGATGAGGTCACCATGAGACGAAGACTTGAGGGATCGAAACCTGGAACAGCGGTTTTTTTTTCATTTTGCATGATGATGAGGATGAGGGTGATTATATGATGATGCCATGGTGGTCCATGTGGTTGGGGACTGCGTGACAGGGCCACATTCCACGCTTCCTGTCATAAATATCCTGGTGTTAACCAGGCCCGGGAACTGCGGACACCTGCTGTGCCAGCCGTGTAATCATCCACACCTTGCGATGTGTCATAACCCAGGTAGCACCCCCAAAGTCGCACCCGTGAAGTGGGTGAGTCTCGGCTGCGTGGCATCAGCCTTCCCATTGGGTCCATGGCACACCCGCTCTGAGTAGGAGCCGACTCAGGTAGGAAAAATCCCGCTTGACTCGGCTGGGATTCTAACCCGGATCTCCCGGCCGCCAGTCCGACACGCTAACCACTGCGCTACGGAGGCCGGTGAAAGAACATTGTATTTTATTAGTGTACTTGCGACGATAAACAATGACACAAAAAAGTGGGGTGGCCCTTAAGTTTTGACCATTAGTATAGTTCAAGTGTAGTGCCAGAATAGCTTGGCGCCTCTAGGCGCCAAGCTGTTCTGGCACCACCCTTGAACTAAAGCCATTGGTCTATATTCTTATCTGTAAGTACTATAATGTAGCTTGCGTTTGGCAGTGTACAAATGTGAAGCTTTTAGCCTCGGTATGATATGGGTTAAGACACTGTCAACTTTTGAGACTGCTCGCCTGTGTTCAGTGTAGTTAGCACAGTAGATACAATTGGTTATGAGTATTCTTGTTGCCTGGCACTCTTCTCTGGTAAGGAGAAGCTGAATCATTTGCACTGGCCAGTATTTACAAACATGGACCGGTTGCAGGTAATTTCTAATAGCCAGTAACCACCATCTTTAGACCTAATGTTTGTGTTTGACATAGCTGTAACTCGTTAATGTGGAAGGATATAGAGGGTGTAGCTGCTTTGAAGCGATTCACTGTCAAGCACCTGTGTTGTCTGGCTGTTAGAGATTGTCTTCAACCCAGCCCAGAATTCCCCTTGTTTTTTTTGGGTTTTTTTGCACTTTGCACATTGAGCGGCTGCCATTATTCCACGCTGGCTGACCTTGGCCTTGACCCCCTGACCCCTCTGACCTCTGGCTTGTTTTCTTGCTTGCTTGTTGCCAGCTGAGTCATGCGGCCCCGCGGGAAACGTGTGCCGCAGCCCCAACCCTAACAACCCCATCGAGTACTGCTCCACAATCCCTCCGCCCCAGCAAGCCAATGCACGTGCCCCGCTGCCGACAGTCATGGTTCCCACCGGCGTCCTCAAACGGGAGGGTGAGTCAGCCTCTGCACCGGGTGATCGACCTTTCACCTCCAGGGCCATGTGGCTCACTTCAGTCCTTTCACTTCCAGAAAAACAAATGGTTCACACGTTTGAACAGGACTTAAACCCCCTTAACTGTCAGTGGACGCAGATTTGTCTGTCTGAAACCTGTGTGAATTCAACGTTTAAGAGCATAACTCATTCTACCCCAGACACACCACAGCAAGATAAAGATCGATCATGATAGTTCAAGGGTGATGCCAGAATAGCTTGGCGCCTATGGGCGCCAAGCTATTCTGGCATCGCCCTTGAACTGTCATGGTCGATCTGTGTCCTGCACAGCAATGCAGTCTTCAGAGGACAATGGCAAAATTTTGGGATTTCAGTCTTGGGGTAGAATGAGTTAAGCTGTCCGAGGCACATGGATACAAAATGGTGTTAGCAAGTGACAGATCATCATGAGCCCCCGCAACTGCAATGGCTCATGAGGATCTATGTCACTTGCAGTGTTCACTGTTTCTTGGCAGTGAAGAGGTTAAAGTCTGCCAGAAAACCCCCTGCTGTGATTGCCTATTACATGGGTAACCCTTTGGCTGTTGGTAGCGGTTTTTGTCATGATTCCTGCATGAATCGCTGCTGATGACTGAAGATGAAAACCCACCATATGCAATGTAATTGGTGATTATATCATTGCCCTGCGAAGTGCTGCAATTGCCTATTACACATTATACAGCAAACTTTGAAACGATCACATTCAAGGCACTAGGCCAATCTTACAGGGCACTAGGCATTACCCTTGAACTTTTAAGGCCACTAGTCTCCCATAGCTGGTAGCTGTAATGACTAACCAGAGTTGCTAAAGACATTGCTACGTTTGAATAATTTAACCTTTGCTGTCGGTTAGCACTTTATTGTCACAATGATTCCTGCAGGAATCATGACAAAAAGCACTACTGACAGCCAAAGGGTTAACTCTTTCGAGACATGCCGCATCCTGATTCGTGGCTTTACGCCGCGAATCTGGATGCAGCACGTCTCAAAAGAGTTAACTTGAAGATGGTCCAAGATGAGGGATTAGCAATAGTCCTTATCCACTCGCATTCTCTTTCTGTCCTACACGCGCTCACACACACATAAATCTAATAATAATAATATAACTCTTCTATAGCACAATATCCCCACAAAGAAAGGCTCAGAGCGCTTTACATCTAGATAATCTAACTAATTTAAATTAACTAACTAACTAACTACCGACTGCATACAAAAACGCAATCATTGGTCCAGATGATCACTGAGACAATACTAAACTAATAAACATAACATCTACTTGCCTTTATTCTCTCAACTCACAATTGTATAGCAGGCATGCATTTTAGAGATAATTTTTCAGCATCCAAACTCGGCAACCATCGATCAAACGCTTACTCATTACACTAATAAATGATACTACACAGACAAAAAAAGTAATGGCTAATTAATGGGATCTCAAAATTAGACTACTGGTAATTAATGGGATCTTAAATTACACACACACACACACACATGCGCACACTCACACGTTCACTTGGCTTGTTCTTCTCTGTTTTCAATGCACACAAAACATGTCAAAGAAAAATCTCATGCATACTGTTTTGCAAAATTCTGTGACCATTGGCATGGCATTGCTTTTAAATACTTTAGATGCAATTATTACTGTAGCTTATGGAGATGGTAGAATTTCTGCTATTGCATTTCATTGTCTGCATGTCTGCTGTCTTGGCTTCTAATAAGCTTGTGAGGGTCATGCTAAACATGCTTTTAACCATGCTTCATTTTTCGGTGGGGTCTCACATGCAAAGCAAAAGTGAGTATATGTTCTGGGCCAGTGGTTCTTCGGATGTCACCTGACCGCTGTCGTCTGTGGTAAACTTTAACATTGGCATTTTCTCGGAGACTATTCTAGCCACAGTCTTCAAACCTGACCCAAGGACGCTTTGTGGCAAGACCTTTCTCAGCATACCAGTTTCAGTGACCTCTCACGAAAGTCAGGGTCACAGGGGATGAGGAAATACGTCAAATAGCCATATTTTGACCAATTTTTTTTTTCTCGCAAATACTATTCACAACTTCAAACCCAAACTGGGTACAAAGATACCTGATGGTAAGACCTTTCTATGCAAATGAATTTGGTTGACCCCTTGGAAAGGTCAATGGTCAGAAGAGATCAGGAAATAGATCCAAAATAGACATTTTGACAAAAGATGTTTTTTCTCAAAAACTATTCACAACATCAAACCCAAATTTGGTACAGAGATACCTGATGATAAGACATATCTATGTATACTAATTTAGATGACCCCTCGGAAAGGTCAAGTGTCACAAGAGATTGGTAAATGTGTGTACAATGCCAATTTTGGATAGAATTGTAGTTGTTATCAACATTTTTGCAAACTTTTTAATCAAATTTGGCACAAAGGTAGCTGATGATAAGACCTTCTTCTTATGCACACTAATTTAGTCAACGCATCGCAAGGGTCAAGGTCACAGGGTTGACAAATTTTGAGAAAACATGGATTTTGCTGGTGCAGAAGCCAGCCCTTATCAAAGGTCACGCATATGTAGTAGTAGTGTTAGGACAAAATAGGCTGTAAGGCCTTTGTAAATGTCCTTTCTTTCTTTATTTTCTTTATGGGTCTGCTATTCATGCAATTTTCCTATAAATCATCATCATAGGAATAGAAAATCTCTTTAAATTTTGGTAATTCGTCCAGCTGGTTTTTAAAAGAATTTATGTTAGGTGCTTTTTTTAATGAAACTGGTAACTCATTCCAAACAATGGCAACTCTGTTAGAAAAACAGAACTTCCGCAGGTTAGTGTTGCAGTGCCTTACAAACATTTTACCTTCAGAGTTTCGGTTTCTGTCACAAACTGGTGCTGCAAAAAAGTCATTCCAATTTAGGTCGTCGATGCCATTATAAATTTTAAAATCTTGTATTAAGTCACCACGTATTCTACGTCGACGTAAGGAGTATAGTCCAAAGTATTTGAGTCTGTCTAAGTAAGTCATATTTCTACATTTTTTAACCAGCTTTGTTGCTCGTCTCTGTACCCTTTCGAGTGCAACTGATTGTCTCTTTAAACCTGGGTACCATACAGTGTTTGCGTATTCTAAATGTGGTCTGACTAGTGATTTATACAGTTTACTAAAAATATCCTTATCCAAATAATTAAAGGCTCTCTTAATTACTCCAACCATTTTGTTGGATTTATTGATACAGTTCTGAATATTGGGGTCAAAGGATAGAGCTTTATCAAAAACAACACCTAAGTCTCTTTCCTCCTCACAAGATACCACCTTTCTAATGTCGCTGTTAACTTTCATCAAGTAATCATGTTCAGGATTGTTCCTTCCAGCATGCAAGACCTTGCATTTCTCTACATTAAAATGCAAGTCCCATGTGTCTGACCACTCTTGCAAGTGATCCATATCATACTGCAACACGTCTTTATTACTCGATTCATTATAGATTTTAGTATCATCTGCGAATATTTTGCACATGCTATTAACACAGTTTGGCAAGTCATTTATAAATATCGTAAATAATATAGGTCCTAGGATGCTTCCTTGAGGTATACCGCTCAGCACCTTTATTTTATCTGATTTTGCATTTTCAACTTTTACCACTTGTTCTCTATCACGTAGGAAACTTCTTATCCAATTGGAAATGTTTCCACATACACCATAGGCCTCTAGCTTCTGAAGAAGCCTTTCATGAGGAACAGTGTCAAATGCTTTTCTAAAGTCTAAGTATATGATGTCAACCGTTTTTTTGTTGTCAATCAAGGAAGTTATATCATCCATAACCTGTAGTAATTGAGTAACACATGATCGTTTCTTTCTAAAACCATGTTGGCATTCAGTGTACAATTTATTCACAGTAAAATGATTAACGATCTCATCTCGGACTATAGACTCCAAAACTTTACATACTATACACGTTAAACTTACTGGTCTGTAATTTCCTGCATCTGACCTAGAACCATTTTTTTAAAAATAGCACTTACCTCTGCGGTACACCAGTCTTGTGGTACAATACCTGACTTAAGGGAAAGTGTAAATAGTGAGCAAAGTGGTTCTGCTAACTCATTACACAACTTGTAAAACTCTGGGGGGGGGGGGGGGGGATGCAGTCTGGACCTTGAGCTTTAGAATGATTTAATTTTAATTTTTTCTTGACAATATCAGGAGTTACTACAATATCAGTTATGGTGCACCCATTCGATTTTGAGCCTCTACCAAGCAATGGAACATTACACAAATTTTCTTTCACAAATACACGTGAGAAAAATGTATTCAAGGTTGCTGCCTTTTCATGATCAGCTACAGCAAGTGTGCCATCTTCTTTTTTAAGTGCATTTATTCCAGAATTATATTTAGTTTGTTCCTGTACATACTTCCAAAATATTTTAGGGTTCATTTTACATTTATTTGCAATATTTCTTTCATGTAATTTTTTATTACGTTTTATTAATTTATTACAATCGTTTCTTAATGTAATATATCTTTGGTAATCCCTACCTTCTTTAGTTTGAAGATATCTTTTATACAACTTATGCTTCTTTTTAATCATTCTTAAAGCACCCTTATTCATCCAAGATGGTGTGGTTCTTTTATGTGATTTACTCATCACTTTTGGGATGTGCAACTCCATACCTTTCAAAATCGAAGACTTAATGCCCAGAGTTTTTCCACTCCGCGATTTTCAGGTTTACTAGTTGTAAAGTCTATATTTGCGATATGTGCTCTCAGACATATGTAAATCGGTTATGCACCTGAGCCATAAGGGCTTTGCCTTTCTTGTTTCAAATTTAAAAAAATTACATATTTGTCATTTATGTTGTTCTGCTTACCTTTACAGAGTAATATGACCAGCATTTAACACTTTTATTTGAATAGTTCACCCTTTAGTTTAAGACAGCACAGCAGGAGATGAATCGACCATGATTATTCAAGAGGTGCTAAACTTATATGGCACTCTTGAACAATCACAACTGATCCATCTTCCACACCTGGTGCACACTCTTGAAAGAAAGTACAACACTGTTCTGTCACACAAACCCTAAACTTTTCTCAGCAGAGGTGGGGGGGGGGGGGTGTGGATGCCGAGGTATTAACCCATTCAGCATGACGGCCATATTTCCCAAATTTTGGAGGCGTCATCTAATAACTATGCACCAGTTGCAGGAGATGGATCGACCATGATAATTCAAGGGCAGTGCCAGATTAGCTTGGCGCCGACAGGCGCCAAGCTAATCTGGCACATTATCATGGTCGACCCATCTCCTGCTGTAGTGCGTCAGGGCTGAATGGGTTAAGCAGGTGACTGGAGCCAGCTGCAAGAGATTGATCATCCATGATGGTGCCAAGCTAATCAGCAGGGCTGTATGTGTAACTATCATTAAGATACCAAGACCAAAAAGGAGGACTGCTAAGGGTGTACATGGGTGACAGTCTTAGCCCATATGACTGATGTAGCTTTTTCCAAATCCCATAAAGCTGAAGTTCATGTTTTTTGTTTGGCTCAGCCCTTTTCATCCTGATACACCCAATTGCTTGAAATAAATTTGACTGATAGTTCAAGGGTGGTGCCAGCATAGCTTGGCACCTCAGGCGCCTAGCTATGCTGGCACAACCCTTGAACTAAGACAGTTGATGATTTTATCTATCTCCTTAGGAAAATAAGCAAATTTTACAAAATCAGCCTCAGGGTTTTTGGTTCAGACAGATCGGCTCTTCTGCCAGCCTGTTTCCTCTGCAAGAGGCAGACATTTTCACGAGCTCATGCTCCCACAGGGGCTCATGAGAATTATGTCTCTTGCTGGCTATGGATTATGGGGCATAGTTATTTCGTGGACTGTTTTCAGTCATTTCAATGTGTCCAACTGTCACCCATGGGTGTAAACTGCAAAGACATAATCTAGAAAGAAATGAACACACTTTGGTAGGACAAGCACAGAACAGTTTTCAGTACTAAAATGTTCAAAACATTTCCATTCGACACGGTGGTACGTTCAGATGTTTTCTTACATTTGTTCTTATTTTACACTAGATAGGTTCTGCTGTGTGACCATATTTGGAGCGAAGTGCATTCAGTCAAATATGTTGTATTTATTTCTTTCAACTTCAAAATATTTGTGTGTCTGCACAGGGAGTAACCGCAAGAGTGAGCCAAAGCAGGTGATGTTTTCAGACGGAATTCGTCCTGGAGGTGATCTGACGGAACTTGATGGATCAGACCAGCAGGCTCGCCTACCTCCCCGCCGCACTGGACGTGTGCAAAAAAAAGTGGAAAGGCAGCAAGGTTAGGGGTCAAGAAAATTGTTTTTATGTTTGTTGAATCTGGTGTCCATATCATGCACACTCAACCCTTTTAGCCCCGTGGGTGCATTTCCCAAATTTTGGAGGTGTTACTTAACAACTATGTACCAGTTGCAGGAGGTGGATTGACCATGATAATTCAAGGGTAGTGCCAGATGAGCTTGGCGCCTTCAGGCGCCAAACTCATCTGGCACTACCCTTGAATTATCATGGTCAATGTCAATCAATCTCCTGCTGTAGGGACTCGGGGCTACATAGGTTAACAGTTTTCACGTTCAAATGTTAAAATGACTTTGCCATCTTTGAAAGGCATCCTTAATGGTTGTATACAGGCCATGAGGGATGGATCAGTCCTGATAGTTCAAGGGTAGTGCCAGATTAGCTTGGCGCCTTCCCAGGGCACCAAGAGAATCAGGCACCTCCCACTTTGACATCCTGTGGATAAATGTGTTGACCCTTTGGCTGTCGGTACCAGCTTTTGTCCAGAATCATCGCAAGAACAGTCTGCTGACAGCAAAAGAGTTTATCTTTGTTTGATTAGCAATTCAGTAAGGTTTGTAAGGATGGTTTACAAAAAGTGGTACATGATACACAAGAATTGTAGATGGTTGAATTTGTATCATTTGAATTTGATCTTTTTGCCCAGGTGACCATGCCTCCCCGAAGACCAGACGTTTAAGGGGTGGGGAAGGGATTCGCAATCCATGTCTGATTCCAGAGGAGGGCCTGCCTCCAGTTGTTGTTAATACTGATGAGAAAGGAGGTAGGGAACAAACTTGTTTGTGTGTCACAGATTGTACAGAAAACTTTTAATATAAACTGCAACAGAATGCAAAAGGGTATTTACCAGAAATATGAATAAATTGTGTTTTATCTGTCTTTTCTAAGCGTGTTTCTTTCTCTGTTGGTATCCCCACCCAGGTCTGCCCTGGGGCACTTGGTTGGGGTTAGGTATTTTTTAGTTCCCAGGGTCACCCTGGTCAGCCCCACAGGGTGGGTTTTTCTCTCTATTCTGGGGCATGTGTTTCTGTCTACCCTTTGTCCATTCACTTGTATTTGCCTTTTTAAAACTCTCCCTACTGTCTGCACTGCCTGTAGCTCTTGATATTGGATGTGTGTTGCTAAATGGTCTTAGCTTTATTTAGGCCCCATGTGTTAGGTTTATTTAATGTATTTGACCGGCTGGCGACATACATTCAATGTTCTGTTTATTTATTTTTTTCACAAGCAGTGCAGGCACGTCCTGAGAAAGCCTTGTTGCTGTCGGGACGTTAAGCAAAGTACAATCAATCTTTCTCTGTTGGGTACTTCGTTACAAGCAAAGCAATTAAACAGAAATATTAATAAATTGTGTTTTATCTGTCTTTTCTAAGCGTGTTTCTTTCTCTGTTGGGTACTTCGTTACAAGCAAAGCAATTAAACCCTTATCATTCGCAGTACACCAGTGTGTGAAATAAGTTTGACTAAAATAGTTCACGAACAGTCTCTGGAGTGGAGCTCCCCGCTGTACGTCAACTTTGTGGATTATGAGAAAGCATTTGACAGCATGGACCGAGAGACTCTGTGGAGACTCCTACGACACTACGGTGTACCCACAAAGCTCATCCGCCTGATCAAGAGCAGCTATGATGGCATGACATGTCGCGTGATCCACGAAGGGCAGTTCACCAGAGAGCTCCAGGTCAGAACTGGTGTCAGGCAGGGGTGTCTGCTGTCTCCGTTCCTCTTCCTACTGGCCATAGACTGGGTCATGAAGATGACCACAGAGCACAGACGAAGTGGAATACAGTGGACACTGTGGACACAGCTTGACGACCTCGATTTTGCAGACGACTTGGCATTACTGTCCCACACTCATCAACAAATGCAGGACAAGACCACGAGGCTTGCTGACATCTCGTCCCAAGTGGGCCTCACCATTCACAAACAGAAAACAAAGACAATGAGGCTGAACGCAACCAGGGAAGAACCAGTCTTGCTTGCTGGCACCCCGTTGGAGGAGGTGGAGTCCTTCACCTATCTCGGGAGCATCATAGACAAAAAAGGCGGCACTGATGCAGATGTCAGAGCACGAATCGGTAAAGCCAGAGCAGCCTTTCTCCAGTTGAAAAAAGTGTGGAGTTCCAGAGAGCTGTCACAACACACCAAAGTCCGGATTTTCAACTCCAATGTAAAAGCAGTTCTCCTATATGGAGCAGAGACATGGAGATTGACAAAAACCACAGTCAACAGAGTACAGACCTTCATGAACAGTTGCCTTAGAAGAATTTTGAAAATCCACTGGCCAGAGAAGATCAGCAACGTCAGACTCTGGGAGAGAACAGAGCAGATAACAGCAGAGAATGAAATTGGGCGAAGAAGATGGGGATGGATCGGTCACAGTCTGAGAAAGCCAGCTTCCAGTATCACTAGGCAGGCATTGTCATGGAACCCCCAGGGAAAGAGGAAAAGAGGTAGGCCGAGAAACTCCTGGCGTCGAGACCTCCAAGCAGACATCAAGAGACTGGGAACCACTGGAGTAGAATCGAAGGAGAAGCACAGGACAGGAGTTGCTGGAGGTCTCTCGTCGACGGCCTATACCCGGGTAGGGGTGACAGGCGTAAGTAAGTAAGTAAAATAGTTCACGGGTAGTGCCAAAATAGCTTGGCGCCTCGAGGCACCAAGCTATTCTGGCACCACCCTTGAACTAAAGCCATTGGTCTATATCCTTATCTGTTAGTACTATAATGTAGCTTGCACATGGCAGTGTACAAATTTTAAGCTTTTAGCCTCAGTATGATATGGGTAAAAATAGAAAATGTTTGGTGGGGGCCCTCTGAAAAAGTGTTTATATCTATACAATGTAAGTTATGTACATGCATAGAGGTTACAGTCTTCAGACCTGGAGACTGATTTAGCTTTTTCAAATCCCCGAATGCTGAATTTCAGCATCCTGGTTCAAACAGAACAGCCTTTCAGACAGCCTGCAAGAGACGTAACATTCTCAAGGAGCCCCTGTATCGGCAGGGGCTCATGAGAATTTATGTCTCGTGCTGGGCATGGATCGCGGGTCATAGTTGGTCTGTGTATTATTTTCGGTCATTTCAAATTTTTGCACAGTTACTTGATGACTGTTGCAGGAGGTGGATTGACCATAATAATTCAAGGGTAGTGCCAGATTATCTTGGCGCCTTCAGGCGCCAAGCTAATATGGCACTACCCTTGAATTATCCTCCTGCTGTATGGTGTTGAGGCTAAATGGGTTAATTAGCCTTTTCTTTTTTTTTGTCCATGTAGTATCATTTAGTGTAATGAGTAAGGGTTTGATCGATTGTTGCTGAGTTGTCTGTTGTGCAATTGTGAGCTGAGTGAATAAAGTAGATGTGTGTGTGTGTGTGTGTATGTGTGACAGAAAGAGAATGTGAGTGGAAAAGGACTACGCTAATTAGCCCTCACCTTGGATTATCTTCAGTTAACCCTTTGGCTGTCGATAGCGCTTTTTGTCACGATTCCTGCAGAAATCGTTGTGACAAAAAAGTGCCACCGACAGCAAAGGTCACCAATGTATATTATGCAATCTATGACATTTCATTCACAAACATGCTTCTTTTCTCTTCTACAGAAGTGACCCTGTCAGAAAACCCAGATCTAGCATCACTGATGGCTCAGATTCGAAATGAGGAAGCCAGCCCAGTAACATTTGCTGTCAACCACAACCTCTTTGTCTTGGTCAAGATCATTAACCGTAAGCATGTCAGAATATATAGCTCTGCATTGTGAACCACGTGCCTTAGAGGATTGCTGTGTGAACCATTTGTGTGCATTGTTCTGTCATTCTGAACTTCAAGGCTCATGGTTATAAGCTCCAAAATAACAGAACATTGAATGCATGCAGAGCAGAATCTGTTTTGTGCGACCACCTTTATTAGAGGTCACCTGTCGTTAACCCATATCATACTGAGGCTAAAAGCTTCAAATTTGTACACTGCCATACGCGAGCTACATTATAGTACTTACAGTTGAGGATATAGACCAATGGATTCAGTTCAAGGGTGGTGCCAGAATAGCTTGGCGCCTAGAGGCACCAAGTTATTCTGGCCCTACCCTTGAACTATTTTAGTCAAACTTATTTCACACACTCGTGTATTGCGAATGATAAGGGTTAAGGGCCATCATGTAGGTGGCTGTAGCTGTGACTGGCAGTAGCCACCTGTATGATGGTCTTTAATGACAGGTGACACTTTATATCCTTCAGGACTTCTCTTAACCCTCTTCACCCTGATACACCCATTGCTTGAAATAAATTTGACTATGATAGTTCAAGGGTGGTGCTAGAATAGCTTGGCGCCTGAGGCGCCAAGCTATTCTGGCACCACCCTTGAACTAAAACAGTTGATCTATCTCCTAATCTGCACTGCAGCCTTTATAGGACAATAAGCAATTTTTTTTTTAGAAATCAGCCTCAGGATGTAATGGGTTAAAAGAGTACCTGTCTTTTAAGGCCACTTTTTCTTGCAAAACAGGAAGTTGCACAAAACATGTTCGACTGTAAAGGACTACCGAACATCGGATGTGCTTATATTGGTTGCTTGCTGTGTGCACCAGTGTCATTTGTGTGCCAGGATGAGATTTTGAACCTAAGGGCCTTAGGGCGCTTGGTCCAGACTCCCAGACCAGCATAGAGTAGACTTGTAAAGTCGGTAAATAATGGACCAGCACACATATTTAATCCCTTTGTGCATGCATTGTGTACAGACTGTTGACAGTGCTGGGTACATGCATAAAGGGTTAATTCATCAGCCCGGGGCGCGCCTCGAGTCGTGGCAGCCTAGCATAGCACACTGACAGGCCGCACCTCGAGTCGTTTTAGTGATACAATGTAGAAGACGCATGTTTGCTCCCCCTTTTTGAAGCTTGCCGGCAATTGAGTTGTTTCCCTTGATAAAAGAATTGCAGCCACATCCACTCGTGCTCATATCAGCAAAAATTTGCGCCAAATTTAGTTGAAAAAAATGAATCGAAGGTGACCTATGTCGAGATGGAGATTCTTAGGATGCTGGATCTTGACGATCCTGCCGATAGGGCTTCTGACGAGTCTTTTTCGCTTCACCGAAGCGAAAATAGAGGTGACAGTGATTAGAAAGCAGTGCAGAAACAGTGCCAGTATCGGAGCCTGTAGTGGTAGCAAGTATAAAAAAACCCTAAAAACCCCACAAATTATCCCCCTTTTTTAAGATGACAGCTTATACGAATCACGCAACAAATGTATAGATAGCACGGCTGAACTGGACATCCTTTTTTCATTTAGTACACAAAATTTGGTATTGATTGGACTTAATTCAAGCTTGCTAGACAGATTTGTTTACAGTTCCTGGTTTTCTGGAAGTGTCTTGGAGGCAGGCTCAGGCTGGCAGGAAGATAAAGCAATGGCAGTGCTAGTCACAATAGTTTTAATCTGGAGATCAATCAATTGTGACAATCCAAGGGTAGTCCCAGATTAGCTTGGCACCTTCAGGTGCCAAGCTAATCTGGCACTACCCTTGAATTGAATTAACAAGACTGATCCATCTCCTTCTGTCACTGGTATATAGTCATTAGGTAACGCCTCCAAAATTTTAGAAACACGGCCTTGGGGTTAAGTGGGTTAACGCATATATTTCATTGGATTGTGCTGGTCTGTGATTTTGAATCTAACAACAGCGTAGAGCAGAGACTAGCCCACATTTGCTGCGCGTGTTTCAGTGGACTGCTGCGTGAATCGTGTGGTGTGGTGCTTCACGACACGAGGCATGATCACGGTAGGGCAGGAGGAACTGGTCATGGTGCTGGAGACGTTGCCAGACGAGGACACCATCCCCCGCGACATCTTCTGCCACTTCAGCACCGTCTACGAAGAAGCCGGCAAGGGTTAGGAACCTTGATCTTGTCTGCGCATTTCTATTCTGGCACCACCCTTGAACTATCAGGGTCGATACATATCTTGTTGAAATGAGTCAAGGCAGATTGACCAGCAATCTAAGCAGTTGGCGGATTGTTGATGACCAGTCTGTCACTATGCTGAGTATAGTACCTCAGTTTGATGAAGCGATTGATCTCATCTTGGTCAGTAGGAGTCGTAAATATTCATGAGCCCCTGTTTTGTTTGTGCAGGCAACACCGTTAGCAACATGGGTCACAGCATCTTTAACCAGCAGTTTCTGGACAGTCGCGGCCACGGGGGGATGTTGTATCTGCGAGCGTCATTCCAGTGCACCATGAAACTCCTCCTACCCAACCCGCCGTTCCTCTTCACCGTTCTCCTGCAGAAGTGGGAGACGCCATGGGCCAAGGTTTTCCCCATCAGGCTTATGCTGCGTTTAGGAGCCGAGTTCAGATGTAAGTCTTCTTGTGTTGCCTATTGCACTTGCGTGTCAGACTGATGACAGTGGTGCTCGTTTTTAATCTTCAGAACATTCGCTATTACGACACTGCAGCAGGAGATTAATAGTTGAAACCCTTCACTGGCGAGAGAAAGTGAACGTTATCCAACTGCAAGAGGTATAGATCCTCATGGGGGGGGGGGGGGGGGGGGGAACTCATAATAATAAAGGTAATTTGTATAGCGCCTAATCACCAAGGTGCTCTAGGCGCTTTACAATCACAGTAATGAAACACAAAGCAAAATACAAACAACTACAAAACAACAAACATACATTGATTTGCAAGGAGCAAAAAAAAAAAAAAAAACTCGTGCGCGCACACACACACACACACACATACACACGATGAGCCGGCAGACAAAATGGTCTTTAAGTATATGCAACAGAAAAAAGGTGTGTTTTAAGCTTGGATTTAAAAATGGAGAGAGATGATGAGTGACGCACGTCAGCTGGGAGAGCGTTCCGTGTAATGCGACCAAAATACGAAAATGCACGATGACCTTGAGTGACCTTATTACGTCTAGAGATGCAGAAAACATGAGTGTCTGAAGCAGAGCGTAGTGAGTGGGACGGTGTATACAGCTGGACAAGATCAAATAAGTAAGGAGGGGCAGAACCAGAGATGATGTTGAAACAAATAACACAGACTTTATACTGAATTCTGTATGAAACTGACAGCCAGTGCAAATCAGCCAGTAGAGGCATAATGTGTTCACGTTTCGGTACACGAAAAATGAGACGTGCAGCAAGAGGATCTATGCCTCTTGCTGGAACCACTTGTATCCATGTTCCTTGGGTGACGTGCAGCAAAAGGATCTATGCCTCTTGCTGGAACCACTTGTATTCATGTTCCTTGGGTGACGTGCAGCAAGAGGATCTATGCCTCTTGCTGGAACCACTTGTATCCATGTTCCTTGGGTGACGTTCAGCAAAAGGATCTATGCCTCTTGCTGGAACCACTTGTATCCATGTTCCTTGGGTGACGTGCAGCAAGAGGATCTATGCCTCTTGCTGGAACCACTTGTATTCATGTTCCTTGGGTGACGTGCAGCAAGAGGATCCATGCCTCTTGCTGGAACCACTTGTATCCATGTTCCTTGGGTGACGTGCAGCAAGAGGATCTATGCCTCTTGCTGGAACCACTTGTATCCATGTTCCTTGGGTGACGTGCAGCAAAAGGATCTATGCCTCTTGCTGGAACCACTTGTATCCATGTTCCTTGGGTGACGTGCAGCAAGAGGATCTATGCCTCTTGCTGGAACCACTTGTATCCATGTTCCTTGGGTGACGTGCAGCAAAAGGATCTATGCCTCTTGCTGGAACCACTTGTATTCATGTTCCTTGGGTGACGTGCAGCAAGAGGATCTATGCCTCTTGCTGGAACCACTTGTATTCATGTTCCTTGGGTGACGTGCAGCAAAAGGATCTATGCCTCTTGCTGGAACCACTTGTATTCATGTTCCTTGGGTGACGTGCAGCAAAAGGATCTATGCCTCTTGCTGGAACCACTTGTATCCATGTTCCTTGGGTGACGTGCAGCAAAAGGATCTATGCCTCTTGCTGGAACCACTTGTATTCATGTTCCTTGGGTGACGTGCAGCAAAAGGATCCATGCCTCTTGCTGGAACCACTTGTATCCATGTTCCTTGGGTGACGTGCAGCAAGAGGATCTATGCCTCTTGCTGGAACCACTTGTATTCATGTTCCTTGGGTGACTGGGGGTCTAAATAAACAAAACTTTCATAAACACAATCTGCGTCTACTGGCAGTCAAGCGGTTAAACAATCTGTCCAATTTACAGTGCCTAAATAACAAAATAAATCAGGTATTAAAATTGTTGTTGGATTGGCCTCTTTCTGAGGAGAGACTGCTATTCGTTCTGTGTAAACACGTTTCTTCCGAGGAGTAAAAGTCTTAAGACATTTTTACTGTTTTGTTGACTAAACCTCGCTGCAGTGCAGTGTTTGCTGTACCTGCAAATTTCCAAGAATTTTGTCTTTGACAGTTGTTTTTTTTATGTGTGAAAATGTTCATTGTTTGTTTGCAGACTACCCGTGCCCGCTGGTGAGTATTCGCAACAGGAAGCCAGTGTTTTACGAGATCGGCCACACCATCATGAACCTGCTGGCTGACTTCCGCAACTTCCAGTACATGCTGCCCCAGATCCGCGGTGTCACCATTCACATGGAGGACAAAAAGACCTACATCAACCTCCCACGCAACAGATACGACGATGTAAGTACTAAAGTAGCCTTCCTTGTCGGCCCTGCGAAAGCAAAAGACAGTCATCCCATTTTTGTGAAAAGCGAGATTTTTAGTGTCATGCAATTAACCCTTTGGCTGTCGGTAGCATTTATTATCGCTATGATTAATACAGGAATCATTGTGACAAAAAACACTACCAACAGCCAAAGAGTTAAAATCTTGCTCTTCACAAAAAAAAAAAAAAACACCCGGGTCTGCCCTGGGGCACTTAGGTGGGATTAACTTCTTTTTAGTTCCCAGGGTCACCCTGGTCAGCTCCACAGGGTGGGTTTTCCCCTCTATTCTGGGGCATGTGTTTCTGGCTACCCTTGGTCCATTCACCTGTATTTTCCTTTTTTAAACTCTCCCTACTGTCTGCGCTTCCTGTAGCTCTTGATATTGGATGTGTGTTGCTAAATGGTCTTAGGTTTATTTAGCGTATTAGACCGGCTGGCGACATACATTCAATATTCTGTTTAGTTGTTTTTTTCACAAGCACTGCAGGCGCACGTACTGAGAAAGTATTGTTGTTGTCGGGACGTTAAAGCAATGTACAACCAACCAATCTTCACAAAAACAGTGGGTGTCATATGAAATATTACAGTCAGTCATGATGATTCCTACAGGAATCATTAGCAACAAAAACCACTACTGCAAGCCAGAGGGTTGAAATCTTGCTCTTCACAAAAG
This sequence comes from Semisulcospira habei, assembly GCA_036245525.1. NCBI lineage: Eukaryota > Metazoa > Mollusca > Gastropoda > Semisulcospiridae > Semisulcospira > Semisulcospira habei. Next base: position 201,551,477 of record BTPG01000005.1, read on the forward strand.
CAGTGAAATCTCATGTGGAATATTACAGTCAGATTTGACGGCACTTTCCAATGGTTCTGCTAAGGTTTTCCACAGTAATTGTGACAAATGTTGTATTGTGTTCACAGCTGATGAAGGTGGTTAGCGACAGCAACGAGCACGTGATGGCCATGGGAGCCAGTTTCAGCACCGATGCCGACTCTCACCTGGTGTGTATACAGAACGAGGAGGGCAACTACCAGACCCAGGCCATCAACATCCAGAACAAACCGAGACAAGGTAACCTTCTTGAAATAATTGCATGACTGCGCGTGTTCTCGTCACCTGGCGTTAAGGTGGCCCTAATAGTCTGCTTGGCTTTGATCCCTTCCCTGTCAAGAAAAAGTGAGCACCACCAAACTGCAAAAGACATGGATCCTCATGAGCCCCTGCATTGCAGGGGCTCATGAGGCTCCATGTCTTACGCTGACCCCATTTTGTATCAATGCTCTTTGGATCGCTGGGGCTCTTTGGCATTGAATGAACACAGGTTTCTGAACCCAAACTACAACCATTGGTGGTAAAGGGGTTTTGCTTTGATTCCTATCTCTATCTCTTGGCTTGACTTCGCGAACGAAGATTTTATAGGAGTTGACCACGACGTCTGCAGGCTTGTTCGTGGCTGCGGAGGCCAATCCGAGACAGGCAGGTTCGACCGCAGTGGCTGCAGGGGAAGGTATGGCCAGGGTTCTGAGCTGCGGCATCTCTGTTTTTTCTCCTGAGCCGCTTGTCCTTAAGGCTAGCTCTGTGAGAGTCCTCAAAGGAGACAGCTGCCTTGTAAATGGTGGAGCGCCAGGTGTCACGGTCCGCAGCAAGCGAAGACCACTGGTGGTGGTCGATTTGGCAGGCACTAAGTGACTTCTTGAGACAGTCTTTGTATCTCTTCTTTGGTGCCCCTCTGTCACGGTGTCCAGTAGCAAGTAGCAAGCAAAGATCACACTGTTCGGCGAGCTTGCTACTGGACACCTGATTCCTATCAGCATGAGATAAAATGCCTGCAGGTGGTGTCTAAGCACTGCACTGTCTATCAAGCAGCACACGCGGAAAATTTCTAATGCTTAATGTATTCAGCCCTGGTGTGCAGAATATATTTGTGACACATTCACTCAATAACCGCAGAAAACTTACTGGAGCTTTTTCCAGACGCCAGTCAGTCTTCATAAGTGATTGGGAAATGATGTGAACTTGAACTCGGTGTAGTTCACATGGGCTTGACTTGCTACAGCAAGTTCAAGGGTGGTGTTTCAGGGCGCCAAACTACTTTGGCACCACCCTTTATCATGGTCGATCTGTCTCCATAGCCCTTTTCATCCTGATACTCCCATTGCTTGAAATAAATTGGACTATGATAGTTCAAGGGAGATGCCAGGATAGCTTGGCGCCTGAGGCGCCAAGCTATTCTGGCACCACCCTTGAACTAAACTGCTTGATCTATCTACTAATCTGTAATATAGTTAGTTATTGGTGTTTAACGCCGAGCAGGCGACTAAGGCCATCTCACGGCAGTAATCTGTAGTGTAGCCTTCCTAGGACAATAAATAAATTAATAAGTAATTTTTTTTAAAATCAGCCTCAGGATGTAATGGGTGAACTCACGCTGTACTGTGGTAGTCAGAAGATGACTCCCAAATCTAGGTATTTCCACCTTGTGCCTCAAAGCATTAACCCACCTTTTTTTTTCAGTGACAGGTGCCAGCTTTGTTGTGTTTAACGGGGCGCTGAAATCGTCATCCGGCCTTCACGCCAAATCAAGTATTGTGGAGGACGGCCTGATGGTCCAGATCATGCCAGACATGATGGCCGCTCTCAAGCAGGCCATGAAAGACATGGTTGACTTCACTATCGGCTGTGGTAGCGTGACGATAGCCCAGCCGGAGGAAATGGTGGTAGTGCGGTGGGTGGGTGACGACAAGCAGGTCAACGTTGGGTGAGTTATGCTGTGTTTTTATCTTTAACCCATTCAGCCCTGACGCACTACAGCAGGAGTTGAGACGACCATGATAATTCGTCGCCAAGCTAATCTGGCACTACCCTTGAATTATCATGGTCGATCCATCTCCTGCAACAGGGGCATAGTTGTTAAATGACGCCTCCAAAATTTGGGATATATGTGCGTCAGGCTGAATGAGTTAACAAAAATGATTGATTGATTTTAACCCCCCTAGTGTGTGCACTCACAGGCACTGTGAACAGCGCCTGTGGTGCTAACCCTTTGGCTGTCGGTAATGCTCTTTGTGGAATCTGTAGGAATTGCCTCCAGAAAAAAATCTAGTGACAGCCAAAGGGTTAAGATTAATTTCAGCAATGGTCAGGGCACTGAGGTAATAAGAAGCGTACACTTTTTGTTTGAAGTGTGTGTGTGCGCGTTCCTGTTTGTTGGGGTTGGGAGGAGTGTGTGTGGCTGGATGGGGCTAAATATTGCTCAGGTCACTGCTGTTTGTGTGTGTTCATATTTTGGGGACTGAGAAATCTGTAAAAAAAAAAAACAATTGACCCATTTGATATAATTGTGGTCACTGATTATGTTTGGCATATTGTTTGGCATATTTCTAATTGTAGTACCCGTCTTTTCTAAGCGTGTTTCTTTCTCCGTTGGGTACTTCTTTTAATTGTAGTAGGTCAGGCCGTATTTAATTTTAGTCTGTAGAGCTGTGACCTTTGGAACCATTTTCTTTCCGAATTTCATTTCTGATGTTTATTCATCCTGTACGTGTTTTGAGCAAGGGTTAAGAGTTTTGCATTCCTGCCGCACAGTGTGAAGAGTCCTGTTGACGGCATGTCTATGGAGGGAGTGGAGAGCATCCACGTTCACAATGCCACAGACTATGTGGGCGAGAACTTTGCTATCCGCTGGACTGAGGTCTTCTTCCTTCAGACGGAGAGCGGCAGCTCACGCTGGGAGCCAGTGGACCTCAGTCGTGTGGCTGAAACACTGGCCTCAGCTGTTTCCATCGCTCTGACACCACACTTGGATCAGCTGAAGCTGGCGGGGCTGGTCAGGATTGGGCTGCGAGTTACGCTCGAACCAGAAAGGGTAGGTAGCAATCATCAAGTCTGTCTGAATAGACAAAAAAAATGTTCCCGCATACATTTACAATATTCCAGCATACATTTACAATACATTACAAGCCTTTTTAACCCTTTTAGCCCCAACACCCCTACAGCAGGATATAGATTGGCCATGATAATTCAAGGGTAGTGCCAGATTAGCTTGGCGCCTGAAGGCGCCAAGCTAATCTGGCACTACCCTTGAATTATCATGGTCATTCCACCTCCTGCAACTGGTACATAGTCGTTAAGTAACATCTCCAAAAAGCTCCCGTGGGGCTAATAGGGTTTAGCAGCCCCCATTTTTGCAAGAAACCCTCACTCATGACCACCCATGTGATCGATCATCCGTCATGAAAGACCATCATCTAGGGGGCTGCAGCCACAGTCACATAAATCATGGTCTGTAACCCTTTCACTGCCGAAGAAAGTGGCCCCAATGTAACTGCAAAAAGCATAGATCTGCGTGGGCTCATGAGGATCTATGCCTCGTCCTGAGGTCCCATTGTGTCCATGTCATTTGGACAGTTGGGGCTTGTGGTCGTTCAGTGAACACGGATTTCAGAAGCAAGATATATGTACGTTGGCAGGGAAGGGGTTAATGATGGGTGATGCTGTTTGCCTTCAAGACTTCTTGTCTCAAGGCATCTGTCAAGACCACTTGTCTTGCAAAAAAAAAAAAAAAAAGGTTCCTCAGAACAGGTTCTGCTGTAGTAGGCCTCAACTCTCTACCCGAGGAACGTGTGTACAGTGGTTCTACAAGAGGCGTAGGTCTTTGTGGGCTTCTCTGAACTCTGTGAGGGCTCATGAGGGTCTGTGCCTCTCGGGAATGGGTGCCAACAAGCATCTGTAGCAGCCGCTGAATAAATTTGTGCTCCCTCTCTTCCTGCAGGTTGGCTACGAAGTAGGATCCAACGGTGAACGGCTGCCTGACTTCTACATGAACGACCTTGACAGTGCCCTGATCCCGGTGATTCACGGTGCCATCACGCAAAGTCGCGAAGGACCCATCGTGCTGGAGTTAATTTTGCACGTCATTCACTGATTCACTGATGTCTCGTTTGCAGTCGTCACACCCAGTGTAGTGATAACTCAGTTGCGAGCCGCATCTGTTTTAAATTTCAGTCGCAAAATGTGTTGTGGCTAGGTTCAAGGAAGTTGCTTACAGTGACATGAAAGTGTTGAGTCATTGAATATATCTCGCCTATCGCAGAATGAACCTACTTCCTGATGATACAGCAATGTAAATATAGCTAGTGACATAAATTCTCATGAGCCCCCGCTGTTGCGGGGGCTCATGAGAATTTATGTCACTAGCAGGTGAAGTTTCAGAGTGTGTTGTGGCAGTTTTCAGAGAGGACTTCATAGTGGAAAGAACGCACAGGAAGAATACACCATATGTTGCACCTATGTGCAGGAAGAAATTACTTTCCTGAATCTGAGGTACACTGCAAACTGGGTCTAGCTAGAGGCATAACTTTAGGTCTCCCCCTCTAGCAGACATGGGTTTAAAATGCGTTGTGGCCGTGTCCTTCACATTAAAAAAAGAAACCACAGGTAGAATGTGCCGCACCTCACAAAGCGGTAGCCAGGTGCACAGGTAAAATGTATCTCACCTGGTGATTAATCTGACCGATCGAAAGGTTGAAGTTTCGTACCTTCTCTGTCTGAGAGCGATGTGCATCTTGCCATCTCTATCTCAATTCTTATGCTCAGAAAGACGTTAAATTTAGTCGAGAGAGAGAGAGAGCGAAGACAAATAGATCCTTGTCAGACCAAGCATATTTTTTTTTTTTTGGGGGGGTGAGGGTGGGGGGAGGTTGGGCTCATGAGGATCTGCGTCTCGCGCATAGCGAAAGTTCTTGTGGTTTGGGTGTCGCTGCCAAGTTTGAGTTACTGTGTGGTGGTTTCAGCACAGCTGCTATTTCAAGGCTCGTCATGCTGCAGGAACCCATGACAGTACGTACACAAGGTGGAAAGTTTCCGGAGAAGTCACGTCTGCAGCCTCAGTTGTACACATACCAAGGGGAATTACTCAGATCTGGTCAGACAAGCAGTTCGATCCCCTGCCCCCACCTGTCGGGCACCCAATCGCCAGCCCACAGAAAAATACACAGGCATAGAACAAGACCATCATATACATCCCTAAATACTGTCCCAAGTGCTGAGTAATTCCCCTTGGTATGTGTACAGTTCTACCAGCGCTAGCCTCGCCTATCTGGTTTGTGAGTACAGTCTCAGTTGCCTGCCCGTTACGTTACACAAGTTATGTTTTACAAGTGGGCAGCCTACGTCGGTCAGAGGCGTATATGGATGAAACAAATAGGGCCAGTTGTTTACACTCATTCTTGCCACCAACTCCTTGTTTGGTGTAACAGCACATTATTTGTGTGCTGCTCTGTGATTTTGGACCTTACGGTCCAAAATCACAGACCAGCTCATTTGTTTCCTGTTTTGTAGGAACCAGGAAATTTGATACTTTGATAGGTTCTGTCAGTCTATTCATGAGAAGTTATTTACTTTGTCAATGTAAAGTTTGAAAAACTATGATCTTTCACAAGATCTTGTTTGGCTTTTTTGCCGCGAGGAAATAGTATGGCGTGGTTGCCGTATGGGGTTGTTGTTTTTTTTGCAGAGTGCTCTTTGTTTTAACCTAGCACGTTGCGTAGATGCAGCACCACACCTTGTTTTAAAAAGCAATGCAACTAGACCTTGTGTTTATTCGTTGGCATTTGTGACACGTTGCGCTTATGAATCATGTAGAATGCATTGAGGCACATTTTGTGTTAATCTTTGTTGTACATGTTTTATATATATATTTTTTTTAATTAAATAATTTATGATATTACGAGTGTAAGAGTGTTGCATTCAGACAGCACACAACAGAAAGTGACCACTGACGACTGGAAATACTAAGAACTCCTGCCCAGTAGGAGCACAGGTGTATATTGGAGCTGGCAAGAGGCATAAATCCTCATGAGCCCCCGCAAATGCGGGGGCTCATGAGGATTTATTCCTCTTGCAGGTGGTTGCTGTTTGCAGGGGGAGCAGTGATGTACATTCTAGATTATTGTGAATGGAGGCATTTGTCCATGTCTCATTTCATTTTTAAATGGTTCAGCACAATCGGAGGAGAACCAACACTCGGTATTGGTTTAGACTGCAAAGTCAGAGACATTTCAACCATTTGGCTGTCGGTAGCGCTTTTTGTCACGGTGATTCCTGCAGGAATCACCTTAGCATGAAGTGCTACCAACATCCAAAGGCTCAACACTTTTAAACCCTCATGTTGAAATGCCCAAAGACTTCTGAGGACGTCACAACAGTCGAGGGGATAGAATGATCATGATAGTTTAAGGATAGTGCCAGAATAGCTGGGCACACCCATGATGCAATAGTTGAATAATTTGCAAGCATTATTTGCTTTGTAAGCGATTTTTTTTATTTGCTTTTTCATTTTTTTTGTACTTTTGTTTTGAATTTTAGTTGATGCTTTATGTTGAGCTGATGGCCTGTTGGCTTCTGTTACAGTGAGTTGTTTATCATGTGTACAATGTTTGTCACTCAATATTGTTACTCAAGTTTGTTCAGAACAAAAGAATGGAGGGAAAAAAATCAGTGCAATGTTTATGAATAAGGAGCAAGTCGTAAAATCACAAAATAAAATATTACGTGAGTTGTGTACAATTCTTTTCAGTTGTGTAAAATCCTTGTTTGTGCTTTCACTTCCAGCTCCAAAGAGGGAGTTGGATCGACCTTGATGGCTTAAGAGTAGTGCCTGATTAGCTTGGCATCTGAAGGTGCCAAGCTAATCAAGCACTACCCTTCAACTGTCCTCACCCAACTGCTTCATGTATGTTTGGCCAACACTTCACAATTTTGAGCCATATGGCAGTAGATGGTAAAGGGTCATGTCCATCTTATGCATTATTTATGTTGACAATATTTTGTACAGTACTTGTACATGAAAACTTGTAAAGGAAATGAAAAAGGCGATACTTATACAATTGATTATTTGAAGATATTAAGTTATATTATTCGGAGTTTTTTTGGTGCAAATAGCACACTTAAGTGGGTGGATTACGGTCTAAATATTCAAGTGTAGCATGGTGTTTTTTGTGTAATATATATACATAAGAAACTATAACATAGTATGTATATGACGTGTGTATTATATATATATAGGAAAAAAAGACATAGTACTATGTACATTATACATAAGAAATGACACACATAGCAATGTTATGTGTCCATTATACATAAGAAGTAAAACATACATAACGCAGTATGTGTACATTACTCATAAGACTACAGTACGCTTTGACCGTGAGCAGAATGTGTTTATAATACTGTATCATGCATAAGCAGTTGTGTTTGTCATTCAGCGCCACAATAGATTTTCTGGCAGTAGCATGAATGTGTTTGTGTGTGGCGTGGCGTGACGTGACGCATTTACAGTACTGTAGTCTTCAGTGAGAACCAGAGTGTAAAACTCTTGACTCGGAGGTTGACCTTTTGACTTCCAGAGTTTTAACGGCCAAAGTGAACTCTTAGGCTACCAAAGTAATGAACCCTGTAGCTGTCGGTAGTGCTTGTTGATTCCTGTTTCCCAGAGCTGCCGCGAGATAGTCTTAGTTGCCTGCTCGGCGCTAAACTCAAATAACAAACTAACTGTTTCCCAGGGTTTCAACACTTTAACTGCCAAATTGACTCTTTGACTGTCAAAGTGATTATCTCTTAAACACCCAGAACTAAATGACTTCCATTCGATAGAATGGAAATCATTTAGTTCTGGGAGTTTAAGAGTTAATCCTTTNTGTTTCCTCAAAACACATTACCGATGACATGACTAACTGAAATAGTCTACTTGCTTACCAATTTTAGCCTAAGACCCAAAGGGTCCCCCCCAGGAGGCTCTCGGGGATCCCTGACAGGGACGAGAGAGCTTTCGGGGATCCCTAACAGGGACGAGAGTAGCCTCCCCTGCCCATCCGGTCAGGCGCCAGGTGGTGTCTCCTTTAGCCAGTTGTCTACTTCGCTGCTAGCGTTCGGACGCTTTTACCTGAGCCTCTGACCCTTGGAAAGACTGTGTACGGTTCGACCGTCCCTTACCGGCCTGCCTTCGCCTAGCCTCTCGGCTTCTGCTTCTGGCGTGGCCTCCGTCTTCTCTGCTCGCCCTCGTCTGTGCCTCGTGCTCTTGGCTGGCCCTGGAACCTTCTAGGCTCCCGTCGCGCGGTGGTTGTGCTTCGTCTCCCTGCCGTTCCGCCATGGACAGGTAAAGTCTCGGCCGGTTCCGACGTCTCGCCTGGCTGGGTCGGACGTCGGGCTTCGCTCGAGCTACTGTTGTTTTCTCTCCGCATTTCACGGTGAGTTTCGAGTGTTTCTTGATTTCGAAGCTTTAAATGGCGGGGTTCGTTACCCGCCCCCGGTCGCCTTCATGTTTGGGTATGGGCTGCAGTTACCTAGTGCGCCTCTCCCCAGTACGCCGACCTCCCGTGACCTATTGTCCGGTACTTTGTGCTTCGTCACTCTGCCGTTCCGCCATGGAAGGTGGAGTCTCGGCCGCTTCCTACGTCTCGCCTGGCTGGGCCGGACGTCGGGTTTCGCTCGAGCTACTGTTGTTTGTCTTTGCATTTACTGTCAGTTTCGCGGGTCTCTTAATTTTCGAAGCTTTAAATGGCGGGGTTGGTTACCCGCCGCCGGTCGCCTTTCATGTTTGGGTTTGGGTTGCAGTTACCAAGTGCGCCTCTCCCCAGTTCGGCGACTTCCAGTGACCTAGTGTCCGGTGCTTTGTGCTGCGTCACGCTGCAATTCCGCCAGGGAAAGGTAAAGTCTTGGCCACTGCCTACGTCTCCCCCGGCGGGGCCGGACGTCGTGCTTGGCTCGGACTTCTGTTTGTGTTCTCTCCGCATTTCACGGTGAGTTTCGCTCATTACTTACTTCGGAGCTTTACCTGGCGGCCTTAGTTGCCCGCCGCCCATCACCTTTCATGTATGGGTATGTGTTGCAGTACCAAGTGCGTTTCTGCCCAGGACGGCGGCTTCCAGTGGCCTGGTGTCCGCCACACTGTAGACTGGGTGCCACCTGCTCCTCTGTCATCGGCTGCGCTGGCTGCCCTGCTTGACTGGAGGTTCTTGGTCTCTACTCCGGTGTTCCACCGCCGAGCGACCCGCGACTTCCGCCTTCCTTGGGACCTTCCGCGGCACGGTGGGATTGTTCAAGCGGCCTTCCGACATGGGATAGCCACTCCTATCGTCCCTGGTAAGTTTGTAGCTCTTTCGTAGACGCGTTAAGCCCGCTGACTCCCCCGGCGAGTCGCCCAGCTGGCTACGTGCCCCCCTCCCGTAAAAAGGAGCCCCGGGCACCGCGACCACGTCGCCTTAGTTCACGCGTCGGCCCTCGGCCAAACCTCAAGCCCGCTGACTCCTCCGGCGAGTCGCCAAGCCGGCTACGTGCCCCCCTCCTTGAGCCCCGGGCACCGCGACCTTGGTCGCTAATTAAGCGTCGGCCTTTGGCCCTTCTTCTAAGCCTGCTGACTCCTCCGGCGAGTCGCCCAGCCGGCTATGTGCCCCCCTCCTTGAGCCCCGGGCACGGCGACCTTGTCGCCTGTTACATGCAAAAAAAAAAAAAAAAAAAAAAAAAAAAAAAAAAAAAGAAGTTGACGCTCGGCCTCAGCCTAAGCCCGCTGACTCCTCCGGCGAGTCGCCAAGCTGGCTACGTGCCCCCCTCCTTGAGCCCCGGGCACCGCGACCTTGTCGCTAATTGGTTAAGCACCGGCCTTCGGCCCTCCTAAGCCCGCTGACTCCTCCGGCGAGTCGCCTAGCCGGCTACGTGCCCCCCTCCTTGAGCCCCGGGCACCGCGACCTTGTCGCTAACTAGTCTACGCGTCGGCCTTCGGTCCTGCTCAGCCCGCTGACTCCTCCGGCGAGTCGCCAAGCCGGCTACATGCCCCCCTCCTTGAGCCCCGGGCACTGCAACCTTGTCGCCTATTGTGGACGCGTTGGCCTCCTACGCCTGCGGACTCCTCCGGCGAGCCGCTGTGCCCCCGCCTTGAACCCTGGGCACCGTGGCCTTGTCGCCAATTAGTTCACGCTTGGCCTTCGGCCCCAACTTAAGTCCGCTGACTCCTACGGCGAGTCGTTTACCCGACTATGTGCCCCCCTCCTTGAGCCGGGCACCGCGACCTTGTCGCCTTGTTCTTACTTCGGCCTCGGTCCTGGGCCCGCTGACTCCTTTGGCGAGTCGCCTATCTGCTTGTGCCCCCTCCTTGAGCCCCGGGCACCGCGACCCTTATCGCCGGTTGGTGCCCTAGTCGGCCCTATGGCCTTCCTTCCTACCCTCTGACTCCTTCGTCGAGTCTCCCAGCCAGCTACGGTGCCCCCTCCTTGAGCCTCGGGCACTGCGTCTGGATCGTCTTTCATATACCTCGGGACTTCGGGCCGTTTTCCCCTGGCGCCTACGGCCTTTCCACGTGTTCACCGATTCTCGTCTGTTCGCCGAAGTGAAGCTACTTCGCGCTCGGTTCGCGTGGATGGGTGCCCCTTGGGTACACCCAGTGCAAGTGGGGATCGACGTCTTCGCCCTCGTCGCCTAGATAGTTGCGGCGCCCGACGTTCGTCGCCCGCCCGCTTGACGCCCTCCTGTGTCCCTGCCGACCTTCGCCTTCTGCTCGGCCCTGTCATTCTCCGCGGGACACCCTCTTCCCCTCTCTCTGCACCGTTCGCCTCCAGCGTCTCCCCGACCCTCTTCGGTGGATGACTCGGCGTCCTGCGTTCGCCGCTGGCCTGCTGGCGTTTTAGCCTTCAGCTCCCCGGTTCGCTGGCCACTTGCTCCTCTTCGTGCGCGCTGCCTCTGGTGGTTCTGCCGGCGCCCGTCCTTGCGGTTACACCTCCCAGCTCTAGTGGATGGCTCCTTCCCTGACCATCTCCCCTGATGCGACGTCGCAGCTGTACCGTGCTCCTGTGGCTTCCCACGCTCTTCGGCCCTGCCTGGTAGTCTCCTTAGGACCCCTTCTAGGCCTGTGGGCCCAGCGCCACCCGTGTGGTTGAGTTCCCGCCCGCTCCGACCAAGGCTCTCGCCCTTCGCGCGCAGGTCTCCGCTCTGCCTTGAGATGTTGCGTTGGTGCTCGTCGCTCGGCGCGGCTCCCCCCGCCTCGGACCCTTCGCTTCGCCTTCGGCCCTTGGTCGTCGCCGCCAGCCGGGATCTGCCCCTCGCTTCCACGCGTCCCCATGCCTCCCGCCCCCGCTGTTGTCTTCGCTTGCCGCCGACGGGTCCGTTTCCAGCCCGGCCTCCGGTGTGGTCTCTCCCTCAGCCCTGGGTCCTTGCGTGGATCGTGGATGCCTTGGTTGCCCGAGACCTTGTTCTTCCGTCAGCCGTTCTCCTCCTGGGTCGACCTGCGTCTGCGGTATCAGTCAGCGGTCCCACTTCGTAGGGCAGCGATGTTCTCCTCCTCCGGTTGCTCGCCTGGGCGCCCTGGTCAGCGCCTACAGTCCGACCTCTCGCCACTCGTTCACCTGGGTGTGGATTCGGTGACCGACCGCGACTTGGTGCGTCTTCACGAGCCTCGGATCCAGTCCTTGCCGTTCTAGCCCGAGGGTAGCTGCGGACGCGGCGCTCCCCACCTAACTGCGGCTCCAGCTCCTCCTCCTGGTGAGTGCGGCGGCTGATCTCCTTCCCTCGGTCTTCTGTACTCCGCCTCTGGAGGCCGTCCTCCGGCGATCTCTCTACCCTGGTGCCGATCTCTCCTGTGCTGCGCCACGTCGGCTTCGCTGGACGGACATTCTTGGCTCGGCTCCCGGATTCCCCCTGACCTCGCCGCTGCCCGTCTCTCTCTGCGTCGTTGCCGGTCTCGACCGTTGGGGCGCTCTCCTTCTCCCGAATTCCGCTCGTCCGCCGGCCGCTGGCCCGCGAACCGGACTTCGCGGCACGTCATCCCGCTGGGACTGGTTGCAGTTGGCAGGCCCTCTGCGCTTGGCGATACGATCTTCGGACACAGGACCTCCTCGTCCTTCCGACAACCCCTCTTCGTGGCTTGCCTTCAGATGCAGGAGGAACCCGCTCTCCCGACCTCTGCTTCCTCCTCTATCGCCCCCTTCGCTGGTGCGCGGACAGCGTCTTCTCCCTCCCAGCCCGCCACGGTCCACGTCGCCTGTTCGTCCTGACAGTCTACCTCTTGCGACGGTGGCAGCTTCTTCACACGGATTGCGCCCTTCGCTGGGGCATCCTTCGCTGGTTCTGCGCCCGTCGGGAGACTCCCCCTTTGTTCTCTTCGCCACGAAGTGGAGCCTCCGGCTTCCCCGCTTCATCTCCCTGTTCCCGACCTCTGGCCTGGTCAGTCGATGCCCTTCGATCCCTTGGGGCGGACTGGTCGTTTACACCTACCCTCCGGCGGTCCTGGTCCTCAAGTCCTGCTCAGCCTCCGGGGATGCAACGCAGTCCTTCTCCTGGTGGCCGGTCGCCCGGACCGGTTCGCGGACTTCCGACCTTCTCAGTCTCGCCACAGGTTCACCCTCCCTTTTCCCACCTCCCGCCGATGCTCTTACAGCGCCGATAGCCGCTCTTCCACCCCTGCCCCGAGCGACTTCTCCTGCACGCCTGGCGATTGTGTGGCAAGCTCTCTCTGCTGGAGGCTTCTCGAGTGCAACAGCGGATGCTATCGCTTCTGCCCGCAGACCTACCAGACGTGTCTACGAGGGAAAGTGGCGTGCTTCGTGCCTGGTGCTCTGACCGCCGCCTCTCCACTGTCGGCCTGACGACTCCTCAGCTCACGGACTTCTTCTCTGGCTCGTCCAAGACCTAGGTTGGCTCCCCTCTGGTGCAGCAGCTCTTGAGGGGTCTCTTGATCGCCGACGCCTACCGTCACCTCGGCCGTCCTGACCCAGCGCCTGCAAGGACCTGCCCGACCTTATGGCGCGTTTCGGCATGCAGCGTCCGGTCTCCCGCCCACTTGGCCCGCGCTGGGACCTCCCTGGTCCTCCCCTGACTGACTTCGGACCGTTGAGCCGCTCCTTCTGGCCCGCTTTGCTGACGTGACTCGGAGGCCTGCTTCCTGATGACCCTCGCCACGGCGCCCCGCGTCACCGAGCTCCACGCTCTCGTCTCGCCCCGCCGGCCTGCAGTTCCGAGTGGATGGCTCCGTTCAGCTACTCCCGGATCCTTCCTTCTCGCTCAGCCTAGGTCTCCCTTGCCAGCGCCTCCGGTCCTCGCCGCTCGGCCGCTTACACGACCCGGTTCCTCGGGGCACTCCGCAGCAAGATCCGGGGCGGGCACTTCGTCTCTACCTGCGGCACTCCAAGTCCGTGCGGAGGGGACGGTCTCGTCCCTTGCCGCCGACCGCTGGCAGAACCGGCTTCTCAGCCCAAACGTTCTCCTCTTCGCTCCGCTGGGTATTCTGGTCCGCCTATCACGACCTCTCCCCACAGGGAGCCGAGGCACTGAGGATCCGCGCCCATGCACTGCACGCTAGGGCCGCACGTCTCGCCTTCGCCGCGCCGGTGTGGTTAAGGACACTGTGGCGGCGGTGGGGTGGCGGGAATCTACCATTGCCGCTTCTGCTCTGCGCCCTTACAGTCCAGCGCGACAACCTTACGCTGGTGGGCAACTTCTGCGGCGCGACACTCCCTCCAGGCGCCCTCGGCGCTTAGGCGGCACTTCGCTAAAATTGTCGGGAGTGGGTGATCAGGAGTGACGGGCCGTCTTCGTCCCTGAAGAGGTTTCTAAAAGGGGATTGTGCGGCACCCTCCTCCTCTTTGCCATTCTTCCAGTTAGTCATGTCATCGGTAATGTGTTTTGAGGAAACAAATTAATTTTTCTCTAAAATGTATTTTTTCGAAAAATACTTACCGATGACATGACTCGGAGGTCCCTCCCTCCTCCCCGCTTGCCGCTGGTAACTCCGTAGACAACTGGCTAAAGGAGACACCACCTGGCGCCTGACCGGATGGGCAGGGGAGGCTACTCTCGTCCCTGTTAGGGATCCCCGAAAGCTCTCTCGTCCCTGTCAGGGATCCCCGAGAGCCTCCTGGGGGGGACCCTTTGGGTCTTAGGCTAAAATTGGTAAGCAAGTAGACTATTTCCAGTTAGTCATGTCATCGGTAAGTATTTTTCGAAAAAATACATTTTAGAGAAAAATTAATTTTTGGTACATGGTACGTGTGCTGCACTCAGCCACAGTCTCCTCTGATTACACCAGAACCAGACATCCCAAGTAACTTCATTTAGCAAACTCACTTTCATTGGGCCCATCTTGTTTAAGCAAGCAACAGCCGTGATGTTGTCTGTTAGTACACGCACATGTATGTCTATCATCTCTCGTAGGAGCAATTTTAATCCAAAAAGAATAGCTTTCAGCAGTTTTTGTTTTTGTCATTTTCATTCCAAAGCCCCTTACAACAGCCCCCGGCCAGTCTGAAAGTGAGTTGTTTGTTTTCAGCGTAACGGTAGGGTCTTCCCTCTGTAGGGGAGCTTTTTGGTGTCCGATGTTATCACCCAACCATTGCAGCTCAAGAACCGCGTCTTGTGTTATGGGCATGATTTTCTTCCAGTTTCCTTTGTTTTCTTTGAGAGCTCGGGGTTTCTTTTATTTAAAGGCCCTATAATAGAGAGGGCCTAGGAGTACTTGAAAAAACTTGCTACCATCAGCCCAATGACAGAAGCTACTGCTCTAATTTTGGCTACTGGTTTTCTCATTATTTCGGAGCACGCTTCGCTCAGTTTTTGCTTACGTTCGTTCGTCAGTATCACCGACATGTCGATAGAGTCAATCACAAATCCCAAGTATGTAATCTCTTGCGTGGGTAGGAATTGAGATTTGTCCCCGTGGACCGTGAAACCCACAGCATCAAGCAGTTGAACCGTATCGATACCATTTTGAACTGTCTCCTCTTTTGTTGTGCCCACTAAGAGGTTGTCGTCAATGAAGGACGTTATTGAATGATTCAAATCATGTAGCCTTGCCAGGATTGGTTTTGTGAGTTTCGTAAACTTCCTGGGTATCAGGCCAATGCCCACTGGCGATGCTTGGAAACAATACAATTTGTCTCTCCAGCGAAATTTACTGGTATTCAGTTCGGTACTATGTACAGAGATGGAGTAGTACGCATCTCGAAGATCAAGCGATGCGAAATAGCAGTCCTTAGTGACAATATTAAGTGCAGTATGAATGGTTTCCATTTTGAATTTCTGACTGGTACTCAATGTCCTTGTTCAGAAACCGAGAAATATAACCCGGTGGGTATGGTTCCGTTTTTCTCTGAGAAAAAATGTGAGACAAATTGCTCTGCTTTATTGCAAGACTCTTTAATTAATGACCCCTTTTCGTAGCAGGTCTTTGACTCCTGCTTTCATCATTTTGTTTTCTGTTTCACTGGGGTATAACTGTGTTTAGACAGCTTAGTGGCAGGTGTCTGCTCAAAAATAAGTTTCACACCTATGACCGTTTCTAGTACTTCCTGGTTAGAAGAAAGGGTTTCCCAAATGTTCAATTTTGTATCAATTTGGCCGGTTTTGAAAGACTACATAGGTAGTGGCAGCCTCGCCAGTAGGCTACCATCAAGCATAAAATCGCTGCATTTTGTGCCAACTTCAACTCAAATTTATCATGCATCTACTGCACCGATTGTTTTCATTCTTATGTCAAAATAATATACGTCCTTTCCTCTTTCCAATGATGATAATATGATATATGTTTTGTTTGTGTGAAAAAACTGAAAAAATAAACTTTAAAGCATGTGTTTCGGCTTGCGCGAGCCGCAAGCCGACTTCCCGGCATTTGCTTCGCGTAAGCGCCTACACGATCCCTCCATTCAACAAGCCAGCAGATTTACCACACACACGCTACACAGCTATATTTAGTATCAAAATGTGGGTCATGATGTCAGCTTCAAACTGGTATAAGGTGTTTGGTGATTTTTGTATACACACATGAAATATTGTAGTTTTTCCACAAAAATAAAAACAAATTTTCGTTTTTTTAGCAAAACAGAACGTATAAAAACACACATCTGGGTACCATTTTGTAGAGGAACGTCAAATCTATCGAATGGTGTTAGAGGCTAAATTATGCAAATGTGGTGGAAAATCTGCTTGAGGAATTTCCCACTCACGTTGCGCGCGACTTCTTCTGACCGCAATTCAAAATGGCGACGACTGAAGACGAACCGGTACTTCCACTTTCGAGGAAATTGCAAGAAAACTACGTAAGTAAAAGCTTAATCGCTTTGCAGATTTATGCTATATTGTCATTTGTATGGTTTAGAAGCTATTTCGTTTATTATTCTTCGGAATTCTTGCATACACATCCTTCTATCACTGCGTTCAGCCTCATTGATCATCGCATCTTTCTTTGGATGGAAAGTGCCATTGAATATAGGAAAATACTTCACTACAGAAGTCAGTTAGCTTTACTAGCTGCTTAGTAATGTATTTGTAAATGCATTTATCACTTTCCTATTTAATTTCAAACGTCGATGCTCATCTGTTATGGTTATATTCAAGTTTAACTGTCGGGCATCGAAGCGAGTGATAACAGCCAGGGGCAGATAATTTGATGAGCGACTATGCGGCATTGACAAAATACTTCTCAGAGCGGCCAGTATTTCATCATTTCTCTTCGTTTCTTTTGTTGAGATAAATAATTAGTCACACTCAGCATGATCAAAATACCCTGCTTTTTATTTTTCTTTACTCTAGGCCTAATTAAATCTTCCTCCTCAAAAGATGTTTAAGGTAAACAATGACAATAGTACTGTCTATGCGGCATTGACAAAATAGGTCTCAGAGCGGCCAGTATTTCATCATTTCTCTTCGTTTCTTTTGTTGAGATAAATAATTAGTCACACTCAGCATGATCAAAATACCCTGCTTTTTATTTTTCTTTACTCTAGGCCTAATTAAATCTTCCTCCTCAAAAGATGTTTAACTCATTCTACCCCAGACACGCCACATCAATATATGGATCGACCATGACAGTTCAAGGGTGATGCCAGAATAGCTTGGCGCCTATGGGCGCCAAGCTATTCTGGCATCACCCTTGAACTATCATGGTCGATCTGTGTCCTGCACTGCACTGCAGTCTTCAGAGAACAACGGCAAAATTCAAGGATTTCGGTGTTGGGGTAGAATGAGTTAAGGTAAACAATGACAATAGTACTGTTTGTGTAAAGAGCCATACTCAGTCATCATGATATTGATATTGAACCGCCAGTATTATTTAACTGATTAACATTATATTTAACAAAACAACCTCCAGTATTTTTAAACTGGTTGACATTATATTTAACTAAACAACCTCCTTTGTTTTAGGTGGTGATGAGGCGTACACTGTACTCAAGAAAGTCTTCCTAGCCAAAGGGAGGGGGAGGCGCCCTGACCTGCCCACCTTCAGTGCACTGGATAACTCACTTCTTCTTCAAGTTTATCTTCTGAATGAAGAGTGTGACAAGACTTTTGATGACGCACCAGCATTTCTTTGGAACCTTTTTCTGAACTTGACAGAGAGTCATCTGAGATGTTTGGTGCCTGAGACAAAGCTAAACTGGGAAAAGCAGAACACTATACAACTGCAAGAGGATTTTATGAAGAAGCGTCGTGACACGACGTGTAGGACCACATCTACACCAACTTGGCATCACCAGACAGCAACTTTTGACAGGCGATTGCCACCTGGCATCACTACAGTCGCCAACAAAAGGCTTACTTCTTGACCTGGAGTCATTTAGAAAATGCGAAGGCTCTAAATTCGAAATGATGTGTAGGTGGTGGTTCAGATTGACCCAGCAGACTGTGACCGCTGCAGCAATGAGGAGGAGGGTTGTAAAAGTGGGCAACTTTAAGAATCGACTCATTCGCTGAAAAAAGGGGAATGTAGATTCGTTTTGGGCGGAAACACTGGATTCTAGCATTGTGGCAGCGTTTAATCCAGCAGAACTAGGTAACACCACCACGACATTGGATTCTGAAAGAAAAGGCATGAAACTGACCATTCAGCAGTTGGGGAAGGAGCTGACCAGAGTGCGGCATCGCATTAAAGAAGTGGAGCAGGAAAATCAAACACTTAATATCAAGTTTCAGGCTGAAATGAGGACTTTGCAGCAAGTTTTAACCAAAAGGACACATCAGCTGAGACTTGTTAAAGTGAGATTAGAGGGACTCCAGATCAACCACGACAGCATCACAGCTCGCTTGAGACAGTATACGAAAGGGACACTTTCCAGAAAACTAAACCATACGGCAAACAAAGTGATGAAGCTTCAAGAAAGTGTCGATGACGCAACTACTTTTGCCGCAAACATCGGAGACCATTACCAACATTTCAAAAACACTCTGCTGTAGTGTGCATTTTTGTTCAGTGCTGATTGCATTGCTCAAGCAGTGAGCTGGTTTCATTGGTCCTTACATCTGTCCTTTGACTGTGCAGACTGTCTTGCAAGGTTCAGATCAAGCCGAGCTGCTATTTTAGACATATATCGAGGGTTCCGGGCGTAAGGGCCGTAAATCGACATTTTGGCGATTTTGTGATTTTTATATCGCTGAAACCGTTTTTGTGTGTAGATTTATCCTGTGATATCGATATTTCAATCAGTCACATATATAAGGTGTTATTGATGAGAACTTAAATCAATTAACGGTTTTGGGCGAGACAGCCGCATGCCAGACAGCCGCGTCTCGAATTACGGCGGTGTATAAGAAGCGCGCTACTACCAGTGGCGGGGGCGTAAAGGCCTTATCTGTATGTGCCTGGTCTACCGCGCGCGTGTTTACATTCAGGCACTCGGTGCATCGTGCATGCTGAAGAGCCGTAACTCCAGCTACTATTTTTAAGCAGGCAGAAGTCTGAACAAAGCACACCGATTTCGAAAGCTTAAAGATGGTAGATGCCGTTACGATCATCCCGCTGGCAAAGAAACAATAAAAGTACCTGCTAAAAGGACAGCATGAAGACAGTAACATGCCTGGCTAGCACGCATTTTTGAGGCATGCCATTAAACAACAAAGATAACTGACGATTTCCGACACTGTGTTTAACCGTAGACTATTATGAAAAGCGGAAAAATAATTGGGCAAGTCACCAAATCCATACACGTATATTGGTTACCAACTCAATGCTAGCTCATTAGTAAGTACATACACGCATCAAAGATGGTGACAGGAGGCAAACTACTGTTCAAAACTGAAAAGATGTCGTAGTGCCGTGAAAAGAACGGGAAAAAAAAACCAAATGTTACGCTGACCACACTAGTGACATGTATATAGATCAGTATCTGTGTCCTTGACCGGCCAGAAACTGAATTCCAGACATTCCTAACTTGACAGGCCTGCACAGTTTCAGTCCCCAGGTGCAGACTGACACATCCTTTCAAACCGGAAGAAACAGTTGGCTTTACGAATTATACACACGTTTTTATTCTTTCATTCGACCATCCTGTGCCAGGACGCTGAATACGGGACGAATTTCTACTAAGGTAAGTACACACACACACACACACACACACACACACACACACACACACACACACACACACACACACACACACACACACACACACATGGACAAATGCACATTTTCCAACTGATCTGAATGCTAGCGTGGTAACTTGGATAACTTACACCAACCTTGTAAACTGATTTATACATAAATAAAATGTAGGTTTCTGAACACAGGCACTAATTAATCTCTTGGTCTTGTTTACAGGCACTCATCTATGGAATCAGACGACAATCATGTGTTCCTGCATCTTGCTGCTTCGCTCACTGCAGAAAAAAATGATGACAGTTTCAGCACTTCGGACGACGAGCCACTGAAAAACACCGTTCAGTTTAATGAATCTGATCTGGAGCCCCTTAAATGGCAGACTGGTTTTGACACATCAGACGAAGAACCTCTGCAGATGAAAGCTAATCACGATATCGATGACCTGATCACGGACCCTTCCTACATACCTTCTGATTTTGAGCAGGTTTCAACAAGCAAGAAAAGAACAGCAAACAAAAGAAAAAAGAGGAAGAGAAACAGTGATCCCGATCTTCAGACCGCAAAAGAAAGCAGTCTTCGAGCCCACCTGAGCCATCAGAGAAATCTGCATGATCACACAATGGATTGTACAGACAAAAAATTGTTCCTGATGGTAACTGCTTTTTCGAGTCATCTGTCGTTCATCTGGAGGACATCAGCCATTTGGAACTGAGACACTGTCTGTGTGACCATCTGATAGAAAACATTACAGAGTACATTCATTTCATGGTCAACAGAAGTGAAGAAGATGAAAATGAGCGTTATCTCCGGTATCACTCAAATGTCAGTGAACTCAGAAAGCCGGGAAGATGGGTCAATGATGCTGCCGATTTACTTCCTCGTGCTCTCGCAGACTGGGCAGAAAGGACTGTTGTCATATACTTCAGTGATGTCTTCAAGTCTCAGCACGAGATACACCCCTCATCTGGCAGAAACAGTCAGCCAGTTATCCCCCTCGCTTTCATTGACTTTGATCCAACTCACTATGATGTTTGTCTTCCCCTCCTTCGTGCAAGAGCTGATCCGGCAGGTGAGAACACACACACACACACACACACACACACACACACACACACACACAGAGAGAGAGAGAGAGAGAGAGAGAGAGAGAGAGAGAGAGAGAGAGAGAGAGAGAGAGTTGCACAATTCAGCCATACATGCATTTATCACGTTACAGTCACCATCCTTCATACCCCAGCGCCCAATCTTCTAATCACATGAAGTGATAATTGTGAGTAATAGGGCCTGAAACACGTTTGAGATTTCTCATTTTGCTGTCTTGCAGGCCCGTCTACTTTGCATCACAGTGAGACGTGTACCGCAAGGCCCTCCAAGTATGCAGATGAGGACTTGACTCCAAACGACGCAGGTACCAGCACTCCTCCACACGACGCAGGTAACAACACTCCTCCACACGATGCAGGTAACAGCACTCCTCCACACGAAGCAGTAACAGCACTCCTCCACACGACGCAGGTAACAGCACTCCTCCACACGAAGCAGGTAGCAGCACTCCTCCACACGACGCAGGTAGCAGCTCTTCTCCAAATGACGCAGATAAAGGCTGTACTTCAAATGAGGCAGAAGCTGCATTGATTAATGATGAGAGATGTCCCTCTCCTAAACCAGACAGCTCGATTTCAATATCTAATAAAGTGACACCAAGGAAACAAGGCTTGTATTCCAGTCCGCCCAAAACGAAACTGGCGCGACAACGGGAAGCCAGACCAGAAAAGTGGGAAAAAAATGTTCGGAAGACCTTACACCTGCAAGGCAAACAATATCTATCCCAATCTGGCAAAACAGTACCATCGAAGGTGATGAGGGAGGTGGACTGTACAAAGTGCAGGTACAAGTGCTCTGAAAACATAACAGAGGAGAGCCGAAAAGAACTCTTCGATGCCTTTTATGCTCTTCAATCATATGAAAGGCAGAAGGATTTTGTCTGTGCCAACGTTTTGCAGAGGCAAACAGCAACAATGTTTGATGAGGATGCACAACAACCAAAGGAGAAAAAACGTCGAGTTTGTCGTGTATTTTCTTTTACTGTTAACGGCACCGTCCACAGAGTCTGCAAGAATTTTTTTCTTGCGACCCTGGCTGTTGGTGAAACCTACGTGGACCATGCTCTGGAAAACAGCACTGGAGGTGTGTTCACAGGCCAGCAGCTACGGGGGAAGTCACGACCACCCCACAACAAATATAGTAATGAGGCTGTTGACCACGCCAAACAACACATTGCGTCCTTTCCTGTGGTCGAGTCGCATTACACAAGAAAGGACACACAGAGGTTGTACCTCTCTTCTGACCTCACTTTGAGCAAAATGTACAAGCTGTACACTGAAGCTTGCCAAAGTGGTGGTCACACACCTGTGTCCGCCAGAAAGTATAGGGATATATTTAATCAGTATTTCAATTATTCGTTCCATCACCCAAAGAAAGACCAGTGTGTCACTTGCGCAGTGTTCCAACAGAAAGGGTCTGCTGCATCGGAAGAAGAGAAAAAGGAGTATGAAAAACACCGAGATAGGAAAGACAGAGCAAGGGAGGAAAAAGATCGTGACAAAAGAGAGGCAGGCAAAGATCCAAAGAGGCATGTCATCACAGTCGATCTGCAGGCTGTGCTGCAAGCGCCGTGTGGACTTGTCAGTCAGCTTTATTATAAGCGCAAGCTGTCTGTGTATAACTTCACTGTTTATTCTCTCATTGACAGAAAAGGGACCTGTTTCACGTGGGATGAAAGCGAAGGAAAGCGTGGTTCATGCGAAATTGCCACCTGCCTGTACATTTACCTGTCATCCTTGCCCCATCATATTGAGGAAATTATCATTTTTTCTGACTGCTGTTCAGGACAGAACCGCAACCAAAACCTATCAGCAGCACTAATTCATGCTGTCAATAACATTAGCCACATCAAGCTTATCAGTCATAAATATTTAGAAACAGGACACACCCACATGGAATGTGACAGCATGCATGCAGCCATAACTTTCGCCAAAAAACACTCTCCAATCTACACGCCGAGTGGCTGGGACATCATTCTGAGGATGGCACGACGAGGACAACCCTATGTCGTCATCCCGCTCAAGCATGGTGACTTTCTTGATTTCAAACATGTAGCATCCACAGTCATCAGAAATACAAAGACAGACTTGAAGGGAAACAAGGTCAACTGGCTCAGTATCAAAGTGATGCAGTTTCTAAAAGGTCAAGAAGAGATGATGTTTTTCAAATACTCCTTCGATGATCAAGAGTTCCAAGGGCTGAAGATGATAGGGTCCAGCAAGCGTCGCGCACAACCTCTACCTGCACAAATACCTAGGTGCTACGCCTCAAAGCTCCCTGTGTCCTTCGCCAAGAAACAAGATCTGCTGTCTCTTTGCCGCTCTGGAATCATTCCAGCTGAACATCACCCATTCTATGAAAGCCTCTCGACATCTCCAGCTACGAAGGACAAACTGCCCGAGCCTGACATGATGGAGGATGACTGCTCTGATATGGATTAGAACAGGTCATTAGAACAATCATCTCGGAGTCATGTCTGGCAATGGCACACTTGGCCAGAATAAAACTCTGAGCACTGACACAAGTTTGACAGTGAGGAACTGTAAATATTGTAATATGGACATAATAAGCGCAATTGAAATTTCAATAATACGTGATTTTGTGTTAGAAAACTCAATCCTTGGATGTGGGAATTTCTTTTCTTTTTCCTTCTTCTTCAAATGTTGACATACTGTGAAGACTGAAATCAAAGCCTGTGCTACATATGCTTTTTGAACTGAAAATATGACTTATAAATGAGAAATGTGAATGGTAAGACACTTATCAAACATGCCACAACGACATCAGTGGGTGAGTTCTCTTTTATTTCTGCATAGTTACTTTCTCTTCACGTGTAACGAGATGTTCCTGTATTTTGATAATGCCATTATTGTTGTCAGTCTTGCTGACTTCATGTTTGGTTGGTTTTCTCCGTATAGAGTGCACAGCTTAAGTGGACTGATCAGTTAAAAGCATGTGAAAATGTAATCTGTCACTGGTCACTCTCCTTGGACTCGTATTACATAGATCCTGCTAGATTGAACAGTTTTAAGTTGTGGACCGCTATTTTCCGTACATGTTTTACGATCTTCTTACACTCATGCAGCAGTTCTGTGCTTGTTTTTATCTCCTGCTAAAGCGTCTTGTTTGATTATACGGTTCTTTTCCGTGTCCGGTAATGGCAATTTCACCGTGCAGTTGCCGGGCGTAAAGGCCTTATAACTATTTAGAGCTTTTCCGTCCGTAGAGGAGTCCGTTTTTCCTCACCCCTTGACAGCAGTAACTCTTTCTGCGGCTGTCAGGCAATATCAACATGACCCATTTCAGAAACGCAGCCTAGGAGGAAACCTAGCTGCGGTCCTCAGGCGGGAATGTTTACGTATATACTGGCCATTTTTGGGCGTGCCTGACACTGTCATTTAGCAGCCCTGTCTTTATGCAGGCACAGGTGGCTGCAAACCTTTTACTCTGAGCGTGCATAAGGACCGTATATAATGTCAGCATTGTTTATTTGCCAAATGTACGCTAAATAAAAACGATTGTTTCAAAATGTTCATTTGAAAGTACAGAGGAGAAAACAAGCTTTCAACTGATACGTGTTTTGATACCAGGAACTCAAGCACTAAATAGAAATAAATCTTCAAAACTTTCAAACTGCTCTCCTGTAAAATTCTGGGAAAACGGGATACGGCTCTTACGCCCGGAACCCTCGATATATTCATCAATATAATTATGACGTACATTATTTCCAGGTGTCTCTTTACATCTTTTTTTCTGTTCATAATCATAACTGAATATCCTTTTTTTCCTCTGTGCCAAATGGCCTCAAAATCTGCATACTGGTTAAAGTTTTTCAGTCATATTTGTGCTTTCAACATGTTGTCGATGATACTTTTATTTTATTTGTACCATGTTCAACATGAATGACATGATGTATGAAAGTGATTTTCTTTAATATTGCAGCAGAATATATATTCTGACTTGTGTCCAAACCGCATGAAAATCCATCAAGGCGTTCAGAAGTTATGCTAATTTCTGTGTTGCGCGTCGTTGCTCATGTCCGCGATATGTCATTTTGAGCATTTTCTGGACTTTGGCACATTCTATCAGAACGGTTTATGTATATTACAGTCTGAAAAAAAATAGGCTTACTTTTTGTATATATATTTGTTAAAATCATCTCACAAAAGGTTATTTTAAGCGAAAGATTGTTCACAATATGGTCACAAAGTTGGACTTCTGTACAATGTCAACTCGGCTCCGATTTATTTTTTTCCATTTTTAGCAACTCGTTGCACATCATTGTACTGCATTATGGTTTTCATATTTGTTTCTGATACTTTCCTGATAATACAGATTGTGAAATAAAAAGATGAAGCCTGTATCTTCTTAAGTGTCTCTGTATCCCTGGTCTGAAAATGGCTTTTCATTAGGTTGGCGGGCCACGGACGAAAGCCTAAAAGTTTAAAATGTCGTATCTCAGGAACTAATCAACATATTTACAAAATCTTTTTTGCTGTTTGTTTGTTTCTTAATGCTCTATTAATAAAACAATGTAAGGAAGGTCTCAAGTTATAATGAAATTTTGGCTGCCACTACCTACTAGTAGTACAAATGTTTTCCGCTCAGGTACTCATGCACCCTAGGTATGCACAGTTAAAACATATTGACCTCGTTTGTAGAGGGGAGTGACAGGTGTGCGTCTAGAACTTCCAGGGAAAACTCCCCACGCGGGGGTAGGCTTTTCCGCCCTGTAACCCGCTTTCAGCCGACCTTTCTGTGTCGGCCTAAAAAGGAGTCCTCGCCATTGGTCCAGCCAGTTTGTGGCTGGCTGTGAGGCCAGCCATGACTACGCATATCTTGACCGCTTTTGTCTGTTTCACGGGCTTCTTGGGGATTTCCCAAAATCTGTGCCATTAGGTTAGAGCCAGCCACTCAGAGATCATTGTCACGTGCGGAGCACAGATGCCGGCAATATTGCGACTTTGTCTGTTTCGCGGGCTTGTTGGGGGGAATTTCCCAAAATCTGTGCCATGAGGTTAGAGCCAGCAGAGGTCATTGCTACGTGCGGAGCACAGATGCTGGCAACTAGTTTGCGCAGCTCTAGGTCAGAGGCTTATCGGTGCACAAGGTCACTGCGACAGCTGCCTTAGTTTTAGTATTGTACATTCGTACGTCCGTCTGTCCGGTGGGCTTTCAGCACAAGTGTGCGGGGCACACTCATTTATTTCATCGATGACATGACAAATGGGAGTGTCTACTACGTGCTCAAATTCTAGCCTACGAACCCGTTGTGTGCATACACAACCCGGGAGGCACTCGGGGAACCCCCAGAGGGGCCAAGAGTTGTCTCCCGAACCTGCCTATCCGGTTCCGAGTCACCTGACTCGCCAGTCAGCTACGTAGGCTCACGACCTTCGGATGTGTTTTTCTAGCCTCTCGCACTCGCTTCGACCGGTCGGTCTTTGGTGCTCGCGTCTAGCCGTGACTTCTTGCTTCGCTTCGCTGCAGCTTCGCTTGCGCTTCTTCGGTTTGGCGTCCTCCTTTTGGTTTGGCTTTGCTTGGCGGACCTGCTGGTTCCCGCCCGTTCGCCTGTGGCGACATGGACGTCTCTTCTCCCGCTACCGCTTCGGCAGAGAGGTAGGATAGTTAGTTGTGCCCTCAGCCGGTTCCCGGGCGGGGTACCGGCCTGAGCCTTTGGACTCTACGTTGTTTTCGTTGTTGTGTGGGTTTTGTTGAGCGGGGACTCTTAGCTAGGCGGGGCCCTGGCGCCCTCGCCCTTCCCCTTCTTGGGTGAAAAGTTACTGGCTTCCCCGGGTAGCCTTCGGGGAGCATTGTTTGAAACAGCTGCGGCGCTTGGCTCACGTTAATCTCCAACCTGGCTGGGGTATGCTTTGTTACGAGAGCGCACTCTTAGCTTAGAGCGCTACAGCAGTATAGCCTGAGGGCACGGCCCTTTCGTTCCTATTGTCGTTTCGGCGCACGTTTAATCTCCAGCCTGGCTGGGGTAGGCTTTGTTATGAGAGCGCACTCTTAGCTTCGAGCGCTACAACAGTATAGCCTGGGGGCACAGCCCTGTCGTTATTGTCGTTCGGTACGTTTCCCCTTGGTAGGACGAGCCCTGTTGGTCTCGACCACGTACCGGCAGGGTATTTTTGTGTGTTGCAGTGCCCTCCTGATGACCTGCACTCAGTGTGGAGGATTTCAGTGGCCCTCGGATTCGCACAAGGTCTGCCTGCCGTGTGTCAGCTGTACATCTGAGCGTTCATGTGACGTTTGCGCCGTCTGGCCGGAGCTCCACTGGTCCCAACTTTGGAGCTTTTACCGACGTGAACGCCCGACACCTGTGCCTGTTGCAAGACCTGAGGAAGTGCTGGCTGTCGTCTCCGGCGCCCCGGCCACACTTGCCCCCGATGGCCCCAGTCTGGAAAGATCTCCACGTCAGACACAGCAAGGTAGTGTGCGGAGTCGGGAGTTCGAGGCGCTGGTTCCCAGGAGGGAACGCGCTTGGACTAGGTAGTGGCAGCCAAAATTTCATTATAACTTGAGACCTTCCTTACATTGTTTTATTAATAGAGCATTAAGAAACAAACAAACAGCAAAAAAGATTGTGTAAATATGTTGATTAGTTCCTGAGATACGACATTTTAAACTTTTAGGCTTTCGTCCGTGGCCCGCCAACCTAATGAAAAGCCATTTTCAGACAAGGGATACAGAGACACTTAAGAAGATACAGGCTTCATCTTTTTATTTCACAATCTGTATTATCAGGAAAGTATCAGAAACAAATATGAAAACCATAATGCAGTACAATGATGTGCAACGAGTTGCTAAAAATGGAAAAAAATAAATCGGAGCCGAGTTGACATTGCACAGAAGTCCAACTTTGTGACCATATTGTGAACAATCTTTCGCTTAAAATAACCTTTTGTGAGATGATTTTAACAAATATATATACAAAAAGTAAGCCTATTTTTTTTCAGACTGTAATATACATAAACCGTTCTGATAGAATGTGCCAAAGTCCAGAAAATGCTCAAAATGACATATCGCGGACATGAGCAACGACGCGCAACACAAAAATTAGCATAACTTCTGAACGCCTTGATGGATTTTCATGCGGTTTGGACACAAGTCAGAATATATATTCTGCTGCAATATTAAAGAAAATCACTTTCATACATCATGTCATTCATGTTGAACATGGTACAAATAAAATAAAAGTATCATCGACAACATGTTGAAAGCACAAATATGACTGAAAAACTTTAACCAGTATGCAGATTTTGAGGCCATTTGGCACAGAGGAAAAAAAGGATATTCAGTTATGATTATGAACAGAAAAAAAGATGTAAAGAGACACCTGGAATTTGGAAATAATGTACGTCATAATTATATTGATGAATATATATGTCTAAAATAGCAGCTCGGCTTGATGAACCTTGCGAGACAGTCTGCACAGTCAAAGGACAGATGTAAGGACCAATGAAACCAGCTCACTGCTTGAGCAATGCAATCAGCACTGAACAAAAATGCACACTACAGCAGAGTGTTTTTGAAATGTTGGTAATGGTCTCCGATGTTTGCGGCAAAAGTAGTTGCGTCATCGACACTTTCTTGAAGCTTCATCACTTTGTTTGCCGTATGGTTTAGTTTTCTGGAAAGTGTCCCTTTCGTATACTGTCTCAAGCGAGCTGTGATGCTGTCGTGGTTGATCTGGAGTCCCTCTAATCTCATTTTAACAAGTCTCAGCTGATGTGTCCTTTTGGTTAAAACTTGCTGCAAAGTCCTCATTTCAGCCTGAAACTTGATATTAAGTGTTTGATTTTCCTGCTCCACTTCTTTAATGCGATGCCGCACACTGGTCAGCTCCTTCCCCAACTGCTGAATGGTCAGTTTCATGCCTTTTCTTTCAGAATCCAATGTCGTGGTGGTGTTACCTAGTTCTGCTGGATTAAACGCTGCCACAATGCTAGAATCCAGTGTTTCCGCCCAAAACGAATCTACATTCCCCTTTTTTCAGCGAATGAGTCGATTCTTAAAGTTGCCCACTTTTACAACCCTCCTCCTCATTGCTGCAGCGGTCACAGTCTGCTGGGTCAATCTGAACCACCACCTACACATCATTTTGAATTTAGAGCCTTCGCATTTTCTAAATGACTCCAGGTCAAGAAGTAAGCCTTTTGTTGGCGACTGTAGTGATGCCAGGTGGCAATCGCCTGTCAAAAGTTGCTGTCTGGTGATGCCAAGTTGGTGTAGGTGTGGTCCTACACGTCGTGTCATGACGCTTCTTCATAAAATCCTCTTGCAGTTGTATAGTGTTCTGCTTTTCCCAGTTTAGCTTTGTCTCAGGCACCAAACATCTCAGATGACTCTCTGTCAAGTCCGGAAAAAGGTTCCAAAGAAATGCTGGTGCGTCATCAAAAGTCTTGTCACACTCTTCATTCAGAAGATAAACTTGAAGAAGAAGTGAGTTATCCAGTGCACTGAAGGTGGGCAGGTCAGGGCGCCTCCCCCTCCCTTTGGCTAGGAAGACTTTCTTGAGTACAGTGTACGCCTCATCACCACCTAAAACAAAGGAGGTTGTTTAGTTAAATATAATGTTAACCAGTTTAAAAATACTGGAGGTTGTTTTGTTAAATATAATGTTAATCAGTTAAATAATACTGGCGGTTCACTATCAATATCATGATGACTGAGTATGGCTCTTTACACAAACAGTACTATTAGTATTGTCATTGTTTACCTTAAACATCTTTTGAGGAGGAAGATTTAATTAGGCCTAGAGTAAAGAAAAATAAAAAGCAGGGTATTTTGATCATGCTGAGTGTGACTAATTATTTATCTCAACAAAAGAAACGAAGAGAAATGATGAAATACTGGCCGCTCTGAGACCTATTTTGTCAATGCCGCATAGACAGTACTATTGTCATTGTTTACCTTAAACATCTTTTGAGGAGGAAGATTTAATTAGGCCTAGAGTAAAGAAAAATAAAAAGCAGGGTATTTTGATCATGCTGAGTGTGACTAAATATTTATCTCAACAAAAGAAACGAAGAGAAATGATGAAATACTGGCCGCTCTGAGACCTATTTTGTCAATGCCGCATAGTCGCTCATCAAATTATCTGCCCCTAGCTGTTATCACTCGCTTCGATGCCCGACAGTTAAACTTGAATATAACCATAACAGATGAGCATCGACGTTTGAAATTAAATAGGAAAGTGATAAATGCATTTACAAATACATTACTAAGCAGCTAGTAAAGCTAACTGACTTCTGTAGTGAAGTATTTTCCTATATTCAATGGCACTTTCCATCCAAAGAAAGATGCGATGATCAATGAGGCTGAACGCAGTGATAGAAGGATGTGTATGCAAGAATTCCGAAGAATAATAAACGAAATAGCTTCTAAACCATACAAATGACAATATAGCATAAATCTGCAAAGCGATTAAGCTTTTACTTACGTAGTTTTCTTGCAATTTCCTCGAAAGTGGAAGTACCGGTTCGTCTTCAGTCGTCGCCATTTTGAATTGCGGTCAGAAGAAGTCGCGCGCAACGTGAGTGGGAAATTCCTCAAGCAGATTTTCCACCACATTTGCATAATTTAGCCTCTAACACCATTCGATAGATTTGACGTTCCTCTACAAAATGGTACCCAGATGTGTGTTTTTATACGTTCCGTTTTGCTAAAAAAACGAAAATTTGTTTTTATTTTTGTGGAAAAACTACAATATTTCATGTGTGTATACAAAAATCACCAAACACCTTATACCAGTTTGAAGCTGACATCATGACCCACATTTTGATACTAAATATAGCTGTGTAGCGTGTGTGTGGTAAATCTGCTGGCTTGTTGAATGGAGGGATCGTGTAGGCGCTTACGTGAAGCAAATGCCGGGAAGTCGGCTTGCGGCTCGCGCAAGCCGAAACACATGCTTTAAAGTTTATTTTTTCCAGTTTTTTCACACAAACAAAACATATATCATATTATCATCATTGGAAAGAGGAAAGGACGTATATTATTTTGACATAAGAATGAAAACAATCGGTGCAGTAGATGCATGATAAATTTGAGTTGAAGTTGGCACAAAATGCAGCGATTTTATGCTTGATGGTAGCCTACTGGCGAGGCTGCCACTACCTACTT
>BTPG01000005.1:201588586-201890482 GCA_036245525.1 Semisulcospira habei
GTCTGCTCTGTCTGCAATAGGCTTGCCTTCTTTGTCTTTTACTGGTCTTTCTGTATGGCCATACTTACCCGACAATCTTCTGGTAATGTCGTAGAGCTGTTTCATGTTGCCGCTGCCTGCTGCCTTTTCTGCCTCTGCTGCCAGGCTTTCTGTGTAGGCCCTCTTGTCTGCCCTGATACTCCTCTTCACCTCGCGGTTGGCTTCCGAGTATTCCCCCTGTGCCCTTACTTTGGCTGCTCTCGTGCGACTGTTGTTGACCGCTGCTTTCTTCTGCTTCCTCGCTTCTATCTTCTTCAAGGTCTGTGCCGACAGCCAGTCCTTGTGGTGGTGTTTCCTGAACCCTACAGTGTCTTTGCAGGTTGAGTTCAGCGCCTCTCTAACTGCCTTCCACTGCTGCTCTGTGGTGACCGCCTCCTCTTCATTTACTAGCTCCTGTAGCGCTTGAAACCGGTTGGACAGCACCAGTTTGAACTCTTCTCTAACTCCAGTTTCTCTCAGGAGGCCTACATTATAGCGCTGTCTTCTTGTTGTCTCTGTGCGGCTTTTCTTTAGCTTGAGCTTCATTCTTAAGGTAAGCAGATGGTGGTCTGAGGCGACATCTGCTCCCCTCCTCACTCGAACATCTTGAAGGGATCTTCTGAATTTCTTGCTAATGCAGATATGGTCTATTTGGTTCTCTGTTGTATGGTCAGGTGAGACCCAAGTTGCTTTGTGTATTCTTCTGTGTGGGAAGATGCTGCCTCCAATGACAAGTCGGTTTAGAGCACAAAAGTCTACAAACCTCTCCCCGTTCTCACTCATCTCCGAGCCTAGTCCCTGTCTCCCCATCACCTCTTCGTATCCGGTGTTGTCCTCCCCTATTTTGGCATTAAAATCGCCCATGACGATGGTGATGTCTCGCTCCGCACATTTGTCCACGGCACTCTGGAGTCGGTCGTAGAACTCTTGTTTCTCTTCCTCGTCCCTGTCATTGGTGGGCGCATAACACTGGATAACATTCAGCTTGAGCTTTTTCTTGGTTCTAAAGGCTGCTGTTATAATTCTTGGCCCAAGAGGTTCCCAGCCCATCAGCGCTCTCTGTGCCACTGGTGACAGCATGAGTGCTACTCCTTCTGTATGGGGGGCATTCTCCTCTTCATGACCTGAATACAGAATCATCTCCCCACTTAACAGCCTTTTCTGGCCAGACTGCGTCCATCTGGCTTCACTGATGCCTAGCAGGGAAAGGTTGTACTTTTGCATTTCCGCTGCTATCTGGGCGGCCTTGCCGCTCTGGTACATGGTCTTGACGTTCCATGTGCCCATGGTTGTATCCCTGGATAGAGAGAGGCGGCTCGGTCCTGTGGCTTCCGAAGACTTCCGGCTTTCACCACAGGACGTCATAAGTCTTCTAGTAGAAGAACCTTCCTCCTCCAGGAAAGGAATTACTGTTAGTCTTTTCGTCGGCGTTTTTGTAGCTATTTCCTTTTTTGCAGGGTGGGGAAGCTAACCCCACGCCCAACCCCCTTACTAGGAGGACCAGGGGTTTTCTGTCGGGGTCACCTTCCCTTAGACCATGTTGGTTCACGGCACCTTATTTCATTCGGTGCACCCCTCTCACGAGGGACCCCCTATCCACCACCCAGGGGACGCGCCTCAACGCCGTATGGTCCCAGCGCGAGGTCACGTAACTATATGTGATACATATCAGGGGCGGATCTTTGGGGGGGGGGGGGGGGATCCTAGGGGTCTGGAACCCCCCCGTCCAGACCCAAAATTATTTCAAACGTCATAACAAAGTCCCTTTTTGGGGTGTTAGGGAGCAATTTGATATTGGCGAGTTTCGACGCCCCCCCTCCCATTTGATTTTTCGGCCACTGAAAAAATATAGCATCGGGGAGGCCTTTTGTGTCGGGTTGAAGGTCCCAAAACAAAAAGTTGGAACCCACCCCCCCCCCCACCTTTCGAAGTAACTGATCCGCCCCTGCATAGCAAATACTCAGCACCACCAGACACATCTTACTGTAGAAAATCATCCTGGTCCATGACTCGGGCCCGTTTCTTCTCAAACCCGTTCTTTTCCAGCACGCCATTCACTAAGGACTTGATGTCAAAGTCTGCCGCCACTGGCTGCACAAAGACAAAAAACGCCTTTTAAAGTCATTCAGTTGGGCGCATTATGTCATGCACTTGCATTATCAGAAACCGCCTTGTCAATGCAACCACTCGTACTGTAAACATTAACCCATTCAGCCCCAAAATGCTACAGCAGGAGATGTATTGACCATGATAATTCAAGGGTAGTGCCAGATTAGCTTGGCGCCTGATGGCACCAAGCTAATCCGGCACTACCCTTGAATTATCATGGTCAATACATCTCCTCCAGCTGGCACACGGTCGTTAGGCGACGCTTCCAAAATATGGGAAATGGGGCTTGTGGGGTTATATGGGTCAACTCCCTTGTACACAAACCGTTACTCTTCAAACCACCAGTGGCTGCACGCACAAGGGAGTATAAAAACATTACTAGTGGATGCATGCATAATGCAATGCCCTGTTCCACATAACCAGCCCATCAAGGCCATCCGCTATCACTCCTGAGTTGTGGATGTTAAACCCTGAACTAACCAAGCATGCATAATGGGGTTTATTCGAACTGCACCACCACGACAGACAGGTAGTCTATGGGGACTTGTGATGAGCTATACTTACTTTACCAAAGTATCAAACAAACGCAATACTTACAATGTTCTTGACAGAACAGTGCACACGGTAGTTCTTTTCCAACAGCTCAAGAACTTTTGTGTACCTACATGAAAGACAAAAGTTTGCTAAATTACACACATGCATGGAATGCCACCAACAACTTTTAATGCTGCTGACGATAAAGTTTTCATCTTCATCATAATCAAATTTGTCATCTAAATTTTTTTTATTTTTCTCTAAAATGTATTTTTCCGAAAAATGATTACCGATGATATTACTATTAGGAAATGTGTCTAAGCTAGACTAATTTAGCCCAAAATTGTTGTGTACATGGTAGGGGAGGTAACAAGGGGCCCTATAGCCTAGGCTGTGACACAAGTAGCCTCCCCTTCATCCCATCCGGGCACATGCCCACCAGATGCTTACCAGTCTGTTTCTGAGCTTTACAGCTGCAAGCGGGGCAGGTGGGAGGGTCATCCAAGTAATATCATCGGTAAGTATTTTTCGAAAAAATACATTTTAGAGAAAAATTAATTTGTTTCCTCAAAACACATTACCAATGATATTACTATTAGGAAGAATGACGAAGAGGAGGTGAGTGCCGCTGTAACGCCCCTAACCCTTAGTTACTTGCCAATGAGGCCCGCCCTCCCAAGCAACCTCCCGATAATTTTAGCG
Source organism: Semisulcospira habei (assembly GCA_036245525.1). Classification (NCBI taxonomy): domain Eukaryota; kingdom Metazoa; phylum Mollusca; class Gastropoda; family Semisulcospiridae; genus Semisulcospira; species Semisulcospira habei. The sequence continues at coordinate 201,591,950 of BTPG01000005.1, forward strand.
AAGATTACCAACGGTGCCTGGGGCGCCGGGATGGAGTGTTGCTCCGCCGTGATGTCTCCCACCAGCGAAGGTTCTGGTGCTGGTTGGAGAGGTCCCTCAGGTAGAATCGGGCAAAGGTTGACTGCGCTTGCCATCCCCCGGCCGCCACGATATCTGTGACCACGCAGTTATGGTCGACCGTTAATCTAGCGGTCATGGCTCTGACTTCGTGCGCCCTGATGTTCATTCGTTTGGCTGCATCAGGGGAGATCCTGGTAGGGGAGCGTATCACCCAATGAGCCAGGATGATATCGTCCGGGCCGAGATGTCATGTCTACCTGGAGACAAAGGGAGGAGAAGGCGGGTGCGTCCCCTGCGTAGCGGCTTGTTCCGGCGCAGGTAAAATGTGTAAAGCCCTCACCGGGTCCTGTTGTGTGGACTCTCCGGAAGAGCCTGGACTCGTAAGGAGGAAATGAGACCACTTGAGGGGCAGCCAAAGGAGATTGGGCCTTGGCGTGAAACGTCAGATCGGGAAGCCGTTGAACAGAGCCGTCCGACCGGAACTGCAAGTATGCGGGCCGTGCTGAAAGGGCATGCAGCTCGTTGACCCTGGAGGCAGAGGTGAGGGCCAGTAGGAAGCAAGTCTTCCGCGTCCTGTCCTGCAACTGCGCCAACTGGATAGGGTTGAAGCAGGCAGAGTTGAGCCAGGACAGCACCCCGGGCAGGTCCCATCGTGGCACGAGCGAGCGAAGGGCGGACCGTTGTAGCCCGAAGAAGGCCATAAGATTGGCGAGGTCCTGCAGCCGCCAGGTGAACAGCCAGAGGAAAACTCCCCCAGCTGGGGGACACCGTCAAATGCGTGGGGTAGAGTCGTTTGTCGTGACACCAGTGGCTCAGGACTCGCCACTTCCCTTCGTAGACCCGTCTGGTCAAGGATCTGCGAGCTGTAGCGATGGTCTCCACTGCTGCACCTGAGAAGCCTCTAGCCACGTGGGCTCACCGCACCATCTCCAGGCGTGGTGGAGGAGGAGTCGGTTGGGCAAGGGTGGGAAAGCGCCCGTCACGGTTGCTTGAGCATCGTGTGTGGTGTGGGAAGCCGCAGCGGGGGGAGCCGAGGCAAGGTTCACAGGGTCGGAGGTCCACGACTTTGTCCAGCAGAACGGGCCACCAGGAACAGGACCGCGTTGAGCTCTCTGAGCTGTATGACGAAAGTTCTATGGGACTTGTAATCAATGTGCGTGGTTTCACGGCGCGGGTCAGAGGCCGTTGATCCATGAGCACCTTCCACAGGAAGTGTCCACCCGGAACAGGACCGCGTTGCCATCTTAGCTGAGCCGGAGCTTGGAGTTAGCACCGTAGGTGGTACGGCGAGGCGACGAGGCCGTCCCAAGAGAGGTAGAGAGTGTCGACCACTGAGGCTAGCGGCAATGGAACGGTGGGGGACGAAGCGAGGGAGCTGTTGGCTTCAAGCGGAAGTCCCGTGAAGACTCTTTCTCGGGTAGCGACATCTCTACTGCGCACCAACAGAGCCCCTAGCAGAGGAAGGAAGGGAGAGGAACTGCTCCCGCCCTGCTTCTAACGTAGTCGACGACTGTGGCGCTGTCGGAGAGGACGAGATACTCCTGATGTCACTGACGTGACATCCGACGCTAGGCCACGAGGTCTGGAGCACATCCGCCGAATGCTGAGTAGACTCTCTGTAGCAGGTGAGCACCCGCAGCGGCATGACTTGCAACGGCGCCAGGGACATCTGGGGTGAAGGTGAGAAGAAGAATCTCCCGTCGCAAGGAAGACGGGATCCGCCCAGCGAAGAAGGTGAGGACTGAGCAACGGCCGCACCCGAACCTGAGACTCGAGGTCGTCCGACGAGTCGTCCGTGGAGCAGTGGGAGCAGCTGAGGCACGGGGACAGTAGAGGCATCGTAGGGGACGAAGGTCTGCTGCAGTACCCACCAGATCCTGAAGCTAAAGTCATCGTCTGGCCTAGGACGCCTGCTCTTGAAACACCCGCCGCGCTGGGTTCGCGAAACCGCTGAATCTGCCACTCTGGAAGTCGTCTTTCGTGAGGTCGATGCGTGATTCCATCCCTAGGCCAAGCGGCGCTACGACGTGAAGTCGGACTTGCCCACGTAGACCAGGAAGCCGAGCCTCTCAAGGAACCCAGAAGTGCATCTTGATCCTTCTCCAACGAGGACCCCGACCGGTATCGCACGAGAAGATCAACTAGAGAAGTCGAAGTGGAGCACGAAGACGTCCAACTGGTCCTTCTACTAAGACGAACCGCTACGGTTGAAACCCCAGAGGCAGCGACTGACACCGAATGGAGCGCGCGACACTGGTAATCACACCGCCGAAGGCAAACCGGAGGAAACGTCTAGAGACGGGCTGTCTGTTGACGCGCAGAAGGAATTCTTCTCCCAGGATGTCTCTGACCGGTTCCGTAACTGCTGATCGTCTAGGGACGTCGACATGGCTGTACGAAGACGTCCAACAGGCCTGGGCTGTGTCCGGGAGCGGTAGAACACCCAGAGGCTGCGGAAGAGCCGACAGGAAGTGCGTGACACTGGAAGACCCTGCCGACGGTCGGGAGGTTGAGGCCGCAGCGCAGTGGTAACCCAAAGCACCCGTGCACGCAAAGTGGTAGCCGGCAAGGCGGCGACCCAGTAGTGGAACGCAGCGTAGTAGGAGGTAACCGGACCGCCAGGAACTCCTAACCGCGGCGAGGGCAGGAAGCCTCCGATCCTCGATGCGCGGAATGAAGCCTGGAAGAGGCTCAGTCAAGCGTAGCCAAGCGCCATCTCCACAGGACGACGCGCAAGTCCCAGGACTGTAGAAACTGTCCGACAACCCTAGGGCGCCGGTAGGCGAAGCTACTAAGAGAATAAGGCAGATCACTAAACCACAGCGCTAATGTACCTTCCAGCTGTAACGCTCTACCAAGTATACACCCTTGAATAACCCCGTGACATGTGTACACGCAAACCCTACTAGCTGCCTCGGTGGCCGACGCTAAGGCTATGCTCAAAGCCTCCAAGCGCCACGCGGGCGCGCAAACCCCGCAGGCTCATCCCGTCCAGGGAAGGCCGGAAGCTGTACCACTGTGTTGAGCCGGAAGGCTTGCGTCGTAACCTGTGCAGCCTGAGACAACCTGTCCCATGAGAGTCAGGTGCACGCCGCACCATGACCTGTAGTCTCGGCCGGGGCGATGGTACTTGCACTAGGCTGGAGGCGGAAACTCTGTTGGCCTGTGGCAGGTTATGTTGGCCGTACTCTTGTCCTGACGCAGGCCCAGGGACAGGCGCATCCAAAGCACGGTAAGCAGTCTGTGGCAGCGGTGGCCTGTCCCGCGAGTGCGGTCGCCGTCAAGGAACGGCAGCCCGCTCGTACGTCAACGCCGAAGGTCCGTCCGCATCAATCTGAGTAGAAGGGGCGTGCGAAAACGATGTGAACCTGGCTCGTCCATTAACTTCTAACCAACGGACAGGTGAACGCAAGCCCAACAGTCTTGTCCGGTCGTGAATGCCTTACATTGAACCTCCGCCCTGAGACGGCCTTAGTCGACTGCCGGCGTTAACCCCCAATCAACCACTAAACTAAGTTACTGCCTTTGGAGCGAGACGCTGAAGCTTCAAGGAAACTCGTCGTGATCCCGACTCGTCACTTACCAATCCCGACGAGCGGGACCACCCTAGGTCAGCAGACTATACGTGGTCCCCTGTCAATGCCCTAAGAGCAGGTGCCTAATGACTGAGCTGGACGAGAGCGCCACAAGGTCCAGACAATTCTTAGCTATGCTGCACCGGAGGGGAGACGGGTGAGGCCGCTCATCGCGATCCCGTCTCCTTCTAACCGACGAGCTCTCAGTACCTACGAGTTAGCACGCGCCAGCCGAAGTTCTAGGAGTAGTCCCCGTCCAGCGGCGCACGTCACCCGAGCGCCGCACGGACCAGCATCCTTGTCCCGAGGAACTCGTCACTCACCACTGCCGGGACATCATAGTCTATCCATGCAGGGGTATTCCTCGGGGTGCGGCGAACGGCGTCCCCGGAGGGTAGACGGGGCGTGTCATCTCGCGTGATCCCGTCTCATCCACATTCTTCTATCCCATGAGTGGGCGCTCGTCAGTCCAGCATCCTTGTCCGGTCGTAGTCCCCTGTCCCTAACCTTGGAGAGGGGCGCCAACCTCTGGCTGGACTCGTGTCAAAGGATAGAGGCAGAAGCTGGCCCAATCCGTGCCGTTTGAGGCTCAACAACCGGTGACAAACCACTCGTCGGGTCTGTGGCAGTCCCTGGTGCTGGAGTCCGTTCTCGGGCTGATGTCGGTCGTCACGCATCAGTCCATCCCGTGCCGTTAGAGGTTCCACAACCGGTGAAAAACCGCTAGGCAGGTCTGTGGCAGTCACCAACGCTGGATTTCGTTCTCGGGATGGTGGCGGTTGTTCACATGTCAGTCTATACCGTGTCACTCGAGGCTCCACAACTGGCAAAAACCACTAGTCGGCTCTGTGGCCGTCCCCGATGCTGGAGTTCATTCCCGGGATGGTGGCGGTCGCTCACGCGTCATTCCATCCCACGTCACTCGAGGCTCCACAACTGGTGCAAAACCACTCATCGGGTCTGTGGCCGTCACCGATGCTGGAGTTCGTTCTCGGGCTGATGTCGTCCGTCACGCATCAGTCTATCCCGTGCTGCTCGAGGCTCCACAAACTGGTGAAAAACCACTCGTGGGGAATGTGGCCGTCACTGATGCTGGAATCCATTCTTGGGATGGTGGCGACCGTTCACGTGTCAGTCCATCCCAAGACACTCGCGGCTCCACAACCGGTGAAGTACCACTCATCGGGTCTGTGGCCGGCCCCGATGCTGGAGTGCGTTTCTCGGGTCGAAGTCCGTTCCCGCATTGAAAAGCTGCTCGAGGTTCCACAACCGGTGACATACCACTCATCAGGTCTGTGGCATCCACCGATGCTGGAGTTGTTACTGGGGCTGGCGCCGGCCACTCACGTCTATCCTTAGCCCCTTGTGGCTCCACAACCAGTGAGCTACCATTTGTCGGGTCTGTGGCAGTCACCGATGCAGGAGCCGGTAGAAGCTCCATAGCTGGGACCATAGCACCTCCCGCCAGATGGTGAAGACCAGGCACGGGTGCGTGGAAGCACATCCGGAGCAGGATAGGCTGACGGCATGCTCATCACTCGGCCACTGAAACTGCCCACAACGCGTGCAGGTGCGGAACTGCATACTGCAACACACGGTGCACAAAAAAGCAAGCGAGCGTGACCCCGACGGGTCCGCAACAAGTATCCACGTGTATAAAACGAAACGAAGCCAAGCGTACGGCGCATGCCAAAGCCCAACGCTCTTCCCCATCCCCTGACCACCGCCATCCCTCGGCGACACCCAGCCAGGACATCCGGAGGAGAACCCAGTCCGCCGCTGGCTAGTCCAAGTCCGTGGTCCGTGGCATCAGTTCCCAATGTCGCCACAGGCTTGTCCGGTGAAGTACCACATGCACACCAACGAGAAATCCGCAGACAAAGCGTCCCTGCATAGCACAAGGGCTAGCACCACCGAAGCGGAAAGTTCAGGACACACGACGACGGGTCCAAACCATACACAGCCGCAAACCGCGGTACGTGAGCACAGCTCACTAAGTCACTACAAGGCTTGTCAGGGCTAAGAATCCGCAGAACTGACGAGAAAAAAACAGTGCAAGTGTCCCCACACAGCTGCTAGCACTTCCAACTTGGAAAGTCGAAGCCACCAACACAAGTTACTTCCCTATGAAGGAGAGCTATCCATGTACACAACCTTCCACTGTCTAGCGAAGAAACAGACTGGTAAGCATCCGGTGGGCGCATGCCTGGATGTGATGAAGGGGAGTCTACTCGGGTCACGGCCTAGGCTATAGCGCCCCTTGTTACCTCCCCTACCATGTACACAACAATTTTTCTTACTTTTTTCTCAGTTATTTCATAAATATTCCTACAAATCTCTACCATGTTTACTCTAACACACTCCTGACAGTTTGTACCTGAATGAAGCACCGATCGTTTTATTTTTCCTGCCAAAGCAAATCCTGATCAGCCCGTCCCACTCCTGTGCAAAGACAAACAACATTTATACCAGTCTGTAATAATTCACATTATTTGCAACCTACACACAGCAATTCACCTGCAAAGTCCGAGACATTTCAACTCTTTGAATATCAGTAGCACCTTTTGTCAAGGTGATTCCTGCAGGAATCAGCTCGATAAAAAGCCCTGCCAACAGTCGAAAGGTTCAGATTTGAAAACCCTTGTGCAGTAATCTACTGATCACCATGAATCAAGAATACTGCATGGCAATAGTCAATCTCACTCCTATAAACTAACCTCAATGCAACAGTATGAATAAAGCTACGCTTCCATAAGCATGAATCTGAAATGAATACGATCCAAACCCGATACGGTGATGCAATTTTCCTTTAAAAATTGCATTATTTTTGTTTGAAGTCGGATCCGAATTCGTGTACCTCATCAGGCATATGAAAATGAATTTTTCTTTAAAATGAATTTTTGGGAAAAAAACTTACCGATGGTATTACTTATAGGAATGTTACCTAGCTAGCCTAATTTTAGCCAAAATTTGGTTGTGTCCGTATAAGGGAGTGTTGGCAGGAGAGGGGCGCCATAGAGCAGGCCAAAACCCGAGTAGCCTCCCCTTAGTCCCACCCGGAACAAGATTACCCGGCATACCTCAGTTTAGTTTCTTAGCGAACTGGCGGCAAGCGGGGGCAGGTGGGAGGGACCTTCGAGTAATACCATCAGTAAGTATTTTTTTAAAAAAAATCATTTTAAAGAAAAATTCATTTGTTTTCTCAAAACACATTACCGATGGTATTACTTATAGGAAGAATCCCGAAGAGGAGGTGGGTGCCGCTATAGCGCCCCTAATGCCAACGACCCTGCCCTCAGGCCCGCCCTCCCGCAGCAAAACTCCCGATAATTTTAGCTAAGATACCTGGGGCGCCTATGGCGCCGGGAAGGAGTGTTGCGCTGCTGTGATGTCTCCCACCAGCGAGAGGTTCTGCCGCTGGGCGGAGAGGTCCCTCAGGTAGGAGCGTGCGAATGTGGTCTTGGTTCGCCATGCCACAGCTGCCCCAAAGTCCTTGACTGTGCAGTTGCAGTCAAATTGAGACTTGCGGCCATGGCTCTGACCTCGTGCACCCTGATGTTCATACGTGTGGCTGCATCTGGGGCGAGGTCCTGGTAGGCAGAGCGAATCGCCCAACTGTTCCAGGAGGAGATGGTCTGGGCTGAGACGTCACGACTACCTGGGGACAAAGGGAGAAACAGGCGGGTACGTCCTCTGCGCCGAGGCTTGGTCCAGCGCAGGTACACACGTAAGACTCTCACCGGGTTCTGTAGTCTGGTATCCTGGGTGGAGTCTGTCACACATAAAAGTCGAATAGCCATCATCTGTGGGGCCGCCAAGGGACTGCGCCTTGGCCCGGAAGATGGTTCAGGTAGCAGTTGAACGGCGCCGTCCGTCCGGAACTGCAAGCAATCTGGCCGTGTCAACAGCGCGTGATGTTCACTGACCCTGGGGCTGAGGACGACTGGGAGAACGCCTTCCGAGTTACATCCGTCAAGCTCACCAACTGCAGAGGTTCAGTGGACGGAGTTGAGCCACGTAGGCACCCATGGTAGACCCATCTTGGCAAGAGTGAACACAGCGCCGGGCGTTGCAGAGCGATGTGGCGAAAAAGGCCTCATCTGTGGGGTCGTCAAAGGAGACCGCGTCTTGGCCAGGAAGAAGGTTCAGGTAGCAGTTGCCCGGAGCCGTCCGTCCGGAACTGCAGGCAAACTGGGCGTGTGGACAGCGCGTGAAGCTCACTGCCCCTGGAAGCCGTGGCTAGGGCCAACAGGAAGCACATCTTTAGAGTCACATCCGTCAAGCGCGCCAACCGCAGGGGTTCAAACGGACGGAGTTGAGCCACGTCAGCACCCAAGGTAGGTCGCATCTTGGCAACAGCGAACGCAGCGCCGGGCGTTGTAGACCGAAGTGGGCCATCAGATCAGCGAGGTCTTTGCAGCTACCGGGATCGGGCCGGCCCAAGTGTCGGTAGGAGTCGGCGATCATGGCTAGGCAGCCCCGAATGGTAACGGAGCCAGACCTGGTCGTTGAATAGCCAGAGGAAGCACTCCGCAGCTGGGGCTTCGTCAAGTCCGTGGGGAGAGAAGGTTGTCGCCCCACGCATCACACCGTGCTCGTCATTTTCCCTCGTAACTCGTCTGGTTGAGGGTCTGCGGGCTGTCACGATAACATCCACTGCCACACTAGGGAGGCCTCTGCGGCAGAGGGCTTGCCGCACCATCTCCAGAAGTGGAGGAGGAGAAGTTCCAGGGACGGCTGGTACGGCGGCTGTTGTGGTTGCTTGAGCATCGTGCGCGGAGTGGGGAGCTATCGGGGAGGGCACGTGGGGAAGAGATGACCACGACTGATGAAGGGATGAGCTGCACCGAGCCAGGAGAATGCCCCCCCTGCCTTCGTAGCTGAAGAGAGGCTCTCCTCGTGGCTGCCGACTGCGCTTCTACCATAACCGCCGCAAGCCTCTAGCAGAGAGGGATGGTCGGGCAAACACGCGTAAACCTCAGGATCGATTCTTGATGGCGAGCAGGGAAGCTGGAAGATCTGGCCGTAGCGACGACTCCAAGAGCAGCTGTCCTCGAAGAGCAATAGCATCTCCCCTGTGTACGTCAATCTTCCCCAAAACCAGCCGTAGCGCTTCCTCTCCAACCAGATGAGGCGTCAGCCTGGAAGACGATCCGCTGGCGTGCCAGCAGTCCTAACAGTAACCCGAAGTAAGGCTCGGAGGGTCGCTCCTACTCTGCACTGCTCCTGTCCTACTGGGAGACCTACTTGAACAGGCCGGCCAGGAACTCCATCCTCGATGGAATCCATGCAAAGTAACCAGGTAGGACCTGTCCCGTAGCGTAAGCAGCCTAGTCGACGGAGAATCGCGCGCAGGAACCCCTGCCTACCACCAGGCTTGCCGACTGGTTTTGACGTCGGACCTCCAGCTGTCAATAGGTCCTGGAGACGCCCGCTGCCCTCAGGAATCTGTCTGTCTCCAGTCTGCCGCGACGCCGAGGAACTTGTGCCAAGCCGACAGGTCGAAGATCGCCCGCCGAATCCGCCGGCTATGGTATGAGAAGAGTCGACTGTACTGTCGTGGGATCTGAGCACAGGACCACCTGTAAGAATATGACTGTAAGGTCCTGCCATGCTGTCGCCAAGTCTCATCTCCTGGTACTCGCGCCCAAGGCTGCAAGGATCCACAGCGTCCTCCGTCGCATCGCAGAACCCGGTTCACCCGAGCGAGACGTGGAACCAGAAGACTCTTGTTTCATCCTCGTCAGACCACTGGCTGTGCCCTGCCCGCATCAGCACGCTGTCATCCACCGCCGGCCGGGTATCCGCACAAAAGGCTGGTGGGAGTGAAACCATCTACTCTGGTCAGGCGCCGAAGAACGCTCGAACTCCAAGTAGTCTCCACGCAGCCACGCGAACCGCCTCCGCTAGGTCCCGAAACTGTCGGCTGTAGTGCTTGGTCGCCGCGGAGCGAAGACCCCGTCAATGCAACGCCGGAGGGCACCGCTCCGCCGGGAGAAGGAAGCGAAGAGACGAGACGTCTAGTCCAAGCAGGAGCGTAAATCTGCACTGCATGCGCTAACACGAAGGAGAGCGATGTCGGCCCACGCAGAGATGTCGGTTGGAACAGTTCTCACGCCGCGCTGACTCCTAGTCCTACGAAAGTAGACTGCTTACTTCCTAGCCATCTGCCGCATGCCAGGAAGATGCTGCCCCTGTCGTTCCCGGGACCGCGCCGTCGGTGTCCCAGAACCGTCGCCTCTGTCCCTCAGCTGCCAGTCGACTAGTTCCCGCGCAGAAGACGAACTGTGCCTCCGGAACGTCCTGCGTCAGTGTCAATGGAAGACCGCTACATCCATCGCTGTCAACAACGTGACATGGTAGAGCCACCAGTCCTCGTTAGCCTCCTAGACGGTCAGCCAGGTGGGGTAAGGGAGTTCTCCACCGAGCGGCGCCCTGCGTAGCTGAAACTTCAACGCGGTCGGCAGCGAGCAAACATGCCGGACGGTATCTCGACGCAGCAGGTCGCAGCTGGCAGTAGCAGCCAAGGCGGTGACAGCGGTGTGGTATGGGGCCCGGTTGCCAGAACTGCCAAGGCGAGGATGTCGGCTAAGCGATGAGATCGTAGGATTCCAAGCCTCCTGAACGTGGCGTACGATGGTCTGCGTCACGAGGTCCGCAGAGTGCAGGGAATGGCGGATGAGGGAAGCGGTCGCGCAAGACCAGTAGAAGAATCACGACGTCGAAGAGAACCAGCACAGGACAGCGCCGGGGGGTCCACCAACAGGGGTGGGCAGGCGAAGCTCTGCGAACGTTCCGTGTAACAGCTCCGCCGGAAGGCTATAGACAGTTCCACCGGCCACCTGTCGTCAACGAAAAAGCCGTTGTCTCCCAAGGTGTCCCGAAGCGGGACTTGAAAAGCTTGGGCTGTCAATCGGAGTTCCCGAAGGCCGAAGCTCTCTTCTTGGCAGAGGGAGAAGGCGGGCAGTCTTCCGCGGGAAGACAACACGCGATGAGGGGGGCTGCCGCGCCCAAGGCCCGAAGAGTCTCCATCCTATGGCCGAACGGAGCTGGCGGCGAATCCATGACACCTCGAGACTGCGAGCGTAGCGAAGTGGAGGCACCGTATCGCCCGGCCACACCGAAACGAAGTCTTCTGGGGCCAAGCTGAAGAGTCGTCCGTCAAGCACGCGGGAGGGAAGAGGTGTCCAACTGCTCCGAACGACCGGTGAAATCCGGCGGCGGCGGTCCGACGAGAAGCGAAAACAACGCTTGGGGGGGATTGTCTACCTCTGTGGCCATGCCGCGAGCAGAGACGAGCCGGGGTCCTGTAAGCAGAAGCCGAACTGCTAGGGCAAACCGGCGGTTCCGAGGGAAACGGATGCGGCGTGGAGAACGGAAGGTCTCGAACGGGCGTCTCGGTGCGTACAGCGTCTCGTCCAAACAGCACGGGCCGAAGGGGGGAACATACCTTGGCTCCCGTCTTCCATGACGAAGGCCTAGTGTGACTGCTGTCGCGGGAAGCCCGGGAGGACACACGGTTGGAACAACCAAGACTGTCGTCGTCTGTGAAGAAGCCCTGGGGAGACGGTAGTCCCGCGAAGTCCGGGAGGAAGAGCGTAGTCTCGACAGCCAATCCCGCGAACTGCCACGGCGAAGCGTAGTTGAGCCGGTCCTACCATCGCGTCGAAGCCCCACTGTACTGGTACGTCGTCCCCGGCCCCTGTCGCGACTCTCATCTCTGTGTGGCGCGGGAGGACTTCTGGAGTCAGCAAACTGTCCGAGCGTGGTCGATGGTGGCGGTCAGGGTCCCGTCGCAGGGTCATCTCTCACCTCTCAGGTCTGCGTCTGGAGCGTGGTCTGCTCACCACGATCAGTGTGCTAGAAAAGGAAACCAATTTACTAACCTGGTAACGAGACGTGGAGCGCGCAGTAGGCCTGTGGCAATCGCGAACTCCGGAAGCAGCCGATCTGGGTCTGTCCAACTTGTGTCGGGAGCCGGTGCTTAGTCGCCTAGGAAGCTACTCTGGCCGTGGTCGTTCCTCCCTGAGCTGTGAGCGGGAAGTGGAGCGGTCGTCTCTAGGGGCCGGATCCAGGAGCGAGTGTCTCTTGTGCCTCTCCATCCAAAGCCCCCGAGCGTGACACCTTCTGTCTGTCAGGTCTGCGTTCCGCCGTCTGGCCTGGGGCGAGGAGCGTTGTATGTTCGGGTGCCGACGTCTGCCCGGCAGTAGTAGGCTTGGTCTTTTTGTCATGGTAAGGGGTAAGTTCGTCGCCCCCTCCGCGGAATAGTGCGCATAGGTATCTGTCCTGTTCGTCACGGTAAGGGGAACCGTACTAGGGCCCTCCGCGGAATTTTGCGCCATGTTAGTCCTACCAGCCTGGGCCGTCACGGTCCAACTGTATTGGGTCCAACCGTGGCACTCTGGGCAGGAACAGGCGGTCGCTCCCTGAAAGGTGTCGGGCGTTCATGGCAGTAGAATCCCCACAGCTGGGACCATCTATCTTCCAGGCAGGGGGTGCAAACAGTGTAGGTATGCGCCGACTCACATCCCTGCTCATCACAGGTCCACTGAAATTCGCCACATTGCGTGCAGGTACGAACCTGGTAACTGCAACATAGAGGCCATAATGAAGAACGAGCGAGCGTGGCCGCCGAGGCCGCGCACCAATAATTCCGCACGCGAGGGTGAAATGAAATCAAATGAGTGCACAGCGCGTGCCAACGCTCTTCCCTTCCCCTGAGCGCCGGTCGAGGGCATTCACCGAGATTTTACCTGGCCATAACGGAGTGAGGAGCAAACCCAAGCATGTGGAAGCGACGTTCTGAGGCCCACCGGACTCACAGCCACCACCCGGGTCCAAGTCGTCACAGGCACGCCAGACAAGGCACGTAGTCCGAGAGGGCTCCAAGCCCGCGAAATCCGAGTGAGCACCAAACCCCCGGCACGCTAAGTCCACCACAGACTGTCAAAGTCACGAGACGACCGGTCACAATCCTCGTGAGCACCAAGTCTAGTTCAAACAGTCCCAGGCACAAAAGTCGAGTAAGCTACCATCCAGCACAACCGAGAGAACCAGAACAGAAATGTAAAGTCACCAGACGACCGGTCACAACCAAACCGTAGGAATCAAAGAGCGACATACAGACACAACCGTCTACAGGCTAGCTAAGAACTAAACTGAGGTATGCCGGGTAATCTCGTTCCGGGTGGGACTAAGGGGAGGCTACTCGGGTTTTGGCCTGATCTATGGCGCCCCTCTCCTGCCAACACTCCCTTATATGGACACAACCAAATTTTGGCTAAAATTAGGCTAGCTAGGTAACATTCCTATAAGTAATACCATCGGTAATGTGTTTTGAGAAAACAAACACACAAACATGAAAAGGACTTGCACGAACTTTTCTGATTCAGACCCGCTTCAGATTCAAATCGGGTTCGTATCAGATTCGTGTTTATGGGTCGGCGCCTTAAGTGTGCACAAGAAAAAAAAAACATCATCAATTAGCATCCACTACAAATGTTATGGCCAACAGGAAACTCTCATAAAATTAGAGATTTCCTGCACAATATTTGTCTTCCCCATGACATTCTGATGAGGGACAAAACCAGTTTTGTCTTACCATGTGTAACATATACATGTACACCTGAAAGTCAATTCTACCCGCTCTGTTCTTTTGCATACCACTTGTTCCAGAGAATGGGGTCTCCAACAATCAACTCACCTGAAAGTTAATTGGAGGTGGTGGATTGCGAGGTTCTATCCTGACAACACTTGATTCAACCTTAGGAGGTGGCCTGAAGTTGTTTTTGCCAACCTGCAACGAAAAAGACAGGAAAAATGGCAAATGGGGTTTACACACTATTCAAGGGGGTGTGGGGGGGGGGGGGGGTGGGCTCGGTGTTGTGGCAGAGGTTCAAAACTACCAAAAAGGGGAAATTTACATGGCATGTGGAAATATTTTTGGGTCAGGTGTTGGAGGGTGGCGGTTCCAGAGCCCCTCCAAAAACACCCCCAGATCTGTTCCTACCTTCATCAGGTGGTCAACACGAGCTAGAAGCTGGGTGTTGACGGACAGTCGGCAGTACAATTTATCTCCTGGTCGTGCTACCAGTCGCTGGGCAAATTCTTGCTGGAACATCAAGATGGCAGCCCTGTGAAAAGGATGTAATAAATGAAATAACAACTGAAATACATTTACGGTATGTGGTAATTGATTGAATGCAAGTGACATCACACAGTCAGCGTCGTTACGCGTGTCATCTGCAGTCGGCCATTTTGTGCAGTAGAAACAGTGAACGCTTGTAACCGCGAACTTAGAACTCTACAAAAATATGCTTGTATGCGCAATTTTTGTATGTAATGATAGGTCAGAGAAATAAACATAATGTTCCCAAAGGTGTAATAGTGAACTATTGTTTTTGTGCACCTGGGACTTGAGGGAAGGAGAGGAAAGTTGAGTGCTGAGCGATTGAAGAGAGAAGACGACAATCGAAATAAAATAGCCAGCACCATAGAGGATACTTGGGCCCAGGTGAACAACACGCTTGAAATTAAAACAGTTTTTAACATTAACAAATGTTTAGTTAAAAGAGATTTTAAAACAGTTTCAATAAAAACTGTTGCGCGACATGCTTCTAAAAACAATAGTTTCTTTAAACCTTCTACCGCTCTACGTCATCGATTTATAAATACTGAGCTGTAGAGGGGTTTTTATTTCGCAATGAAACAGCTTATCAAAACATCTGACAAATTTTGAGAACGGTTTACTTTTTGTCTTGAAATAATGTCTAGGTATCAGTCGTAAAGAAATCAGTGACCGCAAACGTTTTTTTCCACTGGGAAATTCGTAATGATTTTTTTAAAAAAATGCACTGATAAAGGAATAAGAAGCCAGCAATTCTAAAGATCAACAAACAAAAAACAGCAAGGGCAACACTAAATAAATGAATACGTAAATAAATAAACAAAATTAAATAATTAAAAATGAATAATAATAATAATAAACAAATAAATAAATAAAACCTTTGGAGATGGTGCGGGGAATTTAACCTGAGGACGGCATCAAAAAAACGTCGATTTAGTCTGAGTGCTTTACCTTATGACGTACTGGAACGGGAATAAACTGAGCTTATTATAATTATATGCGTTGTTGTGAGCGCATATCAGCTAAAATCGCTTTGGAGAGGTGCAATGATTTGGTGTCTGAGGATGGATTCCTTCATAACTGTGTACTGAACACATATTTTTAAAAAAAACACTTGTTCTGTCGGAGTCACCAAGACTGCCTTATTGCTGACACTTTCACATTCAAGCCTCAAATCTCCCCAACAACTCCAGCGGTTTTAATTTCAGTTATATAGTTATTTGACGTCTTTGTCTTGTAAAGGGGGAGCTGGGTGGCACGTTCGACTCTCGTCCGAAAGGTCCCGGGTTCAAACCCAGCTGAGGTCAAAATTTGTACAGGCCTCTTTTCGGTGCCCCATCTTTGAAATCACCTTCGTGGTGAACAAAAGACGTTAAGCCCTAAACGTTTAACGTTTAACATTTTTGTCTTGTAAAAACCATCCTCATTCATGATCGCTACTATTGGCCGAGGCCATCTCTGCTGCACAATATGGCGGCTGTAGCAGACGAACACAGTTGCGTATCACGTGATCGCTTTGTCTTGCATTCAATCAATTATCCTATCCAGAAGCTAGGAAAAATGAATTTTTCTCTAAAATGTATTTTTTCGAAAAATACTTACCAACGGCATTACTACTAGGAATACTTCGCTTAGCTTAACAATTTTAGCCCCAAAAACTTGTTGTGTACCTGACGACAGGGGAGGCAACCACAAGGTGGTGTAATTACCAGGATACCCTGAGTGGCCTCCCCTGCTCACCGTTTCCCGGCAGTCTATGAGTTTTAGCTCAACTGCAGCAAGCAGGGAAGGCGGGAGGGACCTCTGAGTAATGCCGTCAGTAAGTATTTTTCGAAAAAATACATTTTAGGGAAAAGTTCATTTATTTCCTCAAAATCATTACTGACAGCATTACTACTAGGAAGAATGGCGAATAGGTGGAGGGTGCCGCAATATGGTACACCTGTCCCCTGCCCGAACGATCTGCTCATGAACTATCGAGGCCCGTCCCTACGCGCCAATCCTGACAATTTTAGCTAGACGTTACTCGGTGCTGTGCCACCGAGATGACCCCCACTAGTGCCAGGTAGACGCGCTGGCTGGATAGGTCTGACGAAGGTAGACTCGGCCCGCTCAGACGTGTGTCTTTGTCTTAGTGGCGTAGTCTTGCGCCTGCCACTATAAGGCACCCTGACTGCGTCATGTAGGCGTAACTCCCGGGACTTGTCCGTATCCCTGAATGGACAGACGGTAGGACACTGGCGCTACCCTTTAACTATTCTTATTCGAACGTATGTCACCCTCTGGTGAACAAGATAAGGGTTAAGATGACTTCCACCATACCTGTTGTTCCCAGGCGGTTATCCAACCAAGGATTAACCGCCCCCAAACGGCTTAACTTCTAGAGAGGAACTCACAGTGGCCATGGACCTGCTTCACGTGGGGACAAAGTCTACATGTTCGGTCGGGCGACCGCAGCAGCTGGAGAAAGGGCACTACAGATACCTAATGCCTGGGAACGTCTTCTTCCCTCTTCGCCTCTCCGACCAGCGGACAACCTCGGGTACGGCGCAGCGTGGGATCTCTTGGTGACACCGAGCATCAGAGGTGCCTGGCAAGAGCAGCTGTTCTTCCGACCAAAGTCTGCGACGATGATCGACGCATCGGTTGACCCAGTGCTTCGCGTCGCTCCCTCGCAGACTTCGGGATCTAGCGCAAGCATTAAGTGACCACTAGTCAAGACGGCGGCAGACAACAGAGGTTCTTCTGAGAAACCTGATGACCAGAGAGGATGAACATCTACTTCCGCCAGCAGTGATGTGGAGTCTCTTCCGGGCGGTGCCGTGCTAGCAGTGGATAAGGAGGCGAGGATGCTGGCAGCAGCTCCCCACAGACTACAGACTCGGGCGCGAGGATGCAGAAGCAAGGCTTGGACAGGACTGCTCCCGGGGTTTGCTTCCCCCTAGATGACGTGGGATTTCCTTGAGAGGGTGACGCCTTCCGTTAGCAAGTGTCTGGAGAACACCTGGGACCTTTCAGCCTCGGTCCATCGGAGTGGGACACGCACGGAGCTAGTGACTGCCTTTAGGATGGCGTACCACCCCGCAGCCTACTCCTTGGCGGAGAGTGCCGGCAGCGACGGGATATGAAGGGACGCGCTGTTGTGACAGGTTCCACGCTCGCCCGTCTTTTGGGATAACACAGCGGGGGAAGGCTCTGCGCGAGGACATTCTTCTGAGGAACCAACTTGGCAGACGATAAGGCGACAGCGCAGGATCCCTTGCCACCTCGGCAGGATTGTCTCCACTCGCTTCAGTCAGCGGTGGTGAGATGGAAGCTTTGGCTACACTTGGCTATACTTGTTGATGCGGGAGCCCTGCCTAAAGGAGACCACAGAGGTGGGCTGAGACCCTGACGCCCGACAGGCTACAGTAGGCCCTTACGGATCCCAGACCCGGAGACTAGGTGATGTCTAGTGTCGGCTTTGGCATTTACTAGTAACTTCGGCCCTGCGCTTGCAACTCCTCTGTCGCCTCCAGACCGGATCCCATGTTGGACTGAGAAATGTTTTGGAGACCGAGTCTGCTAGGCGTGTCCGTTGTCTACCCCCACTCCGAACCACGTCCCACGGGTGTAGACTTAGCGCCTCCTCGACCTCCGGTTCCGGATGTAGGCCGCCACTGTCGTGCTGTCAGAGAGTACGCGTAATCCTGACCCATGAAACGCTGCTCCCACCCAGAGAGAGCGCAAGCCACACTGCTTTCCCTCCAGCCTGTTGAAGTGTTAGACAGCTTGATCCCTCGTCCACGTACGAGGATATCCTGACTTGTGAGCCGCTGCTTCCACTGGTGCTGGTCAGATGGAAACAATGGCTTACACTACGGAAGGTACGGGTGCACGCCAGCTACTAGAAAGTCGGCACTCGGAGAGAATGCAAGGCACACTGCTTTCATCTAAGGAGGTTCCTAGCCCATGTCCAGCCGGTGGAGTGCTGCCCTAGTCATCGGCCCTGATCTGGAGACTGGAGGGACGCCCCAAGAAGGCGCAATCTTGCTAACTGTGAAGCCGAAGCAATGGCGAACAGTCAGCAGGTCTTCCTGTTAGGTCTACCAGCATCGCCAGCGGAAGCTGGCCGTCTTGCCGATGACCAGCAACCAGTTTTGCCGCCTATGCAGGGAGTGTCTGACCGATAACAGTGGGATAGCAACTGGGGAATACGCAGGCAGATACTTCCGCAGGCTGGAGTTGATGGCGGTGCAGCTGGAACCAGATGGTGAAGCGTGGGAGAACCCAGACTCCTGGCTGATGCAATGCTGCCGACGCGGATTCCGGGGCATCGGAGGCAAGTCTGATGTGTTTGAGGAACGGACTCCTTGCGTAGCCAACCACCATTGCATGTGAATTCCCCGGTTGGTCTGTTCACCACTTATTGACACCAAGCACGGACCAGCGCCGGTACAGACCTCTCGGATTGGATATTTGACCAGAGTGGCTTGGCGCCGCTAGGCTTCACGCTAATCCGGCCGAGCCTTCAAGTAAAGCCTTCAAGTAAGGGCTGTATTCTTATTTTTTCTTGATCAAGCGGACAAACACAGCAACAGGCTGGAGATTGAAGCAGTGTGTTTCACGTTCTCTCCGAGTGGAAGCAGCGGTGCACAGGTCAAGATATCCTCGCCGTTGGACGAGGGATCAAGCCGTCAAACACCTCAACAGGGTGTAGAGGAAAGCAGGGTGGCTCGCGCTCTCTCCGTGGGAAGCAGCGTCTCACGAGTCAGGATCCTCGTAATGGACGAAGGATCCCGCGCGTCTCCAAAGGACTGTGATCCAGCAGAACGGTCATCAAAGTCCTAATCACCATGCCAGCCCTGAGCTTGTGGAGCCCCTAGGGAAGTATGTCCCGACAGCTGGTTCGGTTGACCGCACAACTGTCCTCGAGGGAGGGCTCCGGACCCAAAGCTTGCTTGTCTGAGACTCGTATCTCGTCTTCCACCTTTACTGCGGGGGAACCGCGCTTCGTATGCCGACACAGCCTATGGGCGAACCACATCACTGGCATTCGAGCATGTCCCAGGCCTCTAAGAGGCGGGGTGGAGTTCTTCCGTGCGTTCTGTGTCTCACATGACTTAATTTCTCGCCCTCCGTTTACTGCGAGATGCCCGAGCTCCATGCAGACCCATACCTGGGGGACGAATTCCGTAGTGAGCGTCCTTGCATATCTGGGACCTCTACGAGGCGGGGTGGAGCTCTTGTGTGCGTTCTGTGGCTATCTTTTCCTGTCCCTCCCTGAGAGGTGTGTTGTAGAAGCGGTCCAGTGACGGCGCTGGTCCGGCCTAAGGCTGGCGGGCACTTGCCTCTTAGGGGTGAGGGGGTCCCCCGCTTGGGCTCTCTCTCTCTCTGTCTCTCACCTGGGGGGGGTGATAATCTGGCCCAACATCTTTATTGCGGGGGCGCCCGATCTTCCATATGCCGACACATGCCTTGGGGTGAACCCCATCACTGGCGGTCGAGCATGTCACAGGGCCTCTACGAGGCGGGGTGGAGCTCTTGGTGCCGGGTCCGAATGGGGGGGCAAGCCCCGATCCTTTGCTGCTGCTAGGCTCATTCATCCACTCAAGGCGGGGCAGCGCTGCCCGGGGCACCGACCAGTATGATTCTGCCTTTCCCTTCATTGTCGTCAATGCTGCTTTGTTCGTCAGCTGTGTGCAAGGCACCGGTTTATCCCTCCGGTAAAACGTCCCCAGCCGCGACCATCTCTCTTCCTCCCACGTCACGCACTGTCGCCTGTCTGATCAGAGGAGCAGCATGAGCATGGTAGGCAGACATCATGGCCGTCCTAGGCCACTGGAAGGCGCCACACTTGGTGCAGGTCCGTACCAAAGCACTGTAACAAAGGACAGAAGAAGACTGGCGAGAAGCGTGGAGCCTCCGCAGAGGGACCGCGCTCCCGGTCGGCTTGCATACATCACCACCCAGTCGCCGCCGCCGACCGGTCAAAACCGGTTAGAGGCAGTAACCACTACTTTACCTTATCATGACTCAAACTGATAATCCGACAGAAAAACCCAACACCACATAATCCACAGAACACGTAGGTAATCCAAGCACAACACAATGCACATAAATCCAAATGTCCACGGTACACAAGGGTAATCCACTTCACCACAACCGGAGCACGATATGCTCAAGGCCTGTCCTGGTTGAGCTAAGCGAAGAGACTGCCGGGAAACGGTGAGCGCGCCACCGGATAGGGAGGCCACTCGGGGTATCCTGGTAATGACACCCCATTGTGGTTGCCTCCCCTGTCATCAGGTACACAATGAGTTTTTTGGCTAAAATTGTTAAGCTAAGCGAAGTATTCCTAGTAGTAATGCCGTCGGAAATGATTTTGAGAAAATAAAAAAAAATTGTATCCACACGTGATGTTGACAATGGTGACTTCTTGTTCATGAACTTGATGAAGTACCCATAAAGCATCTGTCTTTGCAATGTAAACTTAGAACATAACATGTTGAAAATACACGTCCACGTATCTCTTTGCATCAGTGCAACCCACTCCCTCTACACACACACACACAGAGTCAAAGGGATGAATACTGTTTACATTCATACCTGAAAAATGGCCTGTGCAGCAACAGTTTGAATACAAATGGTGATGAAATCTGAAAAGTGGAAAAAGAGTGCATGAAAATATCATGTGGAAAATCAAGAAGACATTCTACAATAAAAACAAAAATCTCCCTGTTTGTGGCTGACAGCTGTAAGATCCCAAAATCTCAGACTGGAACATCAATATATTCCCACTCCTAACGACTGAAAAATCAGTAAGCACATACGTCTTCCCAAAGTGCAACGGTTATTTGTCCGATGTCCATCGCCGTTAACAGGTTAGAGCTGGCAGACATCAGCCCAATGGCCTTTCACACACTGTGTTCATACCTGATACGGCAAGTTGGCCACGCAGACATCAAAGAAGGGCAAGTCTGTCTTCAGTACATCACCCACTATCATCTGCAGCCTGCTGGCCATTGGTCTGCAGAAGAAAAAAAAAACAATCATCACTTTCACTCAAATCTCAAATCCAAAACACACCCAAATCGGATGCTAAGTAAAATAAACAAGAAAGGCAAAGCCCTTATGGCTCACATGTATGATCGTTTCACACATATGACAATAAGAAAAATGAATTGTTCTCTAAAATGTATTTTTTTCGGCATTACTATATTAGCCTACTGATTTCAGCCTAAGCATTTGTTGTGTATCCTGCACAACTGGGGAGAAGTCACCAGGGATCCTAGGAGCCCGGGTGGCCTCTCCTTCCCTCCCTATCCGGTCACGTGCTGGGCAGAAGCCCGCCAGTTTTACTCTTAGCCGACAGGCGGCAAGCGGGGCTGGAGGGAGGGTCCTCAGAGTAATGCCATCGTTAAGTATTTTTCGAAAAATTAATTTTTCTCTAAAATGTATTTTTTCGAAAAATACTTACCGATGACATGACTGTCTGGAAATAGTCTACTTGCTTACCAATTTTAGCCTAAGACCCAAAGGGTCCCCCCAGGAGGCTCTCGGGGATCCCTAACAGGGACGAGAGTAGCCTCCCCTGTCCATCCGGTCACGTGCCCGGTGGTGTCTCCTTTAGCCAGTTGTCTACGGAGTTACCAGCGGCAAGCGGGGAGGAGGGAGGGACCTCCGAGTCATGTCATCGGTAAGTATTTTTCGAAAAAATACATTTTAGAGAAAAATTAATTTGTTTCCTCAAAACACATTACCGATGACATGACTGTCTGGAAGAATGCCAAAAAGGAGGAGGGTGCCGCAGAATCCCTTTCCGAAACCTCATTAGGGACGAGGACGGCCCGTCACTCCTGATCACACACTCCCGACAATTTTAGCGAAGTGCATACGTAAGGCGCCGGGGGCGCCTGGAGGGAGTGCTGTGCCGCAGAGAAGTCGCCCACCAGAGAGAGGTTGTCGCGCTGGACCGTCAGGTCGCAGAGGTAGACGCGGGCAAAGGTGGTTTCGGCCCGCCATCCCACTGCAGCCACAATGTCCTTAACCGCGCAGTTGCGGTCAAAGGCGAGACTTGCGGCCATAGCGCGAACTTCATGGGCGCGTATCCTGAGGGCCTCGGCTCCCTGTGGGGAGAGGTCGCAATAGGCGGACCGTATTACCCAGCGGAGCCAGGAGGAGATCGTTTGGGCAGAGATGTCAGTTCTGCCGGCGGTCAGAGGCAAGAAGAGATGAGTCCGTTCCCTCCGTACGGACTTGGAGCGACGCAGGTAGATACGGAGTGCACGCACCGGATCTTGCTGCCGAGTCTCCCGAGGAAGGTCGGGCCCCTAAGGCGGGCGAAGAGCGATGACCTGAGGCGCCGTCAAGGGAGATCTAGTCTTAGCGAGAAAGGACGGATCCGGGAGAAGCTGAACGGAGCCATCCACCCGGAACTGCAGGCAGGAAGGGCGAGACGAGAGCGCGTGGAGCTCGCTGACGCGGGCTGCCGTGGCGAGGGCCACCAGGAAGCAGGTCTCCGAGGCACGTCATCGAAGCGGCCAGAAGGGGCGGTTCAATGGTCCGAAGTCAGCCAGGGGAGGACCAGGAAGGTCCCAGCGCGGGACAAGGGAGCGGGAGACCGGACGCTGCACGCCGAAACGCGCCATAAGGTCGGGCAGGTCCTTGCAGACGCTGGGTCAGGACGGCCGAGATGACGGTAGGCGTCGGCGATCAAGAGGTGTAGCTGCTGCACCAGAGGGGAGCCAACCTTGGTCTTGGACGAGCCAGCGAAGAAGTCCGCGAGCTGAGGAGTCGTCAGGCCGACGGTGGAGAGGCGGCGGACAGAGCACCAGGCACGAAGCACGCCACTTTCCCTCGTAGACACGTCTGGTAGAAGGTCTGCGGGCTGAAGCGATAGCGTCTGCAGTCGCACGCGAGAAGCCTCCAGCAGAGAGAGCTTGCCGCACAATCGCCAGGCGTGTAGGAGAAGTCGCTCGGGCAGGGGTGGAAGAGCGGCTGTCGGCGCTGCTCGAGCATCGTGCGGGGGGAGGGAAGAGGGAGGGTGAGCCCGAGGCGAGACTGAGAAGGTCGGAAGTCCACAATCCGGTCCAGGAGAACGGCCACCAGGAGAAGGACTGCGTTGCATCCCCGGAGGCTGAGCAGGACTTGAGGACCAGGACCGCCGGTGGGTAGGTGTAAGCGACCAGTCTGTCCCAAGGGATCGAAGCGCAGAACCAGGGAAGGATGTCCCAGTGTAGGGCGCAATCGGTGTGAAGAAGCTGCCTCGTTGCAAGAGGTAGGCAGCCAGGACGAACAGGAGACCGGGAGTGTGACGGGCTGGGAGGGAGAAGTCGCTGTCCTCGCACCAGCGAAGGGGCGATAGAGGAGGAAGCAGAGGTCGGGAGAGCGGGTTCCTCCTGCATCTGAAGGCAAGCCACGAAGGAGGGGTTGTCGGAAGGACGAGGAGGTCCTGAGTCCGAAGATCGAAACGCCAAGCGCCGAGGGCCCGCCGACTGCAACCAGTCCCAGCGGGTTGACATGCCGCGAAGTCAGGTTCGTGGGCCAGCGGTCGGCCGACGAGCGACGACGAGCGAAAATTCGGAAGAAGGAGAGCACCCCAACCGTCAAGACCGGCAACGACGCAGCGAGAGACGGGCAGTGGTGGGGTCAGGGGAATCCAGGAGCCGAGCCAAGAACGTCCGTCCAGCGAAGCCAATGGGCCGCAGCACAGGAGAGATCGGCACCAGGGAAGGGAGATCGCCGGAGGACGGCCTCCAGAGGTGGAGTACAGAAGACCGAGGGAAGGAGATCAGCCGCCGCACTCTTCAGGAGGAGGAGCTGGAGCCGCAGTCAGGTGGGAACCGCCGCGTCCACAGCTACCCGCGGGCTAGAAAGCACGAACTGGATCCGAGGCTCGGGAAGACGCCCCAAGTTGCGGTTGGTCACCAATCCATCCCCAGGTGAACAAGTGGCGAGAGGGCGAGAGGTCGGACTGTTGGCGCTGACCAGGGCGACCAGGCGAGCAAACCAGAGGAGGAGAGCATCCGTGTCCTACGAAGAGGGACCACTGACTGATACCGCAGAAGCAGGTCGACCAAGGAGGAGAACGGCTGGCGGAAGATCGAAGGTCTCGGGCAACCAAGGCATCCACGATCCACGCAGGGACCCAGGGCTGAGGGGGAGACCACACCGGAGAGGCCGAGCTGTAAACGGTCCCGTCGACGGCAAGCGAAGACAACGGCGGGGGCGGGAGGCATGGGGACGAATATAAGCAACGGGTAGGTCCAGGCTGGCGGCGGCGACGACCCAGGGCTGAAGGCGACGCGAAGGGTCCGAGGCGGGGGAGCCGTGGCGAGCGACGAGCAGCATCGCAACTTCCCAAGGAAGAGCGGAGACCTGCGCGCGAAGGGCGAGGGCCTTGGTCCGAAGGGGCGGGAACTCAATCCACAAGGGTGGAGCTGGGCCCACAGGCCTAGAAGGATTCCTTCAGAGACTGCCAGGCAGGGCCGAAGACGCAGGTACCCACAGGAGCACGGTAGAGCTGCGACATCGCATCAGGGGAGATGGCCAGGAAGGAGCCAGGCCACCACGAGGCAAGGGACGGAGGGTTCGAAGCCACGCGGAAGATCCGCTAGAGCTGGGAAGGGTTGCCGCAAGCACGAGCGCCGGCGGAACCACCGGAGGCAGCGAGAACGAAGGGGAGCGAGTGACCAGCGAACCGGGGAGCCGAAGGCTAGGACGCCAGCAGGCCAGCGGCGAACGCAGGACGCCGAGTCATCCACCGGAGAGGGTCGGGGAGATGCTGGAGGCGAAGGGTGCAGGGAGCGGGGAAGAGGATGTCCCGAGGAGAACAACAGCGCCGAGCACAAGGCGAAGGTCGACAGGGACACCGGAGGTAGTCGAGCGGGCAGGCGACGAACATCGGGCGCCGCAACTATCCAAGCGACGAGGGCGAAGACATGGATCCCCCCACTGCACTGGGTGTACCCCAGGGGCACCCCTCCAAGTGCTAACAGAGCGCGACGAAGCTTCCCTTCGGTGAACAGACGAGAACCGGTGAAAACGTGGAAGGCCGTAGGCGCCAGGGGAAACGGCCCGAAGTCCCGAGGTACATGGAGGACGAACCAGACGCAGCGCGAGGCTCAAGGAGGGGGCACGTAGCTGGCTGGGGGACCCGACGGAGGAGTCAGCGGGTTGGAAGGAGGGACATAAGGCCGACTAGGGTACCAACAGGCGATAAGGGTCGCGGTGCCCGGGGCTCAAGAAGGGGCACAAGCGGCTTGGCGACTCGCCGTAGGAGTCAGCGGGCCCAGAGACTGAGGCCGAAGTGCCGAAGTGAGAACGAAGGCGACAAGGTCGCGGTGCCCGGGGCTCAAGGAAGGGGGCACATAGTCGGCTAGACGACTCGCCGTAGGAGTCAGCGGACTTAAGGCTGGGGCCGAAGGCCGACGCGTGAACGAATTGGCGACAAGGTCGCGTGCCCAGGGCTCAAGGCGGGGGCACATAGCGGCTCGGTGACTCGCCGGAGGAGTCCGCAGGCTTAGGAGGGGCCGCAAGGCCAACGCGTCTACAATAGGCGACAAGGTCGCAGTGCCCGGGGCTCAAGGAGGGGGGCACGTAGCCGGCTTGGCGACTCGCCGGAGGAGTCAGCGGGCTGAGCAGGTCCGAAGGCCGACGCGTAGACTAGTTAGCGACAAAGTCGCGGTGCCCGGGCTCAAGGAGGGGGGCACGTAGTCGGCTAGGCGACTCGCCGGAGGGGTCAGCGGCTTGCCGACGCATAAGCTAATTAGTGACAAAGGTCGCTGTGCCCGGGGCTCAAGGAGGGGGGCACGTAGCCGGCTTGGCGACTCGCCGGAGGAGTCAGCGGGCTCAGGAGGGCCTCGAGGCCAAGCGTCAACTTCTTTTTTCTTTTTCTCTTTTTTTTTTTTTTCTCTTGTAAGTAACAGGCGACAAGGTCGCGGTGCCCGGGGCTCAAGGAGGGGGGCACATAGCCAGCTAGGCGACTCGCCGGAGGAGTCAGCGGGCTTAGAAGAAGGGCCGAAGGCCGACGCTTAAACTAATTAGCGACAAGGGTCGCGGTGCCCGGGGCTCAAGGAGGGGGGCACGTAGCCGGCTTGGCGACTCGCCGGAGGAGTCAGCGGGCTTGAGGTTTGGCCGAAGGCCGACGCGTGAACTAAAGGCGACAAGGTCGCGGTGCCCGGGGCTCCTTTTTTAAGGAGGGGGGCACGTAGCCGGCTTGGCGACTCGCCGGAGGAGTCAGCGGGCTTAACGCGTCTACGAAGAAGCTACAAACTTACCAAGGACGTGAGGCGTGGGGTATCCCAAGTCCGAGGGGAGCTTGAACAATCCCACCGTGCTGCGGGAGGTCCCCAGGAAGGCGGAAAGTCGCGGGTCGCTCGGCGGTGGAACCAGAGTAGAGACCGAGAACCTCCAGTCAAGAGGGGCAGCCAGCGCAGCCGATGACAGAGGAGCAGGCGGGACCCGGTCGACAGACTGTGTGGCTGACACCAGGCCACGAAGTCGCCGTCCTGGGCAGATGCGCACTTGGTACTGCAACATAAACCCATACATGAAGGTGACAGGCGGCGGGCAACTAACGCCGCCAGTTAAAGGTCCGTGAAACGCAGAGAGAAAACAAACAGAAGTCCGAGCCAAGCACGACGTCCGGCCCCACAGGGCGAGACGTAGGAAGCGGCCGAGACTTTACCTTTTCATGGCGGAACGGCAGAGTGACGAAGCACAAAGCACTGGACACTCGGTCAGTGGAAGTCGCCGTACTGGGGAGAGACGCATGTGGTAACTGCAACCCAAACCCAAACATGAAAGGCGACCGGCGGCGGGTAACAACGCCGCCATTTAAAGCTTCGAAATTTAAGAAACACATGAAACTGACAGTGAAATGCAATGAGAAAACAACAGTAGCTCAACTCGAACGAAGCCCGACGTCCGGCCCAGCCAGGCGAGACGTAGGAAGCGGCCGAGACTGTACCTGTCCATGGCGGAACGGCCGAGTGACGAAGCACAAAGTACCGGACAGTAGGTCACTGGAAGTCGCCGTACTGGGGAGAGGCGCACTTGGTAACTGCAACCCATACCCAAACATGAAAGGCGACCGGCGGCGGGAAACGAACCCCGCCATTTAAAGCTTCGAAATGAAAAAACACTCGAAACTCACCGTAAAATGCGGAGAGAAAACAACAGTAGCTCGAGCGAAGCCCGACGTCCGGCCCAGCCAGGCGAGACGTAGGAAACGGCCGAGACTTTACCTGTCCATGGCGGAATGGCCGGGTGACGAAGCACAACCACCGCGCGACGGAAGCCTAGAAGGTTCCAGGGCCAGCCAAGTGCACGAGGCACAGACGAGGGCTAACAGAGAAGACGGAGGCCACGCCAGAAGCAGTAGACGAGGGCTAGGCGAAGGCAGGCCAGTAAGGGGCGGTCGAACCGTACACAGTCTTTCCAAGGGTCAGAGGCTCAGGTAAAAGCGTCCGAACGCTAACAGCGAAGTAGACAACTGGCTAAAGGAGACACCACCGGGCACGTGACCGGATGGACAGGGGAGGCTACTCTCGTCCCTGTTAGGGATCCCCGAGAGCCTCCTGGGGGGACCCTTTGGGTCTTAGGCTAAAATTGGTAAGCAAGTAGACTATTTCCAGACAGTCATGTCATCGGTAATGTGTTTTGAGGAAACAAAATACATTTTAGAGAAAAGTTTATTTATTTTCTCAAAACCCTTACCGATTGCATTACTATATGGAAGAATAACGAAGAGGAGGAGGGTGCTGCCCCCTAAACACCCTGCGAGTGATAAGCCCCGAAGGCCCCATGCGGAGCACTCCCAACGATTTCAGCTAAGAGTTACCTAGGGCGCCACCGGCATGAGGAGGGGAGATGTCCTCCACCAGGGTCAGGGAGTCACGCTGGCCGGATAGCCCCGGAGGGTCGCTGTCTCGTCCACGCCGTGGGGAAAGTGACGCTGCAAAGCCCGAACGCTGCCCGCCTGCACTTGCGCCGCAGTGTCCACCACTGGTAGGGGGCTGGAGAAGACCTGCGAATGACCCGCGTACCAGCGTTGGCGGAAGGTGATGTCCAGGCCCACCGGCCACTTGGAGTCGGAGAAGAACCCATTGTCGCTGGGAGTCCTGCTGAAAGTGCACGGTAAATGCCTCCACAAGGGGGGCATCCACAAAGGCCGACGCCTTCCTCTTGAGCCGGGGCGGGACGGAGGGCAGGCCTCAGGGGGAAGACAGGACGCAATCTGCCATGCCGCCTCATCCAGGGACCACAGAGTCTCCATCCTAGGTGCCAGGAGGGCCGCAGGAGACGAGGGGCTGCCCGGGGAGCGCGAGCCAGGAGAGGCCGACCGACTGTCATCTCTGAGGAGGGCCGGTAACAGGCTGAGAGCTTCATCATTGTCGGGGGACACAGACAGACAGGGGGGGGGGCTGAGATCCGTCGACAGAGGGCAAAAGGGCAAGGGGAAAACGCCTATCGACCGCCCGGGAGGAGGCCTGAGAGCCGGGAGCCTCACTAGCGTCACCCAGAGCTCAAGCTGGGGGTGGGGGGGTGTCTCCCCAAGTAGCTCCTCCGTTGAGGGGTGGGGGGTGGGGGGGGGCGGAAACCGCGGACAAGGAGTCCTGCGAAGATCGATGAGACAATGCTCCGGCGAGTTGACCGGCGCTCACGTGGGGAGTGACTGCGTCGGTGGGAGCGAGCCAGCCGGGTCCCGGAGGACGAGCCTCTATGAGGGGTGGAACGACGAGAGCTCTCCGGCGCTGGAGGCGATGAACGTCGGGGCTGGTGGGGAGAAGCACGCTGGAACCTGCAAGAGGTTGGCCGAGCCCTCGAAGAATGCGAAGTGGCAGGACGAGAGGAGGACGCGGTATGTGGCCGGGGGCTGTGTCGGCCGTCTCACTGAACATCCCGGTCCTGTGGCGCCAGTGAGCATGGGGTAGTCGGAGGTCTCAGGGTCTGTGAGCGAGAGGCCCGGTCCCGCAGGCGTATGCGCGGCAGGGCATTGGAGGGTAGCCCGGGATATGTGGCGCCGTCGTACCCCGTGGCGCGGGACGAGCAAAGTTGCTGCCGGCCAGGCTCCTAGGAGTGGGCGGGCTAGCCGATTCCGAGTGACCACATCAGGGCCCGAAGAACCTCGGGCCGCACGAACAAAGTCGCTGTGGACCGGACCCCATGGAGCAGTCGCACATAGTACCATTAGCCTCGTCCGGCTTAAGAGTGCCTGGCAGTCACCGCGGTGCGAGGCGATCGAGGTCGCTGCAGGGCAGGTTCCGAGTGACCGCGTCGGGGCCCAAAGGATCTCAGGCCGCAAGGCGGGGCGAACAAAGTCGCTGTGGGCCGGACTCCGTGGAGTGGGAACACATAGAGGAGCGGTCAGGCCAGGTCCGAGAGGGCACAGTGGGACCAGTGGAGGACGCTGTCCAGGGACTTGAAGAACGTGCTGGGGCCCGACGGGTAGCCATTTCCCCAACATCTGAGCAGGTGCGCCTGGTCTCTCCTCCTGCCACGGCAGGGGGTGCAGGGGCGGGTGGGTGATCTCGGGACGGCATAGGACGTTCGCGCCGATAAAACCCCCAGAGCTGCGACCACTGTTCTTTCACCCAAGCAGCGCACGTGCTGCAGGTGTGCCCAGAGGCACAGCCGGAACTCGGGAGACATACCGCATGCGTGTCCCTAGGCCATTGGAAGTCCCCACACTGAGTGCAGGTGTGTACTTGGCAACTATAACACAAAGCAAATGTGAGAGGAGACCAGGCGTGGGTCCCTGAGGCCCCGCCAAATGAGCTCACGAGCGTTCAAACCATGCTTCCTACGAAGCCAAACGTCCACGGCTGGTGCCGCCGCCCGGCCCACCAAGCGCCCGTTGGGGGCATTACCTTGCCATGGCGGCGAATCCGGTCAGGTGCCTGCCACGAAGGCCGCTAGGAAGTCCAACGGGAGCGACCGTGCGGAGGAGAACCCGACGAAGTAAACCAGGAGATAATCCAAGCAAGGGCACAAACATCACCAGTGTAATCCAGGAAACCCAAAAATCCAACGTTAATCCAAGGTAAACCAACGGCAGTCCAAGTAGGTAATCCAAAAAACGACCGGTCACAACCGTACACAGCCGCAATCATCCAGTAGGCTGAACATAACCGTTCCCGGTAAGCTAAGCAAAAGGACTGGTGTGATACCACTGGGCACGGGACCGGATAGGGAGAGACGGGAGACTACTCAGGGTCCCTGGTTATGGCTCCCTGGAGTCGCCGCCCTGGTTGTGTATGTACACAACGGATTTTTAGGCTGAAATTGGTAAGCTAAGTGTACTCAAAATATCGCTATTTTGGACCTATTTCCTGAGTTCTTGTGACCCTTGACCTTTCCGAGGGATCAACCAAATTAGTATGTATAGAAAGGTCTTACCATCAGGTATCGTTGTACCAAGTTTCGGTTTGAAGTTGTAAATAGTATTTGAGAAAAAATAAATTATGTCAAAATATGTATTTTTCTCTAAAATAAATTTTTTTGAAAAATACTTACCGATGACATTACTATTAGGAATACTGATCTAGCTCGCCTAATTTTAACCAAAATCGTTGCGTGCCTACATGGCAGGGGAGGTAACAAGGGGCGCTATAAGCTAGGCAGTCCCCTGTGTGGCCTCCCTTCCATCCTCATCCGGTCATACAGCTACCGGAATCGCCATTCTGTTCATAGCTAGCCAGCGGCAGCGGGAGGGTCCTCCGAGTAATGTCATCGGTAAGTATTTTTCAAAAAAATTTATTTGAGAGAAAAATACATTTGTTTTCTCAAAACAACATTACCGATTAGGAAGAATATCAAACAGGAGGCGGGTGCCGCTTAGAACGCCCCTAACCCCTGGGTAATATGGAGACCCGCCCTCTCTGGTACAACCTCCCGATAATTTTAGCGAAGATACCTGCGGCACCTGGGGTGCTGGGAGGGAGTGTTGTGCTGCCAGACTGTCTCCCACCAGCGACAGGAACTCGCGCTGGCCGGAGAGGTCCCTCAGGTAGATTGGGCGAAGGTCGCCTCTGATCGCCAGCCCATCGCCGGCCCAAGTCTTGACTGCGCCGTTGCGAACGAAGCAAGCTTGTGGCCCTGGTTCCTGACCTCAAGTGCCCTGACGTTCCTGCATCTGGTTGAACCAGGGCTGAGGTCCTGGTAGGCGGGGCGTATCAGCTATGGAGCCCAGAGGTAGACTGTGCTCACCATTCCCCGGCAGTCATGATATCTGTGACCGCGTCGATGCGGCAAGCGCTAGGCTAACGGTCATGGCTATGATCTCGGCGCCCTGGTGTTCAATCGTTTGGCTGCAGCAGGGACGAGATCTTGGTAGGCGGAGTGAATCACTCAACGTAGCCAGTAGGATGTCGTCTAGGCTGAGCCGTGATGTCTACCTGGGGACAGAGAGAGAGAAATGCGGGTGCGTCCCCTGCGGGCGGCTTGGTCCGCCGCAGGGACGCGTGTAAGGCTCTCACCTGGTCCTGTCGTCTGGATTCCTGGGTAGAGCCCGGACCCCTCCTGGGCTGGAAGGTGACCACCTGCGGGGCAGCCAAGGAGAAGGGTCATGGCTAGGCAGCCGGGTCGGACAGCAGTAGCCAGCGTCGTCCGTAGGGAACTGTAGGCATGGCGGGCGTGTTGAAACACTTGTATCCCGCTGGCCCTGGCCGCGCGGCGGGAGCCAGTAGGAAGCCTGTTTTCCGCGTCATGTCTGATGCCCGCGCCAACTGAGGTGGTTTGAAGCGGGTAGGGTTGGTCCACATCTGCGTCCCGGGTAGGTCCCATAGCGGTATGAGGGAGTGGAGGGGCGGACACCCACGATCGAAGCACGCCCTAAGGTCAGCCAGGTCCTTGCTGTCAAGGTCGGGCCATCCCACAAGGCCAGTACATCTCATCGGATACCGCTAGGTATGTGCAAGGAGATAGGTGCCTGAAGCTGGACAGTGAAGAACGCAGCACTCGGCCAGCCGGAACCATCCGATCCCTGGTAGGGAGACACACCTCGTCACACAGGACTCGCCACTTTATCGAAACTCCCCTAGTCGAGGGTCCACGGGCTGTAGCAGTAGCTTCCTCCGCTTAAGCGAGAATCGTCTAGTGGTGAGGGCTATTCGCACCACTCCAGAAGTGGAGGTGAAGTCGCTCGGGGCATGAGTAGGGCAGATCCCGCCGAGTAGCTTGAGCAACGTGTGCGAGGCGGACAGCCGCCGAGGGGCTGTGGCGAGGTTCAGGAGGTCGGTGGTCCAAGACCTGGTCCAGGCGAAGGAATCCACCAGTACCAAGACTATGTTACCATCTGTGCTCTTGAGCAGGCCCTTGGGGACGAGAACCGTCGGCGGGTAGGCGTACGCGACGAGTCCGTCCCAGGAAGGAAGGAGTGTCAACTGCCCAGGCTAGTGGATATGGCATGGGAGAGACGAAGAGGGAGGAAGTTGGAGAATCCACCTCGTAGAGAAGAGGTCGATCCTGGGGTGTTCCCCCTGGGTGTTGATCCGTCGAAGCTGTCCGGCCAGAGGGTCCACAAGGAGCGAAGAAGCCGCCCGTGTCGCGTGAGGAAACGGGTAGGACATAGGGATGATCCGGGAAGCCTGGCTCCGAGAGAAGTCGGGAACATCACACGACCGGAACTGCTGGTAGAAGGATCGAGCAGCGGGGCGCATCCCGGCTCACTGCTGGAAGTAGGCGATCACCGTGGCATTGTCTGTAGGACGAACCGCTGCAGGTGACGAAGACGTCCCCCGTGTTGAGTGCTTGCCAGACAGCCTTCCGTTCGAACCAGTAGGAGTGCTGGACTGCGAGGTCCGGCGGGTCAGAAGCCAGATGCAGCGACAACCAGCCGAAAAAGGTGAGTGCAGCTGAAGCGGGCGGCCAAGGGGAGTAAGTCTGCTTCACCACATCAGGTCCAGAGGCTGCGGCCACTTCCTGGAGGAAGACACCGTCCGAGGGCAGGACGCCAACCCGGACGCTTGGCACTGTGGACTTCACCTTGATGAGCTTGGAGCAAGCCACCTCCAGAACGAAGAGGCGGGACGGCACAAGGTCGGGTGTACCCACGTCGAGCAGAGTCTGGCGCCCAAGCTAGTAGCACATCTCGGACTGCCGCCCAACTGGCCTCCGCCTGGTTCCGCGAGCGAAGACCTGGTCCACGGAATCCGACGTAGGGCACACGGGCATCCGTCCGGTCCTGGCGAAGACGGCGGGCAGAAGCGGGAGAAGCCCAGGGCAGAGGTCACGGCCAACGCGATCTGGTAGACCAGTCCACAGCAGGCGAAGCGCAGGTAACATCCAGAGGAGGGAACAAGGAGACGTGGAGAGAAGCAACGGCCAGGCCAAGCTGACAGCGAGTCCATAGGCTGCACCGGGCCCGAGGGGCTCGGGTAGTCTTCATGCGAAGCAGGGCGACGATACTTGCGTACACAACAGGCCTGTAGCACTCACCACTCCTTCCCGTAGCCGAAACGCCGGCGCCTCCCGAGTCGCTGCAGTAAACCATTGTCGTTGCCGAGAAGCCTCTGGGTGCGAGTGACGACCATCCATCTCCCAGCGCGAGGCGCTCTGCGACCAACTGGAGCTAAGGCAGGGACGAGGAACCCGTCGTGAGGGGGGGAGCACTGTGCTGCATCCTAACTCAACCCACCTGAGGCAAACCGCTACCAAGAGCCCTGCAAGTACAGGTTACGCTAGAAGAAGAAACCGCCCAGGCCTTAAGGGCCAGAATAGCGTGAGGCCTATCGGCGCCACCCTAGAACTATTCTTATTTGAATGTAAATCAGCGTCTGGAGGACCGGACATGAGTGAAGAAGACTTCCACCAACTGTCGTTCCCAGGCGGTTATCCCACAAGGAAACCTGCCGCCGAAGGCTACCTTCAGAGAAGCGGGCAACCAGGGCCAAGCAAGGATGTAGTCGCATCACTCCGAGGGGTCCGTTCCTCAACGAAGACCATCCCTCCCTACTCAGTCTCGCCGTAGTCTGAAGAAGGCGAGTACACAAACATTGGTGGCTGCAGCGTCCCTAACCAGAACTGTGTCACAATCTGGGTGTGAAGATTGATTCGACACACTCCAAGCATGATCATATCAGTAGCGTGTGCCGAGCCGGTTTCCTTGATCTGCGCAGAATCTCTTCCCTCAGACCAAAACTCACAGAAAGTGCAGCGTCAAGACGTGTACATACTTTCATCGGTCGAGGCTTGAGGTCGAACCTAGCAGCGCAGGGGAAGCCGCTTCCGTGCCATAGGAGGAGCACTGGCCGATCATCGGAGCCTCCGCAAACGCGTAGCGAAGTAGGAAGGTCGCCGGGCCCAGTAACCGTCCTGGCGATGATGCGCGTCTGCTGCACGGCCAACAGCTGCAACCACGGGAGTGTCCGCCTGCGAGGTCCCTCGTAGCTATCCCGCTGGCATCTGTCCGGGGCTCCCTGCCGAGGAGGGAACGGGGAGCTGGCCCCGCGCCTGGCCCCTTCGGAGATGTCGTCACGAAGCAACACCGTTCTGGAGCCCTCCGGGTCCTGCTGGGAGTAACCAGCCGTGCCACTCTGAAGGGTGTGCGGAGGCACCGCCGTTGCACGGTCACGTTACTGACGTCCGTAAAAACGGCTTGCGCTTAGCTGGGATGGGCTCAAGGGCGTAGACGCTTGACGGTCCAAGGACGTCGAACCCAAAGATGAAGCACCATAGCGTACCACACCAACAAGCCCCAAGATGTACACATCACAGGCGTGTCCACTGTTGTCAAGCACTTCCTACCAAACAGCCGACGAAGTCTGCA
Organism: Semisulcospira habei; assembly: GCA_036245525.1. Lineage (NCBI taxonomy): Eukaryota > Metazoa > Mollusca > Gastropoda > Semisulcospiridae > Semisulcospira > Semisulcospira habei. Next base: position 201,626,463 of record BTPG01000005.1, read on the forward strand.
GTCGGAGAACTAAGGAGGAGAAAGCTTCTTCTTCACAAACGCCGTCACCCTTGGAGTTTCACAGGGTAGCTTTCGTAGGAATAGCCTGTTCCAGTGTCTCTTGTAGAGTGGCGGGCAGCGGCCAAATCTCCTCCCTCACGGCTGGTAGTTCCCACAGTCCTGGAGAGAAGGAGGCAGCGTCGCTAACAAGTCCCGTCAAGTAACCGGCGCGTTGTGAGCGTGCGTGCGTGTCTGCCCGCACGTGTACTAATGTGTGAGTGCCAATGTCGTTACGCAAAGCGAGCCTAACTGCTCGCCTACTTCGTGACATGCCTTGACCGGGGAGTCTAACAGACCGTGCTACGAGCAGACCTGTTTACCCCCTGGGTGCAATCAGTGTACTTTCCACTGACTAATTCTAATTGTGTACTTTGGACCTTACATGTGTATTTATTCACAAGCCAGTGAGTGTCAGATTCTTCAAAATGTGTATTTTTGAATATGAACGTGTACACGAAAGTGTACCCCAAAGCAAAATTGTGTACTTTAATACGCCAAAAGTGTATGGTAAACAGGTCTGTACGAGGCATAAGCTATACTTGGAGGAGACCTGTTGAAAAGGTGAACGAGTACGCTCGTCATCCTCTAACTTAAGTGCGTTAGGAGTAGGACGGCCGCCAGGTACTAATCATCAAAAAACTAGCTGAACGGGAGCTCGTTCGTGTGATATTGCAAGCACGACTCGTCTTCTTCTTGACTCGTGACTAAGCACCTGTGCCGAGGGGGCAGTATAAGCCAAGTAAGTAATAATTACTGACCTCCATATCAGAAGGCTTGTGCTTGAGTGGACTGGTTCATGGGCGTAGACGCGTGGCGGTCCACGGACGTAGTTGGCCAACTCGGGGAAATCCAGCGAGCTGATGAACCCTGAAGCCGTCCGGTGCTGGCCAAGCTCGGGGTAAGGATCAACCAGCGAGCTGACGAACACTGTAGTCGGCGTAGCACGTTGGCCAGGCTCGGTGTCTCAACTGCGGCGAGCTGACGAACCCCCCCCCGACTGTAGCCCTAGGCTCTGGATCCGCGCGTGCGTCCCGAGCCGTGATTGTCCGAAGCGCCACCTCCACTGAAGGGGTCAAAGCAGAAGTAGGCGTCCACTCCCAGGCTGGGGTCGGTCGTTCCCGCGACATAACGCCAAGCCGTGACCGCTGCTCCTCCCACAGGGGTTGCCGTCACCGCTCAGTAGAGTGGAGGCGCAGGTAAGCCGACATCCTGTGAGCAGTCCCACAGCCACTGGAAGTCCATACATCTCGTGCCGGTGCGAACTTGCCACTGCAAAACAGACACAGAGACCAGCGAACGAGCGTGGCTCCCGAAGTCACGCACCAATGCTAACGCGTGTACGAATTTAAAAAACGAAACCGCCACACGACCAGTGCCGACGTCCGGCGCTATCTAACCCCCCTGAGCGCCGGTCATGGGCACCAACCGAGGTATACTTAGTCAATCCAAGCCAAAGAGGCGGGTGAGACAGCGCTGCAGGGACCAACGAGAAGTAGAGCCGCCCAAGTCGACCGGCCGCTCGTCGGTAAGTCCCTGGCACAGAGCAAGGTTCTTGACACGTCACTCCAGTGAACTCAGCACTCCGTCGCTAGTGAGCCCCAGCCCGAAGCAAGGCACAAGCTACAAGCCGAAAGTCCCAACCGGTCCCACTATACAAGTCCAGACGCAGACAGTAGGCACGCAACCTTCCTACGGCATAGCGAAGAACAGAATGGCGATTCCGGTAGCTGTATGACCGGATGAGGATGGAAGGGAGGCCACACAGGGGACAGCCTAGCTTATAGCGCCCCTTGTTACCTCCCCTGCCATGTAGGCACACAACGATTTTGGCTAAAATTAGGCGAGCTAGATCAGTATTCCTAATAGTAATGTCATCGGTAATGTTGTTTTGAGAAAACAAATAGCTATTTTTGATATATTTCCTGAACCCCTGTGACCTTGACCTTTGTGAGAGGTCAATAAACTTGGTATGCTTACAAAGGTCTTGCCACAAAGTATCCTTGGGCCAAGTTTGAAGACTGTAGCTTGAATAGTCTTCGAGAAAATGCCAACGTTAAAGTTTCCCACAGACGACCACTGGCCCAAAACATAAGCCTCACTTCTGCTTTGCACGTGAGCCAAAAATGTGACTTACGTTCCAAGCACTCTCTTCTGAACTTCAGCAACCATCCTAGGGTCCACTTCACAAGCTATGACCTGCAAAGAAGCCGGAGAGAAATGTGTTCAGTCAGCTGGTCTTTATTACTCTGTCCACAGGACAGACATGTAAACAACCATACAGTCTAACAAACTGTCAAACTAAAACCAACTTTGTCTAGCCCATTTACTCCCAGAATATGACATGCAACACCCAAATGCAAGAGGCATAGATTCTCATGTGCCCCCACTATGCCTCTTGTTGATGCCACTTTGTATCCACGTTTCTTGGATGGATGAAGTTCTTTGGCTTTGAGAGATTTCCGACACACAATTTGCCAAGGAAGGGGTACCCAATCTTTAAAATCAACTTCCTTTGGTAAAACAACACCCAAAAAAAAGTTAAGCCAGCAACATTTTCTAGTAATGCTGCCTGAAGTATGAGGAGAAGAGTGGACTTTAACCCTTTATCATTCGGAATACACCAGTGTGTGAAATAAGTTTGACTAAAATAGTTCAAGGGTGGTGCCAGAATAGGTTGGCGCCTCTAGGCGCCAAGCTATTCTGGCACCACCCTTGAACTAAAGCCATTGTTCTGTATCCTTATCTGTAAGTACTATAATGTAGCTTGCATATGGCAGTGTACAAATTTAAAGCTTTTAGCCTCAGTATGATATGGGGTAATAGTTCAAGAGAAGCGACAGATTAGCTTGTCGTCTGGTCAGACAATAAGTTAATAATCTGTCACTACTCCTGAGATCTCGTGAGCTATCATGGTCACCTGACCTATCCTGATCGCTTGAATTATCAAAGTTGGTTGTAGGTTGTACACTGCTTAACTCATTCGAAATAAGTGCCACCTCCGGATATGCGGCTTATGTCGCATATCCGGAGGCGGCTCGTCTTGAATGAGTTAACATCCTGAGAGCAACAAGACTTTAAATTCAGGTTTTTCTGTCTCTTACAAGTTGCACAGTTGTCAGCGGAAACATGCAAATTTGAAAAACCTGGTGAAGGTTATATAATCCAACCTACCCGTTTTGCTTTTTCCAGAAGTCTAACCGTCATGTTGCCAGTACCGGGACCCACTTCCAAAACAACATCCGTTGGCCGCAGGGCTGCCTGAAAACAAATTGTACAAAATATATATTACACACACTCCCTGGGTCCATGAAGTAAAAAAAAAAAACACAGACCAGCATGCAAATACATGTAATAGCAATTTGGGCTAAAGGAACCAGGTACATATATGTAACTACCAATTTATCCTTAGAAATGTATGTGGTAAGCAAATGAAAATGACAAATGTTTCTTACAACTTATATAATAAATGTCAGATTTAAAAAAATTACAAATGCAACTGAACAAACCTTTTCAACCATTGAAGTAACAATGAGTGGATTCTTGAGAATGTGCTGACCAATTTCTGTTCGAAAGTTGATTCCTGAAACAAAGATATGACATGTCACAAAGCACAGAATTTGTAAAAATAAATTTTTGCACACTGTCACTAATACTGTTAGAAGTGGTCAAGCACCCAGAGGTAAAAGTGGTGATACATTACAAATCTGAACCCATTTAGCCCCAAGGATTCATTTCCTAACTTTTGGAGTTGTCACCTAATGACTATGTTCAGTTGCAAAAGAGGGATCAAACGGCACTACCCTCAAATTATCACAGTCGATCTTTCTGCTGTAGGGTGTTGGGGCTAAATGGGTTAACCCATCAGCTCACCAAGCTATAAAAAAAATTGCAAAACTGAAAGTTGTCCTCTTAAGACTGCTTCACAGAACAAGAGACAGATCAAAAAAAAAGATAATTTGACGATGATACTGATAGTTCGAGAATGATTCGGTGTGCTCTCATATATATGTTTCTGTGTGTGAATGAAATTTGGAATACATATTTTTTAGAATGTATTTAGATGCCAGATGAGCTTGGCGCCTAATGGGGCCAAGCTCTTCTGGCATCATTCTTGAACTATCATGGTCAATCTATACATTATTGTAGCATGCCAGGGTAGAGAACAACTAACAAATTCAGGAATTTCAACCTCAGGATTCAGTGAAGGAAACTGTTCTGAAGATGTTGTTTGCACAATAACATGTACAGGTATACAATATATATAACAATGATCAAAGCGATAATCCAACCTTGTTTTTGCACCTGTTGGTGCTGCCGTGATTTCTTTTCTGACTTAACTTTAGGCATTTTGCCCGATACCCGCTGCTACTGACCACTGTGGGCGAATGTCTGAAAGACAAAACCCAAAACATGGAGAGAAAATAGTTTATAACCAAAATCTGTGAAGTTATCTGTAAATATAAATAATTCTCCCCATCCACAGCAGTGTGGCTGGATTTGGGTTGGCAAGTGCCAAATTCGCTTAATTGGCACCTGGGAAGATGCCAAGCTGATCTGGCTCTACCCTTTAACTATCATGTACGATCTATCTCATACAGCCAGTACGCGGTCCTCAGAAGCCTGGCCCTTTCTCTCACCCACAGCTGCAAAAGTCACTGTTGTGTGTGAGTAAGTTGATGACTACTGACATTATAAGACTACGAGTCACCAGTAACGTCCACGCCAATCCCTCTCTTCCCTTTCTCTTTTTGATTAATCATTCAGTGCCGCACAGAAAATAATGTTCATGACTTCTAGTGAGCAAATGTCCGTGATTTCACAGATTTCGATACTGTATGCAGTCAGTCAGTGTGTAGGGATGATAATGTTTATGATGATACAATCCTGGTGATGGCACATAATCAGCATTATAAAAAAGTATGCGTACGCAGAGTATGAGACCTTCTCTGTGCTCAACCGTTTGTTTTAAACTCTATCCCAATGCGCATAAGGCCATCGGGACGACATCGGCCAGCGCACGGACGTTCGCGGGCCACCTGCGGCCCGATGGCCTTTTGAGCTTTGGGATGTTTGCGTGATAATTTATGTCAACAGCATTCAGTATGTCACAGAAAATGAGATAGCCGTCTTACTACATACATAAAGAGCCGGACGTCTTAATAAAATGTTAAACGTTGTTTTACTGTGTACATTGTACCGTACATGCGCTTAAGTTTACCTGCGGTGATGAGAAACTGTGTATGCCTGAAGACCAAATAATTTCACAACTTCGGAACACGTGCGCTCTCTTGGTTCCGTCAACATCCGGGATGACAACTCTTGATGTTTTCCGGGACAACTCTTTTTGAAGAGCAGACGACGTAAATTGGCTTTTACAAATTTAGACTCACAAAGGCCTTTGTGGTTTGTGCAAAATTAAACGTATTTAAAAAGTGAAGGTGTGTTGTCTGGTTTAAATCTCAGCACAGTATAGGTGTATGTTCTCACACACCTATGCACACATGCATTAGCAACAACAGCAGTAGCAGCAACACACACACACACACACACACACACACACACACACACACACACACACACACACACACACACACAAACTGTACACACATGAACTTTTTGTTTCATAATTTTAATAATTTTAACCGTTTTTCAATGTCCAATGATCTCTTGATTACATGAACAACCATAAACAGGCAGCAACATGCTTAATCCTCTGTTCACGGCGATCAGTTTTAGACAGCAATATCTACTCTGGTAAGCGCTATACAATACACAGTACTTCTGCCTCGGTTACATTAACCCCTTTGTACCTGCAACCACCGTTGCCGTTCACAGTACCAGTGACTGAATGCACAAAGGGGTTAATCATTATGCAATACGGGCACAGAACAGGTATATATATATATATATATATATATATATATATATATATATATATATATATATATATATATATATATATATATATATATATATATATATATATATATATATATATATAATACACTGCATTTCTTAACCCTTTGGCTGTCAGCAGCACTTCTTGTCGAGGTGACTCCTGCTACTGACAGCGAAAAGGTTAACAAAGGAAATATTTTGTAAGAGATAACCAAACAAGTACATGTATCAGGGTCTGTATATGTTCACTAAACATATAAATTACTGCTGTGCCGGTCTAAATTTTATAGTGCAGATTACAATGTGCTTGTATGCACCCACTGCTATAGACCAGTAATAAATAAATCTGCGCAGGTCTGTGATATTAGGCTTTACAGCTCCAAGCCACGGACCAGAACACACATAAATACTGAGTTTCATCGTAACCAATTTAGCCCCAGTGCCCTATAACAGGAGATGGATCGACCATGATAATTCAAGGGCAGTGCCAGATTAGCTTGGCGCCTTCAGGCGCCAAGCTAATCTGGCACTACCTTTGAATTATCATGGTCGATCCATCTCCTGCAACTGGTACATAGTCGTTAGAAGACATCTCTAAAATTTGAGAAAAGCGGCCTTGGGGTCAAATGGGATAATCAAAGGTTCGGGAAACGAGGTGCTTACATGTAAACAGTGCTGAGGTGAAACTCTTTCCAATAAAACCTATATAAACAAAACTCCATGACACCCTCTCCTCGATTCACTGCACTGATTCAGCACAGAAAAATCGAGGAAGTCAACCAGTGTGGACTCCCCCCCCCCCCCCCCCCCCCCAATGTGAGAAGCTCAAAGATTTCAACCAGTGTTAACTCATTCGCGGAGAGCCGCATCCGGATGCGCGGCTTATGCTTGTCGTGAATGAGTTAATGATTCACCCAAATGAGGCATTTGACAAGTTTGTGTAACATTTATTGACTTTTCCACATGCGTGATGCACCCATTTGCCAGATCCTCCAATCCTCGATCTCCATCCATTACACTGAGAAAAAAAATCACAGCCAAACAGTACAAAGTATCAGATTTTGTGTCAGAAATTGAAAAAAAAGTGAGTACAAGCTTAGCAGGCTTTTTTTCCGAGACAAAAACAAAAAGACTGACAACAACGCAGAACCAGTAGTGACACTGGTTGGGAAAGAGAAAGGCACAACCCATGCAGTGGTTTCCAGGGTAACACGTGCATTTACAATCGGGAGAAAATCTGCTTCCAGGTTCACTGAATTATGTGATTTGTACATTTATGCTACAAATTAAATGCATGCAAAGCACTAACATGTAAAGAACAGAGTGAAACGTGCAGGGCAAAAATGTTAAAAAGTGAAATGTGTCCTGGTCTGTAAATTTACCCAGCAAAGGTCTTCGGGCGACAACGGCCACAGTTGGCCCACACACGGCTGTGCACAGACCCACTGCGGCCGTCACTGGCCTGAAGACCTTTTGCTACTGGGGTATGGCCTAAAGCCACAAGATTCTAAATCACAGATCAGCACACATGTACATGCAAACAGAATTCTGGAATGACATGGATCACCTAACATACACCTACATGTATAACAAGTATGACAATGGGAACTCCAGACATGTACATGTTAGCTAGCCGCTAAAGTAACTAGTAAATCGAAACACTCTGAATTCATGGTCAATGTCAAGCTAATACAAATGTTGAGATGGTCCGAAATATACTGGCAAGCAAAAGAAATGTGACATTTTTTGAATCATCGGAAACACTAAAGTGGTGTTTCCGATGATTCCCAAAATGTTGCATTTCTTTTGCTCGTCAGTATAGAATCAGGTGTTACGCATAAGGCCATGCAACATTTGGATAAATTTTGATACTGGACACAAAGCATCTCGATAACGTGTAATAACTTGTAGCACACAGATGTGTTTTGGTCAACTGCGGAATGCTCTCTTATATGCGCACACACACACACACACACACACACACACACACACGCACGCACGCACGCACGCACACACACACACACACACACACACAATTTGTTTATCCCTTTGGCTGTCAAGGTGATTCCATTTCGATTCCTGCAGGAATCATCAACAAAAAGCACCAGGACAGTCCACCGCGACTCAAAGGGATCATATATCAAAGCAACATGCACCAGACTACATTTATCCCCCTTCACTGTCAGGACACCATGAACACCTTCAAACTGCAGGAGGCATATAGACCTCATGAGCCCCTGCAGTTATGGAGGGGCTCAGGTGGGTCTAAGCCTCTTGCGGGTCTCATTCAAATGCATGCTCTTCCATCAGGCAGTCGCACTACCATCGTTTCTGAAATTTCACCCGTGGCACCTGCGGTGAAGGGATTAACCCACTTAGCCCTGAGGCACTACAGCAGGAGAGGGGTCGACCATGATAATTCAAGGGTGGAGCCAGATCAGCTTGGCGAAATCAAGCGCCAAGTTAATCCGGCACTAAGCTTAAATTACCATGGTCAATCCATCTCCTGAAACTGGTATATGTAGTTGTTAACGCATTTCATCCCGAGACTGATTGTGTAAAATCTGCTTATTGTTCTACAAAGGCTGCATTACTGATTAGGAGATAGATCAACTGTTTTAGTTCAAGGGTGATGCCAGAATAGCTTGGTGTCTCTGGTGCCAAGCTATGCTGGCACCACCCTTGAACTATCAGTCAAATTTATTTCAATTCAAGCAATAGGTGTATCAGGATGAAAAGGGTTAAGTGACACCTCTAAAATGCAGCCTCGGGGGATTAATACATTCTGTGCATGTACAGTAAATATCCAGTTCAATTTAGCACCTGGCAAAGTAGATATTACCCCCCCCCCCCACCCCCCTCCTTCCCCCCCCCCCCACCCACCCCGACTCATTTCAGTCGCTCATGTCAAATATATTCACACACACCCTCCCCCCCCCCCCCCCCACAACCATCACCTTTTCACTTCCCGGAAAACAAAGTAACACAGTAACACGGTGAAGGATGCCTGTACTAAAAACACAGGCAAAACACCCAACATATGCAAGAGGCGTGAATTCTCATGATCCCCCCGCTCTTGCTGACTTAACTCATTCTACCCAGGACACACCACAGCAAGATATGGATCGACCATGATAGTTCAAAGGTCATGCCTATGGGCGCCAAGCTATTCTGGCATCGCCCTTGAACTATCATGGTCGATCAGTGTCTTGCACTGTAAAGCAGTCTTCAGAGGACAACGGCAAAATTTGGGGATTTCGATCTTGGGGTACAATGAGTTAACCATATGTTGGTATGTTTGTGCAGAATGCATCATACATTGTACTGTATGTTTAATTGCCCACTATAAAATAATAAAGCAGGAAATGCAGCAAAATCATTCTATTATATACCAAAGGCAAATACATACAGCTAGTCTGAGACATTTGTATATTGTGTCATAATGTCAAATATCAATGTGATACTGTGACAAACTGTTAAAAAAAAAAACATTTACTTAAAATAAAATAAATCAAACATTGCGGTCAGGGTGGACACTCAAGTCACCAGATATTACATGTACCAGTATGAATGGTCTATATCCAATGAAATCTATCATACAACAAAATAAAAACTGGAGATCGTGCAACAAGGGACAATAGTGTGTGAAGACTACCCCCCCCCCCCCTTTTCTGTGGGGTTAAGAGGGTTAATAAAGATGTCATTCAATCTACCACGTGTCAATATACATGTACACTTGTAATACAGATTTCATTCTGGAGGCACACAAGAACCTGTCACAATGGAAGTGAGTGCACAATATTTAGAAAATGTGAAATGGTGAACTTTCATCGAATTGACCTTCCATAGCACTTTCTGTTGAGGCGCCACGGACATCCACAACAGGTCCATGCAAACGTTTTAAAAAATTAATATTTCTCTAAAATGTATTTTTTCGAAAAATACTTACCGATGACATTACTAATTGGAACCTTCGCTTAACTCATCGATTTTAGCCCCAAAACTTACTCTGTCCCTCTTCACAGGGGAGGTAATCACTGGGGTGCCGTTATCAGGACACCCCAAGACGTCACCGGATATGGTAGTAGGGGAGGCCACTCGGGGTGTCCTGGTAATGACGCCCCAGTAATTGCCTCCCCTGGAGCTAAAACTGATGAGTTAACCCGTATCATACTGAGGCTAAAAGCTTCAAATGTGTACACTGCCATACGCAAGCTACATTATAGTATTTACAGGTAAGGATAGAGACCAATGGCTTTAGTTCAAGGGTAGTGCCAGAATAGCTTGGTGCCTAGAGGCGCCAAGCTATTCTGGCACTACCCTTGAACTATTTTAGTCAAACTTATTTCACACAGTGGTGTATTCCGAATGATAAGGGTTAAGCGAAGGTTCCAATTAGTAATGTCATCGGTAATGATTTTGAGAAAATAAACTGGTATCCATATTAACCCTCTTTGGCATGCAGCCCCAGTACTGTTTACAGTACCAGAGGATACATGCACAATAGGGTTAAACATCAGATCGATCTACAAATCCATAGAGATCTCAGTGGTGCAACAGATGCCCAGTGTGGAAAACAAGGGTCTTCAAGCCAATATCTGCCAGAGTCGGCTGATTAATTAACCCCTTCACTGCCAGTGGATGCTGACTCTGAAATTTCTGTTAACCCTTTTCACCCTGATATACTACTGCTTGAAATTAGTTTGACTGATAGTTTAAAGCTGATGCCAGAATAGCTTGGTGCCTTAGGTGTCAAGCTATTCTGGCACCATCCTTAATCTAAAATGGTTCATCTTTCCCCTAATGTAAGTTAGTGGTAGCAGGGGTTTGCTACACGGACCCTTGTAGGCCTTAGGGAGGTCAAAGGAAACGTTGCACACTGAAGGCCGAAGGCTTCAGGGGTACAATGGTTCCTTTGACCTCCCGAAGGCCTACAAGGGTCCATGCAAGCAAGCCCTTGCTACAAAAAATGTATTTGTTTTCTTTCCTCCACTATTTTCATAAGGGAAATCAAGAAGAAATCTTCCGATTTGGATCACGCCAGACATGACTGACATCAACGGAATATACATTCATACATAACAGACTTATGACGTAATTTGCCGTCTCCAATAGTGTGCTTTTTGTTTCAAACAAAACTAAGTAACTTTGTACTTTAGAACGTTTTGGTGATCTTTTATAAAACAAAACTGGCATCCAAGACACGTCAGAAAGAGGCTACAAAAAGTCTGCCATTCGTCACTATAAGGGTTTTTGTAGCAAGGTCTCATGGTACAGTTTGCGCTAAAGAGATTGGTCATGTGATGTAGGGATGAAAAACAATCTGTCATGTAGCCTTCATACAACAATAAGCAAATTTTAAACAAATCAGCCTCAGGATGTAATGGTTTAACTCAATGCCAAAGAGCGCTAGCCATCCAACGATCATAAATAAAAAGTGGCGACAACAAGATACACAGATCCTCAAGAGCCCTCACAACTCTGGAGGGGCTCATAATTATCTAAGTCTCTTGCACTAGGATCGTGTTCAGTATTTCTTGGCAGTGAAAGGGTGAAGACAGATGTGGGCCTAGGGACCTTTCACTTACTCGATGGATTGCTAAGGACCATGTTATGACAGTTTCAATAATCAGAGCATATCCTGGTTTAAACACACAAAATGCATCTGAAACGGCACATGTATAATTATGTACTATACATATATTTTACAAGTACCAGTACAGGGATGTTACGAGTAGGTGTATTAATCCTTTTGCTATCAAGTATCAGTGGTTTTTGCCTTGGTGATTCCTGCAGGACAGAAACCACTACTGACAGCCAAAGGGTTAACATTTTGTGGCAATTGCCAAACTCCAAGTAAATCTCTGAATGGTGTAAGTTGACCTTGGGCGAGTTCAGCTTGGATTTATGCTACAGTAGATTCCAAGTGCGCAAGAGATCATTGGGCTGACATCAGCCATCGTTGGTCAGCACAGACTATAATGGCTGACATCGACGCTAGGGTCTTTTCTAACAGGATTCACAGTAGGATGAGTCATGCCGAGTCAATTTTCACCAAAGAAGCGACACACAGACCCCTCCTGCCATCCTTCTGTAATGTTGATTAACAAGTGCAGTACATACAGCGTAACTTACTGTGACACATGACAACTGTGTATGATACACGGTGACTTTGTTATCTAATACATTTACCACTACTTGCACAAATACACATCTCGGTTCATTTTGTCTTGACATGAAAGCCATTAAAATACAGAACGTCTTCAATTGCCCATACATTGGTGACACGGCCGATGCTACAGACCTATCGACCCATGTAATTCTACCAACATATACGATATTGTAAGAGACTAGAGCTTGACTGCTTAACCCATTTAGCCCCAATGCCCTGTAGGGGCTAATGATTATCTATGTCACTTGCACTAGCATTGTGTTCAGTATTTCAAGGGTAGTGCCAAATGAGCTTGGCACCTGAAGGCGCCAAGCTCATCTGGCACTACCCTTGAATTTATCATGATCAATCCATCTCCTACAACTGGTACATAGTCGTTAGACTATGATGCAGGGACTCCTGAGGTTTTTCGCCTCTTGCCGACTATTCGTATCCATCTTCCTTGGTTGCATGGGACTATTCAGCGTTGAATTTGCCCTGCTTTCAAAGACTTTATTTTTTGTCCACTGGCAGAAAAGGGGTTGATGAGACCTGCTGTCTGCAGTGGTTGATGAGGATCTATTGCTCTCAGAAACAGGTGGCATTCATTTAACCCCCTTGTACACACGTCCAACAGTACTGTGAACAATAACAGTGGCCGCATGCACAAGCAGGTTAAAGTGTGCACTTGAACAGGTAGATGTCTCACATACAGAGCTGATAATGAGCTGAAATGGTCATACTTGAAACTTATTGACAGCATACACAAACAATTATGCCAGCGACTATTTGCAAAATATACAGAAGTACCATTTCAGCAGTATTAAAGGTTTTACAACAAACACAAAAGTGCACCATTTTAATAACTGCTATGCGGTACATATTTGTGTTAACTTACCGTTACCAAAATATCATAAAAGGTATTGTAATAATCTAGAAACAAGAACAGCAAAGTGCGTATGGCTCACGTGCATGATCTCTCTGCATAATTTCTTTGAACTGTGATCTTGACCTTTCCCACAGGTCACTCAAATGAACAAGTGTTTCCAGTGTCTTGACTGACTTGGCCATAGTACAAAACGTCTCCAGTCCCACGACGGCCGCCGTGGGCCTGCACACTGTCATGTGCAGGTCCACTGCTGCCGTCGTGGGCCCGAGGACCTTTGCTTGCTGGGTAATACACTAAAACCATATTTATATATTTGCATATAATGTGTAAATTCTACAAGACCTATAGACAGTTTAACTACTGCCGAGTACGTGCTTACACTCCATTGCACAGTTCCCTAAAACCCAATACTCCTAAACAACGTTTGTCTGCACCAGAGAAAACAAAATGTTAACCAAAAACAATTGACAGTCTGAACACTGGGAAAAAAGTGAAAACAGACATGTTTCACTGGATGCTAAGGTCTTCGTTTGGCAACGGCCTGCTCAACCCACTTGGTGCAGATGCAGTAGAGAAGATGGATCGACCATGATAATTCAAGGGTAGTGCCACTAATCTGTTCTTGCAACGGTGTGTGTGTATGTGTGAGTGTGAGCTTTTCATATATTTCACTTTAGTTTTTGTAACATTTATTGTAGCGTTTTCTTTCTTGTACTTTAGTTTTTTTTATTTCTGATCTTGTAAAGCGCTTAGAGCATCATTCATTTGGAGGTTAAGCGCTATATAAATGTACATTATTATTATTATTTAATGTGGCACAACCCTTTAATTATTGTGGTCGATCCATCTCCTGCAACTGGTACAGTCATTTAGTGACAGCTCCAACGCTTGGGTAGTGCGGCCATGGGGTTAAATGGGTTAAGTTTTGTAAGAGGTTAACCCTTTTAGCCGCACAGGTGCATTTCCCAAATTTTGGAAGTGTTACTTAATGACTGTACCAGTTGCAGGAGGTGGATTGACCATGATAATTAATAATAATAATAATAATAAGCGCATTAAATAGGCGCTTTATCCCAATTGAAAATCGGCTCAAAGCGCCGCCGCGAACTGAACCCAACAAGCACGCTCGCGTGAATCACGCGCATTCACTCACACACTGTACATAAATGCAGAACATTCACGTGGTGCTAAGGGCAAGCTCAAGCGAGCTACTGTAGTTTTTGGAAATTCAAAATCGTTTGTATTTGAAATTTGATTAAGTGGGCTGAAGCTGATACCAAAGTGGAGGGGGAGGAAGAGCCGAAGTACCTTCTAAATTCTTGTAAATTCTACAAGACCTACACACAAACCAGATAGGTGAGGCTAGCGCTGGCAGAATTGTACACAAACCAAGGGGAATCACTCAGGGCTGGACAGACAAACAGTTAGATCCCCTGTGGGGGCAGGCGATCTAACTATTTGTCTGTCCAGCGCTGAGTGATTCCCCTTGGTTTGTGTACAAGACCTACAAACAGTTTAACTACTGCTGAGTACGTGCTTACACTCCATTGCACAGTTCCCTAAAACCCAATACTCCTAAACAACGTTCGTCTGCACCAGGGAAAACAAAATGTTAACCAAAAACAATTTAAAAACAAAATAACTTTGAGCTCTAATGCTATTCCAAGTGGTGACAGTCCGAACACTGGGAAAAAAGTGAAAACAGACATGACTATTGTTTCACTGGATGCCAAGGCCTTCGTTTGGCAACAGCCTGCTCAACCCACTTGGCGCAGATGCAGTACAGGAGATGGATTGACCATGATAATTCAAGGGTAGTGCCACTAATCTGTTCTTGCGACGGTGTGTGTGTGTGTGTGAGTGTGAGCTTTTGATATATGTCACTTTAGTTTTTGTAACATTTATTGTAGCGTTTTCTTTCTTGTACTTCAATTTTCTTTTTATTTCTGATCTTGTAAAGCCCTTAGAGCACCATTTATTTGGAGGTTAAGCGCTATATAAATGTACATTATTATTATTATTTAATGTGGCACAACCCTTTAATTATTGTGGTCGATCCATCTCCTGCAACTGGTACAGTCATTTATTGACAGCTCCAATGGGTAGTGCAGCCATGGGGTTAAATGGGTTAAGTTTTGTAAGAGGTTAACCCTTTTACCCCAACAGGTGCATTTCCCAAATTTTGGAAGTGTTACTTAATGACTGTACCAGTTGCAGGAGGTGGATTGACCATGATAATTCAAGGGTAGTGCCAGATTAGCTTGGTGCCTGAAGGCGCCAAGCTAATCTGGCACTACCCTTGAATTATCATGGTCAATCAATCTCCTGCTATGGCGTGTTGGGGCAAAAAGGATTAATTTTAGCAAATTTGATGCCGCTGACGTTCATTCTGCCACCCTCCATCTGCAAGAAGTGTCAATTCTCATAAGTCCCCACTGGTTGCAGAGATTCACCAGAATCTTGCTGACAGTAAGGCTATTCTGAAACCATCCTTGAACTATCATGGTTAATCTATCTCCTGAAATGTAATGCAGCCTTCAGAGGACAACAACAAAATTTGACAACAGACATTGTTCGGAAATCAGAAGTAGGTCAAGACTGCACACGATTTGATGAAAACAGTGGGTCAACGCACTTGGGACGTGCTGCCTCCGGATATGCAGCATAAAGCCGCATATCCGGAGGCGGCACGTCTCGAATGAGCTAAATAAAAGCCTGGACAAACTTGCGATATCGCATGTTCATCTGGGTTTTTAATCCGCTGTTAGCGTAAGAACATGTGCAGTCTTTCACCTGCTTCTGTTGACCGGAAATGGTCTACTTCGGCTTTATGGTTCAATGTGGTAGTGCTTGTTCGTACTTGGCACTTTTTTTAAAAAGAGCTATCACAGTCTAAACATCAGTGTCCATTCCACTTCTGTAGTCTTCCATTGGAGAAGAGAATGTTTTCTGTAGGATAGAGCGTGCAGTGTTCATCTCGGCTCACTGGTATGCCGTATGCCTCCAGCTCATGCACTGCCGAAGCAATCTGCAAAAGATCAGAAAATAGGGTTTATTCCCAACTTCAGGACCGGCCAAATTTAGAAGTTTCCCTCTGAAGAACTGTGTTACAATTCTAGAGACAGATCAAGCATGATAGTTCAAGGGTGGTGCCAGAATAGCTTGGCGCCTATGGGCGCCAAGCTATTCTGGCACCACCGTTGAACTATCATGCTCAATCCAAGTCTTGCTGTGGTGTGTCAGGGCTGAATGAATTAACAGTTGAACGAGATCTGGTGCTATACAGCCCAATCCAACTGCAGCAACTCAGACTCATGAGCATCAAATTGCGTAATTACCTGCCATTCGCTTATGAAGTCCAACAGTTTCAGTGACAATGTGCGGCTGGAATGTAACAGCTCCTGCAAACTGAACAAGAAAGACAAAGAGATCATAAAATTAGTCAAGAACATGTGCTTCTTTTCCAATAAAAATGCACAAAAGAAAATGTCAGCATGCTGTTGTGTTCTGGTGCTTGGTCATTTTGTTCATGTTGTTTTCAATAACATATATAACAGGAATTCACATTCAACATCATGGATTTACCCAACATTAGGCAGAATGGCTATGATAGTTGAAGACTGATGCCAACAAAGTTTGTGCCAAGATATTCCTCACTTCAACTATCACGGTCGATCTATCTCCTGAAATGCTACCCCAGTTAGCGACAGGTTCTCGGGCTGACATCAACCTGAGGAACTTGTACTAACTGAAATGTAGGAGTATGTGAGAGTCTTCTGATGGCAACTCCGAATTTAACCCTAGGGCTCACTGTGCCAATACTTCACAACAAACCTCTCTTCTTTAAAAAGCTTGAGGTTGACAATCTTCTGACAGACATCTTTGTTGAGTTGAGGGTCAAACAGTGGGATCCCGAAACACAAATCCAGTAACTGCCAGTCTCCCTCCGTGAACACCTCTCCTGGAGAACTTGCCACGTTCCTATCTCCGCCAACTGGGGGACCTCCCCCACCCACTTCCTTTAGATCCAGGGACATTTTTTCTCGCTTGCCAGTCTGTCCATCATTGTCCAAAGCGTCAAGTTCTGATGCTAACATTTCCGCTGACAGCTCATCTGTGATGCCGTTGGCTGGATTGCCAGATAAATCCTCAATGGATGCTGTTTCCGAGGCAGAAATAGAGGCTGATATGGAAATCTGAGGTTGGAAAGCCACTGGGTCTCCGTCTTCATCAGTAGTTTGTGGTCGACGCGGGTTGAGGAGTGTGACGAAGCCACAGGAATGATGCAGGTCCACATTTTTAGCCAGGTGCTGGATGGCAGGGTGACAATGGAGATGCCCTTTGCTGAATGAGGCTGAGACCGAGAGATGGGTAGAGCAATATTTTATTTTACACACTTTATCATCATGACAAAAAGCGCTACTGACAGCCAACAGGTTAGCCCCTTTACTGCCAAGAAAAGATAAACATCATTTACTTGCAAGACACACAGATCCTCAAGAGCCTCCACAGTTGCTGGAGCTCATCAGGATCTATGACTCTTGCTGACACTATCTTACACCCACTTCTTTGAACAGTTTTGGCTCTTGGACGCTGCATGACCAGAGATTTCAAAAACGCACCTTTGATTTCTGGCAGTGAAGGGGTTAACTGCACCACATTTCAATGACATCAAAACAGGCCCACTGCTGGAGATACTGGCCTAACAAAAGGGTTAACATTTTCTATGTCACTGGGTTTAACTACGTGATCATAATTGGCAGTGCAACTCTCAAAATAAACTGCTCTTCCCTCGAAATATCAATAAATGTTTTACCATTTTCTATGTTGTCCAGAGGAAAGGAAACATGGACAATTGTGCCATCTGTGAAGTATCCATGCCCCTGGGAAAAGAAAATACAATAGTTTTAATCAAATAGTTTTAATCAAATGGACACAGTGCTGACTTTATTAAAATTCATTCATTCACACAATATAATATTACAACTGGAGAAAGACTGGCCATAATGATCTGTAAACTGTAGAATAATGGGGAGCCTTGCCCAGGTGCAAAAAGAGAACAATCAAAATATATACCTCACATACACAAGTCAAGCAATAGCATCTATCTACTCTGAAAAAAAAAAAGAATTTTTCTCTAAAATGTATTTTTTCGAAAAATACTTACCGATGACATTACTATTTATAGGAACGTTTTCTTAGCTTACATAATTTTAGCCACAACTTACATTGTGTACCTACACGACAAGGGAGGCAACCTAGGAGCGCCGTAACCCAGTACCCCGAGTAGCCTCCCGTCCCACCCCATCTGGTCACGTGCCCAGTGGATTCACGTCAGTCTGTTCACTTAGCTGACTAGCGGCAAGTGGGGCAGGTGGGAGGGCCCTCCGAGTAATGTCATCGGTAAGTATTTTTCGAAAAAAATACATTTTAGAGAAAAATTTATTTGTTTCCTCAAAAACATTACCGATGACATTACTATTAGGAAGAATAGCGAATAGAAGGTGGGTGCCGCATAGAGTGTCCTTACCCCGAACTACTGCTAGCAAGACCCGCCCTTCCCGGAGCAACCTCCCGATAATTTCAGCTAAGAATTACCTACGGCATCGAGGGTGGCGGGAGGGAGTGTTGCGCCGCGGCGATGTCCCCCACCAAGGCCAGGTTCTCTCGCTGGCCCTCCAGGTCCATGAGGTAGAACCAGGCGAAGGTAGTTTCAGCTTGCCAGCTGACGGCCACCACAATGTTCTTGACAGCGCAGTTGCGGTCGAAGGCGACGCTTGCGGCCATGGCTCTGACCTCGTGCGCTCTGATGTTCAATCGCTTGGCAGAGCCGGGGGAGAGGTCCTGGTAGGCGGAGCATATCACCCATTGGAGCCGGGACGATATCATCTGGGCCGAGATGTCAGTTCTACCTGGGGACAGAGGGAGAAAGAGCCAGGAGTGTCCTCTGCGGAGCAGCTTGGTTCGGCGCAGGTAGACGCATAAAGCTCTCACCGGGTCCTGCTGGCTGGTTTCCCGGGTCAGGCCTATCTTCCTCAGTGGCCGAATGGTGATCACCTGGTGCGCAGCCAGTGGGAACTGCGTCTTGGCCAGGAAGGCCGGGTCCGTCAGTAGCTGCACAGAGCCGTCCATCCTAAACTGCAGGCAGGCGGGGCATGCCGAAAGCGCGTGCAGCTCACTCACCCTGGGGGCCGTGGCAAGGGCCAGTAAAAAGCAAGTCTTTTGTGTCACTTCGGCCAACCGCACTAGGGGGAGCAGTTCGAAGCAGTCTGAATTGAGCCACATGAGCACCCAGGGTAGGTCCCAATGCGGAATCAGCTGTAGGCCGAAGTGGGCCATAAGGTCAGCGAGGTCTTTGCAATTGCCGGGGTCCGTGCGGCCCAAGTAGCGGTATGTGTCGGCGATCATGGCGAGGTTGCCCCTGATGGTGATCAGCGCCAAGTGCTGCTCCGTGAAGAGCCAGAGGAAGAACTCGGCCAGCTGGGGGGGTTGTCAGATCTGTGGGGGAGAGGTGTCGGTCATCGCACCAGGACCACAGGACTCACCACTTTCCTTCATAGACCCGAAGGGTCGAGGGTCTGCGGGCTGTAGCGATAGCTTCCACCGCTGCACTTGAGAAGCCTCTAGCGGCGAGGGCGTGCTGCAAAATCTCCAGGCATGGAGAAGGAGTCACTCAGGGCACGGATGGTACAGCACCTGCCATGGTTGCTTGAGCATCATGCGCGGGGTGGGGAGCCGCAGGGGGGGGGGGCCGCGGCGAGGTTCAGGAGGTCGTTGGTCCCAAGACTTGGTCCAGCAGAATGGGGCCACCAGCAACAGGATCGCGTTGCAACCCTTGAGCTTGAACAGGACTTTGGGTACCAGCACCGTGGGATGGTAGGCATACGCGATGAGACCGTCCCAGGAGATGGAGAGTGCATAGACTGCCCAGGCGAGGGGGTCCGGAATGGGGGAGACGAAGAGGGGCAGCTGGCGATTTCACCTCGTCGCGAAGAGGTTGATCAAGGGAGTCTCTCACTCTGCACAGATCATCCGAAAGATGTCCAGGTGGAGCGCCCATTCGGTGTGGAGAAGCTGGCCGCGCCGCGAAAGGGAGTCGGCAAAGGACATTCAGGTGGTCCAGGATGTGTCTCGCTCGGAGAGAGATGCCGTGATCTTCGCACCACCAAGGAGGATGCAGTGGGAGGGGGAGCACGTCCCGCCCTGCTTCTGGATGTAGGAGACCACAGTGGAGTTGTCGGATAGGACGAGCAGCGCCTGGTGTCCGAGGGTCGCCCCCCAGGCGAGGAGGGCTCGCCAAACCGCCTGCAGTTCTAACCTGTTGATGTGCCTGTCCGCGAGGCCCGGGGGCCAGCTGCGGAGGCTGTGGAGAACATCAGCAGCAGGTGTGCGCCCCAGCTGGAGAGGCTTGTGTCGACGCAGAGAGACAACTGAGGGGGCGGTGAGTAGAGAGGCACTCCCGTCGCAAGCCAGCCGGGATCCGCCCAGTGGAGAAGGCCAGAGCATCGGGAGCACCGGTACCCGAGCCTCGAGGTCGCCAGCCGAGGGTCGCCAGTGGAGAAGTAGGCACAGCTGTAGCGGCCAAGAGTAGAGACGGCCGAGGGGAAGGAGGTCCGCTGCCGCACTCATCAGGCCCAGGAGCTGTAGCCACACTCTCGCGGAGACCGCTTCCTCCTGCTGAGCAAGGTTTGCCAACTTCTGTATCCGAGGTTCCGGGAGTCGCACCTCGTTGAGGTCGTTCCGGAATTCCATGCCCAGGTGAACAAAGCGGCGAGACGGGGCAAGGTCCGACTTGCCCACGTTGACCATGAAGCCGAGCCTGTCGAGAAAATCCAGCAGAGCGTCTCGGTCCTTCTCCAAGGAGGCCTCCAATTGGTTCTGTAGGAGAAGATCGTCGAGGTAGTTCGAAGTGGGGCTCGAGGACATCCGTCTGGCCCTGGCGACAATGGCGTCCATGATGCGGGTGAACACCCAGGGGCTGCGGTTGAGGCCGAAGGGTAGGGCCCGAAACTGGTAGACCACGCCGCTGAAGGCAAAGCGCAGATAGCGTCTGGAGGCAGGGTGCACGCACATGCAGATATGCGTCCGATAAGTCCAGGCTGACGGCGAAGTCCATGGGCTGAACTGCGGCCCGCAGGGCTCTGGCGGTCTCCATGTGGAAGGACGACGCGGTGATGTACCTGTTCAGCGCCGAGAGGTCGATGACGGGGCGCCACTTGCCGCCGGACTTGGGAACCAGCAAGAGGCGGCTGTAGAAGGCTGGGGAGTCGTGACGCGTTACTACCTCCGTGGCGTCCTTCTGCAGCAGGGCGGCTACTTCTCCTCGCAGAGCGTCTGCTTTGAGCTGGTCTGACGGGACTGAGGTCCACAGGGGGCTGCGTCACAGGGGCGGAGGAGACTAGAAGGGGATCAGGAGCCCCTCGGAAATGGTGGAGAGGATCCACGGGCCGTCGGGAAGCAGCGACTGCCATACGCCGCTGCATAGAGCAAGCCTCCCACCAACAGGAGACCCAGGAGCAGTCGGCGGGGGCGGAGGGGGGAGACAGTCAGTGGGACCTACTCCACCCTGGGCAACGGGCAGGCTTGGGCCAGGTGGGGGCGGGGTTGGGAAGCGGGTGGGAGCGTCCAAAGGCTGGGGCGCAAGGGGGCAGATGGCCGCGCCTGGGGAGAGGGCGAGAGGCAGGTCTGACGGTCCGCAGGGCGCGACCCACAGCCTTGTGGGGTGCCTGAAACCGGGTGGAGACGGAGCGTCTGGGCCAGAGGTCCTTGTTCGCGTCCTTCACCGTCTGCCAGGTAGGGCTGAAGAGGAGCATATCGCCGAGAGGCTCCTGTCATAGCTGCTTCCATATCTCAGTCGGGAGATCGGGGCAGGCCTGGAGGATGGCATTCCGGCGTAGCAGGTCACAATTTCCTGTGGCGGCCATGGCGTTGACGGAGGTGTGGTACGTAGCCTGGTTGGCGGCCACAGCGAGGGCGAGGATGTCTCCTAACAGCAGAGAGATCGACAGGTGCCAGGCGTCCTCTACTCGGCGGATGACAGCTTGCGTTACCAGGTATAGGAATCCCACACAGGCCAGGGCATTGCGGATGAGAGTCGCTGTCCGTTCCAGTCCGGGAGGAATGTGACGCCACAACGCGCGAAGGTCTCCTGCTTGCACCTGCGCCAGAGGATCCACCACTGGGAGGGAGCAAGCGAAGTTCTGCGAATGACCCGCGTACCAACTCTGTCGAAAGGCGAT
Organism: Semisulcospira habei; assembly: GCA_036245525.1. Lineage (NCBI taxonomy): Eukaryota > Metazoa > Mollusca > Gastropoda > Semisulcospiridae > Semisulcospira > Semisulcospira habei. Next base: position 201,648,679 of record BTPG01000005.1, read on the forward strand.
GTCCAAGTCCACTGGCCATCTGGCATCGGAGAAGAAGTCTGCGTCGCCCGAGGAGCTCTGCTGCAGGTGCACGGAAAAAGCATTGCGAAGGTCCCGGAATCCAAGGGGCTGCAGCAAGGACTTTAACCGCTTGGACTGTCGGTCAGCATCCACAAAGGCCGAAGCCTTCCTCTTGAGCAGCAGGTAGTCTTCTGGGGGCAGACAAGAAGCGATCAGTCGCGCCGCCTCGTCCAGGGAGCGGAGCGTCTCCATCCTAGGAGCCAGTAGGGCCGTCGGCGAGGAAGGAATATCCGGCGAGCGTGCAGGCGGGGAGGCCGAGCGGCTAAGGAGCACTGACACGGAGACCTCCGGGAAAATGCTGAGGGAGTCCTCATCCTCAGGAGGCACGGGCAGATGGCGCTAAGGCTGCGAAGTGACGTGGGCGGGCACCAGGTCCCGGGGGGGGGGGGGGGGGGGGGGGGGGGGGGCGTCTCTCTGGGGCCTCGTCAGCGTGGGCACGACGCGCGACAAACAAGATTGGGGTACGTCCTGAGTGGGAAATCTGCCGGGGTAGGGGGATGGTCGGCCGCCGAAGAGGGGTCTCGTGAAGAATGCTGTGAGGAAAGTGGGCTCCGCCGCGATAAGGAGCGAATCCGTGGAGAGCGACTGCGCCGGTGCGAGCGGGAACACCGAGTCCGGGAGGGCGAGCGCCCACGAGGGGAGGAGCGACGATAGCATAGCGGAGCCAGCACAGGGGATGGGCGTCGGGGGTGGCGGGGGGAGGCCCACTGGGGGTCATGCTGTAGAGCGCGGACGTCCACGGGTCCAGTAGCTTCATCTCGCTGGGGGTGCAGGGCAGTCACCGTAGAGCATGGCAGACGATGATGCTGCTGGGCTGGGATTGAGGAGTGGTGGGGCTGCTTATGAGTTTCCGCAGTGCGGGGGGAACAAAGTCACTGTGGGCTATGCTAGAGCGAGCGGGTGCACAAGGGTTCAGTAGCTTCGTCCGGCTTGGTGCGTTCGTCACTCATCCTGTAGTGGAAAGCACGACGATGCTGCTGGACTGGTGTCGGTTCGTGGCGTGACCGATTCCTAGGTTCCGCAGAGCGGGGCGAGCGAATTCGCTGCGGGCCAGGCTCAGGAGAGCGGGTGCGCAAGGGGGTCCCATCCTTTGAGGCGCCAGTCCCCCAACATCAGAGCTTGGTAGCTTTCTAGTTTCCGCAGAGCGGTGCGAGCAAGCCCTCTGCGGGCTATGCTCGGGAGAGTGGGTGCACAAGGGGGGCCTCATCCTGCGAGTCGTCAGTCCCCCAACCTCTGAGCGGGTGCATCTAAGGCGGTCAGGGGCCAAGGTGTGGGGTATGGGACAGCGTAGGTTGTTCTCGCCGAGACCATTGCTCTTCTACCCAAGGCGCGCAGACATCACAGGTGCAGCCGGAGGCACAACCAGAGCAAGGGAGGCACACCACATGCCTATCACTCGGCCACTGAAAATCCCCACATCGCTTGCAGGTGTGGATTTGGTAACTGCAAAACATAATCGAAAATAAGAGGCGACCGGTCATGGCAATGTAATGCCACGCAGACGAGTGCACCCGAGCACGAATTCTCTATCCGCCGAAGAGTAAATTCCATGATGATGCCACCACCCGGCGCCAGAGGCGCCGGTCGCTGGCAACAACCGAGACCTTACCTGGCCATCGTGTAGAGACTGGGGGGGGGGGGGGGGGGGGGGGGGGGGGGGAACCTGACACAAAGTCGGGAGGAGGTGCCAAGCAGAGGAGACTGAGGACCGCAAATCTCAGGCAGAAGCGGCAGCGCCCGCGACGTAAGTCCAAGGTCACCCAGTAAATCCACGCAACTCCAAGGAGGCATAACCGGCAGAACCACAGAGGCAGAAATCCAGGCTAGAAAATAATCCAAGGCACAACCGGTGCACCACCACACACAGTCGGTAAACCAATGGCTTGTAGAATCCAAGGTACGACCAGTGCACAACCATACACAGCCGTGAACTCCAGTAGGCTAGAACACAACCGTACTCTGGAAGCTAAGAGAACAGACTGGCGTCAATCCACTGGGCACGTGACCAGATGGGGTGGGACAGGAGGCTACTCGGGGTACTGGGTTACGGCACCCATAGGTTGCCTCCCTTGTGTAGGTACACAACGTAAGTTTTGGCTGACATTATGTAAGCTTAGAGGATGTTCCTAAAAGTAATGTCATCGGTAATGTTTTTGAGGAAACAAACACACATGCACATGCACTCACGCACAATCACACACGCACACAGAAGAATACACTGACCTGCACAAAGACAGCTGAGTGAGTAAGCGCATCATTCAGCGTCAACAAAATGTTGGATGTAGCTATCACCCCTGGATCATGACCCCAAGTCGTCACCAGCAGGCGTTCATAATTCTACGAAACATCAATGGCACACATTTGTTCGGTAACTTCTAGTTCTACAATGCTTTCAGCCACACCTCAAGTACCAAAAATATATTGCTGATTGCATATTTATCTTTGACTGCATTTCCATTTTCCTTGTACTAGCATGCCTTCATCAGCTTTTTTCACTGGCTTGCAGTTACCACATTCCTTCTGCGATATGATAAGTAGTGACTGATCTCTCTATTTGTTTATTTTGAAGAAGGGTATTTAACCAAAATATTAATAAATTGTGTTGTAACTGTCTTTTCTAAATATGGCTGACACTGTCTGGACACAACAGGCTAACTGTATTGCAAACTGAATAACTAAAGAAATACTCAAAACTACAAATGATACACTTACTAGAAAGTTTTTGTTTCTTCACAAGTCTACTGGTAAATCAATTCATTGAACACAAGTAAAGCAGCTTCACGGCATCGCAATATACTGAGCCTGACATATATCTACACAAAGAAAAGAATGAAATACACTCGTGATATACTGATGCTGAACTGCATCTTGGAAACTGCACACAAATAAAAACAGGTCTACCATGACACTGACCTGAAAGACATCTGGCAGTCGCTTGAGCTTGGTTCCCTTGACCAAAAGGAGGGAGGGGGGACCACACCCAGTCAGCTGGTACACGTACAGCTTGAACCACAGGGAGCTCACCTATGTCATTTAAGATGAAACAATAATTTAACCCTTTTCACCTTGATACACCCATTGCTTGAAATAAATTTGACTGATGGTTCAAGGGTGGTGCCAGCATAGCTTGGCGCCTCAGGTGCCAAGCTATGCTGGCACCACCCTTGAACTGAAACTGTTGATCTATCTCCTAATCAGTAATTTAGCCTTCGTAGGACAATAAGCAAATTTTACAAAATCAGCCTCAGAGTGTAATGGGTTAATCACACCTACTGAAGACTTCTGCAACATTGGTAAGTGACTATAGACTGTGCAAAAACAAATTTAACAGTGGGAGCTCGCCTATGCGATAAAATAAAAGCGTAGTCTATTCACCCCTGATAATGATATAATCAATATAGACTATGTATCAGCCACTGGAGACAAAGCCACCTTAGTAGTTTAAGGCTTGTGCCAGATTAGCTTGGCACCTGGAAAGTTGCGAAGATAATCCAGGACTACCCCTTAATGATCAATAATCGATCCATCTCCCTCTGTGGTGTCTTAACCCATTTAACCGCACGGCTGTATTTCACAAATTTCAGGTGTCACCTAATGATTGTGTACCAGCTACATACTTCAAGGGTAGTGCCAGATTAGCTTGATGCCATCAGGCGCCAAGCTAATATGGCACTACCCTTGAATTATCAAGATTGATCCACCTCCTGCTGTAGTGCACCCAGGCTAAATGGGTTAAGGGAGACTGTGTACAAATGTACAATACCTCTGGAATGGCAGGTCCAATATGTTGCGGAACACTACTGCTGACAGGGCGGATCTCATTACTCAGAGGGGCCATTGAGACAAGTAAGCTGCAAACAACACACATTTTGTTTTACACAACAGTTGGCTAAAATTTAAAAGACAGTCAAATTAACACTTTTAGCCCCAAGGCCCCGTTTCTCTAATGTTGGAGGTGTTGCTTAATGACTATGTACCAGTTGCAGGAGATGGCTTCACCATGATAATTCAAGGGTTGTGCCAGATTAGCTTGGCGCCTTCAGGCGCCAAGCTAATCTGGCACTACCCTTGAATTATCATGATCAAGCTATCTCCTGCGGTAAGGATTCGGGGCTAAAAGGGGTAACTTTCAACAATTTTGGATGTAACATAAGTCGGATACAATACTGCTCTTTCAGGCGCCAAGCTAATCTGGCACTACCCTTGAATTATCATGATCAAGCTATCTCCTGCGGTAAGGATTCGGGGCTAAAAGGGGTAACTTTCAACAATTTTGGATGTAACATAAGTCGGATACAATACTGCTCTTTCAGAGGTCCCGACTATGCTTTTTCTACTCCTGAATTACTCTGTTTAACAGAAACTTCAGATACACATACAACATTTACATCCCCTGGTGTTTCACTGGGCCTAAATTTCACTGAATCAGTCAAACATTTTTTTGTTTGTTTACAATCCGTTTCCCATCACTTTCATGCAGTGCTCACAGACAGATTAAAAAAATGCAGCTTGTGTACAGCATCTTACCTGTAATTTTTGTTGAGAACTCTCGCCCGAGTCTCCGGGTCAAGGCTCAACAGGCTCTCACATCTGAGGAGGTCAATTCCTTGCCCACTGTTTCCGTCACTGTCCTCACACAGGCTCTTGTTGCGACGCAGAAAACGAATCGTATCTCGCAGAGTCAGGGCATGGTCGAAGTAGCGTCTCGCCTCTCCCTCTGCATGTGATCCCACCTGCAGGGGACAATTCTAAGCGATAACAATGCATACAGTACTCTGCAAGGAAAATGGTAGAAGACGAGCAAGCCTTTTTAAAAGACATCACACCACCTGGCAGATTCTAAAACCCATAAAGCCCCGACATGCTTTGACAGGATGTGGATTAATCATGATATATCAAGATGAGCAAGTCTTTTTAAAAGACATCACACCACCTGGCAGATTCTAAAACCCATAAAGCCCTGACATGCTTTGACAGGATGTGGATTAATCATGATATATCAAGGGTGGTGTCAGAATAGCTTGGCGCCTGTAGGCGCCAAGCTATTCTGACACCACCCTTGAAATACCATAGTCAAAATGTCTAGAGAACTGTAATACCGACTTCAGAGGATTTATTTCCAAAATTGGATAATTTCATCCTTGGAGATTAATGAGTTGATTACAAACTAGACTGTCAGAAAGAAGAAAAACATAATATAAGTCAGACTCATTATATTGTGATACCTGGTCGCCTTAAAGTCAGACTGTGATAATTGGCGTTTGTGTTAATGTGATGCTATACTTACATAGGCTTATGAAAAAAAGAAAAACATGGTTAGCAAAAGTTCTCTGGCTGACTCCAGCCCAAGTTGGCCTGTGCACAGTCAATGTGAGCTGGAGTTTGCTGGAGGTGACTTTTTGCTCAATGCGTATCTACTTGGAAGCCACAAACCTGACCTTAATAATAAACAATTTCCTAACATTCTGATGCAAGTAATACTGAGGCTTACCTATAATTACTAACTTACCTTTTCTAGTTCTGAGAGAAAGCTATCCATGGATTCGTCACTCAATTTGCCCACTTCAAACATGGTCACTGCATGACTCTTCAGGCCCTGGAAAAAAGAATATACTATTCAATTTCATGGGGGAAAAAAACAACAACACATGTTCAGAGATGTCGGACATAATAGTCTGGCTGAAGTGTTCTTGGGCCAAGTTTGAATGTTTGTGGCTTGAACATTCTCCAAGGAAATGCCAATGTTAAAATTTACCACAGACAATGGACACTTGGGCCACTGCATGTGAGCCAAAGAAATCAGAATGTTTCAGAGAAACAATATGATAAAAGCAAACTTATTTCTTTCATTCCATTTTCTACAGCATGCCAAGCAATGCCAAAAATAAAACAACTGCAAACCAAACTGTAAAGTGAAATAGTCTTACTGGAGACAAGTTGCCCATCATAAGGAATGCTGTCAAAGTGGAGTCAAACAGGAATGCTATTCGTTTTATCACACCAGTGTGGTTGCCAGAATCTGTACAAACAAAATAAACACATCAACCCTTTTAGCTCCAGGACCCTGCAGCAGGAGATGGATTGATCATGATAATTTATCTTCTACAACTGGTACACAGTCGTTAGGCAACACCTCCAAACTTTGAGAAAAGGGACCTTGGGGCTCGAAGGGTTAATAAACAGTGTTGATGAAAAGAATAAAAGGCTACTGGGACTCTCCTCCCCCATTCTCTTTGAAAGAGATTAATATATTTATTCCATTTGACTGCTAGAGACAGACAGTCCACAACACTTCAAGGGTGTTGCCTGAAACCTGAAAAGGCATCAAACAGTAATCCTGCACTATCAGTAACTATTACAGAATATCCATTTCTAGCAACTGATGTAGTCTTTTAATGTATTTAGCCCCAACGCACTAAAGCAGGAGACAGATAGACCGTGATAATTCAAGGGTTGCGCCAGATAAGCTTGCCGCATGATGGCACCAAGCTAATCTGGCATTACCCTTTATTCATCATGGTCGATCCATCTCCAGCAACTGACATATAGTCATTAGGTGACACCTCCGAAATTTGTAAAAAGTGGCCATGGGTTTTGGCCGGTTAACCCTCATCATTCGAAATACACCAGTGTGTTAAATAAGTTTGACTAAAATAGTTCATGGTGGTGCCAGAATAGCTTTGCACCTCTATCCGCCAAGCTATTCTGGCACCACCCTTGAACTAAAGCCATTGGTGTATATCCTTATCTGTAAGTACTATAATGTAGCTTGCATATGGCAGTGTATTTTAGCCTCAGGATGATATGGGTTAAAGACACCAGTTGATAAGTTCTATGCTGGGTTGTTTACTTTACATAACTGAAACAAACATTGAATTGACACCTTCCCTGCTCCTGACCATACCATTCAGTGGAAAGATACGTAACCACACATCTTCGCCACTGAGGGATATTGTCAGAAGCAATCAAAAGATTCAAGAAAAACTTAAGTAGCTTAGGTGACGCTGCTCCTGTAGTGACATGTCTTCCCTAGGTGAAGGCAGCCCTAATTTTCTTTAAGAGGGACGAAAAAATTTGTTTAAAACAAGACTGACCTATGGCACTTTCGAGGCCTGAGGTAACATCTGAGCTGTTGTTTGTATTTGCAGCCAATGACATGAGATCGCCAGGGTCGCTAGTTGTCAGTTCATTCAGCTCCACATTCATGGCATTGTTCAGGTCAATCAGCAGATGCTCCTGGCTGGCACTGTCAACAGTTACAACCATTAAATCCCAGGTGAATGCAGCCACTGGTGATGTCTACAGTGCCGGGCACTGCATACAGGAGTTTAACTCATTTGAGATATACCGCCTATGCGTATGCGGCGAACCGCCACGTATCTATAGGTGGCACGTTTTGAATGAGTTAAACAAATATTCATTTATTGTTCATCATCATGTAGCCTCTCCTCCTTCTACACGCATTCAAACGTGATATAAGATATCCCAGAATGCAAAAGGTTTATCTGGCCGAAGTCAACTGCAGTGGGCATGCACACAGTCGTGTGCAGCCCACTGTGACTGCCTTCTGCTCGACGGCCATTGCATACTGGGATGGAACGACCATATTAGTGAGAGGGTGGTGTCAGATTAGTTTGGTGCCTCGTGGTGCTAAGCTATTCTAACACCATCCCTGAACACAAGGGGGTTAATGATCTCCACAACAAATGTATAAATTTACTGAACCCATTGAGCCCTGACACACTTCACGAGGAGATGGATCAACCATAATTCAAGAGTAGTGCCAGATTAGCTTGGTGCCTGATGGCGCCAGGCTAATCTGGTACTACCCTTGAATTATCATGGTCCATCCATCTCCTGCAACTGGTAAATAACCTTTAGTAACACCTCCAAAATGTGGAAAACTCAGCCTTGGGGTTAAATGGGTTAAGAACACATGTATTATGGGCAGCTTGTATGGAAAGACACACCCCCCTTCCCCCTCCCACCCCCCCCCCCAAAAAAAAAAAAAATCATCACATACACAGCTGTGTTGGTGGGTGTGCCAGGAGACTCCACAGCAGACCATGACGGGTGAATGTCAGCGGAGGTCACGTCAGCGTTCTTCTTGCGAGCAAAGCCCAGGCGACAGTACATAGACACAGCATTCTGAAAGAATTAGAGTTAGTTAGTTAGTTGGGTTTAACGCCGAGCAGGCAACTGAAAGAATTTAGAAAACGACTGACATTTACGTCATTAGTCATCAACAATTTGCAATTACGACATCTTGTATCATGAAAAAGAATGCAACTGAAGATGGCGAGACAACCTCCACTCTCCCACCCATATCCAACTGAAGTACAAACACATAATAGCTCACCTTTACAAGGACCAGATCAATCTGCAGGACGCTGGCAAGCTGAAAAATGAATGTGCGTGTATGTAATACATTTACCAGAGCAGAATAAAAAGAATATGAAAAAGTCATGAATCATTGCCACCAATCAAAATACCACTAGTATTGGTGTATGTGTTTGATCTGTAGACTGGGACAACTTAACCAACACTTGGAATTTTCAGAATAAAGTAATAAGATTTGCAGACGCACAGAAAAACTCCAATAAATCATTCTACACAAATCCATCAGCAGTGATGAACAATCAAATGGCCACATAGAATACAAGGTGAATAACTGACACAACACAATACATACTTCAGAATAACAAGGAAAAGCAGCTTACTTAAACCTCAGGCTGTCGGTGGTGCATTTTGCTGACATGACTCCTCAAGGAATCATCGCCACCAAAAGTGCCATGTTTTATCCTTGTATTCTAAAGTGCATCAAAGAAATGCAGTACACTTCAGAATGACCAAGATGAAACATGTTTGTCCTCTTATTCGGAAGCATGTTTCTGACAAAGAGGGTTTCTATCTTTGTTGACATTTCCTTGCATTTTGCATTTTTTAAAATGAAAGTCCCTCTTTTAGTGCAGACTTCACATATGACACATAATTACCTCAGCAACTGTTGTGTTCTCGTCAATGGACACAAAGATCTTGTAGAGAAGAGTCTCAAAGTAATCGCCCAGCACACGGTTCATCACAAAGCCTTCTAAAGGTGGCACTGAAACAAGCAAATCTAGAAAGTTACTCTATGTTGTGTCTGAGCTGAATTTACCTTTATTGTCCAGGTTGATGACCAATACTTAGAGTGCGAAAAGAATAAACAGTTTTCGTATCTTTTGACGCCATAACTGCCACAGCACACCAAGAAACATTCACAGGCAAGAGGCACAGATCCTCATGAGCCCCTGCGTATGTAGGGGCTCATGAGGATATATGCCTCTTGCAGGCCATACGTATTATTCATATACCTATGACAAGAGTTAACTTCCAGTGAATGCGATGGCTACAGACATCCTTTCTAGTGGCTGGCTGGGAAGAGGCTGATGTATGAGGCGACTGAAGACTAAACTAACGCAGGCCAATGTTACCTTCTACAACAACGGGGGCTCATGAGGATCTATGCCTCTTGCTGGCCATATGTATTATCCGTATACCTATGACAGAGTTAACTGCCAGTGAATGTGATGGCTACAGACATCCTTTCTAGTGGGTGGCTGGGAAGAGGCCGATGCATGAGGCGACTGAAGACTAAACCAACACAGGCCAATGTTGCCTTCTACAACAACGGGGGCTCATGAGGATCTATGCCTCTTGCTGGCCATATGTATTATTCGTATACCTATGACAGAGTTAACTGCCAGTGAATGTGATGGCTACTGACATCCTTTCTAGTGGGTGGCTGGGAAGAGGCTGATGCATGAGGCGACTGAAGACTAAACCAACACAGGCCAATGTTGCCTTCTACAACAAATCTCACAAGACTCTGAAGGACTTACCAACAATACAGTCTTCATCTGCAATAGGCACATCCAAGTATACCAGTCCTTTCCTGTACAAAGCTGCAAAGGGAACCATAAATTTTAAGATAAGATAGTTTACTGCCATATGTTTTCATGTAAAAAAAACAACAAATGAAAACATTTGCATGTGTCTTGATGTCAGTTACTAAAGACTAAAATAATACACCAACGATCACACACAACTAATAATCACGGCATACATACGGATGAAAACATGCCATACAAGTCCCAGCGAGGGGTCAGTGAGCGGGAACCTGCCGCTGAAGATCCAAGCGCGCATCCAATCCACACAGTCCTTGCAGGCCCCCGGGTCTGGTAGGCCCAGGTGGCGATATGTGTCTGCAATCATCGCCAGGTAACCTCTGATGGTGATGGGGGCCAGGTTCTGCTGGGAGACGAGCCACCGAAAGAACTCGGCCAGCTGGGGAGTAGTCATGTCCGTGGGGGAGAGCTGCCCGGCTGCGCATCATGACTGAAGGACCCACCGCTTTCCCTTGTAGACGTTACGGGTGGAGGCCCTGTGAGCCACTGCGATTGCTCCCACCGCTGCACCCGAGAAGCCTCTTGCGGCGAGGGACTGCCGGACAATCTCCCAGCGTGCAGTAGCCGCCGGACCGGGCACGGGTGAAACAGCTGCTGTCAGGGCTGCTTGAGCATCGTACGAGGCGTGGAAAGCCTCAGAGGAGGGTCCATGGTGAGGCTCCGATGCCTGTGGTCCCGCTCTCGGTCCAGCTGAACCACGCCACGAGGGACAGGACCGTGTTGCCGCCCCTGAGCTTCTGGAGCACCTTTGGTACCAGAACGGCGGAAGGGAACACGGACGCTAGCAGCCAGTCCCCAGGGATGGAGAGCGCATTTAAGGCCCAGGCTAGTGGATCTGAAATGGGTGAGATGAAGAGCGGGGGTCGCCTGTTCCACCTTGCGGTGAAGAGGTCGATCCTGGGTGCCTCCCCACGCATGCAGAGTTGCTAGAAGATATCAGGGCGCAGGGACCACTCCCTGGAGAAGCTGGCCATGACGCAAAAGGGAGTCGGAGAGGACGTTCAGATGGCCCGGGATGTGCCAGGCCCAAAGCGTGATGCCCCACTTCCTGCACCACAGGAGAGCTTGGTACACGAGGATGCAGAGGGGGGGGGGGCGTTTATGTAGGCCACGACCGACGAGTTGCCGGAGATAACCATGGTCTCCTGCTGAACGAGGTGATCTTTCCAGGCGATGAGTGCCCACGAACGGCCTACAGCTCCAACCAGTTGATGTGTGTGTCTGGCTGGTCCCGCAGCCAGCTGCCCGAGGCTGCGACGAACTCCGGCATCAGCAGAGCTCCTGAGCCGGAGAGGCTCGCGCCCATGCAGATGGAGAGCTGGGGCGGTGGGGAAAAGAGTGGAACCCACGACGCTAATCAGCGCTGTCCGTCCACCGCTGGAGATGAGACTTGACCAAAGGCAATACAGGGGCCAGGTCCGCCAGATCTCCGGAGGACGGGCGCCAGTGAAGGAGCAGATGCAGCTGGATCGGGCGAGAGCAGAGCCTACTGAGGGGTAGGAGGTCCACTGCTGCGCTTAGGAGACCCTGGCCGGGAGAGATTTCGTGCGAGACCCTTGGAGCGCCAACCCCGCCATCTTCTAAATCCGCCCTTCGGGGAAATGCACCCGATAGAGGTCGGTCAGGAACTCCATGCCTATGTGAACAACCTTCCTCCGTTGACCAGGAATCCAAGCTGGCGGAGCAGGGTCAGCAAAGCGTCCCTGTCCTCCTCCGAGGCTGTCGGCATCTGGTTCTGGAGGAGCAGATCATCCAGATAGTTGGAAGTTGGGCGCGCGGCCATCTGTCAGAACCTGGAGACGGCTCCATTGAAATCCCGGTGATCACCCATGGGCTGAGGTTGAGTCCAAAGGGCAGAGCCCGAAACTGGTATACTACTCCGCGGAAGGCGAAACAAAGGTATCGATGGGACGCCGGCTGCACGGGAACGTGTGGGGGGGGGGGGGGGGGGTATGCATCCGCGAGGTCGAGGCTCACGGCGAAGTTGTGGGGTCGCACCGCTGCCCTCAGAGCTGTGGCCATCTCCATCCAGAAGCATGGGGCCAAAAGTACCTGTTTAGCGCTGAGAGGTCGATGACCGGATGCCACTTGCCGCCGGGCTTGGGCATGAGGAAGAGACGGCTGTAGCAGGCCGGGGAGTCGATACGCGAGACGACTCCCGTGCCCTCCTGCCGGAGCAGAGCAACTACCTTGTCGTGAAGCACTTCCGCCTTGCCCCGATGCCCCGGTACCTGCGTCCACATGGGGGGGGGGGGGTGTCGGGGGGGGGGGGGGGGGGGGGGGGGGGTTGTCGCAATGGAGGGGGAGAATGGAATAGATCCTCAGGCCCTTCGAGATGATTAAGAGAATGTAGGGGTCGTCATGGAACAGCCGGTGCCACGCGCCGCTGTGGGGTGCTAGCCTCCCGCCAACTGGAGACCCTACCGGAACCTGTGGGGGGACGGGAGACAAGTCAGCGGACCCGGCCGCGCAGGTCTCCGGGCGCCTCTGGGCCAGGTAGGGGTGGGTGCAGGGAAGGTGTGCGAGTGTGTGGGAGGGAGGGGCAGGATGCACCGCAGCCTCTGGGTAGGCGAGTGGATGGGGTTCCGAAGGACCGCAGGGCGCGGCCCATGGCTCTGCAGGCTGACTGAAAGCAGGTAGCATAGGCGACGGTCGTGGCTGGCCAGAGATCTGAGAAGACCCCTTGACAGCCTGCCAGGTCGGTCCAACAGCAGAGATCCCCTGAAGGGTGCCTGTCAAAGCTGTGCCTTTACCAACGCCGGGAGTGAGGAGCAGAGTCCCAGCAGGACATCCCGCCGCATCAGATCGCAGTTGGCGGCAGGAGCCATGGCGTTAACCGAGGAGTGAAACGCCGCTCCGTTCGCCGCTACCAGCACAGAGTGTATATCGCGGAGAGGAGCCGAGGGGGAGAGGTCCCCGGTGTCCTCAAGGCACCATTACCACCGACTGAATCGCCATCTCGAGGATGCCTGCACCTGTCAAGGAGTTCCAGACTGGCTTCGCTGTCTTCTCCAAACCGCGTAGGGTCCGTGGCTGCCGGCCATGGGGGCCTCCGTCTGCAGCAGCACCGCCTAGTCTAGCCGGCAGGGAAAAGAAGAACGCCTGGGAGTGACCCGCATACCACTGTTGGTGGAAGCTGACATCCAACCTGGCCAGCCATCTGGCGTCAGAAAAAAAGCCTGGCCACCACAGCTGTCCTCCAGGAGGTGTGCGGAAAACGCCTCCGCAAGATCCTGAACGCCAGCGTCTGCGGGAGGGACTTAAAGCGCTTGGACTGCCGGGGTGCGTCCACCATCGGTGCGGCCTTCCTTCTCAGGGGGGGTGAGGAGGGGCAGGAGCCCGGGGGGAGGAAGGACGCGATGAGCCGGGAGGCTCGGTCAAGAAGCGAAGGGTCTGAGAAGTCGGAGCTGAGCAGACTGATGACTATGAAAGGGACGACTGCGCGCTAGGGGACGCCGCGGGAATGCCCACCAGCCCTAGGGCCGACACTGAGTCCTCCAGGTGGAGACTGGGGGCCTTGTCATCATTCCCTGCTGACAGCGGAGGGGAGCGAGGGTCCCCGTGCGATGAAGGAAGCGTGGCCACCGACGCGCACCTGCTCCCGCGAAGCGAAGAGGTCCAGAGGGAGGGCTGGACCGGCGACGCAGGGAAGATTCTGCCGAGTCTGAAGACCGGCTGCGCACCGCAAGGCCCTCACGCTGCGGGTGAGAGCGCCCATCCCGCGAGAAAGAAAAGGCGGAGGGGGAACAGAGGAATTCCACGGATCCCGGCATCTGAGGCTGTCGCCACGACAGAGCTAGGCCGGCGATGCCTATCAGAACCGTCCTGTTGCTGACGGGGTCGCGCATCCCGGTTGTTCCCGGCGCGGCCCTCTCTGTCGGGGCTGCGAGACCCATCAGGCCGGGGAGCTTCCCTCACCATGTGGCGCGGTGATCATGGCCAATGAGTGTGCCTCTCATTGCTCCTAGAGTGGGGAGGCAGGGTTCCGGTGGCCTGGTTCCGACGAGGAAGTACATCCCGTCGGCGACTGACCGGCTTCTTCCTGTCTCTGCAGGAAGCCGAAGAGCCGGAAGCCTGGCAACGGGGTAGCTCCTCCCGTTGGTGGCTAACAGTCTTCCCCCCTTCCGAGTGGTCTCGGGATCCGGGCGCTCACTCATGGCGCTTGTCAGGTTGATGACTGGCCAGCTGATGGCTCTCTGTGCGCTGGGATCGAGTACCCGCTGCCTGGACCCGCCTGGGGAGCATTTCCCGTCGTGGGCGGACCAGCATTTCGCCCACCAAAGGGTGGGGTAGGGTCTCTGTTGCCTGTATCTGGAGGGGTGGCGTGTCCTTATGGCTGCTGACAGGCTCTCCTGAGTGTGAGTATCGAGCTCCTGCTGCCTGGCGTTGCCTAGGGACCCCGTCCCGTCGCGAGCAGGCCGTCATTTCACCCACCGAAGGGTGGGGTAGTGCTCCTGGTGCCTGTACTTGACGGGCGGGAACATCTCATCGGCTGCTGACCACTCTCTCTCAAGATGGGGTGGGCAAGTTCAAGGCACCGGGGGCAGGGGGGGGGGGGGGTGGGGTGGGGGGTGGGGTGGGGTGGGGGGGTCAGTAGGGCCGGATGCGACGACAAGCCCACGATGTCCGATGTGGCACGCCTCCGCGTCCTTGACACGGCAGAGGTCGCGACGGGGTTCAGTGGCTCCTTGGCCTGGGCCGGTCTGTCCCTTGCATAGAAGGCCCACAGCTGTGACCAGCGTTCCTCGATCCATGCCGCGCAGGTGTTAAAGCTGTTCTTAATTGGACGAACTTTTGATCGGCAAACCTAGATCAGAGAAGATCGGCGATCTTTTGGTTTGTTTCTTAATTGAAGTTGAACGAACCTAGGCTAACCTCAGCAAACCAGGTTTGCCATGGTTCTCTTTCTTAAATGAAGTGCTTGATTCAGCGTATTCACTGTCTGCAAAGGTGTTCAAAATGGCTGCCACTATGCCACTTTGTGACTTGAACGATTTTTGTTTTTGTACTCCTTGCAGTAGCGATCCCACAAACAGCGTTGCACCTCCCACAAATCAATAAAAATAGGTCTTGTTCTTAGCACAAGTGAAATATCGCCGTCGGCCATAGTTGTTTGTATCGGTGACTATCTTCTTATCTCTAATGCCGAAGAGGGTAAAAGTTTTGACCAATCAGAGAAAAGGTTCGCCTTGGATCGCTCGACATGTTGAGCGATCTTTTTCCAACAGCGAACTATGGTTTGCCGAGGTTCGTGAACTACTTCGAACTAGGTTCGCCGTATCTTTAGATCGTCCAATTACGAACCAACCTGGTTCGCCCGAGTTCGCGAACTAAGGTTCATTTAATTAAGAACGGCCTTTACATGTTTGCCCGGAGGAGCAGCCCGACAGGGCAGGCACACATTGTGGGAGTCAGTCGGCCATAGAAATTGTCCACGCCTGGTGCAGGTCATGACCTGCACACTGTAACAAACAAAGCAGACGAACGACCGTCATGCGGGTGCGGGGCCTCCCAAGAGGCCACACGCTCACGGCCGGTTGCGTACAGAGTCCCCCATCAATGCCGCCACCTGTTCCTCTTATTCTGACAAAACACCGGCGGAGGCATTAACCGAAGCTTTACCTTGTCATGGTCGAGCCGCTACCAGGTCCTCCCACCAGAGACCAACCAAGTAATCCCCCAGAAAACCCCAAAGTAATCCTCCAAGCTTTACACAGAGTTCACTCTTTTCTTTTTTCTTTTTTTTTCACATAAATCCACGGGAAGCACACCAAGCCCTTTAATCCCACACGAAGCAGTAATCACACAAGAAGTCTTCTGGTAATCACACCGTACACAGCCGAAGCGAAGCAGGCTGAACACAACCGGTCTTGGTGAGCCAAGCGCAAAGATTGGCGGGTACTGCCAGGCACGTGACCGGATAGGGAGGCAACCCAGGGTTCCTGGTAATGGCTCCCTAGAGTCACCCCCCCCCCCCACCCCTGGTTTTTGGGGCTGAAATTGGTAAATTAAGCGTACCTTCCTAATAGTAATGCCATCAGTAAGACTTTTGAGAAAACAACTGTTACCACAGCAATTATCACAATATAAACGATTTGCTCTGGCGAGGTGGACAAAGATAATCTGGTAATAAACTGGGATAATAACAATCATTAAAAGCTCTCTCTCTCTCTCTCCTTCTCTCTCAGCAAAAAGTAATTTCTGGACTTTGTCCAAAAACTTGTTCCTTTTGTCTAAGCTCAGGGATATAGTTAATCCCGACGTTTGCAAACTTTTCTTCCATGCGCATATCAAAACGCACTGTTATTACAGTTCCACTGTCTGGGACGGTTGCAGCAAAGTTCATATGAAAAAAGTAAATTTTCTCTATCGTTGAGGTGTTAAACTCATACTTCCTGGATCTGCCCCCACAGACCAAAAAAAAATCAAATCTCTTAAATTACTGGCATTAAACAAACAATTCGAATTTAATCGGTGTGTATTAATGTACAAGATTCTAGACGAGAAAGCCCCACTCCATTTGCGAACTCTGTTTTCAGATAATCATAGACAGAACACAGTAGTTGCTCTACCTACCAAGGACAAGACTAGATATATATATATAAAAAGCCTGGACTGTTCAGGTGCAGAAGCATGGAATAATTTACCCCAGCATCTTGTCTATTTCTAAATTTAGTATTTTTAAGGATCGCCTTTATCGCTTTTTACTTCTAAATTAATACTACGATTCAATTCTCCTCTATTGATGCTGTACTCTGAGAGACATGTTCTAATTACAAGATGACCTTCAGCTTATGTCGCTGTTTATGTATATATGTTTGTTTGGGGATTTTTGCCTTGTATGCTTTTTGTACTCTTGAATGTTCTTGATACCATGTTTGTTTGTTTGTTTTTTAAATATTTTACTTCAATGTATATTTATGTGTTCAGAGTAGCAGGACAAAGTAGCAGGACAGTTTGTAAGAGAGGCATTCACATACCTAAAACTTTATCCTGAATAAAAACGTTTCATCATCATCATCATCATCATCATCATCATCATCATCATCATCACTCACTCACTCACTCACTCACTCACTCACTCACACTCACACACTCACACACTCACACACACACACACACACACAGAAATATGAATTTTTCTCTAAAATGTATTTTTTCGAAAAATACTTACCGATGACATTACTACTAGGAAGATAGGCCAAGCTTACCTAATTTCAGCCTAAGAACCTGTTGTGTTCCTACAGGCAACTCAAGGGACTGTAACCAGGAACCCTGAGTAGCCCCCCGTCCCTGCCCATCCGGTCACGTGCCACGTGGTGTCACGCCAGTCGGAAACGCTTAGCTTACTAGCGGCAAGCGGGGCAGATGGGAGGGTCCTCTGAGTAATGCCACTGGTAAGTATTTTTCGAAAAATTACAATTTAGAGAAAAATTGATTTGTTTTCTCAAAATACATTCCTGATGACATTACTACTAGGAAAAATAGTGAAGAGGAGGAGGGTGCCGCCCACAATATTACCCCCTGTGTAAGGGCTTAGCCAGACTCGTCCTCCCCGGCGCAAACTCCCAACAATTTCAGCTAAGCAGTACCTACGGCACCTCTGGTGCCGGGAGGGAGTGTTGCGCCACGGCAATGTCCCCCACCAGGGTCAGGTTGTCTTCCTGGCCTGCCAGATCGCGGAGGTAAAAGCGATCGAAGGTTGATTCTGCCTGCCACCCCACAGCCACCATGATGCCACGGACGTCACAGTTGCGGTCGAAGGCGACGCTCATGGCCATGGCTCTAACCTCGTGCACGCGGATCCGTAGCTTCTTAGCTCCCTCTGGGGAGAGGTCCTGGTTGGCGGACCAGATGACCCTGCGTAGCCAGGAAGATATCGTCTGGGCCGATATATCAGTTCTGCCTGGGGACAATGGCAGAAAGTGGCGGGACTGTGCTCTCCAGACAGGCTTGAATCGATGTAGATAGACGCACAGGGCGCACACTGGATCTTGCTGCCTGGTCTCCCGGGGAAAGTTCAAACCTTTCAGCAGCCAAATGGTGATCACCTGGGGCACAGTCAAGGGAGACCTAGTCTTGGCGAGGAAGGAAGGGTTGGTGAGGAGTTGCACAGAGCCAGCCATCCTGAACTGCAGGTAGCCAGGGCGCGCGGAGAGCGCGTGCAGCTCGCTTACTTGGGGCGGTCCGTGGCGCAGTGATTAAGGTGCCTGCCACCAATGCCAAAGGTGCGAGGTTCGAAAACGGGTTCCGGCGTCGGACTTTTCTCCTCTGGTAATTGTCACCGTTAATTTGGGCGGACCGTCGGGGGTTCTTTCTCCGGGTACTCCGGTTCTTCCACCCCCCACCCCCACCCCCCCCCCACTTTGGTATCGGTTTCAGGCCACTTTACAAATTTCAAATACAAGCGATCAAAAATCTCTGTAACTTAAGTAGCTGAAATGGCCCTTTGTCTGTCTTGTACTGAGTTTATCTTAAATGGCGTAAATCCGTGTCTGTTACGGGAGTGTGCGTGTTGGGTTTCAGTTCGCGGCGCTTTGAGTCGATTTGCCCATAAATTGAGAAAAAGCGCCCATATAATAACGGTATTATTATTATTATTATTATTACTCAGGCAGCCGTGGCGAGCAGGAAGCAGGTCTTCTGGGTCACGTCCACGAACCAGGCCAGGGGGAGCGGTTTGAACCGGTCTGAATTCAGCCACGTAAGCACCCAGGGTAGATCCCAGCGTGGGATCAGCGAGCGTGGAACAGGCCGCTGGAGGCTGAAGTGGGCCATAAAATCGGCGAGGTCTTTGCAGGAGCCGGGGCCCAGGCGGCCGAGATGGCGATAAGTGTCATGAATCATAGACAGGTAACCCCTGATGGTGGCGGGTGCTAAAGCCTGCTCGCCAAAGAGCCAGAGGAAGAACTCAGCGAGCTGAGGGGTAGTCAGATCAGTGGGGGAGAGGTGCTGGTCGCAGACCTGCCTACCCCGTTGTTTTTACATCAGTAGCAGAAGGCCCAGTTTTCAGTAGCATAGCAAAGTTTTCAGTAGCAACGTGAAAGAAAAAGAAATCACACATAAAAGAGAAAAACACTGGATATTTTTCACTTAATTCTTCTTTAATTAAAAGTAAATAACATGATGGGATCAACCATAACCCACAAAGTCCCTTCCATGTGAGATCTGTCCTTGCTGTCAATGGTCTCTACCTTTTGTCTTTCACCTGATTCTGATGTTGAATTATCTCCTATTGAAAAAGACTCGCAGATCTGCCAATGCCTCAGTGAGTTCTATAAGAGGCGCAGGACATACGCGTCATTGATTTGTCAGACATCATTTGTCATGACGTAAGTTTTAGTTTTTACGTAATTTTATATTTTACGTGGTATGAGTTTCACTTTCGCTTCATAGGATTGAGAAAATGGTGACAAAACTAGAACTTCACGGTACAATTTTAGTCTTGCTACATGATATACTAAGTACACAGGATACCTGCATGCTCTTCTGGAGATGCGCGCATGTTTGTATGAGAGAGCTACGCGTGCGAGAGAGAGAATGAAGTCATATTTAGAGTATTATGTCAGTGTCTGTGTGGTGACAGAGTTGCCTATTTTACATCACCGCCACTGTCTAACTTTCTTTAGAAGTCAAGCTTTTTAGTGTTTTAATTCTTTTCTGAAAAGAATTAATTTTTACTAAAGAAGTTGAAAGGCTACAAAGCTGGCTAACGCACTTATACAATGTCTTTCTCCAAACTAGCTATATGCAAAATTTCAAGTAAATGTGTAAAAAATTATGGACTGTAATCTGGGTCAAACGACTTCCTATAACCAGTTGTTTGTGTCTTCAATGAGACATTCAATTACAATATGCTCGCAGGCTCTCTTAGCCACCCATGAAAGTATGAAAGTATTTCACCAAGTTTCAAGCTTGTGTGTACAGAAATATCGGAGATTCTCTTGTTTACATACATACGTACACACATACACACGCACTTACGGCGCTTTGCGCCAAATGTACTTTTCAGCAGCGAGGTTAGATAACTAGACATAAAGTAATTTTTATCTTGTTACTTCAATTGTTCGAGGTTTAGCCTGCCCACCTTTGACATGGACATGCTATTAAATTCGCCCCACCGCGACCCTTCCTTAAAAACGTGCACCGTACGAAGTACTTGCCATGTTTGCTACTTGTGAAACATGGCCATTCGTCCACATAGTGGGCTCGATATTCTTGGGCAGCTGATCTTTTGTACCTTTTCTTCTCCGAAAACAAAGACTGGCGCTTTTCGCTTGTTAATGCTTACTCGTCTTCGTTTTTCTTCCCCAGACAGTGTGCTGTCTGAGGCAGCCATTCTTGCAAAGTAAACAGTGCGCATGCGCAGTTGATGATATTGGTGGCAGAAGCGTGCTTACCAGCAGGAAAACATCAATAAACGGCTCCATACGAACCTGAGAAGCAACAATCCATGAAAAAAAAAAATTAACAATTTTGATTTTTTTCGTAGCAGTTTTCTTTTTCTTCCGTAGCAGCAGAGTATCGCTATTTTTCTGTAGATGCTACGGAGGACGAATCACTAGGCAGCTCTGTGGTCGGCGCACCAGGACCGGAGGACTCGCCACCTTCCCTCGTAGACGCGCCTGGTCGAGGGTCTGCAGGCTGTAGCGATAGCCTCCACCGCTGCACTCAAGAAGCCTCTAGGGGCGAGGGCTTGCTGCACAATCTCCAGGCATGAAGGAGAAGCCACTCCGGGCATGGGTGGAACAGCAGCTGGCGGGGTTGGTTGAGCATCGTGCGTGGAGTGGGCAGCAGTAGGGGGGGTTCCGTGGCGAGACTCAGCAGGTCGGTGGTCCACGATCTGGTCCAGGAGAACGTGGCCACCAGTAACACGACCGCGTTGCATCCCCTGAGCTTGAGCAGGACTTTGGAGACTAGCACTGTCAGGGGATACGCATATGTGTTGAGGTCGTTCCAAAAGAAGGAGAGCGCATTGGTTGCCCAGGCGAGGGGGTCCGAAATAGGGGAGACAAAGAGGGGAAGTTGACGATTCCACCTCGTGGTGAAAAGGTCAATCATGGGAGTCTCCCACTGAGCGCAGATCATCTGAAAGATATCCGGTCGCAGGGTCCACTCTGTGTGGAGGAGCTGGCCGCGCCGCGAGAGGGAGTCGGCTAGGACGTTCAGGTGTCCCGGAATGTGTCGCGCTTGGAGGGAGATGCCACGGTCTTCGCACCGCCGGAGGACCTGGTACAGGAGGATGCAGAGGGAGGAGGAGCGAGTACTGCCCTGCTTCTGGATGTAGGAGATCACCGTGGAGTTGTCCGAGAGGACGAGGAGCTCCTGGTGACGGAGGCGAGCCTCCCATGCGATGAGGGCTTGCCAAACTGCGTTCAGCTCCAACCAGTTGATGTGCCTGTCTGCGAGCCAGCGGCTGGACGCCATGAGGAACATCGGTAGTAGGTGCGCGCCCCACCCAGTGAGACTTGCATTCACGCAGAGCGACAGCTGAGGGGGGGGGGGGAGGGGGGAGGGGGGGTGAGGCGAGGGGTACTCCCAACGCAAGCCACGAGTGGTCCACCCAGCGTAGCAGATGAGGTCGGAGCATTGGGATAACAGGCACCGGGGTAGTGAGATCGCCGGAGGACGGCCGCCAGTGGAGAAGCAGATGCAACTGCAGTGGATGGGAGTACAGCCGGCCGAGTGGAAGGAGATCCGCCGCGGCACTCATCAGGCCAAAGAGCTGGAGCCATACTCTGGTGGGGACTGCATCTTCTTGGGCCAGCTGGTCGGCCAGGGCAGCCAGCTTCTGGATCCGGGGCTCGGGCAGTCTAACCCGGTTGAGGTCGGTCACAAACTCCATGCCTAGGTGCACAAACCGGCGGGAGGGCGTGAGATCCGACTTGCCCACGTTCACCAGGAAGCCGAGCCGAGTCAATAACAGAAGCAGTGCATCTCTGTCCGCCTCTAGGGTGGCCTCTGACTGGCTCCTCAGGAGGAGGTCGTCCAAGTAGTTTGAGGTCGGACTGGAGGACAACTGTTTGGCCTTGGCGATGACGGCGTCCATGATGCGCGTGAACACCCACGGGCTGAGGTTGAGACCGAACGGCTGGGCCCGAAACTCCGTTGAAGGCAAAGCACAGGTAACGCCAAGAGGCGGGGTGCATGGGGACATTTAGATACGCGTCGGACAGATCCAGACTGACGGCGAAGTCCATGGGCTGCACGGCGGCCCTGAGGGCCCTGGCTGTCTCCATGCGGAACGCTGGGGCTGCGATGTACCTGTTCAGTGCTGAGAGATCAATGATGGGGCGCCACTTGCCGCCCGGCTTGGGGACCACGAAGAGGCGGCTGTAGAAGGCTGGGGAGTTGTGCCGCGTGAATACCTCCATGGCAGCCTTCTGCAGTAAAGCGGCGACCTCGCCTCGAAGGGCGTCAGCTTTGATCTGATCGAGCGGTATCCCGAACCACAGGGGAGAGCGTCGCAGCGGCGGCGGAGAGCGAAGGTGATCAGGAGGCCCTCGGAGATGGTGGTGAGGACCCAGGGGTCGTCTGGCAGCAGCGAACGCCACACTTCGCTGCGGAGGGCGAGCCTCCTGCTGACTGGAGACCCCGAGGCGGGTGGCGGGCCGGGGTTTGGACAGGGCGGGGGTTTGCAAGGGGGGAGACCGGAGGGTCTGGCGCGACCCACAGCCTTGCGGGCTGCCAGAAAGCGGGGAGGGGGGGGGGGGTGTGCCGAGCTGCTGGGCCAGCAGTCCTTGTTCGCATCCTTCACTGCCTGCCAGGAGGGGCCGAACAGGAGTGAGCTGCCAAGGGGAGCGTGACGGAGCTGCATCTTCACGTTGGGGGAACTGGCCGTGGCAGGCTTGAAGCACGGCATCTCGCCACATCAGGTCACAGATGTAGGCGGCGGCCATGGTGTTGATGGAGGAGTGCTATGCTGCCTGGTTAGCCGCCACTGCCAGGGCGAGGAGGTCCCCCAAGAGAGGCGAGATGGACGGGTGCCAAGCGTCCTCGACGCGATGGACAAAAGCTTGGGTCAGAAGCTCAAGGAAACCTGAGCATGCCAAGGTGTTGCGGACAAGCGACACAGTCTTGTCCAAGCTGCGGGGAAGGCCACGCTTCAGCTGTCCGGAGCTGCCTGCCTGTACTAGCGCTAGTGGATCCACCATGGGTAGAGGACAGGAGAAAGCCTGGGAATGCCCTGCGCACCAGTCCTGGCGGAAAGCGATGTCGAGGCCGGCAGGCCACCTATGGTCAGAGAAGAAGTCAGACTCGCGGGAAGAGCCCTGCTGGAGCTGAGCGGAAAAGGCGTCCACAAGGTCCCGAAAGCCTGGGGGCTGGGGGAGCAACTTGAACCTCTTTACCTGACAGCCGGCGTCGAGGAAGGCGTAGGCTTTCCTCTTGAGCAGGGGAGGGGGGGGGGGGGACGGCGAGCAGGCTTCTGAGGGAAGACAGGCCACAATCAGATGAGCCGCTTTGTCCAGGGAACAGAGAGTCTCCGCCCGCGGGGCCTTTAGGGTCGTGGGAGACGCGGGGTCGTCCAGAGAAGGCGAGCGGGGCAAGGAAGAACAGCTGTCCGCACCGAGGAGGGCCGAGACGGAGTCCTCTGGCAGCAGGCTCAGGGCCTCATCCTCGTCAGGAGAGCAAGCTGCCTGGCGGGGGGTGGGGGGAGGGGGGGGGGGGGCGAGAGGAGGTGTGGGAGGCAGGGGTCTCGCCAGAATCGTCACGACGTCCGGGACGGGGGGGAAGGTGGAGGCCGACTCACCCGGAAGCTCCTCTGCCAAAGGTGGGGCGAAGCCAGGGGCGAGGCGCGCTGGGGGTGACAGGGCGAAAGGGCACTGGGGCGTGCCGGGCGCCTGTGCCGGGGGGAGCGACTGCGATGACGGGAGCGCGGTAGACAGGTCCGATCGGTCAAGCTCCTCCTAAGACGCCCGGAGGTAGAAGGCAACGGACGCCGGGGCCGGGGAGGCGAGGCGTGCTGGGATGTGCGGGAGGGTGGGCGCGGCCTCAAGGTGCAAGACATGGCCAAGCGCGAAGAGGACGAGGAGGGCCGAGGGCTGCGTCTGCCCCTGCGTACCAGTCACGCTGCGCATCACGGTCCTTCCTGGGAGTGCCGTCCGAAGCGCGGGGGCGCACGGGGCTCCTGGCATCGAGCGGTTTGTCAGGTCTGCCAATAGGTCTAGGACGAGGCGACGAAGGTCGCTGCAGGCCGGCCTCGATGAGTCGGGCGCTCTAGCTGGCTAGACTCCAAGTAGGAGTGAGTGGGCCTATCCGTGTGGGACACGTCAGGGCTGCCAGTGGTCAACAGACAAGGCGACGACGGTCGCTGGAGGCCGGCCTCGATGAGGTGGGCGCTCTGCCAGCTAGACTCCCTGTAGGAGTGTGCGGGCCTATCCGTGCGTGAAACGTCAGGACTGCCAGCGGTTAACGGACGAGGCGACGACGGTCACTGCAGGCCGGCCTCGATGAGGCGGGCGCTCTGCCGGCTAGACTCCCCATGGGAGTGAGCGGGCCTATTCCGAGTGGGCACAGTGGAAGACGCAATCCTGGGACGTGAGATGTAATCATGGACCCGACGTGTCGTCCTTTCCCCAAGGTCTAAGCGGCGCGTCTTGTCATTTCTCCGAGGAAGGAGGGGGGCGCCATGGAGGACGGGCGGGCCCGTGCCGGCGTCGGGCACTCGTGCCGGTAGAAACTCCAGAGCTGCGACCAAAGTTCCTCCAGCCAGGTGGTGCAGACATCGCAAGAGTGGTCAGAGGCGCTGCCGGAACAGGGGAGGCAGACCGCGTGGTTATTGCTAGGCCATTGGAAGTCGCTGCACTGCAGGCAGGTGCGAACTTGGCAGCTGCAACACATATCAGACGTGAAAGGCGACCAAGCGTGTGCTCCCTGAGGCCCCGCCAAAAGAGTTCAAGCGTTCGACGCGAGTTGTCATACGAGCAACAAGAAAGCACCCCCGGTCGAAGCCACCGCCCGGCCAAGGGCTGGTCAAGGGCATGAACTGAGACGTTACCTTGCCATGGCTGCGGGGACAGGGGGGGGGGGGGGGGGGGGCGGACCTGCCACACGGCCCTGAGGATGCGCTGGCGGGAAGGTAAAGTCCCAGAAGGCACACAGTAAATCCAAGGAACCACCCCCGCAACCACGTAACTCCAAGGCACAACGGGTAACCACAATAAATCCAAGGAACCCACGTAATCCAAGGGTACACACGTAATCCAAGGGAACACAAGTATCCCAAACCGACCGGCCCTTTAAGAACCGGTCGCACCATACACGGCCAAAGGTCCTGTAGGCTAGAACACAACAGTTCATGGTAAGCTAAGCAAAACGACTGGCGTGACACCACGTGGCACGTGACCGGATGGGCAGGGACAGGAGGCTACTCAGGGTCCCTGGTTACAGTCCCTTGAGTTGCCTCCCCGGTTGTGTAGGAACACAACAAGTTCTTAGGCTGAAATTAGGTAAGCTAGGCATATCTTCCTAGTAGTAATGTCATCGGGAATGTATTTTGAGAAAACAAATCACTTTCATGCTAAATACTAAGCAAATTCTGGTACATGTATTAAAGACGGTGAATGGGCACATCTCACTGATTCAGTTATAAGCTGACTGTATACATTCTGACAAGTTCTCTCTTAACCCATTTAACCCCACAGGCACATTCCCCAAATTTTGGAGTTGTTGCCTAATGACTACATACCATTCACAGGAAATGGATCGACCATGATAATTCAAGGGTAGTGCCAGATGAGCTTGGCGCCTTCAGGGGCCAAGCTCATCTAGCCCTACCCTTGGATTATCATGGTCAATCCATCACCTGCTGTAGGGCGATGGGGCTAAATGGGTTAATCATACAGGTGTAGGCACTGGCAATATCTACATACAACATTAGACAAAAAGCAAATCTGTATATGAATAATGGATCCTAACCTAATAAACACGTCAATTCTAAATATTTGAATTCAGCCATCCATTCAGCCACTCACTCATCCATTCATCAATCAGATGTATGCAAGTAGCAAAAAGTGTTGAAAACTCACAGTGTATGAGTGCCCTGTCTATTTCCCCAGCAAGCTGAGGTCCTGTGTCAATGATGGAGTCAATTGTCTGTTTTTCAGGAGTGTTGCACAACTGTATAACAAGGGAAAAACACATCGTACTAGTGCAGTTAATAAGAAACAAGAATGACAAAGCCCTTAAGGCTCATGTGTATGACCGATCAACATACTTAATCTAACCTTTGTGACTTTGACCTTTCTGACAGGTCACATTTTCTCAAAATTTACGCATTTTTCACTTTTGTCAACCTCCCATGACCCTTGACTTTGTGAGTAGTGAACCAAATTAGTATGCATTGAAAGGTCTTTTCATCAGCTACCTTTCTGCTACATTTGGTTGAAAAGTTTGCAAAATTCCTGAAAAAAAACTAAAATTCTACCAAACAATAGACATCATTTGCTGATCCCTTGCGACCCTTGACCTTTCCAAGGGGTCGTCTGAATTAGTATGCACAGGAAGGTCTTACCATCAGGTATCTCTGTACCAGGATTGGGATGGAAGTTGTTAATAGTATATGAGAAAAAAATATTTTTGTCAAAAAAAGGCATTTGTGACCCATTTCCTGATTTCATGTGACCTTTGACCTTTTTGAGAAGTCATCCAAACTAGTATGCATAGGAAGGTCTTACTATCAGGTATCTCTCTGTACCAAGTTTGGGTTTAAAGTTGTGAATAGTATTTGAGAAAAAAACATCTATTGTAAAAATATGGATATTTTTTACCTATTTCCCGATCTCTTGTGACCCTTGATCTTTCTGAGGGGTCAACCAAATTAGTATGCATAGAAAGGTCTTACCACCAGGTATCTTTGTACCAAGTTTGGGTATGAAGTTGTCAATAGTATTTGAGAAAACATAAATTTTGTTAAAATAGGGCTATTTTTTTTACCTTTTTCCTGATCCCCTGTGACCTTGACCTTTGAGAGAGGTCACTCAAATTGGTATGTTTAGAAAGGTCTTGCCACAAAGTATCCTTGGGCCAAGTTTGAAGACAGAAAATACCAACGTTACCACAGACCACGGCCGACGGATAGACGACCACTGGCCCAAAACATACTCATTTTTGCTTTGCACGTGAGCCAAAAACAAGATGAGGATTTCATCCCAAAGTCTACCGTATTGCGTTGAGTTCACATGCAATTTTCTTTAGGAACATTCAGAGTTGTTACTATTTTTGTAAGCTTATCCTTCTGATTATCTCTCTTCACCCTAACCCATCCTACCCCTCGATCCACACAATCAAATTTTACAAATTTAAAAAACTACATCGAGCTTTGGTGCTAGATCTGCGTTTAACAGCAAATGCTAGCGTTGCTAAACGTGACAATTTTATCTAGTTACTACACTCTTACAGTGTGATGCCTGCCCACCTATGTTATTACCTACTAGGTGTTGAATGGGCTGAGGCCAGCCGCATTTCAAAGTCTACCGTATTTTCAATATGGCAGACAAAAACACACTAACACTGTGTCTGGTATTTTGGTGTAGCAGAAGAACTGTATGGTAAGCAACAGGAATTTTATTCTGAAGGAAATGTTATGAAAGTTTGTTTCCAGTCTTATTAAATTGTATAAAGAAAACATTTTCCATCTGAGAACGAAAGGTACAATTAACAAGCGCAGATCAACCACGATGGGTGCCTGGTTAGCCTGTTGCCAAATGATGTCAAGGCAGAGTTATCTCCCACAGTATGCATAGGCAGTATGGAGGCACCCTGCTGATGAGGTAATACTCTAGAATTATCAAAGTAAATTCTTTCCTATTGTATTGAATTTCCCATCAATATCATTTTCATTACCCTGTAAAGAAAAAATATCACCTTAACATCATCCTCAGTTACATAACCAATGTTGACAGTCCACCATGGCTCTATCTGGACTTCTTCTACCGGCTGCGCTGGCAACAGCTCTCTTACAGGTCGCCTTCGGAAGAATTTCTACAATAAAAGGAAAAAGATTTTAATTATTTTTCCCCCCAAGATGAGATGCCAACAAGAATTATCTACTCCAAAGAGCATGATCAAGACTTCAGCCATGCAAATAAGAGTACTGCAGGGTTTCAAAAATCCCATTTCTCACATCCCCTGGAAAACAAATAATGGACACCCCAAAAAAGTTTAAAAGTTGATTTCCACAGGAAAAGAAAAATATCATGGCGCTATTCTGCATCCATATTGGAAACATCAGAAACAAGGCATATTTGTGGTCACAAGACCATAGAATGCTCCGATGACAAATCTGCATGCTGAAGATGGCCACCTCAGCCCCACCATGATGCTGATGTTGTGCTATGTCATAGTTGTCCATCCACAATAAGGCAACACTGCAACTTTAAAACAGTAGGTCATAACGATGTGCTGTTTTAATGTTCCAGTGTTGGCTTAACCCATTCAGCCCTGATGCACTACAGCAGGAGAAGGGTTGACCATGATAATTCAAGGGTAGTGCCAGATTAGCTTGGCACCTGTCTGTGCCAAGCTAATCTGGCACTGCCCTTGAATTATCATGGTCGATCCATCTCTTGCAACTGGTGCATAGTCATTAGATGACGCCTTCAAAATTTGGGAAATATGGCTGTCAGGCTGAATAAGTTAATGTGTGTAAAAACCAATTGCTACTTTCTTGATGGAAAAATTTGAGAAAGCCTCTGCTGGTCTGTGATTTTGAACTTTACAGCTTTCAGCTGTAAGGTTTCAAATTACATGGAAATACAAGACCAGCACACACATGAACATGCATGTGTGCTCTCATTCTTTTCATTTATTACATAAAAATTCCCCAAGTTACGCTTCTACCAGAGCTCTTTGTGGACCCTTACTTTGATCACAAGTGAGGCACACTTACACAAAAGAGATTTACATTTCACTCATTTATTTCTGAGAAGGTGAAAAACATAACAGTAAACTGCCTTGAGACGAATTACCTTGGTTGAACGACACTGATTCATGAGATCAATGTATTGATTTCGACCAATCCCAAGTAATCGGAGGCCTGTAAAAAAAAAAAGACCGTCAATGCAAAAATCGTATTAACCCATTTAACCCCAAGTACTTACAGCAGGAGATAGGTTGACCATGATAGGTTGACCATCTCCTGCAACTGGTGCATAGTCATTAGGCAACACTTCCAAAATTTGAGAAATGGGACTAAAAGGTTTTAATAAATCATACTAGCAAAAGATGTAAAAGGCACATAAGCTAATCAGCTTACAAATAAAAAACATGGTCAATCTATTTAACATTACAAGAACATGTACTGTACACAACATTAACTCATTCAGCCCGACACACGTATTTCCCAAATTTCGGAGGCGTCATCTAACAACTATGCACCAGTTGCAGGAGATGGATCGACCATGATAATTCAAGGGCAGTGCCAGATTAGCGTCTGCTTGGCACCGACAGGTGCTGAGCTAATCTGGCACTACCCTTGAATTATCATGGTCGACCCATCTCCTGCTGTAGTATGTCAGGGCTGAATGGGTTAATCCCCAGGCACCAGACACTGCAGATAAAGGGAAGCGTACAGCAGAGAAAGAAGACTGTGTTACAGATCAACAGATATATATATATATACTGGCCACAACAGTTCAAGGCTGATGCCACCCTTCAACTGTCACGGCTGATTAATATCTTGGTATGGTGTCAAAGCTGAAAAGGTTCAAATTCCTTACAGTCAGCAGCAGTGAAGTTCGGCAGCGAGTCATAGCTCTTCTCCTGCATCATGATGTCTTGCATCATGTTGATGTAGTACATGAATGGTGTATTACGCAGGCCCTTCACAATGACGTCTGAGAGGTGGTAGGGGTACAGCATGAGGTGTTCGCGACTGTACTGAATGAGGTCTTCGTAGTACCGCCGCTCATCTTTCCTCACTGTTTTCACTGCAAAATGGTAACAATATGCACGTTAACCCATTTAGTCCCAATGCCACTCAACAAGAGATGGACTGACCATGATAATTCAAGGGTAGTGCCAGATGAGCTTGGTGCCTTCAGGTGCCAAGCTCATCTGGCACTACCCTTGAATTATCATGGTCAGTCCATCTCCTACAACAGGTACATACGATTACATAGAACCTCCCAAATTTGGGAAATGTGGTCTTGGGCGTAAATGGGTTAACCATTTTCATCCTGACACACTATTGCTTGAAATAAATTTGCCAATGTTGACCACCTCAGGATGTAATGGGTTAAACAATACAAGCCATCAAAGAGAATGTAAGTACGCAACAAACAAAAAAACAGCTGGGCTTAAATTATTTTTTTATGCAAGCTGCAGACAGTGTCTTCTCCGGAACAGAAGCAGCCCAGATAATGATGAAAAGATTTTTTTTAAAAACTTGCACAAACATTTTAATATGTTTTAATTACATAATTTAAATGCCTTTTTTAAAATTACTTTTCACTTAAAGATACTGGTCTATAATAAAGTGTCCATGCATATACCTAGGACTTTATTCATTTCAATTCCATCATACAAACTGTACTGCTCACCAAGATTCCCTTTGTATCGAAGTTGATTTTTCACACTGAAGGTAACAATGGCTTTTTCGTACTCCCTTTGGGAATTGCCCAGACTCTGGAATCATCATAGCAAATCAATACATGTATTCATAATGAGACACAAATAACATATACCACATTGATATCTGACATCATAGGCTTCCTCTTAAAACAACATGGAATGTCAACATGTATGACATTCTTGCAATACGTGGAGCAGGTAGTCTCAAGAAACTTTGAAAGCCTTCTTCAAGTAAAGTGGCAGCATCAACATGGTAATCCAGCCCATCTGTGCGCAAGGTTAAACAAACTGACACATAGTATGAACTCTTTTAGCCCCGAGTCCCTACAGCTGGAGATGGCTTGACCATGATCATTCAAGGGTAGTGCTAGATCAGCTTGGCGCCTTCAGGTGGTCAAGCCATCTCCTGCAACTGGTACATAGTCGTTAGGCACACCTCCAAAATTTGAGAAATGGGACCTTGGGGCTTAAAGGGTTAAGAAAATGCGTTTTATATGCACCCCTCAGACCATATCAAAAGTCCACATTAGTAGCACTTTTTTCCAAAGCATTTTAAATTACAGCATTGAATGCTGGAGTCTCAGAAACCGCACGCCATTAAAGGCATTTGAAAAGACGTCATAAATGAGGTCAATCACAACATTTAAGTCAAAATACCTGTGAATGTCCAAGTTCCATTTGATTATGATACATTATATCAATATCTTACTACAGACTTTTTTTTACAGAAAATGAAAAGTGTGACATTCACAAGCATAAAATGCTTAAAATGGACCAAATACACGAAATAAACAGCAAATTCTTATTAGTGCTAAGATTCCTCACGTGAGATAGTTTATGTATACATTACCTGCTACTGTATATATATGCACTGTATGCTATACTTACATAAAGGTATACTAGGTGAACACACAAGCGTCTCCATCAGTATAACTAAGAGAGTAACTAGGGTTTACATCATGGATGTTTCCACTCCTAGATTAAGCATCTTTAGCGTGGTGTCATTATTGTTGCATAGATACATTAGTGCCAGACAAAAGTTTCAGTTAGTTTTTTGGGTTTAACGCCTAGCAGGCAACCAAGACCATCTCACGGCAGGATGGGTAAAAATCTGGCCAGCCAGACTAAAAAAAAGGTCTTAAGACAAGATGTAAATATAATACCTTAAAAATATTTTGTGCTAAAATGTCACACAGGTCTTTAAAGAAAACGTCGACAGACTCTCAAAAAGGTCCAAATAATAGAAACATCATAGTCTAAAAATGCTCAAATCTTATTAAAAAATATGACACTCTCTCAGAAAACTGAAGATCTTGTCCGGGGCACATCCCGGAACAAAACCTTCAATGAGTCTGCTGTGAAATGTTTATACCTTGTGTCGATTAGATCAGAACAAGACAGCAAAAAGTGTTGAACAGAGTACTGCTCGTTGCAGGCATAACACCATGGACGCTCCTCCTGTTTTAGTAAATAAGAGTGCATAACATACGTGTGCCCGATGTGGAGCCGAGCAAGGACAGTCTCCTCACAGCAGCTGCTGCAGCGATAAGGTAGACCGTCGGACAACTTAGGAAGGGATTCATGCAGCTTGTTAGCTTCCTCTTTGTCCCACTCGGACTGCCACTCCCAGGCTATGTACGCACTAACCACATGTCTAAAATCAGTATAAACAGTCTGTGCGTCAGGGTCAGGGTCGTTGCGGGCATCGTTGGCAGCAGAATCTGTGATCCTGTTGCCTTCGATGCCCACATGCCCTGGGACCCAAATAAAAATGATGTCATAATATTCCTTCATTAAGGCTGCGTAGAGCTCTCTGATCTGCACCAGCAGTGGGTGGTCATTTCCCGCGCTCTGAAGGGCCTGCAGGGCAGAAAGAGAGTCAGAATCAGGAAGTTCCTTTCTCTAGATCGATAGGCATGCTTGAGTGCCAGCAGAACCACCTGCAGTTCTGCACTAAATACAGATGAGTGGTTTGGGAGGCGGTGCTTAAATGGGTGTCTAGGATGGCGAGAGGACACTGCGGCCGCAGCTACTCTCCCATCCTCAGACTTTGACCCATCTGTATACGACAATAGCCAGGAAAACTTGAAAGGAGTTCATTGAGGCTCTGTTGGTATATGGCTGGTGGAGTAGAGTCTTTCTTGTGTTCAGTCAAGTCCAGCAAGATGTCAGGAACTGGTAAGAGCCAGGGTGGAGTGATGTGTTGCAGGGATTCCGAAACTCTGTCCAGGTCCAATCTGGACGCCTGCAGATGAGGTCGGACACGGAAAGAAAGTGGACGGACAGCTCCCGGATGGGTATTGTAAATCTCTGCAAACGATGGTTTAAAAACACAATCATAGGCAGGATTGTCTGGCTGGGCCTTCAGTTTCAAAACATAGCTGAGCATGAGGCGGATGCGGTGGAGCTTGAGAGAAGGCTCCCCTGCCTCAGCATACAGACTAGGAACTGGAGACATCCTGAAGGCCCCAAGACATATCCGCAGACCTTGATGGTGAATTGTGTTCAGATGCTGTAGCACAGACTTGGAATCTGAGGCACACACCACAGAGCCGTAATCCAGTTTGGACCGAACAAGGGCCCGGTACAGTCAAAGTAAGACAGTACGGTCCGCACCCCAGTCAGTACGACCAACGACGCGAAGAACGTTGAGAGCCTTCTGACATGAGGTTCTGAGGTAATTAATATGGTTGCGGAAGGTAAGTCTTTTGTCAAAGATGACCCCCAGAAACTTTGCCTCCTCGGCCACCTTAATTGGCACTCCAGCAATGCTCAGGCTAGGTTCTGGAAAAAATTTTGTCTGGTTGTAAAATGCACACAGACTGTCTTGGAGGGCGAGAACTTGAATCCGTTGAGACACCCACCGCTGGATGCGATCAACGCACAGCTGCAAGCGCCTCTCAAGGGACGCAAGTCCTCGACCACATGCGCACAAAGCAAAGTCGTCAACAAACAAAGAGCATTCAGAATCATCCTTGATGGCCTTTACAATGTTATTAATTTTAATACTAAATAAAACAAGAGATAGAATGCTGCCCTGCAGGATACCCATCTCCTGTTCAAAGGAGTCGGAGAGGGTGGAGCCCACACGGACATGGAACGACCGGTTAGTAAAAATATTGTGAATAAAAACGGGCAGGTGCCCTTTAAAACCCATGCCCAACAAGTCAGACATTATTCCATACTTTCAGGTAGTGTCATATGCCTTCTCAAGATCAAAGAAAATTGCATAGACATGCTGCTTGTTGACAAAAGCATCTCGAATAAATGATTCAAAGCCGACTAAATGGTCAGTTGTACTACGGAAGCGCCGGAAACCGCACTGGAGGTCTGTAAGGAGATCCTGTGACTCAAGATGCCACACCAGGCAGACGTTGACCAGGCGCTCCATAGTTTTACATAAACATGATGTCAAAGCGATAGGCCAGCAGTTGCCTGGGTCGGAAGGATCCTTACCCGGCTTGGGGATCGGTACAACCACAGCCTGGTGCCAAGACGGCGGAAAATGGCCAGTTATCCAGATATGGTTAAAGGCCTTGAGAAGTACAAGGAGTGACCTCTCAGGCAGATGCGTTAGGAATTGATAGTGGATGGTATCTAGGCCAGCAGCATAGTCATTACATTTCTGCAAGGCTTGCTGCAATTCGGATAATGTAAAAGGGGCATTATAGTCTTCTGAGTTATCGGACGTAAAATCACAAATACGAGACTCTCGCTTATCCTTCTCTCTCTGGAAGAAGAGTGAATAATGCTCTGTTGAAGAATTATGGGTAATGGTGGAGGCAAGCAAACTGGCCACAGCTTTTTTATCTGTGACCAAGCGGGCACCATCTCTAAGATGGCCAACAGAAGCTGAGCCACCCCTGCCCCTAATTCTTCAAACAGCCTTCCAGACTTTCTGGGACGGAGTTCAAGAAGTTAAAGATGAGATGAAGCGTCTCCAGGATGCAAGGCGTTCACATTTTAAAATGTAACGGGTTTTCGCCCTGTCTTTTAAAGGTTAAAATATTCACTTGCGACAGATTACGGAAAGCATGTCGCTGAGCAGATTTGCGCGCTTTTGGGGCCTTGCGGCACTCTTCATTAAACCATGGTACTCTCAGCTTCCAAGGGACTGATGCGTAAGTTTTAGGGATGGTTTTACCCGCTATGTCCAACAAAATAAAAGTAAAACAAGAAATAGGTTCTTCAGCTGACATGACCACCTCCTCTGTAATACGAGACTGACAGAGGGAGGTGAACAGAGACCGGTTAGCTTTCTTGAGATTCCAGCGCCCCACCGGTGGATCCTCCCCACAGCTGACCGATGACAGGACTACTGGGAAGTGGTCACTACCACACAAGTCATCATGAACCTTCCAGTCAAAGTCCAGCATGGGAGAAGGATCACACACAGTGAGGTCTAGAACAGAACTAGATCCTGAACCTGGGATAGAGTAGGTAGGTGAGCCATCATTAAAGACACATAGGTTAAGTTGAGAAAAAACATCTTCTAACATCTGACCTCTGCCATCATAGTGGTCACTACCCCACAGGTGAGCGTGACCGTTAAAATCTCCCATGAAAATAAAGGGAGGGGGCAGCTGATCTACTAAGCTAAAAATATCATTACTACAGACCCGCAGGGATGGTGGCAGGTAAATACTGCATATGGTTATGGTCTTCTTTTTAAGGTAACCCGAGCTGCGACAGCCTGAAGACAGGTGTCAACACTAACAGGGCTACATAAAAACTGGTTGCTAATGAGAAGACCCACTCCACCCGAGCGTCTCTCTGAATCAGAGCCTTTATGGATAGCATTAAAACCATTAACTAAAGGAGTCTCCTGAAGAGATATTATTATTACTGAGGGGTTATAGGACTTGACTAGAAGGCGTAATTCTTCAAAGTTGGTGTGAAAACCACGACAACTGAAGCAGAGAGTACATGATTAGGTTTTATGTGGGGGAGAAGAGTTTCTTCCCCCCTTTTCCTGTGCTTTGGAAGGAGTCGAATAAACAGAGAGGAGTCGACTCCCGGGCCTCCTCTGGTTCCTCGGAGATGAGGGGAGAGGAGCTGCCACAGCACCAGCTACGACAACTTCCACTCCCTCCATCTGCTCCTCCAATGCAGCATATTTATTTTGAAGGGGGACATCAGTGTCCCCCTTCTGGACCCGTATGCACAGCGGTCCCATAACTTTCTTAGACTTCTGGGTCGGGGCAGCTTTCCTGCCGCCAGAGTTAGCGGCCTTAGAAGGCTGACCAGAGCCAAAAGCCCTTGTAGTAAGAGTGCCAGGCTTGGGTGGGAGCTGAGGCTTAGGGGCAGCAGAAGGCAGTGCCACCGGACCAGGATCGTCCGCCTTCTGTGTTCCTTGGCTCCTCGTCACCACTGGAGGAGGGTTACTCTCCAGGGGCGAGAGGATTCGAGGCTCTGCCCCCCAACCAAGAAGTTGGGGTTTGACAAGAGAAATCTTTGGTGGGGCACTTGCCTGCTACCGCAGCACTGAACTCACAGAGGTGTTACTTGAGTTTGCACCAGCTGCACCAGGACCATCAACCAGTTTTTGGGCGTCCACAAAGGACAGCCCCTTCTCCACACGCACCTGCTGAATCTTGCACTCGGATATCCAACGAGGGCACTTCTTGTCCGAAGCCATATGCGCCCACCGGCAATTCACACACAGGGGGATGGCTGTGCAGGACTCAGCAGAGTGTCCGGGCTTAGTGCAATGGGTGCATAGAGCCTCTGCCTGGCGGCATGTCTTCTGCCCATGGCCATACTTTGGGCACTTAAAGCACCGGAGGGGGAGAGGGACATACTTTTTCACTTTTAGGGAGTAGTAACCTCCCCAGATGGTAGTAGGAGCGGTGGGGGTGCCAAACGTCAGGATGATGGTAGGAAGACAGATCTCCCTAACACCTCATTTGGAAACGAAGTGCCTGACATAGGTCACCCCCTGTGACTTAAGGTTCCGCACACGTTCATCTTCGGACAGTTCTGCCAATGCTTGATCTTTAATCTCTCCTCTAGAAGAATTCATCGTTTTGTGGGGTGTAACCTCCACTGGAGTGTCCCCGATAGAGGAGAGCCTCAGTAGCCCGTTGGAGTGTGCCCGGGTACGGCACTCTACCAGCAAGTCTCCAGACCCGAGGTGCTGGGCCTCAGGCCTGCCAACACGGCTCCTGAAGGTCTCCCCTACCAGGAAAGGGTGCAGCTAGGAGACAGGCGTCTCTTTAACTTTGCTGTGGATAATGAGAAAGCGAGGCCAGATGGCCGACGCCTCAGGCGTCGCTTCCTCACAGTCGGAGTCGCTATCATTCTCAAGGTCAATGTCAGCGGCTATGTGCCGCTTTGGTGCCAGTTGTGGTTTTTTTTGGGGTATTTTCCATATTATAGTATGATAGATATTCATCCGGACCTGCGCCAAACTCAAGTAACACCTCTGTGAGTTCAGTGCTGCGGTAGCAGGCAAGTGCCCCACCCGAACCCGCCACCGAGCCCAACAATGGAAAGTGCATTTGTCGGTGGGTCTCCAGCCAATGAACGATGGAGACTGCCCGAAAGATATACTCAGGGGGTTAAGCCCGATTGAACCGTCTGAGCCACCGCCTTCTATCACACGGTTGAATGCAGGGGAATACTGGCGTAGAGCACCTAACCAGCAGCAGAGGCTATAGCATTGTGCTCCGTATATCAGCCTGCATGTCAACAATGGGATAGGGCTCAACGTGACAAGAGCCGATTGACTAGGCCGGTATGACTAGCCTCCCATTTAGATAGAAGTCAAGGCCAAAGTGGAGTGTTTCAGCCACCAGGATCCTCTTCTCCCCTGACACGGGTCTCCAAGCACAGCAAACACTCGGGATCCAAAGGACCAGAAACTAATGAGTATTTTTTTGAGGACCAATCCAACATGGTAAGACCTGGGTTAGCACAGCTCCTTAAAAAACGGACCAGTGAGAAAGACTGAACAACATATCTGCTGACATCAAGTCCTATACTGGACAATGATGGCACCCCTCTGCTAGCCTAGCTCAGTGACTGAAGAGACTACCCACCCATGCCATGTGGATGCCGGTGCCGAGTGGGCACAAAAGTTTCAAATTGACTGGAATGCATACTGCAAAGAATCTGTAGAGAAAAGAAACTTCAAAACAACTTCTTCCACTTATTTTAACCTGTCTGCTTGGCCCAGAATAGGTTTACCTGACTGTGACCGACGGCATAAACTGCTGCCGTCCCTCCCCATAAAATGCTTTAACTCATTCTACCCCAGACACACCACAGCAAGATATGGATCAACCATGATAGTTCAAGGGTAATGCCAGAATAGCTTGGCGCCTATGGGCGCCAAGCTATTCTGACATCACCCTTGAACTATCATGGTCGATCTGTGTCCTGCAATGCAATGCAGTCTTCAGAGGACAACGGCAAAATTTGGGGATTTCGGTCTTCGGGTACAATGAGTTAAGACTTCAGCACCAGATAGACATAAATGCTCTATAAATGAGCATCATCATCATGTAAAAGCAAGCTTCAGCCTCTCTACAGTCATTGTCATTGATCAGTGTTTGCTTTTCCTTCATAGTTTTCTTGTAAAGAGCCATTTTCATGTGGGAGCAGGTGTTACTTAATCAATGACTCTGCATTAACATATATGCCAGCTAGGTTACGCCAATTAAATGATATGAAGATTGCAAACTATGTGCATTTATGGAAAGGGCCTTACAGTAGATTGGTGACTGACACTGAGACAGACAAATGAAGATTTAAAACTGCAAATTTACAATTATGGCTTACTGTTACAGTTACAGTAGATAACAATAACATCCTTTATCATCATTTGTTGCGGGATATAGGAATATTATTGGATGTTGTTTACAAACACGCACATATATAAATTCATTATACATGTACATGTAACAGAAGCTAACATTGTATTGAACCTTAAAATTAGTTAATATCACGACACGGTCCTTCAAAAACTATTTTTAAAAAATAACTCATCTTCACAATGAGGACCTGGATTTCACTAACGCCGTGTATGTGTATGCCTGGCCCTCATTTTACCTCTAATCGGCCTGAATAGTTTCACATCAGAGGCCAATGACTAGCCAGAAGGCGTATTTCTCGTCAGAAGGTAATGAATAAAATGGTGCCATTTTATGGTACCTGTTTGACGTTTGCAGGCAGTTTCTGCCATGGATGATTTTGACGAATGTGATTTTCAATGTCGGTGGTCATGTTTCACACGATTTCAAAGCATCTATTTTCAGATATCACTGAAAAACTCGCTAAAGATGTGAAAAACAGTAATTAGCTAGGGTTACATTTCTTTTGCAGCAGACAACACCTATCACTTCCGCAAGAAATGAAACTACTTCCGGCTTGTTTTGTCTTGGTAGTTTTCATTCGTTTATTTTAACCAATCCGAGATCTTCTCTTGAAAAAAATGATGGAAACAGTTTGTTGAAACATGGCGCCCTGCACAGCGAACCATTGGTGGTGTATCCCGTAATTCGTGTTGTGTGTGTTATTCTTTTGGCGAAGTTGAATAGCGCCTTCGCGCTATTTCCATCTATTTTATAGTAACATTTGTATATCATTTGTAATGTAGTATTGATATTTGCTTTTTTGACATGATTGTATACTATTTTCATAGGCGTAACAATTCTGGTTTGTGCAAATTGAAGAGGAAGATGATGATGATAATAATAACAATACTAATATTAACTAATAATAATTAATAATAATAATAATAATAATTTCTATAAAGTCTAATTATCCACCATAAGTATTCTATGAGCTATTCGTGTTAGTTTATTACATTGTAACAATGTAAGACAGTTGCAAGTTACAGAAGAACATGAATGACAAAAGTTAACCTGAAAATGGGCTCTTGCCAGAAACACATACACAGAGGGATTTTGTATGCCAAGGCATAAAAAATGATTTTTAACTTTTCTTTTCCAAATTGAAAGTGATGATGTGGTGCACAGTGGTCAGTGATCCCTTGTCAACTTTTCAACCATTTTTATGAATTGTTGACAGTGATTTTACCTACTTTACTTTGTAGTCTTCCTAAAATATTAGCACTGGCTGTCTCCCCCTTTCTTTTCATTTTTATGAATAGGTTCATGTGTTTAAACCATACAACATGGTTGTGCATGGCTTGAGAAGGGTGAGTGTATGGTTGTATACCTGGGCGGATCACACTCAGTAGGTTTATATTAAGTGCATTTATGTCTAGATGTGGGTAGAATCAAATTCTCACAAAGTTGATTTTAGTGGAGATGTTGCAAGATATTTGTCTTCCTTTGAATAAAGGTACCATGAAAGTTAACATCGTAGCAGATTATCCTGCAGAGTTCAACTCATTCAGGACCAGATACACAACATCCAGATATTGATTACCAACAGTAGTTCAAGAAAGGGTCAAGATCTTCTGGCACCACATTTGAACTATTATTGTTGTTATATCTCCAGAACTGCTGTGTAATCCTTGGGGCACAGTACCTAGATTTAAGAATGTTTACTGTACACTTCAGTGTGCTGTTTTGGTTTTCAGTTTCATTCACAAAGATTACTGAGATTACAGCCAAAAATGGGGGAGATAAGCACAGCAGACAGGAAACAGACACTTCAGAATGTCTTCAACCAGTATGACATGGAATGTAAAGGGGAGCTGACTCCTGTCCAGGTGCAGATTCTGCATGGTGACATCAGAATGGGTGGTCTGAGCATGCCTCAGGTCAGTTTAACTCATTTAGCCCCAACACCCTGCAGCAGGAGATGGATTGACCATGATAATTCAATGGTAGTGCCAGATTAGCTTGGTGCCGGAAGGTGCAAAGTTAATCTGGCACTGCCCTTGAATTATCTTGGTCAATTCATTTCCTCCAACTGGCACATGGTAATTAGGTGACATCTTCAAAATTTGGTAAGTGCCACTGTGGGGTTATATATGGGTTAACAATGTTCTTCCTGTAACAATAAAAAATAGTTGATCGGCAAACTTTTTAAAAAGTGATGTCCCCATACACTAGTCGGAAGAATAGTTAACCTATAAATTAATAAGAATTAGAGGGTAGTTTATTTGACTAGGAGAGGTATGGATGAAAGTCATCTTTTTCCTTTGTCTGTTTAAAATACAGATTGCATTTTGTAAGCTTTGTGAAATACCATACTGCAGCTGCAATTTGTTTTGTGTTTGTTTTGTTAGGGGAGGTTTGGCAATGGGGTTACTGCTACTTTGGAGGGTGCATTTTTGGCATGCTTCAAAGTAATGTTTCCCAGTAAAAAGCAGGCTGTGATTTTACTTGTGACATCTGTTTACTTTGTACCTTGAAAAAAAATACACAATCACTTTACTGCGTCTGTATAGCAAATTAGTGTGTATGCAAAGTTATTGTACTTAACACTGATATTGGTTAAATCTGAAAACGCGTTGCAAGCATATTGTGTAATATTGACATGACTTTTGTGTGTATGTGTTCCCCATAAGTAAACGGTCATCTTTGTATGGACCAACTGTGGCTGATGTTGGCCTTAGGACCTTTGCTCACTTGTTTTGGTAGGTAATGGCCGCCATACAGTATACCTGTTTGGGGCAGGTGTGCCAGGTGTCTGAGCTCTATGACCTGCTCCAGGAGATGGACCGGCGTTACTTCCTGCTTCAAGACTTGCGTTGGGAGTTTTCAATGCTTGACAGGCAGAGCACAGATACTATTACAGTTGAGCAGGCCAGGTATGCTTGGGGTTTCGTCATTCAAATCTTCATTTTCTTCATTCATGTGCCTCTTAGTTTGGCTTGAAGCATGCTTACATCATGTGTGCTTGCTTGCATGCACAAACCTTTGTTGCAGAGGCTGGTAGAGGGTAATAGGTACATCCCAGATCAGCAGTAATCAGTTCAGGAATGAAGTTTTCTGTGACACGAGAATTCACTCATAGTCATATCAAGAGAAAAAGAAAAACAAAGAAGAAAAAAAAACCAGAAAAACAATGTCTTATCATTTACTTGACAAAGCATATTACCAAAA
Organism: Semisulcospira habei; assembly: GCA_036245525.1. Taxonomy (NCBI): domain Eukaryota; kingdom Metazoa; phylum Mollusca; class Gastropoda; family Semisulcospiridae; genus Semisulcospira; species Semisulcospira habei. The sequence continues at coordinate 201,690,281 of BTPG01000005.1, forward strand.
TCCAGTCACATCCATAGTATTGTACTGAGATCTACAGTGAGCTTGAAAAAGCTTGCTTTTTAAAGCTCACCGCAGATTTCAGTACAATGCTTTGTCAATTATTGTGGATGTCAATGCAGTGATCAATGTCAGCTGTTGGCCATTCTGTGTGCATCATTTTTGTTTCATTTTCCATATGTGCCAGTCTTCAGACTGTCGTCTTGTTTCAGATGGTTAATACAGGCAGTACATGGAAAACATTTCTCTCGTCGCAAATGGGAGAGATTTCTGAAGAGTCGGGCAGTTCCAGGCAGCAACATTGGGTTTGCAGAGATTGAAGTCATGCTGTGCGACATACCCAGTAGAACAGAGTTGAAAGATGAAGAAGATTTGAAGAGACAGGAGGAAGAAGGTGGGCATAAAATAATTAGTTTCATATATCGTTCTCTAGAATTGTCAACTGTGAAAATGGATTGAGAGTGGTAGCTAACAGTTAGTGCTAGATAAGCTGGTCCTGACATCTGCACTGATGTTATAGCATGCAAAACCAATCAATGTTAAACATTCGGAAGTAGGTCAGAGTTGCATGTGTTTAGATAAAAACAGTGGATTAAAAGCCCAGAAAAAACATGCAGTCGCATGTTTATCCTGCCTTTTCATCCACTGTTTTCGCTGAAACACATGCAATGTTTACCTACTTTTTATTTCCAGAAATCACCCATTCATAACAGAATGCCCAAAAAGTGCACAAAAAATAAATTATCACATTAATGTGAATGAACCCGGATGCAGGCATAAGCCACGCATCCGGATGCGCCTGGCCTTGAATGAGTTAATGGCACTGTGTTTCTGGCATCACCCTGTACAGCTATGGTTTGTTATTTGGGTTTAACGCCGAGCAGGCGACTAAGGCCATCTCACGGTGGGTACTGCTATGGGCCTATCTATCTTCTATTGTAGTGTGTCAATGATAGATGGGTTAACCCATATCATACAGATGCTACATGATTCAAATGTGTACACTGCCATATGCAAGCTACATTATAGTACTTACAGATAAGGATATAGACCAATTGCTTTAGTTCAAGGGTGATGCCAGAATAGCTTGGCACCTTGAGGCGCTAAGCTATTCTATCACTACCCTTGAACTATTTTAGTCAAACTTATTTCACACACTGGTGTATTCTGAATGATAAATGGGTTAAACCAATTTAGAAGAGATTCTCCATCCTTCATCACCTAAACATGGATGTAATCTGTTGGTAGCACTTGTTGTCAGTGTGACTCCTACCCTTGACGGAAGATGCTACTAATAGCCATAATCTATATCCTGGTTTTGTATTCCATCATATAATCTTGACTCTAATATTGATCCACGTGAGCATTGATAAATTTGTATATGACTTTTATTTCTGCTTTTGATTTCAGAAAAGCTTAGACGACGTAAAGAGTTTGAGGAAGCCTTGGCAAAAGAGAGAGAAAGATTGAGGAGAGAAAAAGAGGAAGCTCGGAATGCAAAGAACAAGGTATGATAAGTCGAGAAGGGACAAAATATTCTATGACCCAATTAACCACGCAGATCACCATCCGAGTGAAATATATATCAGATATTTTTCTTATAGCCTGACCAATGTTGTTTGTGTGCCCACACTGAATTTTACATTCACCATTTGGGCTTCTAGAAACATGACTTTGCCTCGCCTGACAAGAAATCTCACATTTGGCGATGAGTGAGCGGAATTGGTCGTCCCTGTGTGTCTTTGCGCATGTGAGTGCGTGTGCATGTGTAAGAGTGAGAGTGAGATTTCTTTGATAATAGAATGTTTACTTGAATAAACCATTTACACTGATTTTTGCCTACCCTATTTCAGGGCAGAGACCAGGAAGATGAGGAAAGAAGGAAAAGACGAGAGAAAGAAGGTATGATAAATTGAACACTATTTTTTGCAAGATCTGCTTTTGCTACAACGGTTCTAACTGGTTGTAAGACAATGTCATATTTCAAATTTTCAGTGCATAGCTTTGTGGGCAAGTACTTGCTCTTTGTCTGTCTGTTCTGTATTCATCCTTTTCCATGATTTCTGATTGCATCATCATTATTGTGTTGTTTATTGTTTCCTCAAAATACATTACCGATGACATGACTATATGGAAGTGTCTACTACTTACTCAATTTTAGCCTAAGAACCTGTTGTGCTACGACACAACCTGGGAGGCACTCGGGGAACCCCTAGAGGGGCCGAGAGTTGTCTCCTGTTACTGCCCATCCGGTTCCGAGTCACGAGGTGACCAACCAGTCATGCTACTTAGCTCACGCTGTGCAGACGTGTTTGCTAGCCTATGGACTTTGACTGTGCTTGATGCGACCGGTTCGTTCGCCGGTCTTCTGGACTTCTTGTTTTTGGACTATCTGCTTGCGCCGACCCTGCCTGTGCCCTTGTGGGTCTGCTTTGTCGCCTGAACTTTCTGCTGCTTACCTCTTCTGCGCCTTCTTGAGTTGCGTTTACTCCATGGCGCTGACTTGCTGGGACGCCACCCGCCTTCGCGCGCTGAGGGTGGTATGGAGGTTCCTCCCCCACGTCCCCGCTTCTACTGAGAGGTAAGGTAGATGTACTAGCCCTTGGCCGGCCCCCGGGCTGGGCGCCGGTTTCGAGCATTGGCGGTTCCGCGACCGTCTCCACGTTCGTCTTGTTCTGCTCACCTCGCCTGCCGCGTCACCTGGCGCCTTCACCGCTTCGGCACTTGAGGAGGAGCTCTCAAAAGAAACTAGATGGTCCTGCTGCCCCCACCGGTGCTTCATGCAGAGCTGCCTCGTCCTGCATGGACGATTGAGCCCAATAGCAGCCGATGGGATTCGCCATCCCACACATCACCAAGAGCTCAAGATTACCCTTCGCTTGTCAAAAGGGAATTAGGCCAGGCAGGGGTTCACCACCCTATGTTTAGAAGGCCTCGGAGAGCTCGGCCCCCCTGCAGGGATCGTGTTGGGTCGCACGGGAGCCCTTCTGGCAATAACAGGACCCAGGCAGCAGAAGCGGGAGTAGGATTTCAAGATGCCAACGTCATAAGCCACATGGTAAGTTTTCAGGGTCCAGAGATAGAGAGGGGTGCCACAGGCGATCCACTCGCGACAATAGCCTCCTTCGGGAGAGGGCCGGTGTGGTCAGTTCGAGGAGCCATCGATGGAGTCTTTTAGTCGGCGGAACCCCGAAGCACAGACATACCAAGGGTTCGAGCTTCGCGATCGTAGGAACGGTCACAGCGTGTGGAGTGATCGTGTTGACGTCTCGTCTCCTCGCTCTTCACCGTCGGATTGGAGGACTAGTCCAAGTGTCTCGTGCCAACAGACTTCGCCGTGGCAACGGACTTCAGAGTTTCCAGCTAGGTGCAGTAGTTCCTCGGACCGGTTGGGCAGCCGTCGCTCTACTCAGGAGACGCAGGTTCGATGACAGCGGGACGGCGGTTACCGTTCTCGTGTTGATGTCTTATCTTCCCTCTCCTCCTTGCCGGCTGGCGGACAAGTTCGAGCGCGACATGGCACGGACGTTGTCTAGACACCGAGCTTTAGGGACTCCAGCTAGGAGCATCAGACCTTGGGACCAGCGTGGCAGAGACCGCGCGGCTGCAGGCGCGGTACGACGTCAGCTCCGGGCTCTCGGACATCCTTATTTACCAAGATGGATAACTAAAGGAATGTGAGGGGTATATGTTTAAGTCGTTATGAAGGTAGTACGTGATTAAGTATAGTCATTTCCAGCTTATGGGATAACGTATAGCGAGAGTGTTAGGCTATAGTCTGTTTCAAGGTATTGGGAGAGATATGGGGGTGTTAGGAAAGTAGTTCGGGTTTTAAAGCACGTGTGTATGTGTGAGTGAATGAACGTGTGAGTTATTTCTATCAGCCAGGTTACGTAATGTATCTCATATTATCCAATATGTGTGTGTGTGTTTAGCAAGTGTTACAATTTAGGACTTTGTTACTGTTCAGAGTGCTTGTCGGAGGTTGGAGCGACGGAAGCCGAGACGTCGTCACCAGGGACCTAATGCGAGGTCATCTCTCCATCTCTTCACTCGGGGAGTGAGCGACTGGTGCTGAGACACTTGGGTCACAGCGAAGATACGGTACGAGTAATGAGGACGTCCACGGTACGAGAGACAGGATGACTCGGGAGCATACGAAGGAGGACTTGCACGCCTAGACGTGAAAGGACTAACGTAACCAGGCGGGAACACCAAACAGGTTGGAGTGTGAGAGACTACTACCTAGCCTGGCAGTTACATTGTGTGTGTGTGCATGTGGTGTTGAGGTGCCGGTAGTGGTGTAGTGTATATAGTTTGATAATCATTTAAGCGTTTTCCTTCTTTTATATTGTATAAAAGTTCCGTTAGAAAGGAAGCCCGTGAGTTGTGTTTTACCGCATGAATGCGCCTGTCTGAGTCAGTGGCGGTGTATGCATCTGTTGTGCGAGAGTCTGTGCGTACGACTGGGGGCAAGTCTGCGTGCGTTGCACTGCCCTTGGCCCGCTTCGCGGTGGTGACTCGCAAGACATGCTTTCTGTTGGCCCTTGCCACGGCGGCCCGAGTAAGCGAGCTACACGCGCTGTCAGCGCACCCTGCCTGCCCCCTGCCTGCCTTGCCCAGACTAGGTCTCCTCTGGCCATGCCACTGGTGTTCACCTTCCGGCCGCTGAGAGATCTGACCTTCCCCCGGGAGACCAGGCAACAAGTTCCTGTGCGCGCCCTACGCGTTTGCTGACGTTGACCCAAAGCTGTCCGGAGCTCACTCCTCTTCTGCCGTTGAACCCCGGCAGTACTGCGTACAGCCCAGACGTTATCTTCCTGGCTACACTGGGTCTTACAGTCCACCTAACGGGACCTCTCCCCGAAGGGAGCAAAGAGGCTGAAGATACGCACACGCGAGGTACGAGCCACGGCCACGAGCGTCACTTTCGACCAGAGTGGCGCTGTCAAGGACATCAGGGTGGCTGTGGGCTGGCAGGCAGGATCGGCCTTTGGCCACTTATACCTCTGGGATCGGGCAGGCTAGCGAGACAATCTCACACTGGTGGGACACTTCACCGCAGCACAACACTCCCTCCCGGCGCCACATGCGCCGTAGGTACACACTTAGCTAAAATTGTCGGGAGTTTGTGGCGGGGAGGATGGCTCTAACTGAACCCGTCTGCGGCGGTGTTTGGGCGCGGCACCCTCCTCCTTATCACAATTCTTCCATATAGTCATGTCATTGGTAATGTATTTTGAGGAAACAAATGAATTTTTCCTCTAAAATGTATTTTTTTGAAAAATACTTACCGATGACATGACTTGGATGACCTTCCCACCTGCCTTGCTTGCCGCTGGTGAGCTAAGTATTCCGACTGGTTGGTCACCTCGTGACTCAGCAGTAACAGGAGACAACTCTCGGCCCCTCTAGGAGTTCCCCGAGTGCCTCCCAGGTTGTGTCGTAGCACAACAGGTTCTTAGGCTAAAATTGAGTAAGTAGTAGACACTTCTATATAGTCATGTCATCAGTAAGTATTTTTCGAAAAAATATTTATTTCCTCAAAATCCATTACCGATGGCATTACTGTATGGAATATACCCCTTTACTTACCCGATTTGAGCCTAAGCACCCTTGTGTATACCTACCCAACAAGGGGCGTAAGAGAGAGAGAGAGTTGTAACCAAGTGACCGCGTAGTCTCCCCTCCCTCCATCCGGTCATGCGCCGTACCTTCCCGCCAGTCGTACCTTTTTTTTTTTTTTAGGAAGGTTAAAAAGTAAAGTAGATTATAGCACTGTCAGGGGAGAGAAATGTGCATGATCGACCAGTGATCATAGATCTACTGTGGCCAAAGCACAAAAAAAAAAGAGATAGGAAAGAGAGGGGGCGCTAAAAAAGTGACTGAAAGCAATGCATATGGAAGCCCCCCCCGAAGGGGGGCGTATCACATATCCCACTGTTCCAGCCACTCAGTGCATGGAAATTTAAATCTAGGTCCCCCCGAGGGGGGTCCAGATATTTAGCCGGTGTGGACAGCTGTTTCGGTCTTGGCGACCTCATCAGCACACCATCGGCGATACTGGAGGAGGCAGGAATTTCTGCCTACCTGCAAAGACAACCACATTTTACTGTGGTGTCTGCAAGGGCATACATTCCATGCCACCACCTAGAGCCAAATTTCCATGCACCCTAAAAGAGAACCTACCAAAAGGGGGGGAGGGGGTTGCAGTCGATATTGTAGTAGTAAATGAAAAGAAAAGGGGAGACTGCCAGTGCTAATATTTTAGGAAGGTTACAAAGTAAAGTAGATTATAGCACTGTCAGGGGAGAGAAATGTGCATGATTGACCAGTGATCATAGATCTACTGTGGCCAAAGCACACAAAAAAAAGAGATAGGAAAGAGAGGGGGCGCTAAAAAAGTGACTGAAAGCAATGCATATGGAAGCCCCCCCGAAGGGGGGCGTATCACATATCCCACTGTTCCAGCCACTCAGTGCATGGAAATTTAAATCTAGGTCCCCCCGAGGGGGGTCCAGATATTTAGCCGGTGTGGACAGCTGTTTCGGTCTTGGCGACCTCATCAGCACACCATTGGCGATACTGGAGGAGGCAGGAATTTCTGCCTACCTGCAAAGACAACCACATTTTACTGTGGTGTCTGCAAGGGCATACATTCCATGCCACCACCTAGAGCCAAATTTCCATGCACCCTAAAAGAGAACCTACCAAAAGGGGGGGAGGGGGTTGCAGTCGATATTGTAGTAGTAAATGAAAAGAAAAGGGGAGACTGCCAGTGCTAATATTTTAGGAAGGTTACAAAGTAAAGTAGATTATAGCACTGTCAGGGGAGAGAAATGTGCATGATCGACCAGTGATCATAGATCTACTGTGGCCAAAGCACAAAAAAAAAAGAGATAGGAAAGAGAGGGGGCGCTAAAAAAGTGACTGAAAGCAATGCATATGGAAGCCCCCCCGAAGGGGGGCGTATCACATATCCCACATAGTCATGTCATTGGTAATTACCACCAACGTCAATCCTCACCGGACTTCGCTCCCTACGCGGGATGAGGAGACTCTTAGTCTTCTCCCGGAGGATTAGGAAGGTTACAAAGTAAAGTAGATTATAGCACTGTCAGGGGAGAGAAATGTGCATGATCGACCAGTGATCATAGATCTACTGTGGCCAAAGCACAAAAAAAAAAAGAGATAGGAAAGAGAGGGCTGGAACAGTGGGATATGTGATACGCCCCCCTTCGGGGGGGCTTCCATATGCATTGCTTTCAGTCACTTTTTTAGCGCCCCCTCTCTTTCCTATCTCTTTTTTTTTTTTGTGCTTTGGCCACAGTAGATCTATGATCACTGGTCGATCATGCACATTTCTCTCCCCTGACAGTGCTATAATCTACTTTACTTTGTAACCTTCCTAAAATATTAGCACTGGCAGTCTCCCCTTTTCTTTTCATTTACTAGTACAATATCGACTGCAACCCCCTCCCCCCCTTTTGGTAGGTTCTCTTTTAGGGTGCATGGAAATTTGGCTCTAGGTGGTGGCATGGAATGTATGCCCTTGCAGACACCACAGTAAAATGTGGTTGTCTTTGCAGGTAGGCAGAAATTCCTGCCTCCTCCAGTATCGCCGATGGTGTGCTGATGAGGTCGCCAAGACCGAAACAGCTGTCCACACCGGCTAAATATCTGGACCCCCCCTCGGGGGGACCTAGATTTAAATTTCCATGCACTGAGTGGCTGGAACAGTGGGATATGTGATACGCCCCCCTTCGGGGGGGCTTCCATATGCATTGCTTTCAGTCACTTTTTTAGCGCCCCCTCTCTTTCCTATCTCTTTTTTTTTTTGTGCTTTGGCCACAGTAGATCTATGATCACTGGTCGATCATGCACATTTCTCTCCCCTGACAGTGCTATAATCTACTTTACTTTGTAACCTTCCTAAAATATTAGCACTGGCAGTCTCCCCTTTTCTTTTCATTTACTACTACAATATCGACTGCAACCCCCTCCCCCCCTTTTGGTAGGTTCTCTTTTAGGGTGCATGGAAATTTGGCTCTAGGTGGTGGCATGGAATGTATGCCCTTGCAGACACCACAGTAAAATGTGGTTGTCTTTGCAGGTAGGCAGAAATTCCTGCCTCCTCCAGTATCGCCGATGGTGTGCTGATGAGGTCGCCAAGACCGAAACAGCTGTCCACACCGGCTAAATATCTGGACCCCCCTCGGGGGGACCTAGATTTAAATTTCCATGCACTGAGTGGCTGGAACAGTGGGATATGTGATACGCCCCCCTTCGGGGGGGCTTCCATATGCATTGCTTTCAGTCACTTTTTTAGCGCCCCCTCTCTTTCCTATCTCTTTTTTTTTTTTTGTGCTTTGGCCACAGTAGATCTATGATCACTGGTCGATCATGCACATTTCTCTCCCCTGACAGTGCTATAATCTACTTTACTTTGTAACCTTCCTAAAATATTAGCACTGGCAGTCTCCCCTTTTCTTTTCATTTACTACTACAATATCGACTGCAACCCCCTCCCCCCCTTTTGGTAGGTTCTCTTTTAGGGTGCATGGAAATTTGGCTCTAGGTGGTGGCATGGAATGTATGCCCTTGCAGACACCACAGTAAAATGTGGTTGTCTTTGCAGGTAGGCAGAAATTCCTGCCTCCTCCAGTATCGCCGATGGTGTGCTGATGAGGTCGCCAAGACCGAAACAGCTGTCCACACCGGCTAAATATCTGGACCCCCCTCGGGGGGACCTAGATTTAAATTTCCATGCACTGAGTGGCTGGAACAGTGGGATATGTGATACGCCCCCCTTCGGGGGGGCTTCCATATGCATTGCTTTCAGTCACTTTTTTAGCGCCCCCTCTCTTTCCTATCTCTTTTTTTTTTTGTGCTTTGGCCACAGTAGATCTATGATCACTGGTCGATCATGCACATTTCTCTCCCCTGACAGTGCTATAATCTACTTTACTTTGTAACCTTTCTAAAATATTAGCACTGGCAGTCTCCCCTTTTCTTTTCATTTACTACTACAATATCGACTGCAACCCCCTCCCCCCATTTTGGTAGGTTCTCTTTTAGGGTGCATGGAAATTTGGCTCTAGGTGGTGGCATGGAATGTATGCCCTTGCAGACACCACAGTAAAATGTGGTTGTCTTTGCAGGTAGGCAGAAATTCCTGCCTCCTCCAGTATCGCCGATGGTGTGCTGATGAGGTCGCCAAGACCGAAACAGCTGTCCACACCGGCTAAATATCTGGACCCCCCTCGGGGGGACCTAGATTTAAATTTCCATGCACTGAGTGGCTGGAACAGTGGGATATGTGATACGCCCCCCTTCGGGGGGGCTTCCATATGCATTGCTTTCAGTCACTTTTTTAGCGCCCCCTCTCTTTCCTATCTCTTTTTTTTTTTTTTGTGCTTTGGCCACAGTAGATCTATGATCACTGGTCGATCATGCACATTTCTCTCCCCTGACAGTGCTATAATCTACTTTACTTTGTAACCTTCCTAAAATATTAGCACTGGCAGTCTCCCCTTTTCTTTTCATTTACTACTACAATATCGACTGCAACCCCCTCCCCCCCTTTTGGTAGGTTCTCTTTTAGGGTGCATGGAAATTTGGCTCTAGGTGGTGGCATGGAATGTATGCCCTTGCAGACACCACAGTAAAATGTGGTTGTCTTTGCAGGTAGGCAGAAATTCCTGCCTCCTCCAGTATCGCCGATGGTGTGCTGATGAGGTCGCCAAGACTGAAACAGCTGTCCACACCTGCTAAATATCTGGACCCCCCTCGGGGGGACCTAGATTTAAATTTCCATGCACTGAGTGGCTGGAACAGTGGGATATGTGATACGCCCCCCTTCGGGGGGGCTTCCATATGCATTGCTTTCAGTCACTTTTTTAGCGCCCCCTCTCTTTCCTATCTCTTTTTTTTTTTTTTGTGCTTTGGCCACAGTAGATCTATGATCACTGGTCGATCATGCACATTTCTCTCCCCTGACAGTGCTATAATCTACTTTACTTTGTAACCTTCCTAAAATATTAGCACTGGCAGTCTCCCCTTTTCTTTTCATTTAGTCGTACCTTTTGCTTCCACATGGATGGTCATCGGCTTCAGCCTCTCTCGTTTGGATTTCTTTCTCTTCTCTCTTCAACTTAGTGGCTTATAAAAGGATGACGAGGTAAGGCCTCGGGTTGTGCCTATGAGTAAACGGACCGTTTACTTTCTCATCAGCACCTCCCTTTAAAATTTTTCGTTGGTTTGCGGGCTTTGCCCTCGACCGGTCGTGAGTACTGTTCACGGGCCTTTTCGTGTACGGCCCATGTGTTGTTTCAAAATGGCGTCTGCTTTGTGTTGCAGTGTACAGCTTCGCACCTGCAAGTGTTGCAAGGGCTTTCAGTGGCCTTCGGACGACCATAAGCTGTGTCTTCCTTGTTCCGGCTGCTCCTCTGCCCGTTCCTGCGCCATTTGTGCGACTTGGAAGGAACGCAAGTGGTCGCAGCTGTGGGAATTCTATAAGCGTTGTCGCCCTGGGGCTTCGGAAGCAACCACGCCAATGGAGCAAGACAGGTCAGTGCGTAGCATTGTCATTCCGGTAGTCTCCACCCCCCTCGGATCTCCACGCCGGCGGGTGACTTCGGAGATAGTGGGGCCCTCTTCTCAGCTCTTGATGGACTCGGTACCGTTTCGTCCTCTCACAGTGATGGCCGGTAGAGTCCATCCCATCTCGCATGGCCCTTCGCAAGGGGTGGCCGAGAGACCTATGCCAGTCTCGCATGGTCCTCCGCAAGGGGTGGCCGAGAGACGGGGCACGCGGGACTCCCTCCTGCCTTCGCTAGCTGCCCGTCGACACCGTCCGTCAGCCTCTGCTCGCCCTTGCAGGATTCCGTCTTCGGACTGGCGCGCTTTCCTGCGCTACCTGGATAGGAGCCCGTCCCCGCGACGTCGGTCTCCTTCCACCGGTGCTGTCAGCCAGTCCCCTCACGCCCCTCGGACTTTTGTTCATCTCGGCCGTTCGCGCAGCCCTAGGAAGAGGCCCTCTGCGCATCGGTTGGATGCTTCCCCTCGAGCCTTTTCTTTGGAGCTTCCTCTTTTACACGTCGGCCGTGTAGGAGGCCTGGTTAGCGCTACAGTAGTACCCGGTTCTCGACAGCGCGAGCATTCTGCTAGCCTGTTGCCTTCCTTTAGCTTGCTGCGCTGACGTTCGGATGATGGTTCTCCACTTGGGGACAGAGTTGCGGTCTCTCCTGTGGTTGGGGATGATGACGTTCTCAGCTTATTTCCGGAGGACTCCGCTTCTGCCATTTTCTCTCTGGATCCTAGCCCTCATAACGCTTCGAACTTGGATGCACCAGGGGGGCCGTCGGGAGCGACTGACACTTCCCCCACTCAAGAGGAAAGCTGCAGCTTCAGTGGATGTGCCTCTTCAAGTGAAGCATTTCAATTCTTTGCCTCAGCGTCCGGAAATTAAGGATCTGATGGAGGCGTTTAACGAACACCTCGCCCTAGGCAAGCTCCGTGATTGAGGTTTCTTCGCCGACACACGATGGCCCTCCAGCATCGATATCAAGTTTCGGCAGGCATGGTATGCGGGACATTATCAAGCTTTTGCCTGCCCCCTTCCAGCGGTGGATCCGGATCAGTTGCAGGCCGGAGGCAAGGTTCCTGCCCGTCGGTTTTTTCCTCCCGGACTGGAGCACACTGCTACCCTGGCATGTAATTCTCTGGCGTGTGCGGGTTTCTTGGACTTGGCAACTCAGGCGGTGGTGAGATTTATAGAGGAATTTTGGGAGCGGCCAGATGAGTCTCATCTTCGCGACATTCACTCCATCGCCATCACAGCGAATCGCGCAGTTCACCACATTGCGACGAATTCTCTGGCAGCCGCTGCGAATTTTGCGACCTCATGAGACAGGATGCCATGCTGAAGGGCTGTCCGGGCATCCCTGCGACCTCCGTGGCTCAGCTGCGCCGTGCCCCCCTTGGGGGTTCCCTCCTCTTTGGTCCTACTTGGCAGGAGGTTCGAGATTCAACTAAGGACCTTTGGCCCAGCGCCCCTAGATCGGACCCCTCGCAGCCCAGCGCGGGGACAGGGAGCGTGCACTGCGGAACTTCCAACCTTCTTCCCGACTTCTTGCCAGATTTCCTCCCCATTCTGGACCACAGACTCTCGCGGGTAGAACCCGTCCCTCCCAGGCAGCGGCCCCTGCCTGGCCCCGGGGCCCCAAGAGGCCTGGGCGCGGGAGGGCCCAATGACTGCTATTCGACGCCACCCCCGCCGACCCCTCCAGGGCCTCTGGTCGGCGGGCGGCTTTCGTTGCACAGCGACGCGTGGCATTCGTTGTTGCCAGAGGACCCTTGGATTCTTGCCACCGTCTCGGAGGGGCTTCAGATTGCGTTTGTGAGCCCCCCTCCATTGAGACGTTCGCCACTATGGATGAACCTTCCGAACGAGACAAGGCGGACGTGCTTCAAGAAGAAATCGCAACCCTTCTTCAGAAGGCAGCCACAGAAGTGGTGGATTACCACGACTCCCCAGCGTTCTACAGCTGGCTTTTCGTCGTCCCGAAGCCTGGCGGCAAGTGGCGCCCAATCATAGACCTCTCCGCCCTGAACAAATTCATCCTCACACCCTCTTTCTGGATGGAAACAGCAAGAGCCCTGCGGGCGTCAGTACAGCCATTGGACTTTGCGGTCAGCCTCGACCTCTCCGACACTTACTTTCATGTTCCCATGCACCCCGCTTCACGTCGTTACCTTCGCTTTGCCTTCGCCGGCGTTGTCTACCAGTTTTGGGCTCTCCCCTTCAGTCTCAACCTCAGCCCCTGGGTTTTTACTCAGATATGGATGCGGTCGTTGCAAAGGCCAGGCGGGATTCCTCGAGCCCGACGTCCAACTACCTCGACAACCTGCTCCTCAAGAACCAGGACTCGGTCGCGCTGGCGGCAGACAGAGACGCGCTTCTAGCTCCCCTTCGACGTCTCGGATTCTTCCTCAACGACGGCAAGTCGGACCTGGTCCTTTCGCGTCACTTCGTACACTTGGGAATGGAGTTCTTGACCGACCTCAACAGAGTTCATCTCCCGGAGCCTCAGATTGTTAAACTGTCGGCCATGGCGCAGCAAGTTTACTTTGCGGAGACGCTTCCGGCCGGACTTGGCGCCAGTTTCTAGGCCTCATCAGCGCGGCGGCGGACTTGTTACCGCTGGGCAGGCTTTACGCTCGACCGCTACAGCTTCATCTCCTGCTCCACTGGCAGCCGTCTTCAGGAGATCTCTCAGCCCCGGTTCCGGTCTCGTTACTGATCCGACCTCACCTAGTCCGTTGGTCGGACTGTTCCTGGTTGGCGACGGGAGTCCCTCTCTCTGCCCCTCCCCTGACATTCTCCATCTGTTCAGATGCGAGTCGTCAGGGCTGGGGGGCCCATTTGCTGCCGGAATTCAGCACCGTATTGGGCCTGTGGACGGCGGACCTTCAAGACCGACATATCAACTGGTTGGAGTTGAAAGCAGTGTGGTTAGCCCTCATCCATTGGAAAACACAGCTTCGGGAACAGGTCCTGATCTTATCCGACAACGCGACGGTCGTGGCCTACATCCAGAAGCAAGGTGGCACTCGGTCGCTGACCCTCTGCATGCTGCTCTACCAGATCTTGCTCTGGTGCAGAGATCGCGGCATGTCAGTCTGAGCGCGTCACATCCCGGGACATCTGAACATTCTCACGGACACCCAATCGAGACGGGGACAACTTTTCCACACCGAGTGGTCTCTGCAGCCGGACATCTTCCGCATGATCTGCTCTCATTGGGAGACCCCCATGATCGATTTATTCGCGACCAGATGAAACAAGCAGCTCCCGCTCTTTGTCTCCCCCATTCTGGACCCTCTCGCCTGGGCGGTGGATGCGTTGTCGATTTGCTGGGAGGGCCTTGTAGCCTACGCGTACCCTCCCTCAGTTCTTGTACCCAAGATTCTACTCAAGCTTTGGGGATGCAGCACGGTCCTACTTCTCGTCGCTCCGTTCATTTGGAACAGGATGTGGACGAACGACCTTCTGAGTCTCGCCACCGAACCACCTCTTCGGCTTCCCACGCCTTGGACGATGCTGAAGCAGCCTTGACAGAACCTCTTCCACCCCTGTCCGGAGAGACTGCTGCTTCACGCCTGGCGGTTGTCAGGCAGGTCCTCGCAACCCGAGGTTTCTCGGATGCTGCGGTGGAGGCAATCGCTTCAGCCCGCAGAGAGTCCACCCTCCGCATGTACGAGGGGAAACGGAGCGTCCTTCAGGCCTGGTGCGAGACCAGACATCTGGTCCCCTCGGCACTGATTACTCCGCAGCTCGCTGAGTCTTCTTGTGGCTGTTTCATGAACAGAACTTGGCGCCGATTACCATTTGCGGTTATCTCGCCATGGTGGCGGACACCTATCGTCACTTAGGCCGTCCGGACCCTGGAGCGTGTAAAGACCTCTCAGACTTGATGTCCCATTTCGACCTCCAATGGCCAGTCACTTGTTCCCTCGTTCCACGCTGGGATCTTCCTTGGGTCCTGACTTGGCTGAACTCCAGTCTCTTCGAGCCTCTGCATCGTGCCAGCCTCGCGGACATGACTAGAAAAACCTGCTTCCTTCTGGCCCTCGCCACAGCTGCCAGAGTCAGCGAACTGCATGCCCTGTCTGTTGACCCAGCCTGCTTGCAGTTCAGGACAGACGGTTCGGTTCAGCTTCTGACCAACCCCTCTTTCTTGGCCAAAAACAGACTCCCCTCGGCCACGCCCCAGGCGTGGAGTCTTCGGCCTCTTTTAGGATTTGACCGGTCCCAGACATCATGACTGCAGGACCCGGTCCGAGCGCTAAAAGTCTACCTGCGCAGGGTGAAGCCCTGGAGAAGAGGTCGCTCCCGCCTCTTCCTGCCTTTGGCCCCAGGCCGGGCCGATATTTCCGCCCAGACGATATCGTCTTGGTTGCGTTGCATTATTCGTTCTGCTTACAATCCAAGACTTTGTGGATACAGGCTCATGAAGTTAGAGCGGTTGCCGCCAGCATCGCGTTCCACCACAACTGCGCAGTCAGAGACATTGTCGCGGCGGTCGGTTGGAAATCAGAGTCCACCTTCGCCCGCTTCTATCTCCGGGATCTCTCCGGCCAACGGGACAACCTGGCCCTCATTGGAGATCTCTCGGCAGCGCAACACTCCCTCCGTGCGCTGCTGGCACCTTAAGGTAACCCTTCGCTGAAATCGTCGGGAGGTTGCCCCTCGATGCTCAGCTTATAGTCGTGACGGGTATGGGGGCGGCACCCTCCTCCTTTTCGCCATTCATTCCATACAGTAATGCCATCGGTAATGGATTTTGAGAAAACAAATGTATTTTGCTTTAAAATGAATTTTTTCGAAAAATACTTACCGATGGCATTACCCGGAGGTCCCTCCCACCTACCCCGCTTGCCGCCTCTTTGCAAAGTGTATGACTGGCGGGAAGGTACGGCACATGACCGGATGGAGGGAGGGGAGACTACCCCGTCACTTGGTTACAACTCTCTCTCTCTTATGCCCTTTGTTGGGTAGGTATATACAAGGGTGCTTAGGCTCAAATCGGGTAAGTAAAGGGGTATATTCCATACAGTAATGTCATCGGTAAGTATTTTTCAAAAAATTCATTTAAAAGAAAAATACATATTTTAGAGGAAAAGTTCATTTTTTCCTCAACAAATACTTCTTGGTGATTGTCTTTTCCAGAAGAAGAACTTTTGCGCAGACAGCAAGAAGAGGCAAGTTTACCATTGTATTTGTTTGTTCATGGTGTTGCAGTGTAGTGTGTATTACTCCATATAGGTGGCCTCTTCATTTCCAGTAGATGCAGACTGTTTTTGAAATAATTGTAAATTCAGTATCAGAGATCTCAGCCATTGAAGGAACATAGATACAAAGTAGTTTCAGCAAGAGGTATAGATCCTCATGAGCCCCTGCAACTGCTGGGGCTCATGAGGATCTGTACCTCTTGCAATTGGGTGTGTCTAGGTTTTCTTGGCAATCAAGAGGTGAAGGTTGAATGGGAGCATATGGCAGCTGTTGCAATTTACAAGAAAATGTCTGCAAGTCACAGTGCTGCAAACTTGTTCTTGGGTTTGCTACCTTTGTTGTGTTCATTGCTTTGTTTTCTTCTTGTTTTTGTTTGTTTGTTAGATGAGTGGAGAAGGGAGGCACCAAAGTGTGTAGAATTCTGGTTATTTTTCTTGTAAAATAGTCATTCCTTAACTTTTTCTGCAATGGTTCTTAGGAGGAAGAGCGTTTGCGGAGACTGGCCGAGGAGGAACGCAGGAGAAAAGAAGAGGATGGAGCAAAATATGCAGATGCTGAGAAACTCAAAGAGGTACACACCCACTGAACCAGTGAACAGAGAGTCTTTGAACCAACATTGAAACACTCCCTCTCCTCCTTCCAGTCCGCCCTCAAAACTCACCTCTTTCAACAGTTCTAGCACTATACCACCACACTCCCCACCCTAAGCACTGTCGTAATGTATTTCACTATTTGTGGTACGTGAGTCGTTGTCTAAAGCGTGCGCATGCGTGCGCAAGTTGTGAGTGCGCGCTTAGAGTTATAATTATTATAAGATAAGCGCATTATAAATACCGTAATTATTTATTATTATTATTAACATTGGCCTTTGTTGGCACGCACACTGTTGTACAGCAATGGCCAAAAATCACCTGATGGTCCTTTTCTAACTGTGTATGGTATCGCATTCTGTGGTACAGGGCTTGGAAATTCACACACTACATAAAGAAAACATTTTGTTGCAGCATAACTCTGATTGAATAATCAGGCCAAGTATTCCTTTCAATCACCAGATTTCATAGATTTTGATCAGTTAGCAAAGTGATTTGAGGGCCCTCACCACTGTTGCTCTATAATCCAGTTACTCGCGAACTACCACGGCTGACCAACCTTCTGCTATAGTGTTACAGATCTAAACTGTGCTGTGAAATGTTACTACTATGCTTAATTATTACCATCTGCCAAGTGCCAAAACAATAATTCATCACACTGGATTTATCATGTGTGCCAGTGTGTGTGTTACTGATAAACATAAATATCAATAGAAAAGGTGCATGATTACATGTTAACCTGTATCATTCGGAATACACCAGTGTGTGAAATAAGTTTGACTAAAATAGTTCAAGGGTAGTGCCAGAATAGCTTGGCGCCTCTAGGCGCCAAGCTATTCTGGCACTACCCTTGAACTAAAGCCATTGGTCTATATCTGTATCTGTAAGTACTATAATGTAGCTTGCATATGGCAGTGTACAAATTTGAAGCTTTTAGCCTCAGTATGATATGGGTTAAGAGTATAATGCATCATTTTTTCTCAGGATGCTGAGCGTGCAGAAAAGGAGGCAGCTGAGGAGCTGAACAAGCTACGCAAAGAGAAGGAAGGGGCCGATGCTAAGAAGAGAGCAGAGCTCGAAGACAAGGAAAAAGACCTGTCCGACTCAGTCAGAGGTAAGGCCAGGTGTAAACCAGACACAGGCAATACTTGGGACAAATGTGTTCAGATTTTAATTTTCTTTGTAAATCTGTTTCATTAACTCATTCTGCTCCAGGACCGAAATCCACAAATTTTGAAGTTGCCCTGTAAAGACTGTATTACACTTCTGGAAACAGATCGAGCATGATAGTTCAAGGCTTGTGCCAGAATAGCTTGGCGCCTGTGGTTTGCCCAAGCTATTCTGGCACAGCCCTTGAACTATCACGCTCGATCCACGTCTTGCTGTGTCATGTCGGAGTTGAATGAGTTAATCCTTGTCGGTAGCTGCTGGAATAACCATGACAAAAACCGCTACCGACAGTCAAAGGGTTAATTATAATTCTTACACCTTGATTTGTATTCATTGACTTTGGGCAACATAAATACAGTTAAGTGGGGAAAAACATGAACCAGATGTTGGCGGACAGCTTAGTTATATGGCTGCATTAAAAAGGTGGTCTCTGAAAACATTCAGAATGTGCCGCCAGCATACAAATGTGCTGTAAATGAAGGTAACATTCACCGCATTCCACATACTACATTAGCAGCAAATGGAGATAGAGTCCGGCTATGCTGCATGTTTGCGACATGTCTTGATTTGCTGTCTGTCCATGTGTTTTACCTCTCAAATGAGCTAAGCGACTCTGCCTGACTGTTCTTTTGGTTCTGGGATACTATTTAGCCCCGAGTCCCTACAGCAGGAGATGGATTGACCCTGATAATTCAAGGCTAGTGCCAGATTAGCTTGGCGCAAAGGCGCCAAGCTAATCTGCCACTACCCTTGAATTATCAGGGTCAATCCATCTCCTGCAACTTGTACATAGTCATTAAAATTTGAGAAATGGGACCTTGTGGGTAAAAGGGTTAATTTATTTTGCTGCCTATGACAAAAGATGCCTTCTTTTTCCTCACCAGAACACCACAACAAGCAGATTCGCTACCAGTTGAAGGTTGCCATCAAGTCACGAGATAAATTCCAGCTGGAGTACTCCGTTACAGAGTTCAAGAAGGCGGAATTGTCAGATGATGACATGGACCTGGAGAAAGCACAGAGACTACTTCGACAGCTAAATGCAAAGGAAGGTACGAATGCATGTATGCAAGGATTGTCACAATAGACAGTTCTTCAACAGATAACTGACCATAAAGGTTCAGCAAAACCAACAGTGTATGGTTAGCATGGCACTGCTGCTCCAAAGTGCATTGCTTTTCAGCAGATCGCTGCAAAGGAAGGTAGTGCCTGAGTTATCACAGTCAATCCATCATCTGCACCTTGTAAATGGTACTTACCACAGAATGTCAGAAGCCACAAGCTTGCACAGCACTTAACTTAACCCATTTAACCCCAAGTCCCTACAGCAGGAAATGGATTGACCATGATAATTCAAGGGTAGTGCCAGATTAGCTTGGCGTCTTCAGGCGCCAAGCTAATCTGGCACTACCCTTGAATTATCTGGTCAATCCACCTCCTGCAACTGGTACCTAGTCGTTACGTAACACTTTCAAAGTTTGGGAAATGCACGTGTGGGGCTAAAAGGGTTAATCAATCAATTGATATACAGCTGTGACCGACATGTCGCTGTCGTCGGGGTCCACAAAATGGGACCGCGATATATCCATCCGCGAGATATTGGGCTAAGGGTAAGGGGTGGGGGCATCCGATGAGAATCGGGGCGTGTGCTTAGGCATTATGTATCGCCTGTACGTTCTTTCTTCAAAAGCGGAGTACAATCAGAAACACTTTCTTGCACTGTTATCATCACGGAAAAAGAAGGTTTTTCATTTTGTGAAGGATCGGAAATGGTTCATTTTTGCTGAACATTTCCTTCTCTATTTGAAGTCGTCACACACGGTGAGAAAGTCCGATTATGATGACTGGTGAGCACCAGCAGTAGGGTAGCACACCTCTCTTTAACTTCAACAGCAGACCGCCTAACTCTGCAGTAAGCATAGACATTCATTATCCCTCGCAGCTGTGCCTAAGGTCTTCCTATCATTGCCTGTGTTCTTTGTTAGATCAGGCAAACGAGGGTTCAGCGTCAGTTTTCACACCCTCCAGGTCATAACCGCTGGCTGCCGAGCATGGCGAAACTTCATACCTGTGAAAAGCATAGACCTTGATGCGCATCAAATCAGTGTTTCCTATTAATGCATTTACGTGTGTGGTCATATCTAGGAGGTGGTCACATTGTATTCTGTGTGAAGCTGCTCCTATGTGCCCAGCAGCCAGTCAAGTGGGGAGACATGTGCCAGAAACCTAGACCCTCATTATACGCTGACTCTGTCTCCTACCCTCTTTATGTACATACATGTATGTATGTGTTCTTCATTTGGAGAAGGTTTGTGGGTGTTTTGTGTGTGGATGCCCTCCAAGCTGTCGCGTCAGGCATGTGTGCAGCACCCCGTGGAGCGCGATACAGCCAATGCCGGTGACAAATTATTTCGCGGTTCACCGCCGTCCGTGGTCGGTCCGATTTTAGGGGGAGCCCTTCTACATATCCTAAACGACCTGCTTCTCTCCACCGACTTGGGCAACATCTCCCTTCTTACGCTACTCGATCTCTCTGCCGCCTTCGACACCATAGACCACTCTATCCTCCTCCACCGCCTTCACCACTCCTTTGGCATCACTGACTCTGCTCACTACTGGTTTCTCTCCTACCTCTTCGACAGACAGCAGTCTGTCACCATCGACGGCGTCTCCTCCAACCCAGTCAGGCTCTCCTGCGGCGTTCCACATGGGTCCATCCTGGGTCCGGTCCTTTTCACACTCTACACCTCTCCCCTGTCCAACATCATCCAGTCTCACCACATACACCACCACCTCTACGCTGACGACTCACAACTACTAGACAAAGACAAACTCGACAACACTCAGTCACTACTGACTCGCACGGCTGACTGCTACGAAGACGTGAAAACTGGATGACAGCAAACAAGCTCAAACTGAACGACGACAAAACGGAAGCCATGCTGGTAGGCACTCGCCAGAAACTTTCCCAGCTCCCTCCCTCTCTCCACCTTCAACTCGACAGCACCCCCATCTCCCTCTCTGACTCGGTCAAGAACCTCGGCGTTATCCTTGATTCCTCTCTTTCCATGACCAGCTTCGTCTCCGCCACAGCCCAGGCATGTTATTTCCACCTCCGCTGCATCAGTCAGATCAGAAAATACCTCACTACCTAAGCTGCCACCAAACTCGCTGTCTCTCTCATATCTCGCATCGCCTACTGCAACTCTCTCCTTTCCGGCCTTCCTCACTCTACCACTCTCACTCTCCAGCGTGTCCTGAACAATGCTGCCCGCCTCGTCCTCAGAAAGAAAAAATCCGACCACATCACTCCCCTGCTCAAGTTCCTTCACTGGCTCCCCATCCCCCAACGCATCCAATACAAGATTCTGTCTCTCTGCTACAAATCCCTGAACAACTATGCTCCTACCTATCTCTCCAACTTACTTCACCCCTACACTCCTTCCCGCTCCCTCCGCTCCACCTCCGACCCTCTCCGCCTCCTCATCCCCCGCACCAAACTCAGCACTTTCGGCCCCCGCTCCTTCTCCGTCTACGGTCCATCCACCTGGAACACTCTCCCACTCTCTCTCCGTCAGAAACACTCTCCTCCTTCCAGTCTGCTCTCAAAACTCACCTCTTTCAACAGTTCAAGCACTATATCACCACACTCCCCACCCCAAGCTGACCGGCGTAATGTTTTGTTTGTTTTTTTCACTATTTGTGATACGTGAGTCACTGTCTAAAGCGTGCGCATGCGTGTGCGAGTTGTGAGTGCGTGCTTAGAGTTATAATTATTATAAGATAAGCGCATTATAAATACCGTAATTATTATTAATTATTATTATCCAAGGTACCCGCTGTGATATATCCGGGTGCGCAATGTAACGATATGTCAGGTCAGAGCTGTAGGTGGGGTTAGTTCCTACCTGACAATTACCCACTGCTGCCGTTCCAGGGACCATATGAAATGACTCGTATGTTTCTATTGGTTACTGGTTACACAGGCCTACACAAGGCAATGAACAAGAGAGAGATACAAGAACTGGAGCGAGCCATGACCTTTGTGCGGACCCATGGCTTTGATGTTGAGCTCTCTAAGGAGATGAAGAAAGCTGGCCATCTGCTGAACCGGCTGAGACGACTGGAGCGCATCCGCCATGAGATCTTGGAGCTGAAGCAGTCAACCGTGGCTGAAATCCGCAGCTACAGCAACCCTCCAGCTGTCGTGCATGCTGTCATGACTGCTGTCTTCTTGCTTCTTGGCCATCAGGAGAAGGAAACAAAGGTTAAACATCCTAGTAATACTACCATGTGTTATCCCACAGGCCCTAGTGCATGCACACTGACAATAATGATGGCTTTTCATGATCACATGAGAATACTTGCCTCAGATTAATCCTTTGGCTGTCAATAGAATTTTTTGGTCGTGATGATTCATACAGGAATCATCACAACAAAAAGCACTATGAACAGCCAAAGGGTTAGAGGTTTTCAGTATGCATGCACACACACTGACAATAGTACTGTAATTTCAGGACCACAGATTAGCTCTTTGGCTGTCCATAGCACTTTTTGTCATGGTGATTCCAACAGGAATCATCACGACAAAAATTGCTGTGGACAGCCAAAGCGTCGGAGATTTTCTACCACCCTTAGTTCTTACTGAAAATAAGAGGATACGCCATTTTACCAGGTGTGCGTGTTGTTCAGAAACTGTTAGAATAACACAGTCTGGAACAGGTGTGCATGTTGTTCAGAAACTGTGTTAGAATAACACAGTCTGGAATATATTCTGGTTTTCATGCGCAGTTTTCATTGCAACATCTCTGTACCATTGACATCCACAGGACTGGAAAGCAGTGCAAGCTTTGGTGGGAAAAACGGGCAAGGACAGCTTGAAGAGACGATGTTTGGAGTTGAAGCCGGAAACACTGAAACCAAACATTGTCACTCATAGCAAGACATTACTGGGAAAGTATGAACTGGATGAAGTCAGAGACATCTCCGCCGGGGCTGCCACTTTCTTTGTCTGGGTAAGGAAGTGATTTTTGTTGCTCCGGGGGATGGTGAAGAGAGAATAAAAGTACCTTGACCGATAACTGAAAAATAAAACAACATGGGGAAGGGGATAGGAGGGAAAATACGTACCTGATGACTGAAAAATAAAACAACTTGGGGAAGGGGGTAGGAGGGAAAAAACGTACCTGATGACAGAAAAATAAAA
Organism: Semisulcospira habei; assembly: GCA_036245525.1. Taxonomy (NCBI): domain Eukaryota; kingdom Metazoa; phylum Mollusca; class Gastropoda; family Semisulcospiridae; genus Semisulcospira; species Semisulcospira habei. The sequence continues at coordinate 201,713,040 of BTPG01000005.1, forward strand.
CAACTTCGGGAAAGTAAAGGGGTGGGCCTTGGGGGAGGAGGGCGGGTGTTTGCAACAATCACCTGTCACCTAAGTGCCTAAAATCACTTTTTATTATTACTTTATTGCTATCAGGTTGTTGTTTTTTTTCCTATTCATTCTTTTATCTTTTTTTTTTTTTTGGTGGGAGAGGGGGGGGGGGTGGTTAAGGTTCATTTTTTAGGCTGCAATAACATCTGTAACATGACAACACACTAAAACTGTTTATGCTTACTTTTGGTCTAGGCAACAGCCACTATTGAGGATGTGCTGGACAGAGACAAAGAAGATGAACATGATGAAGAGGAGGTGAAGTAACTCAGTAGCTTATTAACTCATTCGCGACCAGCTGGATAAGTCGCGCATCCGGATGCGGCTGGCAGTGAATGAGTTAACCCTTTTACTGTCAGTAGTGCAGGAATCATCATGGCAAAATGCACTGCTGAGAGCCAGTGAGTTCACATTTACCGAACAGACTACATGTACCAGCAATAAAGGCAATGGAATGGGAGCCCTAAGATCGACATTTCCAAATCTGTGAGCTGTTCCTTGTAGACTGCATTTCATATCATTCTGGAGACAGATTAATAATTAACTCATTCAGCCCAATGCACATATTTCCCAAATTTTTGAGGCGTCTTCTAACGACTGTGCACCTGTTGCAGGAGATGGGTCGGTCGTGATAATTCAAGGGTAGTGCCAGATTAGCTTGGCACCAACAGGTGCCAAGCTAATCTGGCACTACCCTTGAATTATCATGGTCAACCCATCTCCTGCTGTGTTGTGCGTCAGGGCTGAATGGGTTAATGACGGGTGGTGCCAGAATAATTTGCTGCCTGCACTGTCCGAGCTATTCCTGCACCGCCTTTAACTCGTTCAGCTCCGACACACCACAGCAAGACATGGATGAGGCATGATAGTTCAAGGATGGTGCCAGAATAGCTTGGCGCCCATAGGCGCCAAGCTATTCTGGCACCACCCTTGAACTATCATGCTCAAGCTGTCTCTAGAATTGTAATACAGTCCTTCAGAGGACAACTTCAAACTTTGGTCATTTTGGTCCTGGGGCAGAATGGGTTGACCACTTCTCCAGTGAGGGTGAACACAGTTCAGCTGCGAGAAACATTAGATCCTCATTAGACCCCCAATTGTGGGGGCTCATTGCATCTATACCTCTTGCTGACACCTCTTCGTGTCTATTTTCTTAGGAAGGCTGGGGCTCTTTGGCACTGAATTAACCCCTATCATACTGAGGCTAAAAGCTTCAAATTTGCACACTGCCATATGCTAGCTACATTATAGTACTTACAGATAAGGATACAGACCAATGGCTTCAGTTCAAGGGTGGTGCCAGCATAGCTTGGCGCCTAGAGGCGCCAAGCTATTCTGGCACTACCCTTGGAACTGTTTTAGTCAAACTTATTTCACCCACTGGTGTATTCCGAATGATAAGGGTTAACAAAGATTTAAGAAGCAGGGATCTGTGTCCAATGGCACTGAAGGGGTCGAACTGTTGAGGTCACTCTATGTCTTGTTGAAGTGTGTCACCTTGGGCTAAATGGATTCAGAGATATGAAGGAAAAAAAAAAACGTCTCAAAATGCCTGTATCAGAGAGAGATGTAGATCCTCATGAGACCAATGCAGCGGTCTGTGGGGCCTCTGAGAATCTGTGTTTTTTTCTGACCATGTTTTGACCCATCCCTATGTACATTTACAGAGTAAATTGGGTGTTCAATGTACTTAGAACAAGAAGCAATCGAAACGCATACCTCACAATGACACCGTGTTGATGAACTGCAAACACACTGTCCAGTAAGCAAAAGGCCATCAGCCCGATGCTGGCAGCTGCCCTCAGCTGTGCGTGACCCTGTGTCAGCCTAATGACCTTTGTGCATTTGGTGACCTTCAGTGTGTTTGTTATGTCTACGTAATTATGTAGTGTCTTTTACATACAGTTGATGAATACATGTAATTGTGTGATATAATACTTTTGTGATACTTTTATGGTTCTATGAGAGGTTTTTATTCTTCAGTGCATTAACTGTAACATTCTACTCAACTAAAATGTGTTGACACATTCCATCCATTGTGCTTTGCTGCACATTATACTTGTGCTGGTGTATGATTTTTGGACCTTACAGCCGTGAGTTGTTTCACCAAATAATATGACACATGCACTGGTATGTGTAGAATGCAGTCAAAGTACTGGTACTTTAGAGGCTGTTTTTATAAACCATATCAAGAGGAACCTTCAATAACAAATAGTGTCACTTGTCATTAAAGACCATCATTTAGGTGGCTATGGCACACCTAAATGACGGTCTTTAATGACAGGCGATCTCTTATAAGTGTTTTTGCTTAACTCATTATATCCCAAGACCGAAATCCCCATATTTTGTCGTTGTCTTCTGAAGACTGCATTGCAGTGCAGGACACAGATCGACCATGATAGTTCAAGGGTGATGCCAGAATAGCTTGGCGCCCTTAGGCGCCAAGCTATTCTGGCATCACGAACTATCATGGTCGATCCTTGTCTTGCTGTGGTGTGTCTGGGGTAGAATGAGTACTATGGGCGCCAAGCTATTCTGGCATCACCCTTGAACTATCATGGTCGATCTGTGTCCTGCACTGCAGTGCAGTCTTCAGAGGACAACGGCAAAATCTTGGGATTTTGGTGTTGGGGTGGAATGAGTTGAAACAGGTTCTGCTGTAGCATGTTTCTGTGATAAATCTTTGACATGTGCATGTGTTTCATGCATCAATGATAGTTTGCTATCCGTCCATTCATATTTACTAACATACATTTGATGCTTCAGTGATACATTTACATTTTAACCCATTTTATCCTGAGGCTGATTTTTGTTTAACTGTTTATTGTCCAATGAAGGCTACATTACAGATTGGGATATAGGTCAATCATTTTTGTTCAAGGGCGGTGCCAGAATAGCTTGGCGCCTGAGGCGCCAAGCTATTCTGGCATCACTCTTGAACTATCAGTCAAATTTACTTCAAGCAATGGGTGTATCAGGATGAAAAGGGTTAATCTGCCCAGGTTAACCCCATCGTGCAAGCAGACACAGGTACTGTTAACAGTACATGTGGCTGCATGCACGATGGGGTGAACTAAAAAAAATTTTTAAATCTTTTATTATATACATTTACGTTTAATAGTGCTGGTCACTGTCATTGATTTCACACTAATCCTGGTATTTTTGACAGGGAATTACACATTAAAACAAGATGAGGCTTTCATCCCAAAGTCTACTGTATTGTTTGGAGCTCAGATGTGTTTATCTGTTAGGAACATTCAGAGTTGTTCATATTTTTAGGCTTATTATGCTGATCCATTCCCCTCCTCTCTAAGCCAACCCGTCTGATCAACACACACGTCGGCGCACACAAATAAAGGCGGACACACGGCGCTTCCCACCATTAGTACACTCTCAACTCTGTGGGCTCGTGTAGCGACAGGAATCCACCTCATTCTACTCTAAGCCACCCTTTGATTCACATACACTGGCACACAGAAATAGAGACGGACACACGGCGATTCCCGCCATTCGTAAGCTCTGTGGTCTGGCGTAGCATTGCTATTCTGAAGAAGAATGATAGTTCGAGCAGCAAAATGACTTCACTTGAAGCTTCACGTCATTACATCGTTAGTCCCACGACGCCGTGTTCATAGTGACGACTCGATGTTATACGTCACTCATCGCAGTACTAATATTTGACTATCAGAAAATCAACTATGCAATTTTTATAATGTTTTTATATTTCCTGATTAATCCCAAAAACGTGAAAACATGATATATTTTTTTCAAAAACTATTTAATTATCACTGAAAATGTTCTAGAGGTACAATGCTGGTTAACGAACTCATTCAGTGTGTCCCTTTTATCTATCTATGGCAAAATATCTAGTAAAAATAAAAAAAATTACGGACTCCAGTGTGGATCAACTGGTTTTTGTGAAACGACCATTTTCTCGCCAATGAGCATTTTAATCAAAACATCGGGGAAAAAAAGGTCCCGAGATAATTCTTTTAGGGACAATATCGTAAAATTTCAAGTTTGTCCGTCCTCAAATGCGGGTTCTAGTCGCTGTCACATCACACACACACACACACATGCGCGGCGCTTTGGCGCCCAAAAGACGTTCCGCTCTAGCAAGGTTTGCGCAGCTAGACGTGACGTCATTTACATCTTGTTACTTTTTGGCCAGAATTTCTGTCTCCATGCCAAAAACGTCATGTGCATGCTCCGGAATGCGCTCCGACCAGCCCCATTTCAAAGTCTACCGTTTTGTTTTTTTAATACGGCCAGACAATATAAGTTGTTGGTAGCAGGGGTTTGCTACACGGACCCTTGTAGGCCTGAGGGAGGTCAAAGGAACCATTGTACCCTGAAGGCCTGATGGGTACAATGGTTCCTTTGACCTCTCGAAGGCCTACAAGGGCGGTCTGTGCAGCGAACCCCTCCGACCAATAACATATTTGTTTTATTCCTCCGCTATTTTCGTAAAAGAAATCAAGAAAAAATCTTCCGACCTGGATCAGGCCAGACATGACTGACGTCAAAGGAATATACATTTATACAGAATAGACTTATAACGTAATTTAAAATAGTTCATGACGTTTATAACGTAATTTAAAATAGTTCATGACGTTGCCGTCTCCAGTAGTCACAACACAGCTTGTTGTTTCGAACAACACTATGAGAATCAAGTGACGCAACATGAAACGCCGCATGAAACACCTGTATGTTCGGCTGTCACTAAGCTCCCTTCTTTGTCGTCTCAGTACAGTTTTGATTAAATCACTCAAGCTAATAGTCTGTCTCACTGTAAAGACACGAAAGAGACTGAAAACTGATTAAAGTCTCTTTTTTTTTTAAAAGAGCACAATCTTGACAGTGTAAACTAACACAATCTATGGTGGTAACGCTCGATGTTACTGTCACATCAGTTTATGACCAACGCGGCTAGAAGGTAGAACCAAAGTAATCAATAAGCAGCACAGTGTAACCTTTTGGATGCAAACGTTGGTAGTCAGTCTAACTGATTTATGGTATGAACAGGTTACATCTGTAACAATAGTCGGTCACTCTCTACTGTAATGAAAGCACAACTGTTTTGCCCACAGACGCAATGAGGCAGAAACTGTATCGCGTCAGTTAGTTTGCCGTGCTCGAGTTCACAATCACCAATATAAACGTTTAATTAAAGCGTCAGTAAACCAATGATGAACACCACCTACTAGTTCAACAATGGAAATTAACCCTTTTGTTCATGCATCCGCCAGTACTGTTTGCAGCATGTACTGTTTGCAGCATGTACTGTTTGCAGCACCGGTGGTTGCATGCACATGGGGGCCCTAAGAAAATTAGTGGCCGATAAATCCCTGAAGGAAAGGCCGCGGTTAACTTGTCAGTTGATATCGCAGCTAATCAGTCAATAGTAGGTTGAGTGTCCCCATGGGATGTGTACATTTCAACCAGCGCCAGCCTCATCTATCTGGCTAGTGAGTATTTAAACAGAAGCGACACAGTAAGGTAAAGGTACAGTTAGCATATAAGAATGACACAGACAAGGTCAAAAATGTTTAATCTTTCATATTCATCCCGAGTGGCGCCACAGTGCCCAGTTTATTAATCAGAATTTGTTCTCGGTCTTTCTTGGCACATACATTACTGGCTTGTATAAGCCAGAGGTCTTTAACCTGAATGTCCGAGACGGAGTGGTCGGCCTGGTTAAAATGTCATCCGAGTGTTGGACTGAAGATGTTCTTTGAAACGGTCGTTGGTGGTACTTTCCGTCTCTCCAATATAGAGTTGGCCGCATTTCACATTTTATTTTTATTTTACTTTTTACGCACTTTTGTTCTTCCTTTTATTTTATTTACGTCACCTTCTTCAGTTGCCAATTTCCTTCTGCGAATGAAGATAAGTAGCGACTGATCTCTCTGTTTGTTTGTCTATTTTGACAAAGGGTATTTACCCGAAATATTAATAAATTGTGTTGTAACCGTCTTTTCTAAGCGTGTTTCTTTCTCCGTTAGGTACTTCTTTGCATTTTACACGCTTGGCAGTCATCTTTTTGGTCTTGACTGGCCTTTTTGTTGACCAGACTTTCTACAGGACAATGTTGTGCACACTTGGTCGTTCACGCAGCACGGCTGTATCACACAAGTGATACAGCTTTTCCACTCAAAGGCAGCAAAGAATGAGGTGGGTAAGAAAAGTGGAATCGAACTGGGGTGTCATAGGCAGCATATCACCAACTTAACCTGTTCACTGACAAGAAAATCTGAACACCACCCAGCTGTAATAAGTGTACATCCTCATGAGCCCCCACAGTTGTGGGGGCCCATGAGGACGTACACTTCTTGCAGTCCAAGAGCAGTTGTGGGGGCTCATGAGGACGTACACTTCTTGCAGTCCAAGAGCAGTTGCGGGGGCTCATGAGGATGTACACTTCTTGCAGTCCAAGAGCAGTTGTGGGGCTCATGAGGAAGTACACTTATTGCAGTCCAAGATTGATTGATTGATTGTACATTGCTTAACGTCCCGACAGCAACAAGGCTTTCTCAGGACATTTGCAGTCCAAGAGCAGTTGTGGGGGCTCATGAGGACGTACACTTCTTGCAGTCCAAGAGCAGTTGTGGGGGCTCATGAGGACGTACACTTCTTGCAGTCCAAGAGCAGTTGTGGGGGCTCATGAGGACGTACACTTCTTGCAGTCCAAGAGCAGTTGTGGGGGCTCATGAGGACGTACACTTCTTGCAGTCCAAGAGCAGTTGTGGGGGCTCATGAGGACGTCCACTTCTTGCAGTCCAAGAGCAGTTGTGGGGCTCATGAGGATGTACACTTATTGCAGTCCAAGAGCAGTTGCGGGGGCTCATGAGGACGTACACTTATTGCAGTCCAAGAGCAGTTGCGGGGGCTCATGAGGACGTACACTTCTTGCAGTCCAAGAGCAGTTGTGGGGCTCATGAGGAAGTACACTTCTTGCAGTCCAAGAGCAGTTGTGGGGCTCATGAGGAAGTACACTAATTATTGCAGTCCAAGAGCAGTTGTGGGGGCTCATGAGGACGTACACTTCTTGCAGTCCAAGAGCAGTTGTGGGGCTCATGAGGATGTATTGCAGTCCAAGAGCAGTTGTGGGGGCTCATGAGGAAGTACACTTTTTGCAGTCCAAGAGCAGTTGTGGGGCTCATGAGGACGTACACTTATTGCAGTCCAAGAGCAGTTGTGGGGCTCATGAGGACGTACACTAATTATTGCAGTCCAAGAGCAGTTGTGGGGGCTCATGAGGACGTACACTTCTTGCAGTCCAAGAGCAGTTGTGGGGCTCATGAGGATGTATTGCAGTCCAAGAGCAGTTGTGGGGGCTCATGAGGAAGTACACTTTTTGCAGTCCAAGAGCAGTTGTGGGGCTCATGAGGACGTACACTTATTGCAGTCCAAGAGCAGTTGTGGGGCTCATGAGGAAGTACACTAATTATTGCAGTCCAAGAGCAGTTGTGGGGCTCATGAGGAAGTACACTTTTTGCAGTCCAAGAGCAGTTGTGGGGGCTCATGAGGACGTACACTTATTGCAGTCCAAGAGCAGTTGTGGGGGCTCATGAGGAAGTACACTTTTTGCAGTCCAAGAGCAGTTGTGGGGGCTCATGAGGACGTACACTTATTGCAGTCCAAGAGCAGTTGTGGGGGCTCATGAGGATGTACACTTATTGCAGTCCAAGAGCAGTTGTGGGGGCTCATGAGGACGTACACTTCTTGCAGTCCAAGAGCCAGTTGTGGGGGCTCATGAGAATCTACGCCTCTTGCGGAAACGCCACTTTGTACCCATGTTCATTTGACGGGTGAGTACCTTAGACGTTGAATTTACAATGATTTCCACAACCCAAGCTGCTTCCAAAGTCGGTGAAGCGGGTATTTATGGTCCCATGCAAGCAACTTTGATTCGACGAGTAAAGAATGCACAGGGACAATTGTTTGGAAGATACTGGCCAACGCCGTGAACCGGTAGAACCAGACGGTAATTAAAAAGGAAGAAATGGAGAATCACGATACAGTAAAACCTGTCCTGAGCAACCACACGTTTTGCAAGATAATCAGTGGTTTTGAAAGACGGGTACTTTCTCTAGCAAAGTCTTGATGGACAAAACGTGTCGCCAAACAGCCCTAGCCGTCCAAGTACATGGATAGAAAGTAGTACCAGCAAGAGACACTGAACCTCATGAGCCCCCGCAACTGCGGGGGCTCATGAGGTTCTGTGTCTCTTGCACATAGATCTGTGTCTCTTGCACATGGATCCGCATTTACAGCCACGTAAGTCATGGTCTGCCAACAGATGACTGAACATCCACAGTGCCATCAGCCTCTTTTTTCACTTTTTTTCTACAGAATGTTTTTAATATTTTATTTTATTTATTTATTTATGTTGTGTTTTTATGTTTTTTTTTTTTTTTTTTTTAATACCATAGCCACTCGAGCAGTAAGTATTTTCATGAGGTTGAGCTCATTACATCCTGAGGATGATGGGTTTTTCAGTTTCCTTGTAGATATCATTTGAGGTCTATCTCTCTGATCTGGAGACAGATCGTTCAAAGGTGGTGTGTCGCCTACAGACGCCAAGCTGTTCTGACACCACCCTTGAACTATCGTAGTCGATCCATGACATCCTGTCGCTCGTAGTATGTGAGCTTTCTGTTCTGGAGACAGGTCGACCACGAAAGTTCAAGGGTGGTGACGGAATAACCCCCCCCCTCCCCCCCCCCCACACACACACACTTTGGTACCGGTTTCAGGCCACTTTACAAATTTCAAATACAAGCGATCAAATGATTTCTGTAACTTCAGTAGCTGAACTGGCCGGCCTTCGTCTGTCTTGTATTGTGTTTGTCTTAAATGGCGTAAATCCGTGTCTGTTACGTGAGTGTGTGTGTTGGGTTTCAGTTCGCGGCGCTTTGAGTCGATTTTCCCAAAAGTTGAATTGAGAAAAAGCGCCTATATAATAACGGTATTATTATTATTATTATTATTATTAGCTTGGCGCCTACAGGCGCCAAGCTATTCTGACACAATCCTTGAACTATCGTGGTCGATCCACATCCTGCCGCTCGTAGCATGTTAGGGCTTCATGGGTTAAATTGTGCGCTTTATGAATGGACACTGCCATGCAAACTGTGCGACGCGGCGAAGTTTGGTAGACGATGTACGAATGGAAAGTGTGTTGCGTCGCACGGACCAGTTTGTTTTGCTGCCAGATCGTTCCTACGCAAGCCATTGTCTGTGTGCTGATGTGTGATTTTGGATTTCGCGGCCTGCAGCTGAAAGGTCCAAAGTCACAGACCAGTGCACGTCTTAAAACCGCCCTTGGGTGTCGGTAGCGGTTTTAGTAGTCGCGATGATTCCTGCAGAAATCATCGCGACTGAAATCGCCACCATCATCCAAAGGGTTACACTTGCTTGAGGCGTGGTGTTGCTTTGTGTGGAACGATTTGTGCGTTTATTTGGCAAAAGGCAGTATATCCGTTTTGAGAAAAGCGAGATTTTCATTGTAATACAATGAAAATTTCGCTTTCCTAATAAATGGACATACTGGCTTTTGCCAAATACGGCTGATCTGGGGAATGATGTGTGAAAGATGATTTTCTCAGTCATCGAACAGTCAGAGGTGAGTGAGTGTGTGTGCTCACTTGGTGTGTGCGTGTGTGTGTGTGTGTGTGCGTGCGTGCGGGCGGGCGGGCGGGTGTCAGTGTCACTATGTGATATTCAGTCCATTAACATCAATGATTTGTTTTTGTTCTTCTTGTTGTTATTTATTTTTCTTTTGCTTTTCTTGTATTTGTTTAAAAATCATTTAGTGCACATACATTCAATAGCAACGAACAAGACAAGCACATCCACGCACACGCATAATTATGGTTAAAAATGGCCAGTAAAATATTAACAAATGAACAATGAACCTTACACAGAAAAGGTAAAACATTTTATTGTGCGTCAAGTGTACAGATAAAACAAAACACTGCCATTTGTAAAGAAGAAACACCACGACTACCAATACAGTATTATGTGTCTCAGTCAAAAAAGATAATACATATTCCATTTTACTTTCTGCTCAACCCATTCAGCACCGACACACCACAGCAAGACGGGCATGGATCGAGCATGATAGTTCAAAGGGTGGTGCCAGAATAGCTTGGCGCCTATGGGCGCCAAGCTATTCTGGCACCACCCTTGAACTATCATGCTCGACCTATATCTAGAATTGTAATCAGTAGGGTGAGTCCTTCAGAGGGCAACTTCAAAATGTGGGGATTTCGGTCCTGGGGCAGAATGTGTTAAAAAAAAAACTTTGGTGTTTTGTGAACAGAAATGTTAGAATCACCTATTACTTCAGTTGTACTGTAAAAAAAAAAAAGTTGACACTATAGCATCTACACAGCATCGAATTCCCCTTTTAAACACTTGACTACGTAACTACGCGTCTTTTCAACCGAACGGTATTGTCAACAGCAATCAAGGGGTTGAACTCCAGGTCTGCAGCAGAATTATCGACCATGATAACTCAAGAGCTGTCAAGGTCAATCAGTCTCATGCCATTTCTGGTGAGCAAAATATCCAGTCTAAATGTGACAGAGATTTGGCTGGATTTGCATCGGTTTGTGATTTCGAACCTTAAGGCCTAGAGCTACAAGGTCCAATGTCACATACAAGTATATACGATTCATTATCTCTCTCTAGTCCTACGTCTCTATCCCGGCGCATTGTAGTTGCGTTACGACGTGTTCTACATTAAAAAGAAAAAGAAACACTGAACTCCCACCATCTCTCGAGTTTGCATTGTTGGTGCATTAAAATAATTCACATGCACACAAGTTTAATTGTAGTAATAGACTTATGACATGCATTAAAGGCGTGTTTGCATTGCTCTGCGCATGTAAATATGCAATGAAAGGGGAAACAAAAGCAATATTCGTTCTACTTCATGACAACATCAAAGAACGGAAAACCAAAAACAATGCAAAGACGCAACAAAAATACAATACAATACATCATCAACCTGTGTTCGCGCTTGCATATGGGTCAGTTTTTGACATTCGATATTCGCTTTCAGTAGTACTGACCCGATCAAAATAACGGCCACCCTCAAAACACGTTCGGGGTACTATTCAACGATTTTCAGCCGGTGTCAGTCCAAATCTCGGCAATCGGTACCCAGTAAGCAAAGGTCCTCGGGTCCACGACAGCCGCAGTGGGCCCGAAGACGTTTTGCTATTGGGATGATCTAATCGGTAGTACGGCCGTCTACCGGCTTCTATTTTCCTTTCCAAATTGTCAAAATACCGATAATTACTGATGAACGCGAACACAACTTGAAAGCACAACAAGCATTACGCGGCTTGCTGATAGTGACAATGAAAAGGCACTATTCTCAGAGGGGTCTGACGAGTAATGCAAATCCGCTGCGCCACGGCGTGCGCGTGGCCATCACGTAAATAGCTCGTCAGAATACAAGGAGGGAAGAGTCCAAAATAGCTCAGGGGTTAAGCGTCGGAGCAAGAGAGCGAAGGGAATCGCCGGGTCGTGGGTTCGAGTCTCCATTCCGGCCCCGGTAGCTGGACTCGCAATCCAGGGGGAAAAAAAACAGACTTGTTCTATAGCACGACCGTTGAAAGGTCCTGGTAAATCAAAGTGGCACAGTTGCAGTGCGCCTGAATTGATCAGTGTTCAGGTCGTACTCCATAGGCAATAGATTTCCCTGTCCCCCATAACCCGCCCGTCAGGGCCCTCCATTATCACTTCGGTGCCGTGGTCGTTAAACCCCGAACTAACCAACCAACCAACAAGGCGGGGGGAAACGAAGCACACCCGCGAAGATAATTCTAGCTGTGGCCGGAAGTATCCCGGACCTCTTTCTCAACATCTAGAGTTAAATGTTGAACTCTTTAGTCAGTAGAGTGCCGTGAAAGAGGCCACTATGCACTGCAGTGCATCCATTGTTTTCTGCCCTGTTTACTCAAAAGTCGAAGCGAATTACTGGAAATGATATCGACAACTGAGCAGTGTTTAAACCAGACTCCATTAAAGTAGACCTTTTCGGGCTGGGGGAAATACGTACCTAAAGCGATTGCTGTGTGCAGGTCACAAGTTTATGTCGACAGTAAGAGGCACTCTTGTTTTAATTTCATTGGATATGCTAATTTACATCTCTTGGCTTGACTTCGCGAACGAAGATTATATAGGGGTTGTCCACGACGTCTGCAGGCATGCTCGTGACTGTGAAGGCCAATCCGGGACAGGCAGGTTCGACCGCAGTGGCTGCAGAGGGAGGTTTGGCCAGGGTTCTGAGTTGCGGCATCTCTGTTTTTTCTGGTTGGTTGGTTAGTTCGGGTTTAACGTCCACAGCACCGAGGTGATCATGGACGGCCCTAACGGGCGGGTTATGGGGACAGGGAAATCTATTGCCTGTGGAATACGACCTGAACACTGATCAACTCAGGTGCACTCCAACTGTGCCACTTTGATTTACCAGGACCTTTCAACGGACGTGCTATTGAACAAATCCGTTTTTTTCCCCTGGATTGTGAGTCCAGCTACCGGGGCCAGGACGGGATTCGAACCCACGACCCGGCGATTCCCTTCGCTCTCCTGCTCCGACGTTTAACCGCCTGAGCTATTTCGGACTCAGACTGTTTTTTTCTCCTGAGCCGCTTGTCTTTAAGGCTAGCTCTGCGAGAGTCCTCAGGGCTAATTTACATAAACCAATGAAAAATGAGCATGGGGCGTATTTCCGGCCACATCTAAAACCCTACAACTCGACGTCTGCTATGAATGATGCTTTACTGTGTAAAAAGCCTTGATACTAAACTATCAGTTTTCATCGGAGGACAAGGTTGGTATAAATTTGTGGCAAAATATCTACCGAGTTTGTTCAGTTCGAGGTTTTAGGCGGTTGGTTGCTTTGAGGGTTGAAAACGGCTCTGGAATCAGGGTGCTTCGACGCTTTTGTGCCTTTCATTTCCTCCCTTGTATTCTGACTTGAGCTTAGTAGGCGGTGGCGCGCACACGGTGGCGCAGCGGATTTGCATTAGTCAAAGCACTATCGCCGGTCAGGCCCCTATGACTATTCTATATTACATCATGCAACATAAATCAAAACAAATTGCGGATTATATACTACAACACTATGTAATACGAATGAAAGAAGAAAATCGGCAGGCAGTGAACATAATGCGAAGGAATCCGAAAATCTAACGCGTGCATGCATTCAACACAGGTCAACCTGGGTATTACGCGCCCCAGTATAACGCGGTATCTGATATAACCTTCACAGGTGTCTGGCTCCCAAACGAGGATGCCTTTTCAGTTGTGCCTGCTGAGCAAAAGGTCCTCGGGCCGACGGCAGCCTCAGCTGGCCCGCACACAGCCGTTCGCGGGCCAGCTAGGGCTGACGCGGCCCGAGGACCTTTTGCTTTTACTTCACAAGTCCATGTAAACGGAGCACTGCAATAACGCAGCCATCTCGAATAACGCATCTCGGCATCGCGATACATTGGCAGACCTTTTACTATTAATGCTTATTATGCGTCATAATGAAACTGTTCACAACCTGGTTCTGGGCAGTGTGCAACCATAAATGTAAAAAGTGGCACCCATCTTTTTTTTAAATATCGGTTCTGGGCAGTGTGCAACCATAAATGTAACAAGTGGCCCCCATTTATTTTCTTTATATGGATCGACCATGATTATTCAATTTATGTTCACCCATATAATTATGTCCTAAAAAGGACATTACGTCAAAATCGTAGAGTACACGTAATAAGGCAATGTGACGTGGACTGGTGTACTGATTATGTGACTGATAGGCGACTTGCCCCAAATACAGACCTGAGGCCGAGTTCTGTTCAAATACTTTGATAATTTATATTTCCTATCCTATGACCTGTGTTCTTTGCAGACTTCAAGTAATGTCGTCTGCGTTGCGTCCATATACAGTTGCGTCCCCTGCTTCCCTTTTCTAGGCGCATCCGCACTTGTCCACCAAGAGGTTGGGCACTGTGCTGACCTGCGTGTCAAGGCCGTCGTTGAGATAATGCATGATGGAAGCTTCGCGAAGGACGACGGGAACGCAACATGGCTGCAGGCGCTCTCGCATGGTGTCGTTGACGTGGCTAAAGCTGGCGAAACGGTGACGTTGTATGAGAACGGTGTGGTTGTGGTGCGCAGCGTCTGGCCCTGGAGGGGAAAGTTCAATGCCGGAATCTCAGATGTCGTCAAGTTAGTTAGTTATTTGGGTTTAACGCCGAGAAGGCGACTAATCAGATGTCGTCAACAACTTGAAGGTAGAATGTACTGACCAACAACAACAACTACCCCTCCCCCCCCCCCCAACCCCTCCCCCTCTAACCCATTACAACCTGAAGCTGATTTAAAAAAAAAATTGCCTAGTGTCCTGTGAAGGCTAAATTACAGATTAGGAGACGGATAAACCATTTAAGTTCAAGGGTGGTGCCAGAATAGCTTGGCGCCTTTGGCGCCAAGCTATTCTGGCACCACCCTTGAACTATCATAGTCAAATTAACTTCAAGCATTAGTTTATCAGGATGTAAAGGGTTAAAAAAAAATATTCTGACCCGCCGAAAGACAAAATCCAGACCAAAAAGGTGACTGCCGCCATGCGTGTAAAATACAGAGAGGAACCCAACGGACAAAGCGTGTTTGTTTCTAATAACGCCGAAATCATCTGGCGCTACCCTTGAAATAGCGCATGGTCGATCTGTCTCCTGCAGCTGGTACACAGTTGTTAAGTGACATTTCCAAAATTTGGAAAATGTTGCCGTGGGGTTAATTGCTTAACCCATTACGTCCTGAGGCTGATTTTGTAAAATTTGTTTATTGTCCTATGAAGATTAAATTACTGATTAGGAGATAAATCAACAGTTTCAGTTCAAGGGTGGTGCCAGCATAGCTTGGCGCCACCCTTGAGCTACCAAGGACAAACCAGTTTCCTACAAAGAAAAATGGTGGACTCACTGTCACAGGTACCATAGCAGTAGTCTGCCTTGATGGTGCGGGGGTAGAAGATCTCGTGGATGCCAAGGTCGTGGAAGTTGAGCTGCAGCTCGAATCTGCAGCACGTCACGCTGGGGTCACAGTGACTCGAGCGCCGCTCGCGCACTACAGCACGTGCACTCTGCTCGTGTACCACCAGCACTGGACGGAAGTTGCTCTGCCAAAAGACAAACAACAATAGACGATTTCCGGAAATCAAAAGTAGATTAAACTTGCACGTGTTTCGACGAAGCAATGCCGGCATTGCTGAAAATGCCCGGAGAAACATGCGATATCGCATGTTTTTCCGAGCTTTTTGTCCACCGTTTCGGTCGAAACACGTGCAGTTTTGATCACACATCAAAGACAAGAAAAGACAACATACGGTGACAGATCCCCATGGAAAAATCTACTTGTAGTTTCTGTCGCTTCAGAATCTTACGTCACAGCCATTCATATGATCCTGCATAACAAGCAAAATTAACTCTCACACCAAATCGACCTGCGCGTTGCTTTACTCACGCAAACTTGCCAAAAAGACCCTCAGGTCGATCTAGCGTAGGGGGCATTCTGACGCGCTGCACCGGCTGTCCTTTTGCTCTTGATTGAGGTTGGATATAATTATACAGATGTAAGGAAACTGAGAAAACTGTAAAAGGTTTTTGGGCCGACGACGGCATCAGTTGGCCCGCGCACAGCCGTGCGCGGGCCAACTGCGGCCGTCGTCGGCCCGATGGCCTTTGCGCGCTGGGGCATACCTTGGCTCCAAAGATGGCGCGGTAGCTGGTCCTGTGGCAGGTCTTACAGCGGATGGCCAACATCTGCTGGGACTCCGGCGTCTTGTTCTTCACCCAGCGCTGCACGAGCCGTGTGACGTCAAACCGCATCCAGCCCTCCTGCACGTGCGTGTCAGTGCGCATGACCATGCTCCGCTCGCGCAGGCGCTTCCGCTTGCTGAAATGTAACTCTGTGATTACCAGCGTCTGACCGTGCACGTCGTTGGCGTCGCTCATCTTGTACACCCACAGCTCGGCTGACGTCACCCGGCCTTGAACTTTCCTGGTCACGCCGAACTGGTAGGAACCGGTTCCCGCTCGCCGCAGCCGGTATCGCCTGGGCACTGAAGGACGAAAAGAATCGCAAGTGTTAAATTTAGTGATTTCCTCATCTGTGTTGCAGAAATGTATGTAAAAGAGAAAGGTTCATGTAGCCAGGTAGAGGTACAGATTCTCATGCTCCCCTGCATCTGCATAGCCTCATTAGGGCCTGTGTCTCCTATGGCATGGGTTGACTAAAGACGTGGAAGGAGAGATTAAAATACCGCCTTTGGGTCTTCAAGTGTTGGCCTGCTAAAGCGGAACGAACATTCTGGCGAAGGTCAAGTTGTCAAGGACTTTAGACGGACTGCAATGCATGCACTTAGTGAAATGAGCCGATGAAATGTGTGCACACAAATCGCCTTTGACATATCCCTTTACATTTGTTTCAGTTACAGGACTGTGACACTTGTGTTATGAGAAAGGTCAGGTGACTGATAGCTTCCTACTGAAGGACTAAGGACAATCGCACTGGATTTGAAACCAGGGACAGGGAGTGCACTGGGTCTGCACTGAATAGCCGCAAGCTAATTACGTCACGGGGTGTACAGTTTAGACTGAAGATTCACTTGTTGTGTGTATCTGCCAAAGGCAGTTTACAAGACATACTAACGCAAGGGTCAGGAAGGTTCCCATGGTATGCTGTAAGCCGAATCACATATAACGGACTGCATGAACATGGTGCTGTCCATGAAGGCTAATCAATGGTCACCGGCATCCACAAATCATTCGTGCCATTCCGGGGCCAACATTACCATTTTTTTCCCCAAGCCCTTTGCGTGTCGGTAGCGGTTTCTGTCGCCGACGATTCCTGTATGAAACATCGCGACTAAAAACCGCTATCGACACGCAAAAGGTTTAACTCATTTGAGACGTGCCGCTTACGGATACGCGGCGAATCGCCGCGTATCCGTAGGCGGCACGTCTCGAATGAGTTAAGCCTTTACTGTCGCTAGCGCAATCATCGGAAATCGTAAGGTGGTAGCCACCGAAACTTGCCACTTTTTCAAACCCGTGCAGGAGGTATAGAAATAGTCCAGATCAATTCCCTGATGTTTATCTGTGACAACAAACACTGTGTACCGCGCCCAAACTCTGGTATGCTTGCCGTAGCTGCTGAAAGAACATAGGTGTACAATTTTCTTTTCTGTGTCTCTGGCAAAATATAGGAATTAATATGGAGAAAAGTGCTTTCTCATGCTGCGGCCAACCTCCGTGAGTTGCAATCTCCACCGCAGCAATCTTTCTCATTTTGTCAATGATTGTTAGCGCCGGTGAAAGAAATTGCATGCGGGAAACTGCGACCACCTCCAGCTTACGAGAGTCGTCCTCCCCAAATGCGCAAAAGGCTATCGGGCCGACGTCGGCCCGATGCCCTTTTCCGCGCTGGGACAGTGGTATCTCCGTAATTCGGACAATTATGATGAGAAATTCGGCGCTGGAGGAGTCAATTTAAAAACAATTTCCTGGTCTGTAACACTGAATATCACTGCTGCGGGCCGTAAGCCCCCAAATCACAGACCTGAGTGCACACATAATTTACTACTAATCACAACCGTCCAAATAAGCCGATCATAATGACAGAAAAGAATGTAAACTAACGATTCGCAACGGTTTTGTTTGGCATTTGAAAGTACACGTGTAACTACTAGTTGTAGGTTAACCCTTTGGTTCAGTGTCGGCAGCGTTTTTCGTCGCGATGCCGACTCCTGCCGCATGAATCATCGCGACAAAACACCGCTGCCGACAGCCAAAGGGTTAACGCTGTTGACGTGTGCTGGATAGGGGCCAAGTAATATACTTAGTACTTGCGAACTAAGTGATTACCAAAGTTTTACGTGCCGTGTGCACTATATTGCGACTAACGTGCCCTTAGTGACCGTGTCAATGTTGTAATACTGAGGTTTATTTTAACGTGATTGTTGTACATTCGGATTACGGCTATGACCTTCTCAGTTTTGTTTTTTGGAACTGACTGTGATGGTTCGTCACTTTACAAAAGCAGTGTTTATTATAATTGCACAGAACATTATCAAGGATTACGTAAAGAGATTTAATTAACAAACACACCAAGCAAAAAGCAGACAAATGCACCCCCTCCCGCCCCGCCGACCCCCCTCCACCCCCCCCCCCCTCTTCCGTCTGATTTTTGTGGAGGCTGGAAAGTAACAAGTCAAGCACGCTGCCCCACCCCCTCCCCCTTCAATGAAATTATATTCCTACAACACTGTCGAGTCGTGTACCCGGATATTCTATCGACAATAATAATATAGCAAAACATCAGCCTGTGGTTTAAATCATTCGAGACATGCCGCTTAAAGCCGCGTATCCGGAGGCGGCACGTCTCGAATGAGTTAAAGTTTTTACAGTCATATAAATACGGACGCTAAAATCTTTGAAAGAAATGGGCGGAGGGGCATGCCGCTAAGCACGTTACTCTCCTTTTTTCAAGTACCAGATCTTGGTCGTTTCTGTAAGGGTCCCTTTTCAAAATTCGAAAGCGCGGACTGAAAGAGACGCACATTTCAGTTCAAGAAAACGCCGAAAGTGCTTTTCAAACGATATTGAAAAGCAGAACTGCAGAGCTGTCTCTTTCAGTCCCACAGACAAGCAGCTGCGCACTGCCGCATATGCATACATGTACTCGTGCGAGTAGGATTGACTATAAATGTACCTTTCACTGCCG
Organism: Semisulcospira habei; assembly: GCA_036245525.1. Classification (NCBI taxonomy): domain Eukaryota; kingdom Metazoa; phylum Mollusca; class Gastropoda; family Semisulcospiridae; genus Semisulcospira; species Semisulcospira habei. Next base: position 201,731,901 of record BTPG01000005.1, read on the forward strand.
AGAAAAGGGGGCTCATGAGGATCTATGTCTTTTGCCGAGAACCGCTGCGATTTTCGGTCATGGAATGAACACAGATTTCTAAACAAACTTATGCGTCCATTGGCAATGAAAAGGTTAATTATAATCCACGTATCGTCGCCGGCGCAGACACGAAGCGAAAGAATTTTGGCATTTTGCTTCGTTTGAAAGCCGGCTGTTCAGTTGTTTTTAAAGTGACTGTTTCGAACTACACGGCCGCCTGGATAAATAAGTCGTCTGTCAGCGAGCTTGCTTTTCCCAGTTAGCACCGCCGGTCCTCGGGCCGACGTTTCTTGGGTCTCGTCCCCAGATCAGAACTGAGTTGTTCGGTTTTTTGTTTGCTTGTTTGCCTGGTTGTCATGTTCGGTTGACTAATTTGTGTTTGCTTGACATAGTCCTAGTGCGCAATAAGCCATCATCGGGCCGACGTCGGCCGCCGTTGGCCCGCGCACGGCCGTGCGCGGGCCAACGGCGGCCGACGTCGGCCAGATGGCCATTTGCGCACTGGGGTACTACTCGTTGTACAGCGTCCCGCCGAACACAGTCAAAGAAACAAACGAACAATCAAACATCAAAATAAGAGTACTCAAGAATAATAAAAAATATTTTATATAAAATTTAATCTAAAAAAATTCTCACGGTCTCGTCCAAAGATGATGAGTTCTGTGGGCTTGGCGTAGTAATGGTCATCGTAGTGCGGCTGATCATGCTGCATGGCGTCGGGGAACACAGCGTCCGGCAACTTGGGGGGCCAGGGGCGTTGCTTGAATACTTGCACCAAGCGCAGTTTGTCTATGAGCTGGTCGCGCAACACCTACAGGTGCAACACAAATCTTCTAGAATCTTCTATGCACGCCGCAACGTACGACGAATGATTAACCAATTCACTGCCGATGGACGCAGGGCGGTTTTGAAATAACTGTAAATTAAAGTCAAAGATCTCTAGCCGTCAAAGAAACAGGAGTACAAAGTGCAGGGGCGGATCAGTTACCTCGGGAGGGGGGGGAGGAGGGGGGTTCCAACTTTTTGTTTGGGACTTTCAACCTGACACAAAAGGCCTCCCCACGCTAGACCTTCCAGTGGCCAAAAAAATCAAACAAGGAGGAGGGGGAGGGGGGGGGGTAGTCGAGGAAAAAGGCATGTGTGTTTCAACACTCTCGCCACTCGCCCAAATATCAAACAAAAGGGTGTGTGTGTGTGTGAAAACTCACAACAAAAATCATATATGGAGGGGAAGAGTCCAAATTCCACATAAAGGGACTTTGTTATAGCATTTTGAACAATATTGGGTTGGGTTGGGGGCGAACCCCTAGGATTCCCCTCCTCCCCCAGATCCGCCCCTGAAGTGGTTTCAGTAAGAGGCATACATCGTCATGAGGACCTATTTCTCTTGTGGTGTGATCGTGTTAAGGTGTTTTTTTTTTCTATCAGCAGCGGGTTCAAAATAGGACGATCACTCATGCGTGATGACTGACTCGGGTTGTCTTGTTTTGACAGTATCACCATATAGCATCTCATAACATCTTAACCCATTCAGCCCTGACGCACTACAGCAGGAGATGGGCCGACCATGATAATTCAAGGGTAGTGCCAGATTAGCTTGGCGCCTGTCGGCGCCAAGCTAATCTGGCACTGCCCTTGAATTATCATGGTCGATCCATCTCCTGCAACTGGTGCACAGTCATTAGATGACGTCTGCAAAATTTGGGAAATACGGCCGTCAGGCTGAATGAGTTAATACGTTATGACACATTTCACGTGAAAACCAAGTAAGCGCAATATGGGATCTTCTCTGTTCTGTTTTCATTATACGATGATGTCGAGGATGGCAATTATTATTTTTTTATCGTCTTTTAAGTGTTCGGGTGAAAAAAGTGAGAAAAACTGACGTACAAGTAAAATATGACATACCTTCTTATTGCAAAAGACTTAAGTACAAAACCCCCGAGCCTTCAGGTTAGGGAGATTGAGAAATCACAGTTAACCCTTCGCGTGTCGGTAGCGGTTTTAGTCGCGATGATTCCTGTAGGAATCATCGCGACTAAAACCGCTACCGACACACAAATAGTTAAGACGTGCCGCGTCAGGATACGCGGCATAACTCATTATACCCCATCACCGAAATCCTTAAATTTTGCCCTTGTCCTCTGAAGACTGCATTGCAGTGCAGGACACAGATCGGCCATGATAGTTCAAGGGTGATGCCAGAATAGCTTGGCGCCCATAGGCGCCAAGCTATTCTGGCATCACCCTTGAACTATCATGGTCGATCCTTATCTTCCTGTGGTGTGTTTGGGGTAGAATGAGATAAAGCCGCGTATCCTGACGCGACACGTCTCGAATGAGTTAACCCATACACCCAAATCTATGGAAGCCTACAGACAATAGTTTACCATTTGCCGTAACTCCTTCGCCTTCGTGACGCCAGCTTGTAGTTTCTCACAGCCAGGACAGCTTTTCCCAAACGCCTGGGCCTTCTGTATCCTCTTCCACTCCTGCCATGCGCTCCCTGTGGTTTTCTTTGTGTGCTCAGTTCCGTCTGTCTTGACTGCCCCTTCTTCAAACTCCTCTAGCTCCTCCAGAAGATCCTTGGCACTAGCGTCCGTCTTCGTCCCTTCTTTCCAGTTAGGTCTGTTCTTTGACCGTTCAGCAGACGTCACGCTGCCACCAGCGCCATCTGGGTTGGTTTTGTCTAATCCTGTTTGTTTATCCTGTGACTTTGCAACGTCTTCCTGGTTGTGTTTGCTGATTTGCCATCGAGGTCTGTTAGCCAGCTTATTCTGGCCGTCGGAAAGTTTTATTCGCTTGTCGTCGGCTTCAGCAAATCCCTCGTCATCCAGCATATCGGAGGGGAAATCTGGCGACGTTGGAGTCGTGAGATCATCATCAACCGCAGCACTCTCAGAAGAGTCGCGGTGGTGTGTCTCGTCATCCTGGTCGAGGTCCTGCGCGTCCCTGGTATTCAAGATGTCGCCTATGTCGTCAACAGCTGCCGTGGACATGGCGGGAAAGCCGGCCGGTGTGGCCCAGCCGTCAGGAGCGTCCATCGTGGTCGCCATGTCCACATCGTCACCAGCATACTTGGGCAGCAGCGCTTCGTCAGCATCGTTCGCTTCGTCGCCATCGTCATCGTCATCGGAATAATCGAGTCTTCGGTTGTCCGGGGTCCTGGCCATCTCGTCATCATGGGAAAAGCGAGTCCTGTCATCTTTTTCAATTTTCTTTTCTGTTTTTTCGTGCTGGTGGTTGTGGTGATGATGGCGATGAGTGTGGTCCAGGTCGTTGGCGGATCCGCGGGTAATGGCGAGTGGTGAGAGAGTCAGGACAGACAGCAAGACGAACACTACTAACGACGCCATAAAGACAGCGCACTCAAGTTCACGCAGTACAGATCCTGCACTGTTGGCTTTTTAGCAGTGTGGATAATGATAAGATGATATTTCTGGTGACTGTTTCCTTGGGAGCCGTTTTATTTCACTGCGGAACTGGCGTCAGTCTTAAAGTTCAAACGCCCACAACATCCCGAAAGAAATATGCTTTCTGTCACACTGATACGGTCAAGTCTCGACTGATGCGCACTTTCATATTTTTTTTTTTCATGTGTCGCCAATGCCCCAAAGAAAAGCACAACTTCACTTTTGTCTCTCTTTGCTTACTGTTATCCTCACTGGCCTGTTCACACGTGAAAATACAGTAGAACAAATCCCAGCTGTGGTCACCAAGACGGGTTAGGTCGAGTCCTGTAATTGAGACGTATCAGTTAACTCATTCTGCCCGCGACACACCACATCAAGATTTGGCTCGACCATGCGGATAGTTCAATTGTGGTGACAGAAGGCTTGGCTGCCGATAGGCCTGTAGGCAGCCACGCTATTCTGTCACCACCCTTGAACTATCATGGTCATCTGTCTCCTGAATTGTAATGCAGTCCTCAGAGGATAACTCCAAAATGTGGGTATTTCGTACCTCGGGCACAATGAGTTAAGCTGGTGTGGAGATCGCATCAAAAGATCAACTTACTCTCCCGAGCGTGCTTTCAGCGCATGCACTAAACCCCTCAATCTCTGTCACCAGCACTGTATTGGTACACGCGGTTCTGTTTTCATATACAAATGATATTTACGGTTTTGAGCACGCCCTGTAAAGTCGGACGTCAAAGTCTACAAATGGCTTTTTCATGAAAATTCTGAATAGCGGGGCCTGACTTTAACAAAACACAACACATCCAAACTTTTCAAAGGTGTATCAGTCCCTATTGCTCATGTCAAACGGTAGTTCTCTGACAGGTAGAATGGTCAGTTTTTAGGCACCACAAAAATTGAAAACAAATTTGCATAATTTTCTGACATTCACACGGTTGTAGTGCTGACGCAGGTTGCGTTGTAAGCCGGGGTGAAAAACAGCGTTCAAAGAACCCGGGCCCTAAACATACTGACCCAATGCGCACAAGGTCATCGGGACGACATCGGCCCGATGACCTTGTGCGCATTGGGGACAGACTACAGGGTTAAACGGGATTGTAAATAGTGAGAAATGTAAATAGTGAAAAATTGTAACTACTATTTGGACACACCAAATGTTGCCTTAGTTATAAAGTGTACAATGTGCCTAAAAGACTCGATCAGTTGCGTCACAATCCCTCCGTCCGTTTCTCCTGTTGAGCCATGATGAATTGAGAACATCAGTCCATCAGTGAGTCACTGTGGATCCCGGTAGAGCTCTTCAGCGTAACTAACACCTGCACCTTCACGTGTTATCGTGGCGAACAGAAACCCTGTCAATGCTTGAAAGAAATGGCAAGAAAAGCTGAAGAATAAATGCTTTTACTGATTTAAAAGGGCTGAGGTGGGGGGAGGGGAGGGAAAGGGAATTAGGGGGTGGACTGTGCCGGCCGCGGACCGTCAGAGTTGCTTGCGGGGAGGGGTAACAGTATTCAAGCTTTTGAAGGGGTGGGGGGGGGGGGGGTGAGATGAGGCCATACGGGGAGGGGGTCTACATTCCCAATGCGCAAAAGGCCATTGGGCCGACGTTGGCCAGCGCACGATCGTCAGCCCAATAGCCTGTTGTGCACTGGGTTGTGTGGGGTGGGGGGGTGGAAAAAGTTTTCATTAAAAAAAAAAAAAAAAACTGTATCCATTTGATACGCAACTTAAATCTCTTCGACTTCCGTCCGTTCAACAACAACAAAAAGTCAAAATGCCATCCCGCTGCCAGTAAGAGGGTTGTACACTGAGAATCCCCAGAGGCTGCTAGGCCGATGAGAATCTGTGCCTCTTGCAGGTAAAAGACATGGAGCTAGCCCCGAGAGACCGAACTGATGATCTGCGCAGTGTTGACATCTAGACGCCGGGTCAGCGTGGCTGGAGTATGATGAAATGTGCCGAAGCGGCAAAACACAACATTGACGACACACCCACCAAACCCCGGTGCGCAATTGGTCCGTTCCCAAAGTCACGACCTTGACATTTCTATTCGCCGCCTCGCCGGCTCCTGCCTTGTGACACGAGAATCAAAACGTCCTGCCGGGCGATTTGGTTGGTCGTACAAAAAATATTCAGTTTTGAGAAATGAAAAGGCGAGATAGGAGGGTACTCTCTGCCCCCCTGTATATCCACCACCCACCCTCGACTGAGCAGTAGGATGTGGGGAGGGGAGGGGAGGGGAGGGGGGATATTGAGGGGTTTGGATTAGGCATACCAGCAAGATACAACGTCAAGCCTCTGTGAGGGGGGTTGGCAGGTTTGCGGGAAAACTGCTTGGCCTTGCGCATTTGTAGAGGTCAATGACACAGTTATATTAACCCATATCATACGAAGGCGAAAAGCTTCAAATTTGTACCGCTGCCATTTGCAAGCTACATTACAGTACTTACAGATAAGGATATAGACCCGAAGGCTTTCGTTCAAGGGTGGTGCCAGAATAGCTTGGCGCCTATAGGCGCCAAGCTGTTCTGGCACTACCCTTGAACTATTTTAGTCAAATTTATTTCACACACTGGTGTATTCCGAATGATAAGGGTTAAGAAGCAAAAGAACACACTCATTTGACCGCCCACAGCTAGTATGTAGATGGTTACGTTTTACTCTGGTAATAAAACCGTCCATAACCCTGTGCTCAACGTTAGTCTCTACCCAATACGGCACAAAAAGGCCATCGGGCCGCCGACATCGGCTATCATCGGCCCGATAGCCTTTTGCGCTTTGGGTATGTCTTTATGTCACTAAGGCGTCGGCAGGTGCCCGGAAATGACTTTTCTTGTCAGTCAGGTTTTGATACAGTCGGAACTGAGATCTCTTGAGTTAACGCCAGACACAGCTAAGTAGAGGTTGTTAACAGTGGCGGCATAGAAAAATATTTTAAATTTGTGGTGGCGAGGGGAGGGGGTGGAGAATGGGTGGGGAGGGGATGAGTTAGTGACAGTGCAACCCCCCAAAATCGAAACCCTCCCCTCCCCCATTTATCTATCTATCTATCTATCTATCTATCTATCTATCTATCTATCTATCTATCTATCTATCTATCTATCTATCTATCTATCTATATCTATCTATCTATCTATCTATCTATCTATCTATCTATCTATCTATCTATCTATCTATCTATATCCCGTAGTCTTGCCGACCGTTGAGGCACGACTGATGACTTGGCAACCAGCTCCTTCCATTCCTCCTTGTTCTCTGCCATTCTTAGTGTATCGCCCAGCTTCAGTCCGGTCTACTCTGAGATATTGTCCTCCCATCTTTTCTTCTGTCTTCCTCTTCTTCGTCCTCCTTGCACAGTGCCTTGCAGGACTTGTTTTGGCAAGCCCTGCTGAACGCGTGACATGCCCATACCACTTCAGTTTGCGGGTTTATTCACAATGGCTAATAAGTCTTCATAGGGCCCGATGGCTTGCCTGATTCTGTTTCCCACATCCTCGTTTGTGATATGATCTCTGTATGAAATGCCAAGCAGCCTTCGAAAACATCTCATTTCAGTGGCTTATATCCTCTTTTCAAGGTCTGCTGTGAGGGTTCATCGCAGGCATACAAGAACACTGAGATGACTAAGGAGCGCATCAGTCTGATCTTGGAGCAGAGTGTAATGTCACTCTGTCCTTCCATATTATGGTCTTCAATCTTGTCAGTGCTCTTGCTGTCTGCGCAATCCTGGACAGTATTTCTGGTTTTGATCCCTCATCTGTCACAATGGCTCCTAAGTATTTGAATTTATTAACTGTTTCCAGTTTTTGGCTTCCAATCATGACGTCAGTGCCAATGCCAGTGGTGTTATTGGTCATCAGTTTGGTCTTCTCTGCACTGATTTCCATCCCATACGCAATGGCTGTACTGTCCAGCTTTTCCACCAGCTGAGCTAGCTCCTTCTCTGCTCCTGCTAGGCCATCAATGTCATCCGCAAAGAACAAGTTCGTGATTGTTCTGCCTCCAATACTGACAGTTCCTTCACGATCTTTCAGAGCGTCTGTCATGATTCTTTCCAGGATGATGTTGAAAGAGTAGGTGAGAGCAAGCAGCCTTGCCTGACTCCGACTGTAGTCCTAAAACAGTTTCCTATTTTGCCGTTGAAGCAGACTGCGCTAATGGCCTTGTTGTAAAGGTTTGCTATGACCACCAACACTTCCCCCCAAAAAAAAATTAAAAATCGACGTCCTTTCTAGTTTTTGACATGGCCTCAACAATATGCAACAATAGAAATTATTAAAGTACACGCATAAAAAGACAGAGGTCACAAAAGGCTACGGATGGGAATGCAGATCCAATGTGGTGAGAAACCTGAGAACGTATTTCTAGGAACAGAGCCAAGGGCACCACACAGTCGATCGCCTCCAGAGCAGAAGTGTGGGAGAAAGGTAGCAGGCGATGGGCAGACTTGAAAGGACGAGAGATCCATAGCCTAAACCAGACCAGTATTGATACGATATCGAAAGGAATTCTGGGAAGACTTATGATGGATGGCTTGGAGCGCGTGGTGGCCTTTCCGAATGCACATCTTGACTGAACTGAAGTGAACTGAACTGGCAAAATAAATAAATGATAAATAAATAAGTGAATAAATAACAATTAACTCATTCAGCCCGGCGCATGTATTTCCCAAATTTTGGAGATGTCATCTAACGACTATGCACCTGTTGCAGGAGATGGATCAACCATGATAATTCAAGGGCAGTGCCAGATTAGCTTGGCGCCGACAGGCGCCAAGCTAATCTGGCACTACCCTTGAATTATCATGGTCGACCCATCTCCTGCTGTAGTGCGTCAGGGCTGAATGGGTTAAATAATTATTTTTTTTAATCCACTGAAGAATTCAGTACACCACCACCCTGTTCAAAATGCCACATCCTTAAAATAAAATAAAATTAAATTAAATTAAATTTTTAAAAAATCAGTAACCCCACTGAAGAATTCAGTACACCACCACCCTGTTCAGTTTACTACACCCTTAGCTCTAACAAACGTACAACTGTTTCGATTACAACACACTGAGACCCTAGATCAGTAGGCCTACTTCAAGTATAACAACCCTTTGCGTGTCTGTTGCGGTTTGTGTCACGATGATTCTTCAGTGTAGCCTGTAGGAATAATAATAATAATAATAATAATAATGGGTACTTATATAGCGCTTAATCTTACTCAAAAGCTCTAAGCGCTTTACAATCTGTACACAAAAATAAAATACAATGACATATGCACATAACAAACAAAGCACAATGCCCGAACACACCACTTTTACAATAAACTAAACAACAATACATACATAATAATTTATATTCTAATTAACATTCAGTCTAAACAAGGAGGATTGCAGAACTACAACTAAGGCATCAAACACTGGCAGTCATTCAAAGTAAAGCTTGAAGAGGTGAGTTTTCAACGACCTCCTAAAGTCAGAGACAGACTCACTGTTTCTGACCTCAAGAGGAAGTGTATTCCATAACACTGGGGCTTGATAAACAAAAGTGCGCTGACCAAATGTTTTAGTTTTGACACTGAGAAGGTACACACAGCTTCCGTTTATCAGAAGAGGAGCGGAGCTCACGAGAGGGTGTATACACATGCAGCAAAGAGGACAAGTATTCTGGGCTGGTGCCTGAAAGGCAGTTAAAACAGATTGACATAACTTTGTATTGAATACGTGAGGACACAGGTAGCCAGTGAAGGGACTTCAAGATGGGTGTGACATGCTCAGTCTTACGGACTCTCACAACAAGCCGGGCTGCATTGTTCTGAATTTTTTGGAGGCGATCAATGAGATACTGAGGGCAGCCACAAAGCAAAGAGTTACAATAATCTAGCTTGGACAGCACAAATGCACAAACTAGTGTTTTAGTGGCTTCCACGGTCAGCAGGTGACGAACTGAACTAATACGACGAAGTTCCAGATAAGTGGATCTACACACTGCACTGACATGCTGTGACATAGATAACTCGCTGTCAAGTGTAACACCCAGGTTTCTCACACTCGCAGAGAAGCCAATGAGTGTTCCATCCACAGACAATGATGATGGTAAAGGCAGGGACGAAGATAATCTTGGATTAGCTACCAACATTGCTTCAGTTTTGCCATCATTTAACATCAGTTTGTTGGTGGTCATCCATGATTTGACATGGTCAATGCACTGGCTTATACTTTGGACGGCATTCACAGCTCGCTCGACAGTATCACTTTTGTACATCTGCGTATCATCTGCAAATGCATGATGGGAAATGGAGCGACTACAAATCAGGTCGGACAGGGGTTGAACATACAGTAAGAACAATACAGGTCCTAGGACCGAGTCCTGGGGTACACCAAACCGAAGAGGTGATGGCTCAGAACGACAGCCGTCGACAGAAACAATCTGGGATCGTTCAGTCAGGTATGAACTAAACCATGCCATCGCTACGTACATACAAAGGGTTAAACTACCTGCAGTTACCTGTGATACAGTCCTCTGTGCTTGTGTGTGTGTGTGTGTGTGTGTGTGTGTGTGTGTGTGTGTGTGTGTGTGTGTGTGTGCGCGTACACGAAACCACTCAAATGGGTTACTTTCTTTACCATCCTTATGCAAAATGGGTGTGTGTAAAATTCTGGGTGACCAAGTCAGGCACCCATTTTTTCTGAGGGTTGTTTCTGCATTATCTTTCATTCAAAAGTCAAAAAAAAATATCAAAATAGGATGTTCCCATTTCGCCAGATTTACTTCATGTTGTGTTTTGGCGATGCCCTGGGCCTGTGTGTTGACACGGAAGCGAGTGTTTTCAGAGATCAACTTGATGATCGCTGATTGGTTAGCCCAACACCGATGAACGGAGTTGTTTCCCTTGCTTAAACGTCTTTCGTCTCCAACGGTCACACCGGCCATTCTTTCGCGTTTGCAGAGGTACTTTATGCAATATTTCTTAGTTAAGAGCACGCCCAAATGTACTTGTTCAGTGCAGTTATTTAACTGAGAGATGCCTCCAATCCCCGATACCCGTTTGGCCCAGAAAAATAAGGCGTCTGCTTCAGCCGTGGCTCAGTCCGTGTCTTCCTCTCTCTGACCGTTGAGTCTTGTAGTAAATGATAATAGAACCCCACGATTTTAACAAAAGCTTTCTTCTTCAATGAAAGGAATTCATTCCATAACCCCATTACAAGGTCAATCTGCCACGCGATTTTGTTTCTTTTTTTCTGACATGTGTGATTGTCAGTGATCGAAAAGTAACTTGACACATGCATGCACAGTATGAGTTGACTTTTTTTTTATTTTTATAAATGGCGCCAGATTTCAATCCTCGTTCGCAAAACTGCCTCGCGATTCGAAGAACAAACGTCCACAAACAGGTCTTTCGGAATGTGCAACTGAAGTGTCGCTTTTTACTGTATTACCAGTTTTTAGTTCCCAGGGTCACCCTGGTCAGCCCCACAGGGTGGGTTTTTCTCTCTATTCTGGGGCATGTGTTTCTGTCTACCCTTTGTCCATTCACCTGTATTTGCCTTTTTAAAACTCTCCCTACTGTCTGCACTGCCTGCAGCTCTTGATATTGGATGTGTGTTGCTAAATGGTCTTAGCTTTATTTAGGCCCCATGTGTAATTAGGTTTATTTAACGTATTTGACCGGCTGGCGACATACATGGCAATGTTCTGTTTAGGTGTTTTTTTCACAAGCAGTGCAGGCACGTCCTGAGAAAGCCTTGTTGCTGTCGGGACGTTAAGCAATGTACAATCAATCTGATTCAAAATGTCAATTGGTTTACATGGTTGTATTGGACATGTTTGCAGCAACACCGTTTTGGTCACACCGGCTCAGGACTTTCTGCACACACCCAGTGCCGGATGGCAGCAGGATGTCCAAACCCATCGGGATCTATGGAAGTGGACAAGCACGCCCCTTCATGGCACATGGCCAAATCAGTCAGCTGCAGCATCATGGCCCCCCAGCCTCTGCCACAGAGGGTGCGTCTGGTAGGAGGGTGCATGGACGGCAGCGGAATGCTCCCAATTACAAAATGGTAAGTAAAGTGATTCTATGATCATCTTCATTTTATTGGCTGGCGTGCGTGCGAAGCAAAAGTGAGTTTATGTTCTGGGCCACTGGTCGTCCGTCCATCGTCCATGGTAAACTTTAACTCATTCTACCCCAACACCAAAATCCTTAAATTTTGCCCCTGTCCTCTCAAGACCGCATTACAGCGCAGGACACAGATCGACCATGATAGTTCAAGGGTGATGCCAGAATAGCTTGGCGCCCGTAGGCGCCAGCTATTCTGGCATCACCTTTGAACTATCATGGTCAATCCTTATCCTGCTGTGGTGTGTCTGGGGGTAGAATGAGTTAACGGTGGCATTTTCTCGGAGACTATTCAAGCCACATTCTTCAAGCTTGGCCCAAGGATACTTTGTGGCAAGACCTTTTTAAACATGCCAATTTGAGTGACCTGTCTCAAAGGGTCACGCAGGGTTGACAAATGTGTGAAAACTGCTTGCATTTTCAGAAAACCTGGATTTTGCTGCTGCAGAAGCCAGCCCTCGTCACCGAGGTCACACATATGTAAATCGGTCATACACGGGATTACTCTTTTTATTCTTGTGCAAGGCCCCTTAAACCAAAATTGGGCTGTTTCTGTCCCCTAATGCAGCTTTGGTTTCAATCTTTCTTTCTTTCTTTCTCCAGTTGGCAAATGGACCCTGGGATGGACCTGAGACTGAGAGTAGTGCCAGTGCATCGCAATACGAGGGCAGTGATGATGAGGAGTTTGTTCCTGGCTCGAGCTCACCGGATTCAGAGGGTGTGTCGGCATCAATTGCTGGGATCTCTGACATAGACAGTATTGTATCGACTATGTTAGATTTCATCAAAGTGGCAGGTTCGGGGTGGCCAGGTGTCGGTGACGCTAGTACCAGCAAGGTGCAGTGTGCGTTAGGGGGTGGCAATGAGAATGTGGATAGGCAGAAGGAACATGATGCTGGAAAGAGTGGGGAAAGAGCACTTACAGAAGAAACAGGTGTGCACGTGTCGCAGAGAGGGAAAGGAAAGTACAAATGGGACAAGAAACATGCATGCAAATTGTGTGGCAAGCTTGTCTTGAAAATGAGCACGAACTTACAAGATGTCCATGCAGATGAGGCAGACGTTGCTAAAATTTTGTCGATGAATAAAGGGACAAAGCAGAGACGTCGAGCATGGATCAGACTACAAGATGAGGGTGATTACATGCATAACGTTGCTGTTCTTGAAAACAAATCCGGATGTTTGATTCCTAAGTATCGCACCAAAACTAGTAAGGTAGACGACCTTCTCGCCTGTAGCCATTGCAAAGGGCTCTATCAAAAAAAGCTGATCTCTGTACACTCAAAACGTTGCTGTCAGAAGCCAGGAGGGTTTCAGATCACTCAGCGAGGGAACGCGGCGCACCGTGGTCGGCTAATGCTTCCAATACCCTTAGACGTTGAATTTTCCTTCTATCACAAGGTCTTGGCCAGCCAGAGAGATGATGAGATAAGCCGTCTCATCAGAACTGACCCCTTGCTTCTTGAGTATGGAAAGAGATTATTTGACCGCAGGGACATTGAAGAACACACGGCTGGACAAATCAGCTCCAGGATGCGGGAGTTAGGGAGACTATTAAAGATTATCAGAGTGAGGTCAGAAATGAAAATCGCAAGTTTAAATGCTGTGATCAATTCAGCTAGCTTTGATCATGTTGTCCTGGCTGTAAAAAAAATAGCAGATTTTGATGAGGACACAAATCAGTTCAAAAAAGGCAATCTCGCAATGCGCATAGGCCATGCTTTGAAAAAGTGTTCACAGATCAAACAGTCACAGGCATCCAAACAGCTTGGGCAGGGTTCAGACGACAGGTGGCGACAGGAGCTCTCTGAGGCGCAGCGGTTTGACTCTGTCTTCAACAGGGACTGGTATGATTGTGTGTCTGCTACAGCAGCCCAGTCGGTCGGGAAAATGACCATGAACAAACCCAAACTGATCCCATCATGTGAAGATGTGAGGAAGGTCCAACAGCTTCTTGAGACAAGGATGGTTTCGGAAGATTATCCAACAGTGGTTAAAGCAACTCTTTGTGCTGTATCACTTTTCAACCGAAAACGAGGGGGAGAAGTTCAGAGAATGAAGGTGTCAGACTTCCAGAATGCTAAGATTGGATCGATCACCAATCAAGATATCTTGAAAGGTCTCACAGAGGTTGAGAAGAAAATGGTGAATCATTTTCAGCGAGTGGAAATCAGAGGCAAGTTTAATAGGAGTGTTCCCATTTTGCTGACGAAGAAGATGATGACAACTGTGGACAGAATCCTTCAAATGAGGCAATCAGTGCCAGCTCTCGCTGATTCCCAGTGGCATCTTTGCCACACCTTCTGGTCAGAGGCCTTACAGAGGCCATGATGTTCTGAAGGCCCATGCCCTAGAAGCAGGGGTGTCATACCCAGCCATGTTCACATTTACTCAGTTACGGAAGCAGGTTGCAACTTTGGCTCAGTCAATGGCCATCTCGGAGTTAGACCAGGATCAGCTGGCAGATTTCCTTGGCCATGATATTCGGATACATCGCCATATCTACCGCCAACCTCAAGACGTCCTTTAAAAGGCAAAAGTGGCAAAGATTCTTCTGTCAGTTAACAATGGGATGACAGATTTTGAGAGTTGCATTAAGGCCCCGCCACACGGGCCGGTTGTGCCCCGATTTTGAAGCCGATTCCGATCCGTTTTCGATCGGCTGGGAATCGGATGACTAGAACCTGCTCTATATTTCCGATCCGAATCGGTCCCGATCGTAAGCTTCAACCAATCAGAGCGCGTCTCGCAAAGCATGTCGTTTCAACATGGTTTGCAAATGGCCGAACACGCCTGTTGTTATCAGTACCACCGCCGTTGCCGCTGATGTTTCGCACGCCTCTTCCCGAATATGATCCAAAACTGCTGATAATGCAAGCACATCATCATCACTGTCAAAACTAGCAGTCATTTTGCAGAACAGGTACGACTTTGATCTTCGGTTCAAACCGGTCGGCTAAACTTGACAAGTCGAGAAATCGTCAGTGTGGCACTGCACACGTTTTTTAATCCGGCCCGATCACCTACCGATTTGAAAACTGATCGGGAATCGGCCTCAAAACCAGGCTCGTGTAGCGGGGCCTTTAGAGCTGAGCTGGGCGATGATGAAGAGATTGACTTTGACAATGAAGACACATCAGAAACTGGCAGAGAGGTCTCGGGGGGAACAGCACCTGTGAATGAAGCAAGTAGCAAGTCAACAACACAGGAATCGATGAGCATGACGGAGAAAAGACGTCCAGAGCCTGATGACAATCTAGATAGTTTTGATGATGACAGTACTGCGTCAGCTCCTGTTCGAAAGAAAGCTAGATTTACAAGGAAACCATGGGGGGAAGCTGAAGAGAAAGCTGTTCAAACTCGTTTCAAGACACCTCATCATGAACAAACTTCCTGGAAAGGCCGAGATACAGCACGCAATGGCAGAAGAGCCCACACTTAGACATAGGCACTGGACAAACATTAAGGATTATGTCCGCAACAGACTGAAAAAGTTACAAAAGAAATGAATTGAGGTTCCCCGCCACTCGCGGCATTTTCGGTTTCATACAGATTTATTACAAGAGTGTTATTATTGGGGTGGTTTCAGCATGTATAGCCTGCTTTTTTTTAATCTGATGGATGCCTGGATCATTTTGTATACTGTATAACCTTTGGATTTGCAAAACAAAACAGCCGGCTGGGGACAAAAGACAATAATAAGATAAGATAAGAAAACCATTGACAACGTAAAGGTTGATTACAAGAGTGTTATTAGGGGGGGTGGGTGGGGGGGGGGGTGGGGGGCTGGATCATTTTGTAATATACTGCATACCATTTAAAACTTTGCAAACGGAAGAGAATGGTTGGTTGTTGGGGACGAAAGACAATAATAAAGGCTGAAGTTTCAAGTGATTTCTTATGTTGTCAGTTAATTAATGTCAGTGTTCTGTTCTGTCATTTTCACTCATTCTACCCCAAGTCCGGAATCCCCAAATGTTGAAGTCGTCTTCAGAAGACTGCGTTGCAGTGCAGGACACAGATCCACCATGATAGTTCAAGGGTGATGCCAGAATAGCTTGGCGCCCATAGGCGCCAAGCTATTCTGGCATCACCCTTGAACTATCATGGTGGATCTTTATTTTGCTGTGGTGTGTCTGGGGTAGAATAAGTTAAGCCCAAATGTTGAAGTCGTCTTCAGAAGACTGCGTTGCAGTGCAGGACACAGATCCACCATGATAGTTCAAGGGTGATGCCAGAATAGCTTGGCGCCCATAGGTGCCAAGCTATTCTGGCATCACCCTTGAACTATCGTGGTGGATCTTTATTTTGCTGTGGTGTGTCTGGGGTAGAATAAGTTAAGTGTTAGTTTCTTCGTCTGGGTCTTTTTCTATCTTTCATATTTTTCCACACTTTTTGACCCGCATCATACTGAGGCTAAAAGCTTCAAATTTGTTCACTGCCATAATTCTATGCAAGCTACATTACAGTACTTACAGATGAGGACATAGACCAATGGCTTTAGTTCAAGGGTGGTGCCACAATAGCTTGGCGCCTAGAGGCACCAAGCTATTCTGGCACTAACCCTTGGACTATTTCAGTCACACTTGTTGCACACACTGGTGTATTCCAAATGATAAGGGTTAATATTCAAAATGCTCTGTTGCTGTTTGTCTGAAACTCCAGAGTACCCAAAACCAAAAAAAAAGTCCTTTAATTTCCAGAATACATTATGTTGATTCTCACATCAATGCCATGATAAACTGTTTTGCTTCAGAAGGACAAAACGCAGCAATGTTTAAGAGATTTCCTCTGTAAAAATCATAATCGAAAGGTTACGGGCCAGTGTTTATTGAATTTTGCACCATACAATGTTAAAAATGTTAAAGCACACATACACATTAAGTTGAAAAAATAACAACCCCCCAAAATAATGTGAAACAGAAGTATTCCATGAACTTGACCTTATTACAGATGCCTAATGTTGTGAAGACACCCATTTGGACTGTAATGCCAGTTTTTTGTGTGAGAGGCACCCACTTTATTGGGTAGAAACCCATTTTTTTTCCATCTAGTGGCTCTGTTTCTAGAAAATGTCTATTTTATTTTAAGTTATAGAGCTTAGTTATAAGGTGAGTTCTAAACATTCGCATCAATTCCAGAGCCCTAGAATAAATAGAAATATGGGAACCCATTTTGACATAAAATGGTAGGTAACCCACTCCGACGCTTTCGTCCCCATGTGTGTGTGTGTGTGTGTGTGTGTGTGTAGTGTGTACACGCGTGCGTGTGGTTGCTGGTGTGCCTTGCAGGTTAGGATGTTTTTAACGGCTATAACCTAATTCATTTATATTTAAACCTTTTAGCCCCAAGGTTCCATTTCTCAACTTTTGAGGTGTTGCCTAACAACTATGCCGCACCAGTTGCAGGAGATGGATTGATCATGATAATTCAAGGGTAGTGCCAGATGAGCTTGGCGCCTTCAGGCGCCAAGCTCATCTGGCACTACCCTTGAATTATCATGATCAATCCATCTTTTGCTGCGGGGTCCCGGGGCTAAAAGGGTTAAGCAGCTGTGATAAAATGTTCAATGGTATTTAACAACGGATTTATGTTATTATTTTAGACGTCTTATCTTTTCTGTGTATGTTCATCAGTGGTATACTTTTTATACCGCTTCGCCAACATGTTCCCTAGAAGGCAATACAATATAATTGTATTTTATTGTGTTTATTGTGATGTATTGTCCAGGAAGACTGACTTCTACTGTAAGCCATTGCATAAATTCGCTGACGTTTTTGTCGTTGTTGTTGTTTTTTTTTGTGTGTCTGTTTTGTTTCGTGTTTTTTTTTTTTTTTTTTTTTTTTTGTTCAACGGATTTTTCGTCGGCTTGATGATAAACACATGAGTGTTTTGTCAGCGATACACGGGCAATCTGAGAAAATAATTTACTCTGTGTTTATTCAGCCCTCTAGATATCGCTTGTCTGTTTTATTCCACAAGCTTCTATCAGAAACATTATCACACGTAGTAAATATCATATTTTCTCTGAAGCCTAAGGATGGTTGACCCCAATGACCCAGTAATACCGGCGCGCTTTGCCGGCACACGGCTGGTTTGAAACTGAGAAAGCAGAGAGTAAACTGACAAAGTGTAGCCCCAAAAAAGAAGAAGTGAGTACGCTAGGCCGAATCGCCGCACATTGGTTGTCTTGCTCGATTTGCTGCGCTGATCAGCTGCGCAGCGAATCCAGGGAGACAACCAGTGTAGCCCTAAGCGCAGTCAGCACGCCGGCCGCAGAGAAACATGCCGGCTTCTGTTACGTCCAAGAGGACTGAATTCTGTTCAGTTCCCGTGGACTCGCTTTGTACAGAGAACGTACTTTACATCCTATTTTCTGCCCCAGTGAATCCGTTTTTGTGAAAAAGTAAGACTTCATCGTACATGTAGTATATAATGAATCGAAAACTCAGTTTTCACAAAATCAGTGATGCGGCAAAGGCCGCCATCAGTCGACCAGTCGGGTCGATGTCGGTCGCCGCGTTGGCCCGCGCAAGGCGCCATGCCGTGCGGGCCAAAGGTGGCCGACGTCGCCCCGACGGCCTTTTGCGCACTGGGATGCTTTTTGCTTTCATAGGGCTGTACAAATAATAATATAGGCCGTTTAACATCCGGCGGAGCCCACAACTGACGTTTTCCCCAACTACCTACGCAAAGAAACATTTTTCTGGACCACTTTAAGAGCAAACAATATCATTTAGTGCCAATTGACCAAATATGGACTTTTTTTTTTTTTTTTACTGAACTCCTATGATTTGTCGATTGTGTCCGTCAGTTGTACAGTCGTGAAAATTTGACGAAAAGACAAGAAGAAGCTACTTTCAATATCCTAAATAGTGGCCCCGGCAGATTTCAATATGGAGGTCAAGCATTGCAGACTTCATGTATGCCTGTGCTGTTTATGGTTTGAAAACTTAGTCAATTCACGTGAAAGTGGATCTTTTTAAAAAAAAAATACTGGGCCTAATAAATCTGGGGCACATTTAGGGATAGAAAACATGATCAGTCATTTCATAAACTGAATTCCGAATTTTTACGACTCTACAGCAAAACTGGCGCATTGTTCGAGTCTATTAAAAGTAAATAGTATCAGGTCAACATACTTAAGTTACTACCCATTTAGCCCCGACACCCTACTGCGGTTGATGGATTGAGCACGATAATTCAAGGGTAGTGCCAGATTGGCTTGGCGCCATCAGGCGCCAAGCCAATCTGGCACTACCCTTGAATTATCATGCTCGATGCATCACCTGGCACTGAATGATATTTGTTCTAAGAGTGGTACAGAAAAGTGTTTCTTTGGGTGATATTTGCGAGAAGCGTTGTGCGCTCCGAATGTCAAACGACCTAAAATACCGGACATCATAAAGGCGCTTTACCCAATTCTGTAACTCGGTTCCAAAGCTCACGTCGTCAGTAAAACAATCCAGACCAAAATGGTGACTGCCAAGCGTGTAAAATGCAAAGAAGTACTCAACGGAGAAAGAAACACGCTTAGAAAAGACGGGTACAACACAATTTATTAATATTTCGGGTAAATACCCTTTGTCAAAATAGACAAACAAACAAACAGAGAGATTAGCCGCTACTTATCTTCATTCGCAGAAGGAATGTGGCAACTCCTTTTCCCCGAAATATTAATAAATTGTGTTGTACCCGTCTTTTCTAAGCGTGTTTCTTTCTCCGTTGGGTACTTCTTTGTCAGTAAAACACACGCATTCACTGTGAAGACAAACACAGTACGAGACAAACAAAAGACATTCAAGTGATGCGAAGAGTCATCTCATTAACTGTGGTTTTGGAAATTCAGTCTGATCGCGTGTATTGAAATTTATAAAGTGGCCTGACACGTGGATGGCGGTTGTAAAATGTTAGCCTGGGTGACCGTGTATCATCGCAGAAACTACACATTATGTGTATGTAGTTCATGTACATGTATTATGTATCATCATCACAGACCTATATCAGTCCCTCATAAGTATGTGCATATTTATAACTACATGTAAAGTATTTGAAAGTTTCTTTAAATTTTCTTACTTTTATTTACGCTAGGAAGGCAAATATCCTTTTATGGACAATACATTTCTTCAATAATCTTGAATCAGATGAACAACGTTCCCCGAATGAATGTCCTCTAAACGAGTCAGATTGTTGTACAGCAATTCAAAGGTCTGCCCTTCTAATAACTTGACGCGCTGAGGGGCAAAAAAACCTGGCAGAGCTTTCAGTCAGCTCTTCAAGTAGCCCATCGACCCAACAAAACCCTTGAATTATTATGGCCTGGCAGTACCCTTGAATTATCATGGTCGAACCATCTCCCTGCAACTGGTGCAGTGTCGTTATTTGACACCTCCGTCCAAAAGTTGGGAAATACGGCCTTAGGGTTAGCTGGGTTAATTTGTTCAGTGTTCAGGTCGGTTTTCAGCCGTGAACCGGAGCTGACTGTGGACTTTGCACCCCGTCAGTGTTGAACCTTTGCAGCACCGATCGCGACTGATGTCCTTGAGAAGACGGAAAACATCCACAGATTGTGAACCTTTTCTACTAGAAACCCTTCCCCCTCAACCACCTCCCCCCCCCTCCCCCCTTTTATATAAAAATAATTTCCTTAACCCATTCACTGGCGACTGCGGGGGCTCATGAGGATCTATCCTCTTGCCGCACTTGGGTCGGCCTTGACCCCTGTTTTCTGGCAGCGGCTGAAGAGGTTAACTGATTCAGGTGCTGTAGACCTTGCACCCAGAACATATCCGTTTGCCATCGTCCTTCAGAATTCTGGGAATATTCTTATCACCGACTCAGCATGCCTGATCAGAAGCAGAAGGAACTGGGGTGGAATTGCACGTCATTTGCAATAGCCAGTACCTGCCTTTCATAGCCCTAACGGCTTTATTTGAACTATATTTAGCTCACGCAAAAATCTAGCTCAGTGCTGGTGGCCTAGGTCGATTCCATTGTGCATGAATCCATCAGTCCTATTTATAGTACTGAAGAACTGCATGCCCATCAGGGTCACATCTGTGTGCCAGAGTGTCCAGTGACTGTCCAGACCTAAACGTTGCTCGTCATTTGTTGTGTGTTCGAGCTGTGTGTGTACTAAGAGAGCAGGGGATGTGGGGGTGGGTAAATAGCAACATCAGTGGCCGTGGGGTGGGTGGGTACATATATGTGCTATATTCTTTCTGTACATATTGTCTGTTCTTGTGTGTAACTTATATATATATATATATATATATATATATTATATATATATATATATATATATATATATATATATATATATATATATACTGTATGCATATTATACTATATGCTTAATCCAAAAACACAAATTTAAAAAAAAAATCTAGCAGCTGCAGTGCAGAGGGTTAGTTGGTTGGCAGTTACTGCCTTGAAAAAGTCGATAACTGACGAGACCAGAAGGGTTGACTGCCATTGCTTGTAATTTAGAAGAAAACTACCAAGTAAGCAGGAAACTTGAAAATACTGTCAGGGGAGAGCCATTGAGCATTATCGATCAATGATCACTGATCTAATTTAGTCAAAGCACCCCCCCTCTTTCGTATCTTGTATGTGCTTTGACCGAACTAGATCTATGATCATTGGTCGATAAAGCACAATTCTCCCCTGACAGTGCTTTTTTCCTAGGTACCTGGTAGTTTTCTTCTTGGGAAAAGCCGCTATTCTGCAACTGCGGTCGGCAGAAGATGAAATTACCATTTATATAAACAGTGTATATACTGATATATTTTAGGACTACATCACAGTTCTGGAGACAGATCGACCATGATAGTTCAAGGGGTAATAGCTTGGCACGTTAGTGCCGTAGGCGCCATGGCGGCGCCTACACTGAGGTGCCAAGCTATTCTGACACCGCCTACCCTTGAACTATCATGGTCGATCCACATCCTGTTGTACCATGTCTAGGGCTTTATGGGATAACACGTTATATTTTCTGGCTTCCTGCTGAGAACGCCGGAAACTGAGTTAATGTAATGTGTGTACTTGTCTCAGTGAATTTGTACCTTACCGTAAGGTCCAAAATAATATAGACAAGCTCACATTTCGTTGGGCCGTTATCCCGCCGACTCAGTAACGGATTTAAAAGCCTTGCTTGCCGTTCTAAATATCTGGGCACCCGCTGAGTTCCAGAGATTCCGGTATCGGACCGGCTTTGCGCTAGCGTATTGAGTATCAGAGATAACTGAATAGTTTTTCATATACCGGAGAAAAAAAAAATTCTGCCGACTTCATGGCACAGCCAATCTCAAATGCCTGCCGGACGCCCGCCGAGTGGAGTTCCGTGGACTTTGCACTGTACTCGGATGTGGTTACTCCATTCTGCACTTTTTGGGGGGAGAAACTGGCACGTTCGTCAGTTACCTCGAGGGAGGGGTGGGGTTCCAACTTTGTGTTCGAGACCTTCAACCTGCCACAACCTGCCACCAAGACGCTAGAACTTCTTCCAGTGGCCGAAAATCAAACAACGGGGGCTGGAGGGGTGGGGGTGGGGGTGGGGGGGGGGGGTAGTGGAAGAAGGCGTGTGTGTGTGTGAACACTCTCGCCACTCGCCAAAATATCAAACAACGGGGGAATGGGGGCAGGGGAGGGGGCTAGCGTGTGTGTCGAAACTCGCCCCCCCCCCCCCCCCCCCACTGAAAAAAAAAATCAAATAGGGAGGGGGGGTCCAAATACCCCAAAAAGGGACTTTGTTATAGCATTTTTAACATTTTTTTTTTTTTGGGGGGGGGGGGGGTCCGAAACCCCTAGGACCTCCCCCCCCCACCCCAGATCCGCCCCTGTTCACCATTTCCGGTTCACCTCAACTATTTTTTTTTTGCAAGAAGTGGTAAATCATAGAGAACGAGCGCCAATGTTTGCTGTCATAGGTCACCACACCAATGTGATCAATACTGTGACGTCAGTTCTTCAATACGTCAGTCAATTTAAATATGTACAGTACCAAGTTAGGTCAGCTGCTCGTTTCCATAATTATAAGTACACAGCAAACTCCGTCGATAACAAATCGCCAGGGGGCCCAGTTTTTGTTGTTGTTATATCCGATGTTTGTTATATGTGAAGTCATTTACGTTGAAAAACTGCTGTTGGGACCTTTGAACAAGTGTTGCGACAGCCGACTTTTGTTATTGCCGACCTCGTTATAAGCGGAGCAGACTGTAGTTAATACTTTACCTTATTCAAAACGTGCCACACCCATGTATCCAAATGCAGCACATCTCAAATACGTTAATATTTAGCCCTATGGGCAAAATCTCTAAATTTGGCAGTTGTACTCTGATGACTGCATACGGGCCCAAGAGATTAACTGACCATGATAGTTCAAGGCTAGGCGCCAAGCTATTCTAGCACCACCCTTGAACTATCGTGGTCGATCTGTTGTCTTTTTTTTTTTTTTTTTTTGTCTTTTTTTACGTTTTATGTGTCTGGGCAACGATCTCTTCAGTTACTTCACATTCCTACTGCATGTTGTGCTCTGCTGCACATTTTATCAAATTTACGTTAAAATAAAAGGGTTAATATGTACTTTCTGCCCAGACATCTAAAGACCTGGATTCAGTCAGGGCAATGTTTTATATATATGTATGTACCGAAACTCTCTCTCGCGCGAGTGTATTGGGGCGAGTGTGCTCAACCCCCCCCCCCCCCCCCGCCCCACCCCCGGTTATGTCATCTGCTCTAACACACATTTCGAAGCCGCTCTGGGGATAGAACTATTGGCACGGTAATCTTCGATTTCCATCCCCCTGTGGCATGACTTGCACTTCCAGCACCAATCGCGCAAGTGGGATCGACCATGATAGCTCAAGGGTAGTGTTTGATAATATTTACTAAACTGCTGGACATTCGGCCGTCTTCAGCAAACAACAACAAACAAGACCTATCCTTTTTGCCGTTCTTGAGTAGCCAGAATAAAAGACACCTTATCCGTTTCTTCTGCCTCCAGCTACCTGGAGGATTTATTGCCAGTTCTTCTCAGCAAGTTGTGTATATGACACTATAGATCAGCTGAGTTACATTTTAATCACAGATAAACAATAATCATTGCGTATGCCCCCCCTCCCCACCCCCCCACCCCTCCCCCCATGCTTCAATACCAAACAACCACATGCATAATTTTAATAATGAGATCATGAAAACAGATGATAAACAATGCAAACCAAAACAAAGTTAAGTGAACTATTCACAATTATTGCAATGAACACGAACTCGCTCACTGCACTATAACAACTGAGGGGTGAAGTCCTCAAAATAAAACTGTGCATTTCCAAAATTAACACATACTCACCCTTAGTCACATCATTGTGGGAGATGATATACTGACAGGCAAAAGATATGCAACATCATTGAAATCAACAGAAACACTGAAGTGTTTCTGATGATTCCAAAGATGTTGCATTTCTTTTGTTCGTCAGTATAAGTGTTTCTGATCACATTGCAATGATGTCGCATTTTTATTTCCCATCGGTATAATTCAAGAAAAGTATCAAGCTGATGGCGCTAATCTAATCTGGCACAACCCTTGAACTATCATGGTCAATCACCCTTCTGCTGTAGGGCATCGGGGCTAAATGGGTTAATGTAAATATGTATTAACTCTTTCGAGATGTGCCGCATCCGGATTCGCGGCTTTACGCTGTGAATCCGGATGGGGCATGTCTCGAAAGAGTTAAACAAGAGTGTAACTTATGCATTGCAAAATATATCACACTGAACGAAAAATATCTCAACACATTCAAGTCGTGCTGCATTCATAAAAATGGTTTCATGCCACACATCTGGATGCGGCCCACAGGGTTGATAGTCATTACTTTTTTTCTTTAATGAAATAACTTTTCTTTAATTCTGGTAAAAGGTTAAACAAATAAATTTTCTTTACTTTTTTTAGAAAATTAAAGAAATAAATTTTCTTTAATTTTTCTTTTTAATGAAATAAATTTGCGTTAATACATGAATGATCATTTATTGCTCAGCTCAGAAGAAAAAAAGTGGCATGCAGTTGAAAAGTGACACGCCACCAGATTTCCTTCTCTACCCACTATATAAAACACTATCTGGCCAGATACATGCAGTAGTTATGAGAAGGGGGAAGAAAGACACAAAAAAAAAACCCTCGGAAAACTGCACAGCGCAAGAAAAAGTCATGCGGCTAAAAATGGAACAATTCAGGCTTGTTTAATCTTATTTCGCGCTGCTGACAAATCGGCCACTCATCTGCAAGAGCCATAGATCCTCAAGAACCCCAGCAGTCTTGGGTGGGGGGGGCGGGGGGTTGGTGGGTTAATGACGATCTATGCCTACTACTATTAAAAATGTATGCATGCACCCGTTCAGGTTTTCACCTGTGCTGACCAATCGTTGCCGTACCGTCTGCCTTCTCACTCCTGAAACGAAACCCACCCAACTGCAAGAGGCATAGATCCTCATGAGCCCCTGCAACTGCGGGGGCTTGTGAGTATGCCTCTTGCTGGGATAATCTGCGCTCTTGTTCGCTCAAGCAAGTGGATACCTTAGTTTTTCACCTGTCCAATCATTGCTGTACCATCTGCTTTTTTACTCCTGAAATGAAAACCACCCAACTGAAAGAGGCATAGATCCTCATGAGCCCCTGCAACTGCGGGGGCTTGTGAGGATCTATGCCTCTTGCTGGGATAATCTACGCTCGTGATTTTCTCAAGCTAAGGGGATCCGTTAAGTTTTTCACCTGTCCAATCTTTGCTGTACGAGTGCCATCTGCCTTCTCGATCCTGAAACGAAAACCACCCAACTTAAAGAGGCATAGATCCTCATGAGCCCCCGCAACTACAGGGGGCTCGTTAGGATCTATGCCTCTTCCTGGGATAATCTACGCTTGTGATCTTCTCAAGCAAAGGGGATCCGTTAAGTTTTTCACCCAGAGGCATAGATCCTCCAAACCGCCTCAAACCGGCTGCAACTGGGTCAAACCAGCTTTGCGCATAGGCACCTGTTGTTCGTGGCAGAAAAATGAACTGAAGTAACGAAATTTTAAACGAAAGAAATCGATAATCGTTACTTTTATTTTTTAATTCGTTGAATTTTCTTTAACTTTTTAAAAACATTAACGCGTTAAATTTTCTTTAACCAAAAATTTAATTTGTTAAATCGTTAAATCTTCCAACCCTGGCGGCACATAATCAAATAAATGAATGCCATGTAGGTAGAGACACAGATTTGTATTTCTTTAAACATTTTCAGGTAAACACAATCATACACAAGCCAACTCAGCACTGCAGATGAACTCTCACGATTGACTCATCTCAGATGACAGGCCTCCGGCATAAGATGATTTACATAAGAATAAGAATAAGAATAAGAGTACTTTATTATCTCGAAAAGAGAAATTCGGTTGTGGTACATTTATAACAAATAGTACAAACAAGACATGAAAACATTATAACATAATTATGAACATTTTCTCCCTGCACTTGCACAGCTATAAATTCCAAATGGACATAAGTGAACACCACAAAATCTTTACACATAATTCTTACACATCTCACACATAAACATCTTTTATGGACTGAACTGAGCGGCACTTATACATTCACACCCACCTCTACACATGCATACATAATACGCGTGTTTCAACCTAATCCTAACCCTCACTACTTATTATACAAACGTCCCAATACATTATTACATTTATTGCACAAGCTGCGTAATTAAAATCTACCTTAGTAAAATCTCTCTCTTGGCTTGACTTCGCGAACGAAGATTTTATAGGAGTTGCCCGCCACGACGTCTGCAGGCTTGTTCGTGGCTGCGGAGGCCAATCCGAGACAGGCAGGTTCGACCGCAGTGGCTGCAGGGGAAGGTATGGCCAGGGTTCTGAGCTGCGGCATCTCTGTTTTTTCTCCTGAGCCGCTTGTCCTTAAGGCTAGCTCTGTGAGAGTCCTCAAAGGAGACAGCTGCCTTGTAAATGGTGGAGCGCCAGGTGTCACGGTCCGCAGCAAGCGAAGACCACTGGTGGTGGTCGATTTGGCAGGCACTAAGTGACTTCTTGAGACAGTCTTTGTATCTCTTCTTTGGTGCCCCTCTGTCACGGTGTCCAGTAGCAAGCTCGCCGAACAGGGTGATCTTTGGTAGGCGATGATCCTCCATCCTGGAGACATGCCCCGCCCAGCGGAGCTGTGTCCGCAGCAGCAAAGCCTCGATGCTCACAGTTTCAGCCTGTTCAAGGACCTCGACGTTGGTGACATAGTCACTCCAGTGAATGCCCAGGATGGTACGCAGGCAGCGCTGGTGGAAGCGTTCGAGGAGTCGTAGTTGGCTGCGGTAGAGGGCCCAGGACTCGGAACCATACAGCAGGGTGGGGAGGACCACAGCTCTGTACACGCTGATCTTGGTGCCTGTTTTCAGCTGTTGATTGTGCCACACCCGCTTGAAAAGTCGCCCGAAAGCGCTGTTCGCTTTTGCCAGCCTGCTGTCAAGCTCCTTGTCCAGCTTGGCGTCCGACGTGATAATGCAGCCAAGGTAAGTAAACTGGTGCATTGACTTTAGTTCAGACTCGCCAATGGTGATGTGAGGAGGGCGATACACTGTCTTGGGTGCCGGCTGATGGAGGACCTCTGTCTTTTTCAGACTGACCTCGAGTCCAAAGAGCTGGGCAGCATCTGCGAAGCAAGACGTGATGCGCTGCAGGGCTCTCTCTGTGTGTGCAACGAGGGCAGCATCATCAGCAAAAAGCAGCTCACGAATCAGTTGGTCTAGGGTTTTCGTGTGGGCCTGCAGTCGTCTGAGGTTGAACAGGCTGCCATCGAGACGATACCTGATGTATACTGCAGTAAATATACTTAGTAAAATAATTAGTGGGTAAACACTCGGTAACAACAATCCCAATATATCCATGTTCACCACCAAATGAAACACAATATAATCACTTCTTTAAAATCAACAAGCTCCATTCCTACTGATTGCACAGGTAAAGGAGGATAGGGGGAGGAGTTAGGTTTGGGTATGCGTGGATGTACCTACAGATTGCTCAAGAGTGATGGATTTGGGGATGAAACTGTGCTGTAGTCTGAGTGTCCTAGCTTTGTGCGTGCGGAGTCTGCGGCCAGAGGGGAGGAGTTCATAGAGGTGGGCAAGGACATGGGATCTGTCTGAAGCTATCCGCCTACCCTTTCTCACCACACACTGTTCATACAGGGACTCCACACTGGCTTGCTTACTGCCAGTCACTTTGCTGCAGATGTTTACCATTCGTGCCAGGGTTGATTGATTGATTGATTGTACATTGCTTAACGTCCTGACAGCAACAAGGCTTTCTCAGGACGTGCCTGCACTGCTTGTGAAAAAAACAACAACTAAACAGAACATTGAATGTATGTCGCCAGCTGGTCAAATACGTTAAATAAACCTAACACATGGGGCCTAAATAAAGCCAAGACCATTTAGCAACACACATCCAATATCAAGAGCTACAGGCAGTGCAGACAGTAGGGAGAATTTTAAAAAGGCAAATACAGGTGAATGGACCTCGGGTAGACAGAAACACATGCCCCAGAATAGCGAGAAAAACCCACCCTGTGGGGCTGACCAGGGTGACCCTGGGAACTAAAAAATACCTAACCCCACCCAAGTCCCCCAGGGCAGACCCGGGTGGGGCTCGTGCCAGGGTGTTCTTGTTCTTCACACTCAGACCTCCATACCAGCACACAGAACCGAAAGTGATGACAGACTCAATAAAAGAGCAGTAGAAAGTTTGAAGGACAGATTCAGCTTCCTGAGTTTCTGGAGGCAGTAGATGCATGACTGACATTTCTTGTGTATGACGTGGTGTTTGCGTTAAAGTACAACTTATCATCTGTAACTGTTCCAAGATACTTATACTCAGTCACACGCTCAACAGACACATCATCAATCATCAGAACAGGGACAGGGGCAGGGTTTATTCGAAAGTCTATCAGTAGTTCCTTGGTCTTACTCACATTTAGGTCTAGAAAATTATCTTTACACCAAACACTAAAACGTTCTACTTCTGCAAAGTAAGTTGTATACTGTGCATCTATGATCTCTCATCACAGCTACAAGTACAAGGCACTTTTCACTAAGCACAAACATGGCAACAATTAACTCTGTATGCCGACCTGTGAAGGCAAAAGGCAATAAGTCCATTTTTGTGAAAAGCAAGATTTTTATTGTGTTACAATGAAAATCTTGCTTTGCACAAAAATGGACTTACTGTCTTTTGTTTTTCACAGGCCAAAATCACAGACCAGCACCACTTGAAAGCAGTCAGGCATCCTCCTACAGAAGCTGTTCAAAACACAAAAGCTGTGGCCTCACACCGGCCCGTCTGCAGTTTGGGCAGCAAAGTCCACGAGTTTGTCAGCGGGTTATAGCATTCCACTGTGTTCAATGTTAACGGGGCAGCACACTGTCCAGCGTGAGAGCGACCACCAATCACATACAACAGGCCGCTGACCACGACACAAGCTGGCCCTGCTCGACTGACAGTCATTGGAGGCAGCTCTGTCCACTTGTCCTGTGGAGCCCCCAAAAAATAGTCATCAGATTTTCACAGAAAGTATGCACACGCTTCAATTAACGTAAGAAGGGAAATCACACCATGCTGGACAAACACATAACCATTACATCCCTGTACCCCTTCCTCACAGCATCGAACTGTTCATCCCTGTGATATGCAGCCATCTTAGAATGTTTAACAATAAACCAAACTGAGGAGAAGAACCACAATTTAACCCATTTAGTCCCAACACACTACAACAAGAGCTGTATTGAGCATGATCATTCAAGGGTAGTGCCAAATTAGCTTGGCGCCGTCAGGGGCCAAGCTAATCTACCACTACCCTTGAATTACCATGGTTGATATTGATAATTTCCTGCAAATGGAACACAGTCATTAGGTGACACCTCAAATGCAGCTGTGGGGTTAAAAAACAGGTTTAAGACAGCACAGAAATAGACCTTGACAAGCAAGACGCAAGAGCCCAGCAGCTGCAGGCGTTCATGTGAATCCATGACTCTTGTTGATTAATCAGTGGTGTTTAGGCGAGGGATGAGTGCTCAACATATTTTAAACGGAGGGAAAGAATGCGTGGGTGGGTGGGGGGGTTGGAGGGGGGGGGGGGCGGTGTCCTGTGGTAGCCGAAGTACTGAGTATGACTAGGCGGGGGAATTTCCCGACTGTGGAATGCTATGATGAGAGATGGATTGATTGATTGATTGATTGTACATTGCTTAACGTCCCGACAGCAACAAGGCTTTCTCAGGACGTGCCTGCACTGCTTGTGAAAAAAAACTAAACAGAAAATTGAATGTATGTCGCCAGCCGGTCAAATACATTAAATAAACCTACAACATGGGGCATAAATAAAGCTAAGACCATTTAGCAACACACATCCAATATCAAGAGCTACAGGCAGCGCAGACAGTAGGGAGAGTTTGAAAAAGGCAAATACAGGTGAATGGACAAAGGGTAGACAGAAACACATGCCCCAGAATAGAGAGAAAAACCCACCCTGTGGGGCTGACCAGGGTGACCCTGGGAACTAAAAAATACCTAACCCCACCCAAGTCCCCCAGGGCAGACCCGGGTGGGGCTGATGAGAGATGGAGACTGAGAGAGAGATAGAGGGTGGGAAAGTCTGGAGGGGGGGGGGGGTGAGTGCGTAGGCGAGCCTGATGAGAGGCGTGAGAGTGTGTGGGAGGTAGACGCGTGGGCAGTACAGGAGTGACTAGGGAACGGTAACGAGAAGTACGCCAGTCATTCTGGTCGGTGGGGCCACAGCAGCCGCAGGCGACAGCTAGAATTTGAAATGGCTCCCAAATCAGCGAGAAAGAAGGCTTTACTGGAAAATAGTGAGATGGACCATATTTTCAGTGACTGGGGCCTCGACAAAGAGGTGCAGAGTGCCCTGATCAGGGAAAATATTTATCTCTAGGCAAACACTACTACTAATGTCTGATGAAGACATTGACGCTCTGGCGCTGAAACGTGGGGACAGAGCAGTGCTCCGTGCAGCGGACGCCAAATTCCAGGTGGACAACGGGGGTGGCCCACTGTGCAGCGGACTGGGAGGGGTAGCGGACAACAGCGTGCCCAGTAGAGCGTCACAGACCTTGCAGGACGCCCTATACAGTACACACCACAGCGGTGCCGGACTGGATGAACTGTTGCGTGACAGCCTGTGCGACAGTGACAACAGTAGCGGGGGTATTGCGGCAACAAAAGGTGGGCCCCCGTTATGTATAGTAGATTTTCTGTCTTCAGCACCAGTGGCAGAGGAAGAAGTGGCACTTGGGGTGGTGTCACCATAAAGGTGAACAGCAAACTGAAGTTGGACAAGGTTTCCCCCGCACACTGGATAGTGGCAAATAGCCGTATTATGGCAGCCCTTATGGACAAACCAACACCGGGTTTCACGCCACACGCCTACCACAAGTACTCGGCGATGGTGGGGGAGCTGGCGGCCAGATACATCTGGCAAAGTGTCCTGCTGTTCGACGATGAGTATCGTCAGCGGCAAGTGGCCGAAGCATTCCAGTGGGGCACGGACGCCCCACACCTGTCCACGGTGGTGCTGCGTGACCGTACTGCGCAATCGGCGATGCTCGCTTGCTCACCTGCTCGCAGAACAAGAGGAGGGACAGCCGGACCGCACTTACAACTCCCCATCGGCCCCTCTGGCAGGGAAGTGTGCCTGCAGTACAACAGAGGTTACTGCACCTACGGCGCACACTGCCAGCTGGACCATGTGTGTGCCACCTGTGGAAGAGATCACCCGGTGCGGGAACATCATGACACACCTGCAGCAGCGGCAGGTGGCAAACACGGGACAGCCTAGGACACAGCGCAGCAGGTTGCACAAGGCGAGATAGGTCCCACCCATTATAGCACTTCTTACCATAGCCCTTATCCTGCACTAAGTCCATACAACTGTCAATTGTTAGGTTCTGGAGCGTCCATTAGTTCAAAGCTTTTAGTGTGGCAAGACGAATTAGCTTCTGATAAAGACAAAAACTTTCTCCTTGAAAGTATCGAACATGGGTTTATATCACGGACAAACATCAGACTGTTAGATCTGTAGAGCAGAGAAATCACACATCTGCCTTAAAAAAACAGAGTAGCGGTAGAAAAGGAGCTCATCGATCAGATAAACAAAGGTCATTATATCGTAGCATCTCAAAAACCAACCGTAATTAGTGCTTTGGCTGCGATCCCAAAAGACGACAATAGCATACGCCTGATACATGACGGCAGCAAGCCTGTAGGTCATGCAATGAACGATTACTCAGTACCTGAGACAGTAAAATTCCAAACTCTAGCGGATGCGTGTGGATTAGCCAAGTCCGGCTACTGGTGCGCGAAAGTTGACCTTAAGGCGGCATACCGATCTGTGTGTATCCATCCAGATAATTATCAAGTCACAGGCCTAAAATGGATTTTTACCGGCGAGCAGAAGCCCACATACCTGTTCGATAGTAGGCTACCCTTTGGTAGTAATGTGGGGCAGTGGGCAGATGTTCACATCTGCACGGGACTTAGACGACCCCGCCCTCCACGAGTCCCCTGCTGCCTTGCAGGCCTGGCCGCTTGGCTGCGGAAAGGCTAAGGGAGGAAACCCCTGACATCAAAGCCCCCGTGTCTCCGGGGAAGGCTTTTGAGCCAGAGACTAGGACAAGGACAGTCTGATATAAAACCTACGACCCGAGGACCTCGATGCCATCGTCCCAGCTTGCTAGGCCATGGCAGACGAACCAAGGGTTTAAAGGGTGGGGCCAGTACTGCGCACACTGCACTCCACCAAAAAGCTCCACCGCGCAGGCTTTAGGAAACGTCCACGGACCATGACACTGACCATTCCAAGTCCTGTAGCGACGGGCGAGGGGCGAAACGGCAGGTGAAAGATGTCACTGGAAGCCGCAGTCTCAAACCTGCATGCAGGCGGTTCAGGATATTGGTCGCCTGATCTTGACCTGGGGATGACAACATCACTTGGCACACCCTGAACGACCAAGCAGCCTTCTCTAGGGACAGCACTGCTTGCTCCACACGGAGAGGGGCCTAGAAAAGGTGGCCTAACCAAAGCTCGTCCCCTCGCAACCCCAGTTGGCTAGCCGCGGTCAACGGGCATCTTCTCCTGCGGTCAAAAAACAAGAAAGAATAACGGATCCACTCTCATGATGACCACGACCGGACTCAACGTAGCATGCTGGAACATCCGAACCATGCTCGACAAAGCAGACAGCGGATGCCCTTAATGTCACTCCGCCCTCATTGCCCATGAATTGCGGAGGTTAAACATCGACATCGCCGCGCTCAGTGAAGTACGTTTTCCGGACGAAGGCAGCCTCCAAAAACTTGGCGCTGGGTACACCCTCTACTGGTCAGGCAGGCCTGAATCAGAAAAACGGCTCTCAGGCATGGGTTTCATGGTCAAGACCTCCATTGCGACTAAGCTGGAAAACCTACCAACGGGTCACTCAGACCGCATCATGTCCATGCGCCTCCCACTGAGACACCAGCAACACGTCACCCTTCTCAGTGTGTACTCCCCAACCCTCCTGACAGAGCCTGCTGAAAAGGACAAGTTTTACACTGACCTGCGCAGCCTCATACAGAGCACCCCTGCAGACGACAAAGTCATCATCCTTGGCGACTTCACCGCCAGAGTGGGCCAGGACTCTGAAGCCTGGAAAGGAGTCCTCGGCAAGCATGGCGTCGGGAACTGCAATGACAATGGCCGCCTACTGTTGGGAGTTCTGTGCAGAGCAGCAACTGGTCATCACCAACACTACTTTTCAGCAAAAGGACAGTCGAAAGACCACCTGGATGCATCCTCGCTCCAAACACTGGCACCTTATCGACTATGTCCTAGTGCGTCAGAGGGACCGCAGTGACGTCCTCCTCACCAGAGTGATGCCCAGCACAGAGTGCCACACTGACCACCGTCTTGTCCGCTGCAAACTCAGGCTCCACGTCAAGCCAAAACCCAAGAAATGGGGGCCCCCCAAGAAAAAGCCTGACGTTGCCAGCCTTCAGCGTGACAACGTGAAAGCTGCCTTTAAGACAGATTTACAGTGCAGGCTCAAAGACACAGCGGACCCAGCAGACTCCTCCCCTGAAACACTTTGGGAACAACTGAAAACTGCTATTGCAAAATCCTCTGCAGAAGTCCTGGGTTTCGCTAGAAAGAAGAACAAAGACTGGTTTGACGAGAACGATGTAGAGATCCAGGAACACCTAGCAAAAAAAAGAGCCGCTCATCAGGCCCACCTAGCCCAGCCTTCCTGCCCTGTGAAGAAGTCTGCCTTCCGCCTCGTCTGCAGCAGTCTCCAGCGCAAGCTCAGAGATCTCCAGAATGAGTGGTGGACTAGACTTGCACAGAGGACCCAGCTTTGCGCTGACAATGGTGACTACAGGGGCTTCTACGAAGCACTGAAAGCAGTGTATGGCCCCAGACACCTGGTACAAAGTCCCCTGCGAAGCTCGAATGGCCAGGCACTCCTCACAGATAATACCTCCATCTTGAACCGCTGGTCGGAGTACTTTCAGAGCCTCTTCAGCGCTGAGCGCACTGTTCAAGAAGCAGTCGTCCTACAAATCCCACAACTCCCAGTAAAGGTTGAATTGGACGAACCGCCCACCGCTGAAGAGACCCTCACAGCCATCCACTAGCTCAAGAGTGGCAAAGCAGCAGGCATTGATGGAATACCGCCAGAGATCTGGAAACATGGAGGCACAGCACTGCACAACAAGCTCCATGACCTCTTTCTCTGCTGCTGGGAGGAAGGAACACTACCAAAGGATTTCCGTGATGCTGTCGTTATCACCCTGTACAAGAACAAAGGCGAGAAGTCTGACTGTTCCAACTATCGGGGAATTACCCTGCTGTCCATTGCTGGGAAAATTCTTGCAAGGCTGCTCCTGAATCGGCTAGTACCTGCCATCGCTGAAGACCACCTCCCAGAGGGCCAGTGTGGCTTCAGAGCAAACAGGAGCACCACCGATATGGTCTTTGTGCTGAGATAGCTTCAGGAGAAGTGCCGCGAGCAGAACAAAGGGCTGTACGTAACGTTTGTCGACCTAACAAAAGCGTTCGACACTGTGAGCAGGCAAGGCATGTGGCAGATCCTAGAGCGACTTGGCTGTCCCCCAAAGTTCCTCAGCATGATTGTCCAGCTACACGAGGACCAGCAAGGCCAGGTCAGACTCAACAATGTCCTCTCAGAACCATTCCCTATTCTCAACGGTGTAAAGCAGGGCTGCGTGCTGGCACCGACCCTCTTCATCATCTTTTTTAGCATGATGTTGAAGCAGGCCACAGTAGACCTTGATGATGACGATGCAGTGTACATCAGGTATCGTCTCGATGGCAGCCTGTTCAACCTCAGACGACTGCAGGCCCACACGAAAACCCTAGACCAACTGATTCGTGAGCTGCTTTTTGCTGATGATGCTGCCCTCGTTGCACACACAGAGAGAGCCCTGCAGCGCATCACGTCCTGCTTCGCAGACGCTGCCCAGCTCTTTGGACTCGAGGTCAGTCTGAAAAAGACAGAGGTCCTCCATCAGCCGGCACCCAAGACAGTGTATCGCCCTCCTCACATCACCATTGGCGAGTCTGAACTAAAGTCAGTGCACCAGTTTACTTACCTTGGCTGCATTATCACGTCGAACGCCAAGCTGGACAAGGAGCTTGACAGCAGGCTGGCAAAAGCGAACAGCGCTTTCGGGCGACTTTTCAAGCGGGTGTGGCACAATCAACAGCTGAAAACAGGCACCAAGATCAGCGTGTACAGAGCTGTGGTCCTCACCACCCTGCTGTATGGTTCCGAGTCCTGGGCCCTCTACCGCAGCCAACTACGACTCCTCGAACGCTTCCACCAGCGCTGCCTGCGTACCATCCTGGGCATTCACTGGAGTGACTATGTCACCAACGTCGAGGTCCTTGAACAGGCTGAAACTGTGAGCATCGAGGCCTTGCTGCTGCGGACACAGCTCCGCTGGGCGGGGCATGTCTCCAGGATGGAGGATCATCGCCTACCAAAGATCACCCTGTTCGGTGAGCTTGCTACTGGACACCGTGACAGAGGGGCACCAAAGAAGAGATACAAAGACTGTCTCAAGAAGTCACTTAGTGCCTGCCAAATCGACCACCACCAGTGGTCCTCGCTTGCTGTGGACCGTGACACCTGGCGCTCCACCATTTACAAGGCAGCTGTCTCCTTTGAGGACTCTCGCACAGCTAGCCTTAAGGACAAGCGGCTCAGGAGAAAAAACAGAGATGCCGCAACTCAGAACCCTGGCCATACCTTCCCCTGCAGCCACTGCGGTCGAACCTGCCTGTCCCGGATTAGCCTCCGCAGCCACGAACAAGCCTGCAGACGTCGTGGGCAACTCCTATAAAATTTTCGTTCGCGAAGTCAAGCCAAGAGAGGGTAGTAATGTGGGCCCTTCGCACTTTCACAGACTCTCGCAGGCAGTTCACAGATGTATGATACGGCGCAGCATGACAGGGATAGTAGCATATATTGATGATTTCTTCATAGCAGCTAAGTCCAAAGAGGAATGCACTCAAATGATGATGACGCTCATTGCCCTTTTACGTAGATTAGGGTTCAATATTAGCTGGCCTAAGGTGGTGGGGCCTACACAAACCATTACATTTCTCGGGATCCAGATCTGCACCCGCACAAGCACCTTGTCATTGGGCGACGACAAGCTATAGCAACTTCACAAACGCTTGCAGCAGTTTAAGGCAAAACACGCGCGACAAACCAAAGCTTGCAGTCACTGGACGTGTCAAGCCGTCAAGGTAGGCAAATTTTTTCTCAGGCGGATTCTTGATACGATTAAACCCCTTCAGCAACAAAGGCATAAATCGAGACTCTCACGGGAGTTTCATGCAGACTTACAGTGGTGGCTATCTTACATGCATGTTTTTAATGGCACTGTGTATTATGACTCACAAAGCAAGGAACATGTCCATGTTGATGCATGCAACCTTCTGGCTGGCGCATTCTGGAAAGGAGATTGGAATAATACACTGTTCTCTTCAGACATGCCGGCAGCCAAGGACTTGCATATTAATTATAAAGAGGTGTGCGTGGTGGTGCAGGAAGTCAACCGGTGGGCCCCCTCATGGTGAGGGAAACAGGTGGTCATTCATATGGACAGCACGGTGACAAAGGCTATCATTAACAAAGGGCGCTCAAAAGACCGCTATGTCAATAGTCTGTTGAGGAAGATGGCATGGGAGTGTGTGAGAATGAAATGCGTGTCAGCGATGCACGCGTCTGGCAGTGTGAATGTGTTTGCCGATACTATTTCCCGCCTGCACGAAGGACGGCTGCCCATCCTAGGACAATTGCTAACGAATTGGCACCGGGGCCGACCGCCTGAAACCTACCTTCTGAATCACATGTCACAGTCAGCTCTTGCTTTTGTGCTGTCTAGGTGCCGGGTCTCGGCTCAGACACCAGCTACTGCAGGAGGTGGCAGGATATCATGCCAATGTCTTAGCCAACAACAGCAAGAAAACATGTCAGACTCACTTGCGCTCTTATCTCAGTTTTTGTGACCAAATGAACATCCAACCGGTACCGGTGTGTGAGAGAACAGCAGCCTTTTTGGCCAGGTCACTGCACCCATACGAGGACTTGTGGATGGTGAAAAGCACATTGCGGGGAATTGAGCGAACAAAAGGCTGCCCTCCTAACCGCAAGACGCCGATGAGCCCGCAACTTCTTCTTCAGATTAAACAAAAACTTGATTTGTGCAGTTCTAAGGACTGTGTCTTCTGGGCAGCGATAGTGGTTATATTCTTCGGACTGCTTCGGCGATCCCATCTTTTCCAAGAGGGTTACAGGCTTCGATCCTGGAAAACGACTCACTAGAGACTGCTTTGTTGTGAATGACAACAGTCGCGTCAAGATACTGGTTAGGTGGAATAAGACAATTCAGAAATGCACAAAAACTCTAGTGATCGCGCTACCGGTCATGTTGCGTCACCGGCCCTCTGTGCGCGGTGACGGCAGTGATCAGTATGTTTAGAGTGCCAGGCCCAGTGCCGACTAAGGCACTGGCCTTCCCCATTCAGGAATCAGAGTTTAACAAACGGTTGCGAGAACTGACCTCTACTGCTGAAAGAATTTATACAAGCCACAGCTTGCGGCGTGGCGGGGTTACCTGGACCCTGTCTTGTGGAGTGCCTGGCGAGGTGGTGAAGTGTTTGGGGGGACTGGAAAAGCACTGCATACCTATCATACTTGGACCAAACAGGGTTTATTTTTGTAAAGATAGGTTATGGGCCAATTGGCCCACTCCGTCAAAATTCAATGGGCCAATTCAATGAGCAGTGGGTCAATCATTTATAGCCAAGGTGATCGGCCAGAAAAAAAAAAAATGAAAAAAGACAAAACACCCAGAGATTATATAACTGCTCTGTGTGTGTGTGTGTGTGTGTGTGACACACACACACTTCAGTTACAGAGTCCTGACACTAACCTGCCTATTTTGCTGTGTGATGTTTTTATCTATAATATCTGACACTTGCATAAGTCCCTGTGCAGATGTTGTGCTTGAATAGTCTGTTTTCTCACCACACTTCAGATGCTCAATATATGGGACCTTTAAAAGTTTCAGAAATGCCAGCAATGACTGGTATTCAGTATGCAGAGACAGACTTTCCTGGCAGAGCCAAAATACAGCCTTCATGGCAATTTGAACAGCTTCTTCTTCTTTCGAAAAAGCTTTTCCAGATGTAGCTGCCATCTTTTCCCATTCCTCTGGCGCTGCCATGGCTCGCTGATGGCCACTACCGCTCACATGTCTGGTCAGAGTGCTCGTTCGGAAGTTAGACGTTCCATGGGCCATTGTGTTATTGAACTTGAGCGATCTGCAGTCTTTGCAAAAAATAATCCCGTTCTCATACCTGAGCCAGGGATATGTATGCAGCCAACCCATTTGAAAGTTTCGTTTCTGGTCTTTGTGTTTCGAACTTGAACTTGTAGACGACCCTGCCTTCAGGTTACCCAGTACAGATGAGGGCCCTGCATCCAGTTCAGAAGCAGACGACGAAGAACACGAAGCCGTCTCACTTTCAGGCACAGAGCTTACCGCTGTTCTTTTCTGTGTAAAAGCAAATAGTGTCTGCTGTCCTTCAGCAGGCTTAATTTTTTTTGGGGGGAGGCGTTTCTTTAGGGATGGAGAAACTGGATTTGTTAGTTTTGTATATCTAACAGGGAGACAATCCTTCTTTCAAAGTGAAACGTTTTCTAAAAATTAGGTCGGCTTATAGAAGGATGGTTCTCATTGGTCGAATAATTAATGAGTGAACCAATTGCAGGCTAGAATCTATGTTTCGTAGCGTGATGACCCTTGACACATTCCTAAAGCAATCACACCGAAACGGCACCGATCGTATTGTCAGTGTAACTTTTTTCAGTTTCATTCTAAGCCAGTTGTGGTTAGCTGGTTTGTTTGAAGCATCGAT
Organism: Semisulcospira habei; assembly: GCA_036245525.1. Taxonomy (NCBI): domain Eukaryota; kingdom Metazoa; phylum Mollusca; class Gastropoda; family Semisulcospiridae; genus Semisulcospira; species Semisulcospira habei. Next base: position 201,770,992 of record BTPG01000005.1, read on the forward strand.
TATAGAGTTGTGCAAGCTACAACCAAACGCTACAAGGGCAGCTTTGTACCCTCGGTCATCCGTCTCCTAAATGAAGAGTGTGTTAACTAGCGTATCTCTCTCTCCTTGTTGACGCCGTCGAGGAACTTGCACCTCAGATGTCGCAGTGGCATCTTGCAAGTGACAGACTCACTCCTATACCACTAACAATGTACACTGTGGTCATGGTTTTTTTTTTTTTTTTTTTTCACCATTGTTATAATGTGGCTAAAACCGTACGCGCGCATGTGATCCCAACGAAAGAAAATTTGTCGGCTAGACTGACACAATAAAGTATTTGAATTGAATTGAATTGAAGAAATAAACACACCGCTGGTGCACGTGCACGTAAAAACGATGTGCCCGATGTCACGCACCCCGGAAAAGCAATGGGCCAACATGAGACTCAATGCGTCAATTGGCGCGGGGCACGTTCCAAAAATGAACCCTGCCAAATACCGCAAAATATTCAAGATTTCAACAATCAATCCAGACCAAAAAGGTGACTGCCAAGCGTGTGAAATGCAAAGAAGTACCCAACGGAGAAAGAAACACGCTTAGAAAAAACGGTACAACACAATTTATTAATATTTCGGGTAAATACCCTTTGTCAAAATAGACAAACAAACAGAGACATTAGCCGCTACTTATCTTCAGATGCAGAAGGAATGTGGCAACTGAAGGTGACGTAAAAAGAAAAAGAAAAGAAAAGGAAAGGAAAGGAAGAACAAAAGTAAAAATGACGTCAAAGAAAAAAATCGTAAGAGAAAGACTCCGAGAGAGACTAAACACGAGAGACAAGAGTGTGTGTAAGCGCGCGCAGGAGCGAGCAAAAGTAAATGCGCGTGTGTGAGGCCGGGGAGAGAGAGAGAGAGAGAGAGAGAAGAGAGACAGCGAGAGAGAGAGAGGGGGGGGGGGGGGGAAGAGAGAAAGAGAGAGAGAGAGAGAGAGAGAGAGAGAGAGAACGAACGGGGAGTACCCTTGGGCACGAAGTAGGCTGAGTGTCTAATACACAAAGCCAGCTAAACACCAACCCGAAGGCAAACCTTATATCACCATCGAGTTGAGGACTACCTCGGGGAAAAACGGGAGGACCCCGGGAAAAAAAACCCAGCATTTAGCATGGTACACAACAAGGAATATCGATGAAACAAAGCAAATAATCAAATTCAGTAAGAGAATAATGGTATAAGAGGAGAGTAGGTAGTTGTGAAACCATCTTCAAGGGTAACTCAAAAAAAAACAAAAAAAAACCGGTGTGGGGGGAGAGAAAGACAAAAGGGGCGGGGGAAGGGGAGGAGGAAAGGGAAGAGAGAGAGAGAAAGGGGGGGGGGAGAGAGAGAGAGAGAGAGAGAGAGAGAGAGAGAGAGAGAGAGAGAGAGAGAACAAAAAGGGAGGGGGGGGGGGGAAGGCAAACAAACAGAGCCACCAGCCCCACCCAACAGGCACCCTCCAGCCCACGGACGAACGCACAGGCACGCGAACAAGACGACCACATACAGCCCCAAGGGAATGCACATGATCGCCCCCCACACCCGCGCATAAATCCAAGGACTGGCGACCAAGCGCCCGACAGGGAAGGGCAAGGGATCCAACTTAACGTAAGGCCAGCGCTGAAAAAGTCCCCATGGGAGGCACAAAGTACATATCAATCAGCGCCAGCCGCACCTATCTGGTTAGTGAGTAGTCATACAGAAGCGACTCGGTAAGGTAAATGACAGTTAGCAGAAGACACAGGTAAGGTCCAAAAAGTTAATCTTTCATATTCATCCCGAGTGGCGCCACAGTGCCCAGTTTATTAATCAAAAATTTTTCTCGGTCTTTCCTTTCCCAGACATTACTGGTTTGCATAAGCCAGAGGCCTTTAACACGAATGTCCGAGACGGAGTGATCGGCCTGGTTGAAATGTCGCCCGACCGGTCTATTGTAATGGTACTTGACCGACTGAAGATGTTCTTTAAAACGGTCGTTGATGGTTCTTTCCGTCTCTCCAACATAGAGTTGGCCGCATTTCACACAGGAGATGACATAAATCACGTTGGTGGTTTGACATGTGAAGTATCTGTCTATGTTGAAGTTGTAGCGTGGACCATTCACCACTGTAGAAGGGCAAATAAAAGGACATGTCTTGCAATTTGGAACATTGCACGGTGTGGAGCCGGAGGGTCTGGTGGTAGAACGAGGCTTAAGAGTAGAGCGAACAAGCATGTCTCTTTTTCAGCGCTGGCCTTACGTTAAGTTGGATCCCTTGCCCTTTCCTGTCGGGCGCTTGGTCGCCGGTCCTTGGATTTATGCGCGGGTGTGGGGGGCGATCATGTGCATTCCCTTGGGGCTGTATGTGGTCGTCTTGTTCGCGTGCCTGTGCGTTCGTCCGTGGGCTGGAGGGTGCCTGTTGGGTGGGGCTGGTGGCTCTGTTTGTTTGCCTTCCCCCCCCCCTCCCTTTTTGTTTTCTCTCTCTCTCTCTCTCTCTCCCCCCCTTTCTCTCTCTCTCTTCCCTTTCCTCCTCCCCTTCCCCCGCCCCTTTTGTCTTTCTCTCCCCCCACACCGGTTTTTTTTGTTTTTTTTTGAGTTACCCTTGAAGATGGTTTCACAACTACCTACTCTCCTCTTATACCATTATTCTCTTACTGAATTTGATTATTTGCTTTGTTTCATCGATATTCCTTGTTGTGTACCATGCTAAATGCTGGGGTTTTTTTCCCGGGGTCCTCCCGTTTTTCCCCGAGGTAGTCCTCAACTCGATGGTGATATAAGGTTTGCCTTCGGGTTGGTGTTTAGCTGGCTTTGTGTATTAGACACTCAGCCTACTTCGTGCCCAAGGGTACTCCCCGTTCGTTCTCTCTCTCTCTCTCTTTCTCTCTTCCCCCCCCCCCTCTCTCTCTCTCGCTGTCTCTCTTCTCTCTCTCTCTCTCTCTCTCCCCGGCCTCACACACGCGCATTTACTTTTGCTCGCTCCTGCGCGCGCTTACACACACTCTTGTCTCTCGTGTTTAGTCTCTCTCGGAGTCTTTCTCTTACGATTTTTTTCTTTGACGTCATTTTTACTTTTGTTCTTCCTTTCCTTTCCTTTTCTTTTCTTTTTCTTTTTACGTCACCTTCAGTTGCCACATTCCTTCTGCATCTGAAGATAAGTAGCAGCTAATGTCTCTGTTTGTTTGTCTATTTTGACAAAGGGTATTTACCCGAAATATTAATAAATTGTGTTGTACCGTTTTTTCTAAGCGTGTTTCTTTCTCCGTTGGGTACTTCTTAAGATTTCAACAGAAGTGTACTTATTCAGAAAATACCGGCGCCTTGAACACTCAACTTTTCTCTCAATTGGGTGAAAAAACTGGCGTTTTCCCGTTAGGTTTGGGCAGGAAACAACCAGTAAACCTACTGGTTGGGTTAGATGTTGTCTTACATGTTTGACAAGTGAGAGTCACGGGAATAAAACGCCTCCGTTATTTTTGCCCAACTGACAGGAAAGTGTTGCCGGGTTTAGTGTGTAATGTGGAGTTGAGCGTGAGACAGGTGTGATAGTGAAAGCGTGTGGGTGGATGCAGAATGGGAGCCGTGCGCGCTGTTCTGACCAAACCTCGCCCAAGTTCTGGTCCGGAACCCTGGCCCGCCCTTAATTGGCCGAGAGGGGCGATGATGTCAGAACAGGGGCGCACTGGTGGGAAGGCGAGGTCGGGGAAAGGTGAGGGAGGGGGGCATGAGAGTGACTGGAGTTTAAAGCCGCGTTTGTGGCCAATATAAACAAATTCTCATGTAAAGGAATAAATATTCAGTCCCAGGAGATAAGCTAATCCAGCACTACCCCTAATCAATAATTAACTATGACAAGCCATTCTACACTGCCATGTTTTCAGGGTTCTCATTCAAGATGCCCCACATCAATAGCTGCAAATGTTTTAATAGCGCTGCTGCTGGCAACGTTATATGACACTGCTGCAGCTAATGGTGCAGTGCTCCTTGAATGAGCTAAACTGCACCTCTTCTATTGAGTATCTCTCAGCTGTAGGCATGGCCCCCTCATATTCATTCCAGCCGCCAATGATGTAGATATAATTGTCAAGACCAGCAATGCCGACATGGGCGCGTCGTTCTCCCATCTGACACAGTGTCTGCCATTCTTGCGTGACTGGATTGAAACTTTCTGCAGTCTTTAGCTCCAAGCCCATTTCGTTGAGGCCTCCTGCTACGTACACAAGTCCTGAACATAACATTGCAGTGAGCTGTAAATGTGCAGTACTGAAATCAATATAACCTTTTGAAGGTGTGCCATTCATTCACTGTGTTATACTGACTGGCATACACCAGGGACTGAACTACCCATAATAATAATAATAATACACATAATAATAATTATAATTCTATGAATTGACTCAAAGTGCCACGGGCTGAACCCAACACGCACGCTCAAATAATAATAATAATAATAATGATGATTTCTATGGCGCCCAACCTCAGGTAGAGTTCTAGGCGCCTTACAAATAAAAAATAAATAAATAAATAAATAAATAAATAAATAAAAAATACAATTACAAAAAACTGTACACAATATTATACGCACACACACACACATTCCAGGCACCACAGCAAACTACAACAGAATCCTCAGCAGTCAATGATTAATCAGTGGGGTAATGGAGTTGGAAAAGGGGTGTTTTAGCACAGATTTAAAAACGTCGTTTGAAGCACTGTGACGGACATGGGATGGGATGAGTTCGTTCACCAGTTACGCAGCGGACCCCAAGATAATGATAAAAAGACCCGCTGGCCAAAAGAGACTTGGGTACGGACAAAAAGGTAGCAAGCAAAATGCCGGCTGTCTCAGCTCGAGAGGATCTGGAGTTGTCTTGAGGGGAGTGTGTACAGCTTCAGGATGATGAGGGAGGACAGGTAGACGGGGGGGGCTTGATGTGGAAATGCAGCTGAAGCAGACAGAAGAAAGTTTATACTGAATTCTTGCAGCCACAGGGAGCCAGTGGAGGGATTTAATTACAGGTGTAATATGATCAGTTTTGCGCTTTTTGGTGAAGAGCCTCGCAGCAGAATTCTGAACTTTTTGAAGCCTGTCAATCTGATATTTGGGACAACCAGCATACAGTGAATTACAATAGTCCAGCTTGGAAAGAACAAATGCACAGATGAGAGTTTTTGTGGCTTCGATGGTCAAATAGTGTCTGATAGAAGAAATGCGACGGAGCTCCATGTAGGCTGTGCGACAGGTGTTGACAATCTGTTGGTTCATGGACAGTGTTTCGTCCAGGGTTACTCCAAGATTCTTGGCGGCGTGTGAGAAATTGATGATGTTGGTTCCTATGGCCATGGATGTGGGGAGGGAATGCGTGCGTGTTGGGTTCAGCTCGTGGCACTTTGAGCCGACAAACACAGGACATGAAAAACACAGGACATTCATAACTTTGTGTCTGTGCACACACACCATCAGCAGACACGGGAAAACTGCTGGCAGGACCCCGTCACAAAATGTGTTTGTGTGTGCAAAGTTGTATAAAAAAAAGTCTGCCCATGTCAAAAAACACATGTATAAAAAAAGCCTTTTTAAAAAACCCTTATTACATTGAAACACACATAACCCACAGATATCAGGATAAGCTCAGTTGCTCGTAATCAATTTAAAGAATGAGACGAAAAAACGCCTGAATTGTCACATTAACTGCTTTGCCCATTTTGTATATATGCCATGATGGAATTACAGATTACTGTGTGTTGGTCTGCAATTTAGGACCCCACACTCTCATAATCACGGATCAGCACACATACGGTAACATATGAGAATGACAGAGCCAAGAAGTAGGGAAGTGTAGTCACAATACCTGTACCTTCGTGCTGAGTGACTCCCATAGCAAAGCGCGGTGTTGGCATATGTCCCACCATGCTCCAGGTGTTTGTCTCAGGGTCATATCTCTCTATCGAGTTCCCAATCTCTGCTCCGATCCAGCCGCCGAACGCATACAGATGACCGCCGTGAGCACACAATCCCAGGCCATATCGTGGAAGCACCATGTTTTGAACCTAAGTTGACAACAGAGATTACTCATTCAGTCCAGCGCACGATTTCCCAAATTTTGTAGGCGTCATCTAACGACTATGCACCTGTTGCAGTAGATAGATCAACCATGATAATTCAAGGGCAGTGCCATATTAGCTTGGCGCCGACAGGCGCCAAGCTAATATGGCACTGCCCTTGAATTATCATGGTCGACCCATCTCCTGCTGTAGTGCGTCAGGGCTGAATGGGTTAACCTTAGCTATGTATTTATACAATATTTATATTTAACTGAAAGTACAAACATGCAGATTTTACGCTATTTTCTTGTTTTTTTAGTGCTGTTAAACAAGTATGGGACAATAAACCTACAATCTCAAAATGTCTGTGCACATGAACACTAAAATCAACACACGCAAAATCACGACAAATCGTACGTACTGGACTTCATTGCTTACAGCCAAAAATCAAAGACCAGCACACTACAGATTAACCCCTTTATCCCCAAGGCCACCCTTCCCTTTTGGAGGAGTCATTTAATAACTATGTACCAGTTGTAGATGTATCAACCATGACAATTCAAGGGTAGTGTATGATGGCACCAAGCTAATCTGGCACTGCCCTTGAATTATCATGGTTGATCCATCTTCTGCTGTAGTGCATCTGGGCTAAAGGGCTTAACTCATTGGAGACGTGCCACATATGGATATGCGGCTATTCGCCGTGTATCCATATGCGGCCCGTCTCCAACGAGTTAAGGGTGCATACACTTCAAAAGAGCCAAAGCAACATAGTTCAATCTGTTTCAACAAGTTTACTCAAACCAGTCCAGGTGACTAGTTACAAAATATATTGGGATGATGTTCCGTGTTCGGACTTACACCTTACAGCTGCAAGGTCCAAACTCGCAGACCAGCACACATTTAGTCCTGCATGACTTTCTGTGACACTATTCCACTGTGACAAGACTCTATGTCTATGCAAACTAATACTGCTAAATCTTACCTGACACCAAGTGTTGCTGACAGGATCAAATCGTTCAACAGTGTCGTAGATCATGCAGTCGCTCTCACCACCCGCCACGTACACACATCTGTTGAGCACCGCCACACCGTGACTGCTGCGTGCATATTTCATGCTCGACACAGTGTGCCAATGCTGGTAGAACGTGTCAAACTTTTCCACCGAGGCCAAAGTCTGTGTGTCTGTCCAACGGTACCCTTTCGTGCGACAATACCCGCCCAACACAAACACATACTTGCGAGCGGACTTTCGTGGGTTAAGGAGATAAGGTCTAAAATGTACAAGCTGCAGTTCCATCCCTAGCTGTTGATCTAGTCGACACTCTTGTACGACCTGCATCACAGCTTCCCTCAAATTCTCGTCATCAATATCTTCAACGATGCCGTCCACCTCCTTCTGGGCGATGAGTGGAAATCGTACGGGTTTTAGGACGTCAGCGACAAGAGGCAGACGACTTCGAACATCATGCTGTAATGATGATCATCATCCACATCCACAATCACATCATCATCAAAATGAAACAAAGCCCTACACATATGTAGACAAAGCACTACACTTTCATTTTCAAATATCAGTTTTAAGTGTGTGCTTGTGCACACAAATGCTCAACAACTAAAACAAACATCCTCTGTGTCATCAGCTGACACGCGTTGCAGCCAAGCTGCAGGATGAGGAACTGATCCTCATGACCCATGCACCTTGCAGGGGTTTATGAGGATCCATGTCTCTTAAAGGTGCATTTGTAAACTGAAGTCATTTCTTTGGAGGGAAATACAGGTGTGCTACAGAAAATAACATAAACTCAATTTTAAGCAAAGAGGTCATAGTAACTTCACTCTTCGAGGCCAATGTAATAAAGCTCAGAATTTAGAAAAGAAAAAAAATTCACCTGTAGCCAGGTAAGAGCAGCAGATAAGACCTGGGCCTCTGAGTCAACTTTCAGAAGCTCGCTGTGCAAAATGTGAACCAAGTGGCGCCACTCCAGCTGCCGGAATTCCATCTCCTTCATGACCTGCAGGAAGTGGTTCTCGACATAGCGCTCGGCCATGTCTTGCACATCCTGCAGCTGATGCAGTTCCCCAAGCAGAAAGATGCCTGCAGGTAGAGGAGGAAGAAAACTTGATCACTATATCAAGTGTAACCCCTTCATGCCCCCCAAAATGTATTTTTCTTTAAAATGTATTTTTTCGAAAAATACTTACCAATGGCATTACTAATAGGAAGGTATGCTTAGGTTACCAATTTCAGCCCCTAAAAACGTTGTGTATACATCACAACCAGGGGGGCGACCAGGGTTACCAGGAACCCTTGGGTTGCCTCCCCTGCTTCCCTATCCGGTCATGTGCCTGGCAGTACCCGCCAGTCTTTGCCTTAGCTCAACCGCAGCAAGTGGGGCAGGAGGGAGGGACCTCCAAGTAATGCCATTGGTAAGTATTTTTCGAAAAAATACATTTTAGAGAAAAATACATTTGTTTTCTGAAAACTCTTACCGATGGCATTACTAATTAGGAAGAATTGCGAATACATATAATAATATACATCTCCCACGTGTGCACTTTGTCAGAAAAAATGAACTTTTCTCTAAAATGTATTTTTTCGAAAAATGAATTTTTTTCTAAAATGTATTTTTTTGAAAAATACTAACCGATGGCATTACTATATGGAATACACTCTATAGCCTATCAGTCTAAGCCAAGTTGTGTCCCCTACACAACAGGGGAGGAGACACCGGGGATCCATGCATAGGAGCCCGGGTGGCCTCCCCTTACCACCCTATTCGGTCACGTGCCATAGGGCGAAAGCCCGCCAGTTTCACACTTAGCCAAAGCGGCTTGCGGGACAGGAGGGAGGGTTATCTGAGTAATGCCATCGGTAAGTCATCATCATCATCATCATCATCAGTCCCTTGCCCGAACTGGGCATTGGGGGGACTGAAAGGCAGCAGCAACAGACAGTGCTCTCCACTGAGTTCTATTTTGGGCGGTGGCAAGCAAGTCTGGCATCTCGAGTTCGGTCCATTCTTTTATGTTTGCGACCCAACTCTTTCTCTGACGACCTCGCCGACGACTTCCTTCGAGAGTGCCTTGGAGGATAGTCTTGGACAAGGTGTTGTGCCGGGTCACGTGGCCAAACCAAGCAAGCTTGCGCCGTTTCACGGTTGCCAGAAGGGGTTCATGTGGGCCCACCAGGGAAGTGACGATGCTCCGTACATATTCGTTGGTCTTGTGCTCGCGGTACGAGATGCGGAGCAACTTCCTCAGGCACTTGTTCTCAAAGGCCTGGATTTTCTTTTCTGAGTCTGCAAGCAGTGTCCAAGTATTTTACCAAGTATCGGTAAGTATTTTTCAAAAAAATACATTTTAGAAAAAAATTCATTCATTTTCTCAAAATACATTACTGATGGCATTACTATATGGAAGAATTACAAAGAGGAGGCGGGTGCCGCCCCGTTACCCTCAGTTATTTACACCCCCACAGGCCCACTAAGGCACTCCCGATGATTTCAGCTAGGACGTACCTAAGCCGCCTGCGGCGCGGGGAGGGAGTGTTGGCCTGCGGAGATGTCGCCCACCAAGGCCAGGGAGTCACACTGGCCGGATAGGTCACGGAGGTAGAAGCGGGCGAAGGTGGAGTCTGCACGCCAGCCTACTGCCGTCACAATGTCCTTTATTGAGCAGTTGCAGTCAAAAGCTACACTAGTGGCCACTGCTCGTACTTCATGCGCACGGATCAGTAACTGTCTGTCCCCGTCTGGGGAGAGGTCTTTGTAGGCCGATCGAATCACCCACCGCAGCCAGGACGAGACTGTCTGGGCCGATATATCCGGCCTGCATGGGGAAAGTGGTAGGAACAGGCGGGAGCGACCGAGGCGGCGCGGCTTTGCTCGACGCAGGTAAATCTTTAGTGCCCGGACCGGATCTTGTTGCCGCGACCCGCTGGAAAGATCCGTTCCTCTGAGCGGACGTATGGTCAACATCTGGGGCACAGCCAAGGGTGGTCGATTCTTGGCCAGGAAAGACGGGTCAGTGAGGAGCTGAGCGGAACCATCCGCTCGAAACTGCAAACACGCGGGGCGTACCGAGAGCGCATGAAGCTCGCTCATGCGGGACGCCGTGGCGAGGGCCAGGAGAAAACATGTTTTCTGGGTCAAGTCAGAGAACCGTGCCAAAGGCAGGGGTTCGAAGCGATCCGAATTTAGCCACGTCAGTACCCAGGCGAGGTCCCACCGAGGTATGAGGGAACGAGAGACTGGACGTCGGAGTTCAAAATGAGCCAACAGGTCCGAGAGATCTTTGCAAGCGTCCGTGATAACCCTTGATGGTAATAGGCAGTAAGCCTTGGTCGTCAAAGAGCCACAGGAAGAATTCCGCCAGTTGGGGGGGGGTAGTTAAATTCGTGGGGGGGAGCCGCTAGGTGGCACACCACGACTGGAAGACCCTCCACTTGCCTTTGTAGACCTTCTGGGTAGACAGTCTGCGGGCTGCCGCAATCGCCGACACTGCAGCATCCGAGAAACCTCTAACAGTGAGGGCTTGCCGGACAACCTCCAGGCGTGTAGGAGGAGTCGCTCCGGGCACGGGTGGAAGAGCGCCTGCCGGGGCTGCTTGAGCATCGACGGCGGGGTGGGGAGCTCCAAGGGCGGGTTCGTAGCTAGAGCAAGCAGGGCTTCTTGGTCCAGCTGAAGGGGGCCACCAACAGGACAACCGCGGAGCATCCCTGCAATTTCCGTAGGATCTTCGGCACCAGTACTGACGGAGGGTAGGCATATGTGATCAAGCTGTCCCAAGGGATGGAGAGTGCGTCCACTGCCCAGGCGAGTGGGTCCGGAACGGGAGAGACAAAAAACGGTAGCTGGTTGTTCCACCTGGTGGCAAACAGGTCGACTAGGGGCGTCCCATCGCGAGCAGATCAGGTGAAAGATGTCTGGGTGCAGGGACCACTCCGTGTGGAGAAGCTGTCCGCGGCGGTACAGGGCGCCTGCAACCACGTTCAGGTGGCCCGGGGTGTGGCGGGCTCGAAGAGCAATGCCCCGGTCCCTGCACCAGAGCAAAAGATGGTACAGGAGTATGCACAGGGAGGGCGAGCGAGTGCCCCCCTGGTTCTGGATGTAGGCCACCACTGTCGAGTTGTCCAAAAGGATGAGGACGTCCTGGTGTGTTAGCTTCTCTTGCCAGGCGATGAGGGCCAACCACACCACCTTCAACTCCAGCCAGTTGATGTGTTTGTCCGCGAAATCCCGAGACCAAAGGCCCGAGGACGAGACAAAGTCCGGTAAGAAGTGAGCGCCCCATCCCGACTGGCTCACGTGGGTGCAGAGGGACCACCGGGTTGGAGGGGAGTGCAGAGGCACGCCCATCGACAACCACGCAAGGTTTGACCACCTCTGGAGGTGGGGCCGGACTAGCGGAGTAACCGGAACCGGATCTGTCAGGGCACCAGAGGAGGGGCGCCAGCAAAGGAGGAGGTGGAGCTGAAGAGGTCGGGCATAGAGCCAGCCGAGGGGTAATAAATCCGCTGCTGCGCTGAGCAGTCCCAAGAGCTGAAACCATACCCGGGCCGGGAAGGAGGCTCCTAGCTCCATCTGACAGGCTAGCTTGGCGATCTTCTGCCGCCGAGCCAACGGCAGGCGGACCAAGTTGAGGTTGGTTAGGAATTCCATCCCCAGATGCAGGAACCGCCACGAAGGGGTGAGATCCGACTTGCCCGGATTGACCGTAAACCCTAGCCGGCGAAGGAGCAAGAGCAGCTCGTCTCCGTCTTCCTCCAGAGCCGTGGCGACCTGGTTGCGCAGCAGTAGGTCGTCCAGATAATTGGAGGCCGGACTCAACGATTGCTGCCGGAAGCTGGCCATCACTGCGTTGAGAAGCCTCCTGAAAACCCAGGGGCTGAAGTTGAGGCCGAAAGGGAGGGATCGGAACTGGTAGAGGATCCCTTCGAAGGCAAAGCGTAGATAACGACGGGAGGACGGATGCATGGGCAAGTGCAGATAAGCGTCCGAAAGATCGAGGCTGATAGCGAAGTCCATCGGCCGGACGGCTGTGCGAAGAGTCCTGGCAGTCTCCATCCGAAAGTGCGGCACCTCAATGAACCTGTTTAGCGCCGAGAGGTTGATGACCAGACGCCACTTGCCACCTGGCTTGGGAACAACGAAAAGTCGGCTGTAAAACACCGGTGAGTCGTGTCAAGAGTCGTGTCGAGAGACTATCTCAGTCACCGCCTTGCTGAGCAAGGCCGCCACTTCTCTGCGAAGAGTGTCTGCCTTGAGCCAATCGTCTGGAGCCTGGGTCCAAGGGGAGACCTACGGAGGGGAGGACGGGGGACTGGAACGACAGCTGTAGGCCTGTGGAGACAGTCGAGAGGATTCAAGGGTCGTCTGGGAACAGCGAACGCCAGTGGTCGCTAAAGCGGGACAGCCGCCCTCCGACAGGAGACCCGAAAACTGTCGGCGGGGGCAGAGGGGAGGGCAAGTCAGCGGGCCCGACCACGCCCCGATTTACAGGCGCCGCGGGACCAGGAAGGGTGGGAAGCGGGGAGGGGCTGCTGCAGGACCTCAAGGGGGCGAGCTCTACCTCAGGCGCCGCCGGCTGCACGAAGCAGGCCTGGTAGACCGCAGGGCATGACCCACGGCCATGCAAGGAGCGCGAAAGCGAAAAGTAGAGGGGGCGGCGGCTGGTCGTGGCCACAGATCCTTAGACGCCTCCTTAACCATCTGCAAAGTATCCCCACACAGCTGCGAACCGCCAACGGGGGCCTGACGGAGTTGCGACTTCATGGTCCTGGGTAGATCCGAGCAGAGTCAAAGGAGGGTGTCCCAACGCCAAAGGTCACAGTTGACGGCCGACGCCATGGCATTAGTAGATGAATGGTAGGCGGCCCGGTTAGCAGCCACAAAGATCGAATGGATATCATGGAGCGGAGACGAAGCCTCCAGGTCCCACGTATCCTTCAATCCGCACAGTACCGCTTGCATTTCCATCTCCAAAAAACCGGAACACGCCAAGGAGTTCCCAACTAATGACGCGATCCTGTCCAGTGAGCAAGGCCAAGCGTTCTGGACAGACCATCGACCCCCCCACCTGTGTGATGGCTGCCAAATCCAAAGTGGGAAGAGGGACGGCGAAGGCTTGTGAGTGTCCCGCGTACCAAGACTGGCGGTAGTTCATGTTGATACCCGTGGGCCACCGGGAATCCGGAAAAAAACCAACGTTTTCCCCAAAGCTGTCCTGGCGGAGCTGTGTTTAGAACGCCTCCGCGAGATCCAGGAAGCCGGCTGGCTGAGGGAGCGACTTGTGACGTATGGCAGAAAACTGCGCATCCAACATGGTGGAAGCTTGTCTCTTCACTGGGGGAGACGGCGGGCATAAATCAGACGGGAGAAGGGTCAAAATAAGTTGGGAAGCCTCGTCTAAGGAACGAAAAGTCTGGGAACTCAGTGTAGGCCCGCGGTCCGGGGAAGCGGAGGAAACCAAAGACACCGCTGAGTGGTGGGCGGGGGAGCCAGCTGGATAGTCCCGAAGGTCTGAAGCTGAGTCCCCTGGATGAAGGCTGAGGATGTCAGGGTCGAGATCCAAATGCCGCCTGTCGCGCTGAGCCAAATGGAGGGGCGACCGGCTACGCCAGCGGCGGGCTGCAGCGCGAGCGAGGGACAGGCGGAGCCGCACGCAAAGCCTGTAAGGAAGGGCGACGCGGAGAAGGAGAAACTGTGGTCGAATGACATCCGGAGGCAAAGGCGTGCTCAGGAAGCCCCCTACCTGCTGAAGGGCGGGTAGAGGGGGGGCTGCGAGAGTCGTCAACGACGCGTCGGTGAGGGGATCATGGGTGCCGGGGACCGCGCTCCGAGCTAACGAAGGGAGGCGGTAGGGGATCCCTGGCTCGCCGAGCCCACTCGGAAGAACACGAGCGGGGGGTGAGCTTGTCAGCAACCCGGCAGATCCGATCTTGCACAAAGGACTCTGAGTCCCGCCAGGTCCGCTCAGAAGAATCGGAGCGGGGAGGGAGCATCAAAGGGCCACGCTCAGCCGAAACGGTGCATAGGTGGAGTGTGTCCTAGTCTCGCCGGGACCGTCCAGAAGGATCGGAACGGGGCGGGGACGAAAGAGAGACTTGCCGGGCCCGCTCGTCGGAAACATCGGAGCAGGGGGGGGGGGGGGGGGGGTGGGGTGTACGTGTCGTTCAGGGCCCGCCCGGAAGCTTCGAGGCAGGGGGTGGAGGAGACATATATGTGGCTCGCCGGGTCCGCTCAGACAGTTCGGAGCGGGGGGGCGGCACGTCAATGGCTCTCGGGTCACGCGTGAGGGAGAGCATCTTTTCTTATTAACTCTTTCTCTCTTTCTCTTCTTCTCTTTAGCACTGAGCTTGAGCAAATCTTGCCGGGCCCGCTCGGAAGACTCGGAGCAAGGGGGCGTGGACATAGGCTCGTTCTCGCCGGCGCCGGGCCCGCTCAGACAACTTGCGGGGGGGGGGGGGGGGGGGGGGGGGGGGGAGGGGGGTTAAAACTAAGGCGCTCGGGTCACGCTCGGAAGAGACGGAGTCCGGAGACAGTCCTTTTCACACTCTACACCTCTCCCCTGTCCAACATCATCCAGTCTCACCACATACACCACCACCTCTACGCTGATGACTCACAACTACTAGACAAAGACAAACTCGACAACACTCAGACACTACTGACTCACACGGCTGACTGCTATGAAGACGTGAAAAACTGGATGACAGCAAACAAGCTTAAACTGAAAAACGACAAAACGGAAGCCATGCTGGTAGGCACTCACCAGAAACTTTCCAAGCTTCCTCCCTCTCTCCACCTTCAACTCGACAGCACCCCCATCTCCCTCTCTGACTCGGTCAAGAACTTTGGCGTTATCCTCGATTCCTCTCTTTCCATCACCAGCTTTGTCTCCGCCATGGCCCAGGCATGTTATTTCCACCTCCGCTGCATCAGTCAGATCAGAAAATACCTCACTACCGAAGCTGCCACCAAACTCGCTGTCTCTCTCATCTTCATCTCGCATTGACTACTGCAACTCTCTCCTTTCCGGCCTTCCTCACTCCACCACTCTCACTCTCCAGCGCGTCCAGAACAATGCTGCCCGCCTCGTCCTCAGAAGAAAAAAAATCTGACCACATCACTCCCCTGCTCAAGCTCCTTCACTGGCTCCCCATCCCCCAATGCATCCAATACAAGATTCTGTCTCTCTGCTACAAATCCCTGAACAACTACGCTCCTACCTATCTCTCCAACTTACTTCACCCCTTCACTCCTTCCCGCTCCCTCCGCTCCGCCTCCAACCCTCTCCGCCTCCTCATCCCCCGCACCAAACTCAGCGCTTTCGGCCCCCGCTCCTTCTCAGTATACGGTCCATCCACCTGGAACACTCTCCCACTCTCTCTCCGTCAGAAACACTCTCTCTCCTCCTTCCAGTCCGCCCTCAAAACTCACCTCTTTCAACAGTTCTAGCACTATATCACCACACTCCCCACCCCAAGCTGACCATCGTAATGTATTTTAACTATTTGTGGTACGTGAGTCATTGTCTAAAGCGTGCATATGCGTGTGCGAGTTGTGAGTGCGCGCTTAGAGCTATAATTATTATAAGATAAGCGCATTATAAATACCGTAATTATTAATTATTATCGGTAATGTATTTTGAGAAAAATACGTACCGATGACATTACTACTAGGAACGTGCACTTAGCTTACCATTTCAGCCCAAAATTACGCTGTGTACCTACATGACAAGGGAAATGAAATGAAATGAAATGAAACTTTATTTCTGAACGGAAGAAGCAGTTAGCACATGTGCCATTTTTCACGCTTGCCATTACTAAACTACAAAGGTACAAATCTGCTAAAGGTACAAAGCTACTAAGATACAAAAGTACAAAGCTACTAACATTAAAGTGCACATAATATAACAAGTCGTTCAAAAAGAGATGGATAAGGCAAAATGGAGGGCACCAATTATGATTACTAACAATGTGAACGGAAAAAAAAAAAAAAAGAAAGAAAAAAAGATAGTCTTTAAAATTGCTTCTTTCACTGAAATCAAACACGCGCGCACGCTCGCGCCGCATGCTCACACACACACACACACATGCACGTGCGCGCGCACACACACCCATATACACGCACGTGCGCGCGGAGGTTAATATCAAGGCTTTAGGCGATGGAGATACCCGAACCAGTGAATGAGCTGTTAGATAGCAGGTACTTGAAGAGGCTTTCCTTGAAAGAGGGGAGTGAACCAGTGTGTGTTATGTGCGCTGGCAGTTTATTCCAAAACGAGGCGCCTGAGAAAGCAAGGGTGGTTTTAAATAAATCTATCCTCGGGCGTGGTGCGATGAAGTTTCGCCTTGATGTTGAATAGCCTGAAGCTACCTTGGTGAAGAGATTACACAAGTATTCTGGGTGGATTTCATTCCAGATTTTATACATGACTACCCCTTTGTTAAAGAGATGGTGCTTGTCAAGAGGAAGCATTTTTAGTTTTTCAAATTTTTGGTCAGTAGAAAGAGCTGGATCAGGCAGGATCTGCTTCACTGCCCTGCGATGCAAGGAGTTAAGCCTCTTCATGTGTATGTCACCACTGCCGTCCCATGTCGTGGAGGCATAATCGATGTGGGATTTGACATGGGCATTGTAAAATAGTTTGCAAGTGTCGACATCAATAAGATATTTTAGCTTAGACAGCATGAACACATTTCTGGACACAGTTTTACAGACAACATTGATGTGAGATTGCCATTTCATCTGGTTATCAACAATAACTCCAAGTAGGCGATGTTCAGTTACTTGCGTAATGGTGTGGTCTTGGATTTCCAGGCTAAGCGAAAGGGAGGTGACCCAAGGGCGCTGTAGCCGTAGCCAGGCACCCGAATAGCCTCCTTTACCTCCCCATCCGGTGGCGTGAGCGGTGGTGTAATACCAGTTTGTAAGCTTAGCTTAGTAGCGGCAAGCGGGGCAGGCGGGAGGGCCGTCCAAGTAATGTCATCGGTAAGTATTTTTCAAAAAAATACATTTTAGACAAAAATTCATTTGTTTCCTCAAAACACATTACCGATGACATTACTACTAGGAAGAATAACGAATAGGCGGTGGGTGCCACCTAGCCACAATCCCCTGTAAGGGGCGCACCAGAGCCGCCCACCCCTGCCACACTCCTGACCATTTCAGCTAAGCTACCAAGAGGCACCTAGGCGCCGGGAGGGAGTGTCGTGCGGCGGCGAAGGCTCCAGTCCGGGCTCAGTTCGCCCGTGTGCCCAAAGGGCACTGTGGTAGCATCAGGCAAAGGAAGATCATGCCCGCCAACCCACGACCGTCCCAAGCCTGACGGTGCAACTGTGGGTGCAGGAGACGCTCGTGGTCAGGGCTAGCACCCGTGTGCCCCGAACTCCAGCCTCTGAGCGTTCTCTGGGGAGAGGTCCAGGGAGGAGGACCAGATAACCCCCGTGGAGGCAGGAAGAACCAGCTGGTCCGCGATGTTTGCCAGGTGGAGACACATGCCCACAATCAAGCTAGGTCGCTCCCACAGGAGATCAGCGCCAAGGACTGCTCGACGCAAGCCAGAGGAGTAGGCAGCACTGTCGTCGCCCCAGAACCGCAGGACTTGCCACCGTCCCACAAGGACGGGTCTGGTCGAAGGACTCTTAGCTGTAGCGATGACCTACATCGGCGCCCCAGAGAAGCTCTAGCAGCGAGCTGGCACGGGACCTGGGACTAGCAGCGTTGGAGGGAAGGCATCCACGAAGAGGGCCACCCCAGAGATGGAGAGAGAGACGCGGCCACCGCTGCGAGGGGAGCAGGTAAAACCGCTGTGTCGGGAAGTGGACGAACATGGCCATCGTGCACTGCGAGCAGCTCCTCTAAAGATACCCAGGCGGAGCGCCCACACGGTGTCGAGCAGCCGGCTGCGCTGTAAGTGTGAGTCGGCAGGACCCACTGGTGACCGGATGGCATCGCTCGGAGAGGGATGTCACAATCCTTGGACCACCGGAGGTTGGGGTGCTCCTGACAGGAACCAGCCAGCAGGGGGCGAGGCATCGGGAAGACTGGCACCAGGGTCGCGATATCGCCAGGGGACGGAAGCCAGAGCATCCTAGGTGAACGGGAGGAAGCCAGATGAGAGGAACGACATCCGCTGCCGCGGTCCTCAGGCACAGGGGATAAGTCCACTCTTGAACTGCGTCTGCTAGAAGCATCTGCCGGCCGAAGGTCACCAGCATCTGGAACCAAGGCCCCCAAAGTTCACTACATAGCGGTCAGCCCGGAGCACCTCCAAGTGTACCACCAGCGGGAAGGCATGGAGTCCGACTTGCCGAAGGTGCCTGAGAGGCCGGTCCGAATGGGTAGATCGTGCCCAAACGAAGGCAGAAGTGACAAGCCGGTCACGGCGGACGATGAGGTCCAAGACGCGTACCACCGTCCGCAAGCTCCTGGAGACGAGGCGGGTGTAGCGGGTAGACAAGCGACTCCCTCCAGTCGCGAAGGAACGTAGGTAGGTTCCATGCGGGACAGCGTACCACTGGGGAGAGCGCCGCATCACGGAGGAGATCTGAGGAGATCCATGGAGGACAGGAGGCCCTCGAAGCTGGCTGGAGCGGCCCCAAGGGTCATCTGGGTTAGTTATTTGGTTAGTTATTTGGGTTTAACGCCGAGCAGGCAACTAAGGCCACCTCACGGTGGGAAGGGTAAAAATCTGGCCAGCCAGACTAAAAGAAAGGTCTTAAGACATGATGTAAATATACCTTAAAAATATGTCAAGCTAAAATGTCGCCCAGGTCTTTAAAGAAAATGTCGGAAGACTCTCAAAAAGGTCAAAATAATAGAAACATCATAGTCTATAAACGCTCAAATCTTATTAAAAATATGGCACTCTCTCAGAAACTGAAGATCTTGTCCAGGGGCACATCCCAGAACAAAACCTTCAAGGAGTCTGCTGTTGAATGTTTATACCTTGTGTCGATTAAATCAGCACAAGACAGCAAAAAGTGTCGAACAGAGCACTGCTAGTCGCAGGCATAACACCATGGACGCTCCTCCTGTTTTAGTAAATAAGAGTGCGTAACATAAGTGTGCACGATGTGGAGCCGAGCAAGGACAGTCTCCTCATGGCGGCTGCCGCAGCAATAAGGTAGACCGTCGGACAACTTAGGAAGGGCTTCATGCAGCTTGTTAGCTTCCTCTTTGTTCCACTCGGACTGCCACTCCCGGGCTATGTACGCACTAACCACATGTCTAAAATCACTATAAACAGTCTGTGTGTCAGGGACAGGGTTGTTGCAGGCATCGTTGGCAGCAGAATCTGCGATCCTGTTGCCTTTGATGCCCACATGCCCTGGGACCCAAATAAAAATGATGTCATAATATTCCTTCATCAAGTCTGTGTAGATCTGCACCAGCAGTGGGTGGTCATTTCCCGTGCCCTGAAGGACCTGCAGGGCAGAAAGAGAGTCAGACAGAATCAGGAAGTTCCTTTCTCTAGATCGATAAGCATGCCTCAGTGCCAGCAGAACCACCTGCAGTTCTGCACTAAATACAGATGAGTGGTCTGGGAGGCGGTGCTTAAATGGGCGTCTAGGATGGCGAGAGGACACTGCGGCCGCAGCCACTCTCCCATTAAGGGTCATCTGGGAGCAGCAAGCGTCCCAAGAAGCAGCGGAGAGCGGCTGGGTCAGAGGTCCCTGTAGAGTCCGTCCCCTCCTGCAGGCTAGGACCGAAGAGGCAAGCGACCGCACCGGGCCTGCATAGAAGCGTCTTCCCAATGGCAAGGAGGTCGCGGCAGGAACAGGTGACTCGCGTCACTATGCAGCGGGGCTGTCGTAGACGCGCCTCTCCTAGGCGAGGAGGTCGGGGCAGGAACGGCGGACAGCATGCCAAGGCATCGGGTCCCAGTAGGTGGAGGAGGCGTCATCAAAGGCGTAGGTCGCAGTCCGGTGTCCTTGACAAGCGGGGCGACCATCTGTGGAACAGCTCCGAACTCCCACAGGCCAGGGCGCAGCGAAAGAAGGTCGTGGTCTCGTCCAAGCCCCGGGGGGAGCGATGTAGTGAAGCTGGAGAGCCGTGTGCTGTCACTGCCGGAGTAACCACAGCAGATAGAGATCCGACCGGGAGCCACATACGGTGGAAGGCGGACGGCGCTGTTCTGGGAACGAGGAGCTGCGGGGCTGCTGATGGGTATCCGCAGTGCAGGGCGAGCAGCGTCGCTCGTGCTACGCTTGGGCGAGCGGGCGTACAAGGTCTAGTAACTTTGTTGGGTATGGTGCGTTCGTCACTCCTCCTGTAGTGGCAAGCACGACGATGCTCCTGGACTTGCGACGGTTCGTGGCGTGACAAAATCCTATGTTCCGCAGAGCGGGGCGAGCGAACTCGCTGCGGGCCAGGCTTGAGCGAGCTGGTGCGCAAGGGGGGTCTCATCCTGCGAGTCGTCTGTCCCCCAACATCCGGGCTTGGTAGCCATTTATTTCCGCAGAGTGGGGCGAGCGAACTCACTGCAGACCAGACTTGAGCGAGTTGGTGCGCGAGGGGGGATCCTTAATGCTGTCCCCCAACATCCGAGATTGGTAGCCATTTATTTTCCACAGAGCGGGGCGAGCGAACTCGCTGCAGACCAGACTCGAGTGAGTTGGTGCACAAGGGGGGATGCTTCCTGTGCTGTCCCCCAACAGCAGGGCTTGGTAGCCGTTTATTTTCCGCAGAGCGGGGCGAGCAAACTCGCTGCAGACAGACTCGTGCAAGTTGGTGTGCAAGGGGGGATCCTTCCTGTGCTGTCCCCCAAAAGCAGGGCGGGTACTTCCACGCCGGTCAGGAGCCGTGACGTGTGGAAGGTCGCGGGATGGCATAGGTCGATCTCGCCGATAGAAGCTCCAGACCTGTGACCATAACTGGGTCCTGTGGGCTGGGCCGCAAGGTGGGGCGAACCAGTTCACTATGGGCCAGGTTGGAAGAGAGCGGGCGCACAGGGCCCAGGCGCATTGTTGGGCTGGAGGCGCTTGACATACACCTTGGCGCGGGCCAAATGCGGGTGCTGCTGGACTGGATCTGAGTAGCGGCGGAAACGCTTCCGAGTATCCGCGACAGAGCCCGCGGACTCAGGCCGCAAGGCGGGGTGAACAACTCGCTGTGGCCAGTCTTGAGGGGGCGGTGCACAAGGGTCTAGTAGCTTCATCCGGCTGTGGGCGCCTGTCTGGTGAGTCGTCAGTCCCCCAGTATCCAGAAGCCTCGTCCAGCAGGCTCTTATCCGTCCTGTTAGTTTCCGCGCAAAGCGCAAGCACGCTGCGGACCAGGCTCGAGCGAGCTGGCGCGCAAGAGGGGGGGGGGGGGGGGCGTGGCGGGCGAGTCATCAGTCCCTTAACAGTTCCAGTTGTAGCATCTGCGCCGGTCCGTAGGGGTAGCGGGTGGCTGGTCCTGGGACGGCGACGGTCGTTCGCGCCGAAGGAGCCCCAAGCTGTGACGTCTTCCACGCAGGGCGTGCAGATGCCGCAGGCAACCGATGTGCAGCCGGGGCAAGGGAGGCACCCCGCAAACATCTCGCCCTACCACTGGAAGCCTCCACAGCGCATACGGGCTATAACTCCAACATAGTTTGGTACCAATTTCAGGCCACTTATAAAATTTCAAATATAAAACGATTCGATTGTCCAAAAACTTCAGTAGCTCGCTTGAGCTTGCCCTGAGCACCACGTGAATGTTCTGTGTCTATGTAAAGTGTGTGAGTGAAAGCGGGTGATTCACATGAGCGCGCTTGTTGGGTTCAGTTCGCGGCGGCGCTTTGAGCCAATATTCAATTGGGTAAAGCGCCTATTTATTTATTTTAGTCAAGGTGAGAGGCGAGCTGCCGTGGCCCGGAAGGCCACAAGAGGCAGCGCACCCGCGCGCGTACCATCCCATCACTCATACATAACAGTACCGACCGCCTGCTGCATGGCACCGTGAAGTTGAGTCCAAGGTACCCAGAGTAAGATAACCTTCATGCGGTAGTGCAGAAAAGAACCCAACGCTTTTCCAAAGACCACATGGGTAGGTCATACTGAGTGTAATATCAGGGCACTGCCCGAGCGCACGGCGAGCGAGCGCTGTTCCGCAAGGCCGCGCAACCTGACATAAACAATCTCTAAAGAGCGTCCCAGTAATTCCTTCCTCACCGACCTCCTCTTGGTCAGGTGAGCCGTTGCTTTCCGGCTTTTTTTTTTTTTTTTTTTTTTAAACCATCCTGTAGCAGAGCGTGCTTACGATCTACGGACCAAAGAGTAAAGGGCCCAGCCCGCGCCCACCGTGCCGCTCTGCGTCACTTCTTTCTCTGCGTAAAAGGACTAACTGTCAAGCTCCATAACCACAGATGCGTTTGACAGAGATACGACAGTACCGGCCTTTCTACTGGGACGCTCGTTGGCATGTGTGAAGAAACCTTTTGTAAGACTAGCCAGATTCACGGAACGTGTCACCGCCCGGCGCGCAGAGCGCCGGTCAACGGCAAGAACCGAGGCCTTACCTTGCCATGGCGAGAGGGACCGGGGGGAAACCTGAACGAAGGCCGTCGGCCACTGCTTTAT
This sequence comes from Semisulcospira habei, assembly GCA_036245525.1. Classification (NCBI taxonomy): domain Eukaryota; kingdom Metazoa; phylum Mollusca; class Gastropoda; family Semisulcospiridae; genus Semisulcospira; species Semisulcospira habei. The sequence goes on from BTPG01000005.1 coordinate 201,793,580, forward strand.
GAAGAAGCTGTAGCCCGTCCTGCGAGGCGGAAGTAGAAGGTCACATGTGCGCAGTGGGAGTCCCCGTCAAGCAAAAGGCACCCAGCATGGTTCCCATTGTCACTGTGCAGTCCCGTCTTGTGGCTGTCATCCAGTCCCCAAACTTCGTAGCCGACAAGGTTCACGGATACTAGCAGGCAGGGGTCTTGTCCATCCCAAATGCACAAGCATCTCGACCGACACGTGTATGAAAAATTCTAATGGCTCCAAGAACAGGAAGTCCTGAAGCGGAACTGTGGAGTGTCAGCAGTCAGCCGAGTGAGGCAGACGAGACAGAGCGTCACCGAGTTAGCCTAGTGCAAGGAACCACAGTGCCCACACGGCCAAATCTAGCACTGAACACTCGAAGAGAACGACGTTAATCCAAGGCTGGCACGGCAAGCCTAGGCAAAGTCAACACCGGTAAGACCGGTCACAACCATACACAGCCGAAGATCTAGTAGGCTGAACACGTCTGTTCGCGGTAAGCCAAGCGAACAAACTGGTATTACACCACCGCTCATGCCACCGGATAGGGAAGTAAGGGAGGCTACCTGGCAACTGTGGCCTTGGGTCGCCTCCCTTGTCGTGTAGTTATACAATGGAATTTTGGACTGAAATGGTAAGCTAAGTGCACGTTCCTAGTAGTAATGTCATCGGTAATGTGTTTTGAGGAAACAAAAAAAATGCACAGCATTGTGTGTTAACTATTGAGGCCCCCCCACGTGCCCACTCCTGACAATTTCAGCTAGGCATGACCTATAGTGCCTGTGGCACTGGGAGGGAGTGTCGCGCTGTCAAGATGTCCCCCAATAGGACCAGGTTGTCGCGCTGGCTGGATAGGTCTTGGAAGTAGAGGCGGGCGAAGGTGGATCACCCCGCCAAGCCAAGGCCACCCCAACGTCTCTTCTGCGCAGTTGCGGTCCAGGCGGTGCCCGCAGCCACTCCTCTGATCACATGTGCCTTTGTGCGCATCGTCCTCGCCCGCTCCTCTCCCTCTGGGCGTGGGGACTGAGCTCCTGATGCCTGGACTCGCCTAGGGATCACATCCCGTCGTGGGCGGACCGGCAATTCCCTCACCAAAGGTGGGGCAGGGCTCCAGGATGCGCTCATCTGTGCCGAGACGTTACGTCCGCCCGGGCCCAGGACAGGAAAGGTGTGAGCGCCCTTGTCTGAGTGGCTTAGTTCTGCGCAGGTAAATTCCAACGCCCGGATGGGGTCCTGTGGTGGGACACCCGGGACTGGCACTTCGCCTGGAGCTGGTGAATGGTCAACACCTGAGGTGCGGCAGCTGGGTCCGGTTCTTGGCCCAAAACGTCGGATCGGTGTGGAGCTGTACCGATCCAGCGGCCCTGAACTGGAGACAGGAGGGTTGCCCCGTGCAGGCATGGGTCTCGCTCACCCTGGCCACCGTGGCGAGGGCACAAAGGAAGCAGGTCTTCCTGGTTAGGTCTCTGAGCCATGCTGGGGGTAGAGGCTCACACCGCTCCAAGTTGAGCCAGGTTAGCACCCCGCACAAGTCCCAGCGAGTGTTCAGCGAGCGGGAACTGGCCGCTGAAGATCCAGGCACACCATCAGATCCGTGTGGTCCTTGCAGGTCCCTGGGTCTGGTAGGCCCAGGTGGCGATACATGTCTGCAATCATCGCCCAGTAACCTCTGACAGTGACGGTGATGGGGGCCAGGTTTTGCTGGGAGAAGAGCCACCGAAAGAGCTCGGCCAGCTGGGGGTAATCATGTCAGTGGGGGAGAGCTGCTTGGCTGCGCACCAGGACTGGAGGACAAGCCGCTTTCCCTTGTAGACGTTACGGGTAGAGGCCCTGCGAGCCGCTGCGATCGCTTCCGCCGCTGCACCCAAGAAGCCTCATGCGGCGAGTGACTGCCGGACAACCTCCCCGTGTGCAGTAGCCGCCAGTCCGGTCATGGGTGAAACAGCTGCTGTTGAGGCTGCTTGAGCATCGTATGAGGTGTGGGAAGCCTCAGCGGAGGGTCCGTGGCGAGGCTCAGAGGCTTGTGGTCCCGCTCTTGGTCCAGCTGAACGACGCCACGAAGAACAGGACCATGTTGCTGCCCCTGAGCTTCTGGAGCACCTTTGGTACCAGGACGGCGGGAGGGAACGTAGACGCTAGCAGCCAGTCCCCAGGGCTGGAGAGCGCGTCTAAGGCCCAGGCTCATGGATCTGGAATGAGGGAGACAAAGAGCAGGGGCTCCACCTCGTGGTGAAGAGGTTGATCATGGGCGCCTCCCCGCACAGAGTCGCTAGAAGATATCAGGGCGCAAAGACCACTTCGTGGAGAAGCTGGCCGCAACGTGAGAGGGAGTCCGCGAGGACGTTCAGATGGCCTGGGATGTGCCGCGTCCGAAGCGTGATGCCCCGCTGTCTGCACCACAGGAGGAATTGGTACACGAGGCTGCCAAGGAAGGGAGTGTGCATCCCACCCTGGTTCTGTATGTAGGCCATGACCGACGAGTTGCCGGAGAGAACCCGGGTCTCCCGCTGAACGAGGCGATCTTCCCGGGCAATGAGCGCCAACCAAGGGCCTACATCTCCAGCCAATTGATGTGTCTATCTGCCTGGTCCCACAGCCAGCTGTCTGAGGTCGCGACAAACTCCGGCAGCAGCAGATGGAGAGCTGGGGCCGTGGGGAGAGGAGAGGATCCCCCGACGCCCATCAGTGCCGTCAGTCCACTGCTGAAGATGAGTCTTGACCAAAGGAGATACAGGGACCAGGTCCGCCAGGCCCCCAGAGGACGCGCGCCCAAGGCTGAGCTGATGCAGCTGGATCAGGCGAGAGCAGAGCCTGCTGAGGGGTAGGAGTTCCGGCGCTGCACTTAGGAGACCCTGGCCGGGACAGATTCTGCTCAAGACCCTTGGAGCACCAACCCCACCATCTGCTGAACCCTGCCATCTGCTGAATCTGCGTTACGGGGAGCCGCACCCGGTCAGAAACTCCATGCCTAGGTGAATAACCCACGCGAGGGCGAGAGGTCGGCCTTGCTTTCGTTGACCAAAAATCCAAGCTGGCGGAGCAGGGTCAGCAAAGCATCCCTGTCCTCCTCCAAGGCTGTCGTCATCTGGTGCCGGAGGAGCAGATTGTCCAGATAGTTGGACGTTGGGCGCAAGGCCATCTGTTGGAACCTGGAGACGGCTCCGTCGATAATCCCGGTGAACACCCACGGGCTGAGGTTGAGCCCGAAGGGCAGAGCCCAAAACTGGTATACTACTCCGCGGAAGGTGAAGCGAAGGTATCGACAAGACGCATGCTGCACGGGAACGTGGAGGTATGCGTCCGCGAGGTCGAGGCTCACAGTGAAGTCATGGGGTTGCACTGTTGCCCTTTGGCGGTCTCCATCCGGAAGTGTGAGGCTGAATGCTGAGAGGACGCCGACAGGACGGCCCTTGCTGCCGGGCTTGGGCACAAGGAAGGGACAGCTGTAGCAGGCCGGGGAGACGATACGTGAGATGACTGCTGAGCCCTCCTGCCGGAGCAAAGCAACTACCTTGTTGTGAAGCGCTTCCGCCTTGCCCCAAACACCCGGTACCCGCATCCACAGGGGGGGGGGGGGGGGGGGGGGGAGCGGGTGGGAGGGGGGGGGCAGTGTCGCAATGGAGGGGGAGACTGGAAATAAATCCTCAGGCCCTCCCAGGGGTCGTCCTGAAACAGCCGGCGCCACGCGCCGATGTGGGATGCTAGCCTCCCGCCGACTGGAGATCCTATCCGCAGCGGCGGGGCGATGGGAGACAAGTCAGTCGGCCCGGCCACACTCAGGCCTCCGGGCACCTCTGGGTGCGGTGAAACGCGCGAGCGCATGGAAGGGGGGGAGGGCGGGACGCACCGCGGCCACTGGGTAGACGAGTGGATGGGGTTCTGAAGGACCACTGGGTGTGGACCATGACTCTGCGGGCCGACTGAAAGCGGGTAGTGGAGACGGCGGTCGAGGCCGGCCAGAGATCCTAAAAGACCCCTTGACAGCCGGCCAGGTCGGTCTAACAGCAGAGATCCCCCGAAGGGTGCCTGTCGAAGCTGTGCCTTCTTACCGAAGCCGGTAGTGAGGAGCAGAGTCCCAGCAGGGCGTCCCGCCGCATCAGATCGCAGTTGGCAGCAGCCGCCATGGCGAAAACCGAGGAGAGAAGCACCGCTCCACTCGCCGCTACCAGCACGGAGAGTATGCTACAGAGAGGAGCCAAGGTGGAGAGGTCCCAGGTGTCCTCAAGGCACCATTACCACCGACTGCGTCGCCCTCTCAAGGAAGCCTGCACCAGCCAAGGAGTTCCGGACTGGCTTCGCCATCTTCTCTAACCGTGTGGGGTCTGTGGCCGCCGGCCGTTTGGGGCCTCCCATCTGCAGCAGCGCCGCCTTGTCTAGAGCCAGAAGGGGACAGGGTAACGCCTGTGGGGGCCTACATACCACTGTGGTGGAAGCTGACGCCCATCCCAGCCGTCCATCTGGCGTCGAAAAGAAGCCCTGGCCACCGAAGCTGCCCACCAGGAGGTGCGCGGAAAACGCCTCTGCAAGATCACGAATGCCCGCGGCTGAGGGAGGTACCTAAAGGGCTTGGATTGCCGGGGTGTGTCCACCATCGGTGCAGCCTTCCTCTTCAGGGGGGGTGAGGGAGGGCAGGAGCCCTTGGGGAGGCTTCAGTCAGGAAGTGAAGGGTCTGATGTCGGCGCCACGCCGACCGATGACTCCGACAGGGACGAATGCGCGCTAGGGGACGCCATGCGGATGTCCACCAGCCTTAGCACCGAGTCCTCCGGGTGGAGACTGAGGACCTCGTCATCATTCCCTGCTGACAGCGGAGGGGAGCTAGGGTCCCCGCGCAAAGAAGAAAGCGTGGCTACTGACACGCGCCTGCTCCCGCGAAGCACAGAGGTCCGGAGGGAGGGCTGGACCGGGGACGCAGGGAAGATTCTGCCGAGTCTGAAGACCGGCTGCTCACCGCTGCAGGTGAGAGCGCCAATCCCACGAGGAAGAACGCTGTGTTGATCGGCTGCTCTAAGAGGTCACCGTGGGGAAGCGGCGCTGCGCCGCAGACGGACGCTGCGACTGAGTAGAGTCCTTCCTACGCCTCGGGGAGGCGGAGCGGGAGCGAGAGGAATTCCAAGGGTCTCGGCATCTGAGGCTGTCACCGTGATGGACGGAGCGAGGCCGGCAATCCCTACCGGAACCGTCCTGTGCTGACGGGGTCGCGCATCCCGCCGTTCACGGCACGGCCCTCTCTGTCGGGGCTGTGAGTTTAATCAGGCTGGGGAGCTTCTCTCACCATGCGGCGCGGAGATCGTGGCCGCTGAGTGCGCCTCTCATTGCTCCTAGAGGGGGAGGTGGGGTTCCGGCAGCCTGGTTCTGATGGGGACGTACATCTTGTCGGTGATTGATCGGCTCCTTCCTGTCTCCGCGGGAAGCAGAAGAGCCGGACGCCTGGCAAAGGGGTAGCTCCTCCTGTTGGTGGCTGACAACGTTCCCCCCTTCTGAGTGGTCTCGGGATCCGGGTGCTCGCTCACGGCGCTTGTCAGGTTGTTGACTGACCGGCTGACGGCTCTCTGAGCGTGGGGATCGAGTACCCGCTGCCTGGACCCGCCTGGGGAGCATTTCCCGTTGTGGGCGGACCGGCATTTCGCCCACCAAAGGGTGGGGTAGGGTCTCTGGTGTCTGTATCTGGTGGGCGGTGCTTGTCAGGTTGAAGGCTGGCCGGGTGACGGCTCTCTGAGCGTGGGGATTGAGTACGCGCTGCCTGGACCTGCCTGGGGAGCATTTCCCATCGTGGGTGGACCGGCATTTTGCCCACCAAAGGGTGGGGTAGGGTCTCTGGTGCCTGTTTGGGTGGCGTGTCCTTACAGCTGCTGACAGGATCCCCTGAGCGTGGATATCGAGCTCCTGCTGCCTGGCGTCGCTTAGGGACCCCGTCCCGTAGCAGGCTGGCCGACATTTCGCCCACCAAAGGGTGGGGTAGGGCTCCTGGTCCCTCTAATTGCAATGTCTGATGTGGCACGCCTCCGCAGCCCTAGGCAGAGGTCGCGGCGCGGTTGAGTGGCTCCTTGGCCCAGGCTAGTCTGTCCCTCACATAGAAGGCCCACAGCTGTGACCAGCGTTCCTCGACCCATGCCGCGCCGGTCTTACACGTTCGCCCGGAGGAGCAGCCCGACAGGGCAGGCACCCATCGTGGGAGTCAGTTGCCATAGGAATTGTCCGCACCTGGTGCAGGTCCTGACCTGCGCACTGTAACAAACAAAGCAGACAAACAACCATCATGCGGGCTTGGGGCCTCCCAAGAGGCCACACACTCACAGCCAGTCGCATACAGAGACCCCCATCAATGCCGCCGCCCGTTCCTCTTATTCTGACAAAATGCCGGCGGAGGCATTAGAGAACAACCAAGTAATCCCCCAGAAAACCCCCAGGTAATCCTCCAAGCTTCACACAGAGTTCACTCTTTCCTTTTTTTATTTTACATAAATCCAAGGGAAGCACACCAAGCACCGCTTCGAAGAGGTAACCACACATGAAGCGGTAATCCCACACGAAGCAGTAATCACACACATAGTCTTCTGGTAATCACACCGTACACAGCCGAAGCGAAGCAGGCTGAACACAACCTGTCTTGGTGAGCTAAGCGCAAGACTGCCGGGCACGTGACCGGATAGGGAGGCAGGGGAGGCAACCCAGGGGTTCCTGGTAACGACCCCCTAGGGTCGCCCCCCCTGGTTGTGATGTATACACGTTTTTGGGGGGCTGAAATTGGTCAGCTAAGCGTACCTTCCTAATAGTAATGCCATCGGTAAGAGTTTTGAGAAAACAAATGTGAATGCAATTCAACTGCAAGAGATATAGATTCTCATGAGCTCCCACAGTTGCGTGGACCTATGCCTCGTGTTGACAATACTTTGAGTTTAACAGTTTATCATCACAGTGGATCACTGGGGGAAGAAGACACAATGTACAACAACAGACATTGTTTGGAAATCAGTTAGGTCAAAACCTGCACAGCTTTTGATGTGAACAGTGGACTAAAAGCCCGGACAAACATTCCATATCGCATGTTTGTCTGAGTTTTTAATCTACCGTTTGCATCAAACGACACGCAGTTTCTAACCTACTCCTGATTTTCAAACACCATCTATTAACCCATAAAGTCCTAAAAGACTACGACAGGATGTGGATAGGCGCCAAGCTATTCTGACACCAACCTTGAAATATCGTGGTCTATCAATCACCAGAACTGTGATATAGACCACATAGGATATCTACAACAAGAAAGGCAAAGCCCTTATGGCTCACGTGTATGACCGATCTACATGTGTGACCTTTGTGACAATAAATAAAGGGATGGCTTCTGCAACAACAAAATCCATGTTTTCTCAAAATGTTTATCAGTTTTCACACATCTTTCAAACCCCCATGACCTTTCTGATGCATTTACTAAATTAGTATGTATAGAAAGGTCTTATCATTATCAGCTACCTTTGTGCCAAATTTGATTAAAAAGTTTGCAAAACTGTTGATAATAACTACAACTTGATAAAAAAAAAATTGGCATTTTACACACATTTGTCGACCTATTGTGACCCGTGATCTTTCCGAGGGCCCGCTGTGAGATGGCCTTAGTTGCCTGCTCGGCGTTAACCCCAAATAACTAACAAACAAACTTTCTGAGGGCTAATCCAAATTAGTATGTATAGATAGGTCTTACCATCAGGTATCTCTGTAGCAAGTTTGGGTTTGAAGTTGTGAACAGTAATTAGTATTTGAGAAAAAACATCTTTAGTCAAAAAATGGCTATTTTTGACATATTTCCTGAGCTCTTGTGACCCTTGACCTTTCTGAGAGATCAACTTAGTATGCATAGAACGGTCTTCCCATCAGGTATCTTTGTACCAGTATTTGGGTTTGATGTTATGAATAGTACATGAGAAAAAATAAATTATGTCAAAATATAGCTATTTTTGACCTATTTCCTGATCCCCTGTGTCCTTGACCTTTGTGAGAGGTCAGTCAAATTGGTATGTTTAGAAAGGTCTTGCCACAAAGTATCCTTGGGCCAAGTCTGAAGACTGTGGCTTGAATAGTCTCCGAGAAAATGACAATGCTAAAGTTTACCATGGACGACAGCAGGCGGACGGATGACCACTGGCCCAGAACATACTCACTTTTGCTTCATACGTGAGCCAAAAATTTTATAATTTCATCCTCAAGGCATAAGGAGTTGACTCACCAACACAGTTATCAGGGGCCAGCTGTTGGACGAGGAAAGCTCGACAAACAGCAACAACAGGAAGGAGCTGTAGCATATCAGCAGCCGCCAAAACCTCTTGGCATGTCTCTCCACACACCTGAATCTCACCTGGATCAATCAAATACATTCTGGGTTGTGATTCTGCACCGCGCAACTGTCAAAATGACCAGCAAAGAAATGTTAACCTCTTCATTGCCAGAGGTCCCAGAGTGCGTTTCTAAAAAAATTCATTAACCCATTTAGCTCCACGGCTGCAATTTCCCAAATTTGGAAGGTGTCACCTCATGACTGTGTAACAGTTGCAGGAGATGGGTTGACCATGATGATTGAAGGGTAGTGCCAGATTAGCTTGGCGCCTTCAGGCGCCAAGCTAATCTGGCACTACCCTTGAATCATCATGGTCAACCCATCTCCTGCTGTAGGGACTCAGGGCTAAAAGGGTTAATTTGATCACAAAGAGCCCCAGCGGTCCAAGGAACATAGACATAAGTGATGACGGCAAGAGGCATAGGCAGCTGATGAGGGAGCTCATAAAGATCTCTAGGTCTCTTGCATTTGGACCATATTCACTTTTCTTTGCAGTGAAGGGGTTACAAAATGCCTGTAACCTCCTGGGATGTCTCTCCGTTCACCTGAGCCCCATCTGCATCAACAGATATATAGTTAGGCTGTGATCTGGAACTGCAGAATCAAAAAGCAGCACACACGTAATAATCCAATGAAATACACTGCCAGAACAGCGAACAGGTGTGTAGGCTTAGTATGTTTCTCAATACACATAAACCTCTTCAACACGCGTGCACACATACACACACACAATTACACACAGTTGTACCTGACAAACTAATGCAATTTGACAGTTCAACGATTGAGCTTGGTGTCAGGGAAGGAACAAAGGTAGTAACATTGTAAGGCATTAGTTGTTCTTGAACAATCAATATTGATTTCATCTTCTGCAGCTGGAATGGATGCCTAAGCTTGAAAGAGATAAGCATATAACCATGTAGCATGCACGCAGATGATAAAAGCCAAACCCACACAACTCTTACCTGTGTACATAAACCTGATGAGCTTTTCAAAAATAGCCGCTCGGACATCATGCAGTGTGATACAGTCCAGCTTGCCCTCAGTCATGCCGGATGTGAACATGGCCTTGAAATATGGACTGGCTGCCGCCAGCACCAGTCTGTGTGCCTGAAACTGCTGCTGTGCCACTTGTAGACGGACGTCGCAAAAACAGTCTTCCTGCCACAACGTGCACAGGCTTCTCATCAGGGAGGCTGGATATTCTCTGGCAAAATTCTTCTCCACGCCGTCCATGTCTGATTCTACAATAACACCAATGCAATAGACCCCCCCAAAAAAATCAATAAATTGTATTCACTGCCATACACCAATTTGCGTCAGATGCTGGGAAGGTGGACAGGTGGGAGCCAGCTGCTGTGACATGCTGCTAGCTCATATCAGACTGGCACTCTTCAACCCTTTTTTATCCAGACATGTACACTATTGCTTGAAATAAATTTGACCGATAGTTCATGGGTGGTACCAGAATAACTTGGCGTCTGATGTGCCAAGCTATTCTGGCACCTTCTCGAACTAAAACAGTTGATCTATCTTCTATTCTGTAATCCTTCATAGAACAATAAGCAACATTTTTTAAAAGTCAACCTCACGATGTAAAGGGTTAACAGGATGCCTCTGGTCCCATCTATAGGGCTCGGAAAGCCTACGTCATCATGCTAGTCGTGGTGGCCATCTTGAGAGGCTACGCAAATCCTGCGCTCATTGGGAAATCACTGTCAGGGCAATGTCAGGAAAGTCCTGACGTGCTATAGGCAATAACACTTAACAGCAAGTCTTGCCATCAACGTAGGAAACCATTAACCAGAATCTGTTTTTGCTTGTGTCCAAAGAGGAAGAAACATAGAGAAAAACGTGCTGAAACACTACTTCGCTACTAGCTGAAGTCTATCGCCAGGCTAGCGTATCCTCTTAAGATGGCAGCGCGGCAGCCGACGTTCCTAGGCAATGCGGGGAACTTCCAGCCCTATAGCCCACCGTCCCAGCACCAGTTCCGACAATACATCTGCAACAACTGATTTGCAGAGGGAGAAGAGTTTTGGCGGAAAACTGGGTTTATGTGAGATACGGTACAAGAAAGACGATGATATCATTTTAAAATTACGAAAGTCACACAACATTAATTTTAGAGTCTCTACTACCTTGCAGTTTTATTGCAGTGTGCAAACAGGTATCTTCAAACCTTCACGTGCAACAGCAGCTCTAATGTGCCGCCTGAAATCATCGTTTTTATGTTCAGGCTGTCTTTAAATTAAATATTTAAAGCTATGCATTTGATATTTTTCTCCTGCAGGCACTAAACACCGCAGCAAGATGGAGTAGAGAATGTCATGTTTTTTTTCCGTCAGTGTCGGCTCCAAAGCTCCTTATGAGAGTAACCCACCCTTTACCAAGGGAAGCAATTGCGAAGAGTCCCGAAAAAGAATGGCGTAGAACTTGGCGGAAAGTATGAACATGGGGAAAGCGAGGGGGACCAAAAAATCTTCCAAAGAGACCCGAAAAGAAAACCAGCTTCCCTACAGTGGGTAAGAGTGCAACGCTTATTGGATTTATTGTAGTTTTAATTGGAAGCATTGTGCTGTTTGAAATGATCGATACAAACGAGCAACAAAGGAGCGCTATCAGCAATCCTACCGGTTGCACATACCCACCTCGCCTGTGAGCATGGGTAGAACTATGCATCCTTGAAAATAAAATTACCTGCAAGATCTGTGATACAAATGCTGCCAAGAGCATCTTTCGATAACGTATTTTCAGGTGACTAATTAAAACAACCTCTTGGCTACTGGTGTAGCTGTAAAATTATACAGACACGGGATTTTTCCTTTTGAGTAGAACTGGAACCTTACAAAATCCACCCAGCACATCACCGTTTGCAATGGTCTCTTGTTTTAAAACAGAATGAGCAGCATAATAGTCAATACGCATCATATCTCTCGCCATTTGTAGCTGTGCAAGTGCAGGAGAAAATGTTCATAATTATGCTATAATGTTTTTATGTCTTGTTTGTACTATTTGTTATAAATGTACCACAACCGAATTTCTCTTTTCGAGATAATAAAGTACTCTTATTCTTATTCTTTCCAATGTAAAAGCAGTTCTCCTATATGGAGCAGAGACATGGAGATTGACAAAAACCACAGTCAACAGAGTACAGACCTTCATGAACAGTTGCCTTAGAAGAATTTTGAAAATCCACTGGCCAGAGAAGATCAGCAACGTCAGACTCTGGGAGAGAACAGAGCAGATAACAGCAGAGAATGAAATTGGGCGAAGAAGATGGGGATGGATCGGTCACAGTCTGAGAAAGCCAGCTTCCAGTATCACTAGGCAGGCATTGTCATGGAACCCCCAGGGAAAAAGGAAAAGAGGTAGGCCGAGAAACTCCTGGCGTCGAGACCTCCAAGCAGACATCAAGAGACTGGGAACCACCTGGAGTAGAATCGAAGGAGAAGCACAGGACAGGAGTTGCTGGAGGTCTCTCGTCGATGGCCTATACCCGGGTAGGGGTGACAGGCGTAAGTAAGTAAGTAACACTTGTTTACAGTTTTTTAAATGTTATTTATTACTATCTTGACAATAATAGTTTTGCTTTATTTGACAGCAACAGCAGAAGATCATCATACGGTATTGGCCCAGCTGCACACAACTCGCAAGACTTTGATGATAGTGTAGCGAGTGCAAACAACTCATTTAACACTTCACAGTCTCACTCCCAATCACATCGGTCTGATCGGATGTTTGGACGGGATCTCAGTTCATCGCTAGTCATTTGTCGGGAGATGGGGGTGGTGCCATTGCCAGCAGATGATGTTGATGAAGTGGACGGAAACATGGGTGATGATTCAGCATCATCGAGGTCCAAACAGAAAGCCAACACCCAGCATGTCACACCTGCAGTAGAAAAGCCGGAGCAGGTGGTGCCTGTTCCACAGGTAAGCTTCAGGACACTATTTCAGAGAGTACATATGCCATGCCTCAGACAAGATTTTAGTCCATTTCAACATAATGTATTTGTTGATAAAGTTTCTGTTTGCATACATGCAATGACATTTCTTAACCCATTTACCCCACAGCTGGCAAAATTTTGCAGGTGTCATTTAACTACTGTGTACCAGTTGCAGAAGATGGATTGACCATGATAACTATGCCAGATTAGCTTGGCGCCTGATGGCGCCAAGCTATTCTGGCGCTATCTTTGAATTCAGTATCATGGTTGATCTGGCTGTGTGTGCTGGGGTTAAAATAACTTAAATCAAATAAATGGGCTAATTAATAAATGGTAATTAATAGGTACCGGCAGTCTATATGGCTGGTCAGTGTAGACCCAAATGTGACACATTTTTCATGTCTGATATCTATGTTGTTTGTTGATCAAAATCAATAAAATGCATACCCACATGTTCAGGAAGTTGTTTTCTTGTATTTGCTTACAAATCTGAATGTGTATGAGGTGTATGAAGTTTGTGAATGAGCTTGAAAAACGAGTACTTTGAGCGTCCGCGCGCCGCCGGCTGCCGTCTAGCCGCTGCTCCGAAAACGACACACTCGCGTTTCTTACACGATCGAATCCGTACTATAAATAGAAGAGCACACTAACGTATATCATTAGAAAGAGGAGATCGCGAGCTTTTTAATGATTATAACCAAGACGTGTTTTTATTTTAATTGATGATTTTGTTTTCAAAATGAAAGTTTCAACTTGCAAAATCACCTTCTTCGGTAAAAAATTTGACGCATGAGTGTGGGTTCATTGGAAAGCGCATTTTCTACAGCGTCCGAGAGTACCGGCTGTGTCACGCTCCTATAAATAGAACGAATTCGGTTGGCCGATATTTGAACCAACCCTCGAGTAGTGTAGCACACCGTACTACACGCTATGGCGGTCGCTTCGACTCTCTTCATTCCTGACCGATTGACAAAAGAACTTGGTAAGTTTTCGCTTTCCACACTCTTTGGATGATTAAAATTAGGTTAATATTGCCAATGATTGATTTTCTAAAGTGTATTTTAGACATATTTCGATAAAAATTCCGTAAGTTCAGAGTGTTGGGTGTGTGGAGACATCACATTTCACGGAAGAGAGCAAGCCAAGTAGACCCCGTCAGTTTGTATTTTTTACCCTTGGCTTGTAGAATAAAATGATAACATAAGAACGCTATTCTTCATTCTTTTATCTTTTTAGATCAGTAAATCATTAAAAATAAAGTGTTTTATGCGCTAGGTTTAGTAAACGATTGAGTGAAATATCATGATCAAAATTTGAAGGCATGCTTCCGGTTGGAGTTACCGTTCTTGTCATTGTCGTCTGCTCGAGCTGTTTCATCAACACCTGTTGTTGTCAGTACAATTTTAGTCGGTGTAATGTGTGTTCACAGCATTATTTCAGAAGAAACTAGCACATTTTTTGGCGAAGATGAATTTATTCTAACCTTTAACCGTTCCTAGTGGCAAACCATCACTTGCAGTTGCAATGATAGTAGTTAGTACAGCACTAGTTTGATACACTTACACTGATGGGAAGGGGGAGTGAGTGGGAGTTTGTTCTAAATATTGTTGAACTTTTCTATAAAAATAGACAGTCCTATAAACTATACAATGGTCACTTTTTTTTTTCAGATGATGACTGCTATCAAAACATTTTACGGGTGTTTAGCCATGCTGGGGGGAAAGGCAGGCCACCTAAACTTCAATCAAAAAAGGTCACCAACAAACTCCTCCTGCAGTTATTCCATGCCAAAGAAGAAACTGGAATTTCCTGGGTCAAGCTTGAAGACATTCTTCAACAAAGTGAATGCTTTAAAGACTATCCTAGGAGAAAGTATCGAGGACTTCTCCAAGGCACGGTCAAACATGCAGAAACATTGTGCCCTGAAAAAGAGGTGGACCTCCAGTTTGTGGGTGTCCAGCTAGAGGAGCTTGGCATTAAACGACACCACCTGGAGGACTTGGATGCCTTGGCTAGACAAACCAGCTCGTTCAGCACTGTGACAAAGGGAATGGTAGTGGAGCTGGAACTACACCGTCAGTCTTTCAACAAGACATTGAAAGACTTGTCAAAGTGGCTCGCCGTTTTAGGAAAAAAGGAGGTAAGAATTTGATTAGTCATTTTTGGGTTTGAGAAATAAGCTTCAAGAAGGATTAATGCTGGTAGTTAAGACATGTTGCATAGAGAACAAAACAAGTGGTTAAATACTATATAAAGGTTGGACGTCACCAACACTACAGTAACACACTCAAAGACTTTGACACGTCAGTTTTTCATGTTGGTGACATTACACTTTGATGATTTCTTATACTGGCTTCTGATCTTGCAACTAGTGATGTCTTTCGCACTGAATGTAAAAATGCTGTATTTTCAGACTTGTGATCCTGCCATTCCACGGGAGATCTACACAAAGTACCAGCGCCTGCAGAAAGATTCATACATCAGCCAAGGAGCATCTGCCATCCAGACATTTTGTAATGAGCCTGTCTTCCTTTCAAGCCCTCTGCCATCTCCCGATCCAAACCAGGTGGTCATCAAACAGCTCCAAGTCACCAAGGCACAGATGTCTGCTCAGATTAAGCACCTTTGTGACGAAAAAGAATCAAGCAAACAGCAAATGCGCAGCATCGAGGAGAAGTTGGCCATTCTTAACGAGGACATTACCTGCAAGAATGCTGCAATGAAAGACCTGCACATGCAACTTGAAAACTGTGAGACAAAGCTTTCAAACGCCAACAAGAAAGTAAAGTGTCTCTCTGCAGAATTGAAAACAAAAGAAGACGGCAGTAAAACGATGACAAGAGAGGCATGGAGCATGAACCTCATGCGGCGAGAACGAGCGCTTGAGGCATTGGAGGCAGCTGCCAAGCAGCACAGAGATGGCAACTGTGAAGAAACGATTGAAAGATTGCATGCAGAGATCAAACGTCTCCAAGGAAGACTCGGCAAAATTGAATCAGAAAATGAAGTTCTGCGTGACACAATTGACAGCAGTCAGATTAACATCAGAACAAGAGAAGAAAATTCAAACAAATTCACATCAGCTGTGAGGAAATGTGTAATGAAACTTGCTGGAGATGCTGAAATTCCTGCTGCAAAAATTGGACATGTAATTGGGGCTGTGTGCAAGGAACTTTGCAATGTGACTTTGCTGCCCAGAGATCTGCCATCTGAGAGAACGTGCCTACGTATTTTAGATGCTGCCCATGTTCTTTCGAATGTTCAGGTCTGCACTGCCATCCTTGAAGCCAGCAATACAACGCTTCACTCAGATGGAACAAGCCGTGATCATCGCAAGTTCATGGGGCATCAGTTCGTGACATCAGATGGTCAGATGTTGAGTGCTGGCTTCACATCTATTGCGCAAGAGACAGCTGTGTCCCTCCTTGATGTGCTCATATCATTGCTGCGTGACTTGTCCGATGCCTATGCCAGTGATGAGCAGACAAGGGAACATGTGTACCTGGACATGGTTACATCCATCACTTCTACCATGTCTGACAGAGCCAAGAATATGAAAAGTTTTGCGTTAAAATTTAGTGAATACCGTCAAGAAATGACTGGCCAGCCTAGCAGTGGACTTGAGGTGCTGCACTGCAATGCACATTTTCTGTTGGGCCTGAGTGTAGCATGTGAAGAAGTGTTAAAGGAGGCTGAGCCTGCCCTAGGGAAACTTGGCAGAGATCAAGACCCGCAGTTCCAAAGGTACCACAGCACAGATTCTGCGACCAACCGGTACATCAGGACAGCGTGTGAAGTCCTGGGTCCAAGAGGGGATGAAAAAAATGGCTGCAAGGCCCACTGGGAAGCCTTCTGCTCTGAAAATGGTATAACTTCAGCAGTGACATCCTTCCGAAGCAACCACTTCAACAATTTTTTCATGGCTGCAGCAGCGCTACACAGCCAGAGGGCTCTCATCCTTGACTTCTTGCAACACCACGTCCCCACTTCCAACCGGAAGATCATCAGCGTTTGCCTCGACAGCCAAGACAACAACATTGACAGCCTGGTGATTGCTGTGGGGATTCTGTATGTGAAGCTGACAGGACCCTATTGGATGCTGCTTCACAGCAACACGCAGTACCTTCAGTTTCACACTTTTGTCGAATCCATGGAGAGCAGTCTCAAAGCATGGATAGAAAACCCTGATGATCTCCTTGACCCTCAAGCTCATTCCGTCTTTCCAGGCTTCCGTCTGAAGGAGACGGGTGTGACACGAGGCATCTTCAACTTCAGTGAAGACCAGAGGCCGCTGGTTGCTTCAATCCTTGTTAAGCTGAGTGAGGGATGTCTCAAGGTGGTCAGACGTCAACTTGTGGACTTCCTGCCTGGGGGGCTGCACCACAATGTCCAGGATCCAGAGCGAAAAGAAAAACTTAAACACAGCAGCCTGACCAATCTGTTTGGCGAACAATGTTTTGGTGATCTAGATTT
Organism: Semisulcospira habei; assembly: GCA_036245525.1. NCBI lineage: Eukaryota > Metazoa > Mollusca > Gastropoda > Semisulcospiridae > Semisulcospira > Semisulcospira habei. Next base: position 201,810,334 of record BTPG01000005.1, read on the forward strand.
CTCAGTCTTCAAAAGGAGGAATGCTAGTGTCCATCACCACTCCACCTTGAATTCCTTGAAAAGAAATAAAACCATGGACTGGCTTGACAACCATTCACATGTGCAGCAAGAGGAGCTTCTTCAAGAAAGTGGGAAGAAGGCACAGCGATTCCGTGACCGTAGTCGCCAGTCAGAGTGCGATACCATCACACAGCTGCAGCGTATTCAAGAAGCAAGACGTCTGGAAGCACAGCACAAAAAGGAGGTGACAGAACAGAAGAAGATGGCAGTTGTGAGAGCTGTCAGGGAACAGGGTGGTCCTTGTCTGTCAAAACATGATGTAGACAGGCTTGTCGCAGGCACTCGCTCCAAGGTCCGTCTTCGAACAGCTCTTCGAAATGAACTGCAGTACAATAAGCTTGTCCTGGGGTCAAAGAGCAAGCTGTTGAAGCTGACTGGCAGCCTGACTGAGCTCACGCACAACTTGAAGCTGTTTCTTGGGGCTGACAACTCGGCTGTTGGTGAGTAGGACAGAATTTTGTTGTTGCTAGTGCTGTAGCTCCGTTTTTATTGATAAAAAACTTAACGCTATTATTATAATAATGCGTAGTATAATAGTAACGTTAATTTGAAAAATTATCAAGAGTATTTCTTTTATTTGACCGTAAAGTGTAAGGTAACACGGCAAGGTGTTTTAATTGTATACCTCCCATCTCACGATAGTGCTTTGTACTTTCAACAGCTGCTGATGACACTGGTGTTAACATCCAGGTTGATGTCCTACACTCCCTGCCAGACTGTAACCTTCCAGATGACAAGCCAGGTGAAGATCAACTGAGCTCCAGCACACGCAGTGTCAAGAGGTCCCTATACTGTGATTCTGATGACACCTCCTCTTGTCCTGGTGAGAATCATGCTTTCTTTTCTCTTTTTATCAGTATCACTGAGTATCACTCTCTAACTGCAGCTGTATAATAAAAGTTATTTATTATTTATTATTTCTAGTAATAGTATAGTAATACAATGTGATTCTACAATTGTGATTTCATTTTCACAGATAAATGACTGTTTTCAGACACGGATGATGACAACCACTCCCGGAACCAGCGAAAACGGGACAGCAGTACTGCACACTTCAGATTTAGGGAGGAATCCGTTGACCAGTTTGTGGCAGTCTTTTATGACCAGACGTTTTATCTGGGGCGAGTTCTGGAGGTGTCGTCGGAGATAAAGGCAACGGTCACTTTCCTGGAACCATGTGGGCTTCCTTCACATACATCATCATTCAGATGGCCAGTTCCTGAAGATATTGCAGAAATTGACTCCATGTATGTCTTCTACTCTGGGTTCCTGTTGAAACCCATGAACAGCAGACTATCTGTATGGTCAACTGACAGTATACGCAGCATCAAGACAGCATACGCGATGTTCAAGGAACAATATTGCTAATAATGTTAACTTGGAAAAGGACAGCCCCTGCTTCTTTATTTGTTTTGTTTTTGGGACATCGATGGACATAGTTATTTGTAATATTAACTAGAGAGTGTGTAATGACTGCACCAAACATTTTTAGAATTGGATTCCAGAGTTACGTTAATTATTGAACAGCTGAACATCCTGCGTTTTCATCAAAATGGCAATTTTGAACATCACACAAAAAATAATGATGTCTTTTGTAAGTTAAAATAAGATTTGCATAGCTTTCCACATGTCTTTCTGTCTTCAAAACAGCAAACCGTTTTCAAATCGGATGTTTAGTTCAAGAGTTATGCTCGTTTACATATGGGACCCGCAAGCTGTTTTTTGCGTGTCTTGTAACAGTTGCACAAATAGAATGAAAAGCCATTTTCATTTGCTTGTCATTTTATTCAGCAGTCACTGGGAAGCCTGAAAAAAAATGGAGCTCTTGTATGTATATACAGCTTTATGAAACAATATTTAGAAAGCTGATCATCTCAGTGCTCTTGTTTTGGTGTGACCCTGAAAATGGCACTTTGTGAATGGCCGAAATTTACAGATTTTCAATAACGTTTAAAAGCTTGTAAAATCCTTATTTTTCAAGCTAGACACTTACTTTTTTTTGCGTTTTGTTTGTTTTGTTACACACTGTCACCCTATCATGTTTTCTGATGACTGTGTGTTGATAAAAATTTTGGCTGCCGGTACCTATAATTAATAGTCTGAATGCAAGAGGAGGCAGCTGCAGTGCAATAAATGTCTATTTACTGTTGACAAGTTGCTTGCTGTGATTTCAGCAAAAATGCTGCTTCAACCTGAATGCAAGTCACTAGCTTTGTTATCTTTTCAGGTGCCCATTTGAAACTGTTGGTGAGATATACTGATAAGTGATATGTTCCTATTTATATTTTTGCTCTGTTTTAGTGAACTGTGTGATAATTTTCTCTTAAAATACTCTGATGTGATTGTCCGTAATTATGATATGTGCTATTTTAGTCACCTGATGATTCTCAGGCTCCTCGAGTATTAGCAGCCAGCCAGCGACAAAACTGTGACAAGGCTGCCATTTTCTTTGATGTGCTCACACCGCCACGCCGGTCAGACATGCGCATGGGATTTCTCCACTACCCAGCAGGACCAAGTATGTGGACATGAAAGTCTTGAAGCATTGCACAAGCTTGCGTGTGTATACTCTAACATATATTGTGTGTGTAAACTTGAAGTAGTAACTAAGTAAGGTTGCACGATTAAAGTTATACACTTTTTCAGTCATGTTTATTTTGTATACACAGCCTTTAGAAAAAAAAGTCTTCCATGATTGTTTGTGTTTTGATTTTCAGATTACTTTGAAAAGCTGTCGGATGAAGTTGTGCTCCATATATTTCACTATCTAATCAGATACACCTTGTGCAAGTGTGCCTGTGTCTGCAAAAGATGGAACCGTCTTGTGTGAGTTTGTGTACATAGATCATATAAAATGACATGTAACATTTTGTCTCTTAGCCCATTGCATCCTGAGGCTGATTTTGTAAAATTTGCTCATTGTCCTGTGAGGGCTGCATTACAGATTAGGAGAAAGATCAACTGTTTTAGTTCAAGGGTGGTACCAGAATAGCTTGGTGCCTCAGCGCCATGCTATTCTGGCACCACCCTTGAACTATCAGTCAAATTTATTTCAAGCAATGGGTGTATCAGGATGAAAAGGTTAGAGTAAAAACTGCAGTAGATACTGGTGAGAAGCACAGTACCAACTATCATTTCCACTTTGTTCAAGTGCTCAAGTACAGTCCGTCACATACTTTGAATAAGTAGGGAATAAGTACATCAGTACTGATTGTAAAGCTGCATGAGAGCATAAGCAAGAGTAGAAGGGGTGGGATGTTGTGAGGTTCATGTCATCAAGTAACCTTCCAGGCTTTGAAGCAATTTAAACATTCCCATGTATGTCAGGCGCTGTCTGGTATTCATAAAATTCATAAAAAATACAGCCTTGTATTCATAAAATGACTTCTTCTTCTGGATGCTTTTTCGTTTTGGCCTCAAGATTTGTCCATTATGGTGATGGACGGCTGTCCATTTTTTCCGCCCCTGTCAAAATTGCATATCAAAAACAAAATTTTCCATTAACGGAGAGCCTTACTTATAAGTATTCGACTGAAAAGAAACACATTGAGTTGTATGATTGAAATTCCCAAGTGTTTTCTGTCACCACCCTTGACCTTTTATGGTCAGTTCATATAGATCTGGTTGTGTCATTGTCACTGTCAGAGCTAAATGGTTAATTATTCTTTGTTTAGAAATGACGAGTCACTGTGGCGGCGAGTGGATGTCTCTAGCAAAGTTATCCAGTCCAGACAACTAGCGCTGCTGGTCAACAGAGGCACCATCTTCCTGCGTATGGCCAAATCGGAGGTAATCCTTCACTCCTATGTTCAAGTGCTAATAGATGATGTCTGATAAGTGAAATATGTTGATCATATTACAGTCATCTTTGTTTTCTCAAAACTCTTACTGATAGCATGACTAATAGGAAGATACACTTAGCTACCGATTTCAGCCTAAGCATCCGTTGTGTACACTACACAACCAGGGAGGCAACTCCAGAGAGTCGTTACCAAGAAACCCTGAATGGCCTCCTTTCCCTCCCTATCCGGTCACGTGATCGGGAGTCTCCCGCCAGTCTTATACGCTTAGCTCACCAGGACGGTTGTGTTCAGCCTTCGTGGATTGCCTTCGACTGTGTTTTGAAACGGATTACCGCTTGTGCTTTCGTTGGAATTTCCTACGCATGTGTGTTTCTTGTTGGATTACCTGAGAGGTAGTGGCCTGCCTTGGCAAGGTTTCTGGTGGCTTCACAGCTATGGCAAGTTTACAGGTGAAGAAGACCTGCGTGAAGTGTGGGGCTTTTCAGTGGCCGAGCACCACCCATGCTGTATGCCTCCCCTATTCCAGCTGTGCCTCCGGGCAGACTTGTGACACGTGCACCGCCTGGGTGGTGGAACAATGGTCGCAGCTGTGGGGATTTTACCGGCGCGAACGACCTGCGGCTTCCTAGGTCTACACTCCTACACCCGCTCCCCCTCCAATGGCGGAAGGGATGGTCAGGCGCGCATGCTCGGACGTCGGGGAGTTAGCGTCTCGTTGGGCCTGCGTACTTTCTTCAGGTCCCTGGACCATGCCCTCCTCTGGTTCAGTCATGCCCTCTCGGACCTGGCCCGCACGCTCCATGGAACGCGCCCGGCAGCGGCCTCGGTCGCCCCGCTATGCGGTTGAACATTCTTCAGGCCCCGACGTATCCTCTGGGACTTTGTCTGCCCGCTCCATGGCGGAGCGCGGCCAACAGCAGCTTCGGTTGCCTCGCAAAACGGTGAACAACAGCGCCTCCAGTCATCATGTCGCCTCTAAGGCTGTGCCAGTGTGTCCCCGACAACAGCGGCGCTCTCCCCATTCGGAGGTTCCCCACTACACAGAAACGCCCCACCCGCTGGAGCCACGAGATCGGGAGGTGAGACGCAGCAGGAAGCACAGTTCCCGATCACACACGTCTTCGGGCTCTCGCTCTGCTAGTATTGCCTCTCAGAGGAAACGGACGGCCTCTCGCTCCCCCCGGCGTGCTTCCCCATACAAACGTCTCCGCTCATCGACGGCAGCGCAGGATCATTCCTGGGACACCTCCCCTTACGCGGACGCGCACACTGGGACCCGGCAGGCGGATTCACGCAGACTCAATCGTTCCACCAGTAGCTGTCGGTCCTCTCACCGCCGTGATCGTTCAGGCCACCGCACCCTGAGCGTTTTCCTATGGTTCACAGCCCCCCACCTCGTCGGAGCAGCACTCAGGTGAGCCGCACTTCTTCCCCCTAGATTGCCGAGCGTCGGCGGCGTGTTGCAGGGGACGTCCCTGCCTCCCAAGTACGCTCCTGTGACGTGCACGTGCAACCGTACAGTAGTACCCATTCCTTGGTCGGGACGCGGCTTCCCTCCCGACGGTCGGCGTCTCTCGACGATGATGAGGCCCTGAGTCTACTGCCAGAGGATTCCGTCTCGGCCCTACTCTTGGATGATCGCCGGTCCGCGACCCCGGACTCTCGGCCTTCTGGCAGCTCCTCGACCCCGGCTGCCTTCATTGCCCTGAGCATGGAGACTCTGCGGTACTTAGATGAAGTCACGTAGCTGATTTTGTCTGTTCTTCCGCCGGACTCCTGCCCACTGTCTCCCCCTCTCAAGAGGAAAGCCTCCAGGTCTGTGGATGCCCCCAGGCAAGCCAAAAGGTTCAAGTCTCTCCCCCAGCCCCCAGGGTTCCGGGATCTTGTAGAGGCCTTTTCGGCGCACTTCAGCAGAACTCCTTCTGAGACTCAAGCTTCTTCACGGACTCCAAGTGGCCTGAGGGGTTGGATATCTCATTTCGCCAGCGCTGGTACGCCAGACATTCCCAGGCCTTCGCATGCCTCCTTCCAGCAGTGGATGTCGCAGCGGAACTACAGGCAGGCAGCCGCAGATCCCTTCAGCTCCGGATGCCGTGAGGACTGCTGGACAAGACAGCCATCCTCGTCCGCAACGCTCTGGCCTGTGCTGGCTTCTTGGACCTGGCAACGCAGGCCGTGGTGAGACGAGTGGAAGATGCCTGGCACCCCTCTATTTTGCCTCTTTTGGGAGACATCCTTGCTTTGGCGGTGGCCCTCGCTTTGGCGGTGGCTGCCAACCGGGCTGCGTACCATACCTCCGTGAACGCCATGGCCGCTGCGGCTAATTGCGACCTGATGCTCTGAGACGTCGTCCTCCGCGGTTGTTCCGACCTCCCCGCGTGGGTGAAGACACAGCTCCGCCAAGCTCCGCTTGGAGGTGCGTGGCTCTTTGGACCAACCTGACAGTCGGTCAAGGGCGCGTCCAAGGACATCTGGCCCACATGCGCCGCTCCCGCCTGCTTTCAGGCTGACCGCAAGGCCGTGGGTCGCGCCCTGCGGACCGCTAGACTTGCCGCTCGTCCCTTCTCCAGGGGCGCCCGCTTCTCCTCTCGTACCCCAGCTGCCGGCCGCTCCCGCTCCTTCCCAGCCCCGACTCCCTCCTGGCCCAAGTCCACCCGGAGGACCGGTCGCGGAAGGGCCCTCTGACTTCCGCCTGCGCCTGCCCTCGCCACTCTGCAGGGTCTCCAGCCGGCGCTGCTGCCGGATGACCCTTGGGTCCTCTCTACGATCTCCTAATCTCATTTCGGTCCCCTCCTCCTCTGCGGCGCTCCCCTCACTGGACCAGAGTCCCGATCAACCGGCTTAAAGCGGACGCTCTTCACGGCGAGGTCACTGCTCTGCTTTAGAAGTCTGCCACGGAGGTGGTCTCACGACACGACTCCCTGGCATTCTACAGCCGTCTCTTCCTTGTCCCCAAGCCCGGCGGCAAGTGGCATCCCGTCATAGACCTCTCAGCGCTCAACAGATACATCTCCACTCCGTACTTCCGGATGGAGACGGCCAGGGCCCTGAGGGCGTCGATCCAACCACTTGACTTTGCAGTGAGTCTCGGCCTGGCAGACGCGTATTTGTACGTTCCCGTGCACCCGGCCTCCTGACGGTATCTGCGTTTCGTGTTCCGCGGAGTGGTGTATCAGTTTCGGGCTCTCCCCTTCGGCCTCAACCTCAACCCTTGGGTTTTCACCAGGATCATCGACGCGGTCGTCGCCAGGTTACGACAGTCGTCCTCGAGCCCGACTTCCTACTACCTGGACGATCTGCTCCTCTGGAATTAGGTTGCCACACATCTGAAAAGGGACAGGGACTCGCTGCTCACCCTCCTCCGCCAGCTCGGTTTCCTGGTCACCATGGGCAAGTCGGACCTCGTGCCGTCTCGCTGATTCATCCACCTCGGCATGGAATTCCTGACTGACGTCAACTGAGTATGGCTCCCCTAGGCTCGGATTTAGAAGCTGGCAGCACTGGCGCTCCAAGTCTTGCGTGAGGAGGCGGTTCCGGCCAGGGTTTGGCTCCAACTTCTTGGACTCTTCAGCGCGGCGGTGGACCCTCGGCAGGCTCTACTCCAGGCCGGTCCAGTTGCATCTACTTCTCCACTGACGCCTGTCCTCTGGCGATCTAGCGGTCCCTGGTCCCAGTGTCAGGCCTCATCTCCGGCGTTGGACGGATCCTTCCTGGCTGGGGGAGCACACCTGCTGCCGGAGTTTGTCACAGCCTCAGTCAGTTGGCCGCAAGATCACGTCGGCAGACACATCAACTGGCTGGAGTTGAAGGCTGTGTGGCTTGCCCTCCTCGCCTGGCAGACTCGTCTCTGTCACCAAGCTGTCCTGGTTCTATCCGACAATGCCACGGTAGTCACCTACATCCAGAACCAAGGTGGGACACGATCGCCCTCTCTATGCATTCTCTTGTACCAAATTCTCCTGTGGTTCAGGGATCGCTCTTCGAGCGCGAGACATCCGCAGCCACCTAAACGTCCTCACTGGTTCCCTTTCACAGTGGGGCCAGCTTCTCCACACAGAGTGGTCGCTCTGTCCGGACATCTTTCATCTCATATGCACCCGCTGCGAGACGCCGATGATCGACCTCTGCCACAAGGTGGAACAAGCAGCTCCCCCTTTTTATCTCACCCATTCCGGATCCCCTGACCTGGGCGGTAGACGCTCTCTCCATCCCTTGGGAGGGCCTGCTGGAGTACGCGTACCGCCGTCCGTCCTGGTACCCAAAGTCCTCCAGAAGCTACAGGGCCTCAACGCAGTGCTTCTGTTGGTGGCGCTGTTCAGCTGGACCAAGAGTTGGACCATCGACCTCCTGAACCTGGCTACAGATGCCTTCTTGCACCTCCCGCAAACAGCCCCAGCAGAGTCTTTACCACCCGTGCCCGGAGCAGTTGATCCTTCACGCTTGGAGGTTGTGCAGCAGGCCCTCGGCGCAAGAGGCTTCTCGAGTGCAATGGTGGCAGCTATCTCGGCAGCCCGCAGAGCTTCCACCCAGAACGTTTACGAGGGCAAATGGAGAGTCCTGCAGTCCTGGTGTGCCGCCCAGCAGCTCTCCCCCACGGATCTGACTATGCCCCAGCTGGCCGAGTTCTTTCTGTGGCTCTTCGTCCAACAGAACCTCGCCCATCAGGGGGTACTTGGCCATGATTGCAGACACTTACCGCCACTTGGGCCGGCCAGACCCAAGGGCCTGCAAGGACCTCTCTGACCTTACGGCGCACCTAGACCTTCAGCGGCCAGTCTCGCGCTCGCTGATCCCGCGCTGGGACTTGGCGTGAGTATTAACGTGGTTCAACTCGGACCGCTTTGAACCTCTCCCCTTGGCATGGTTTAGTGACCTAACCAGGAAAACATGCTTCCTGTTGGCACTCGCCACAGCATCTCGGGTGAGCGAGTGTCACACCAGGGAGGAAGGTTATATATCACACGGAATTGTTGGATTTTCTGTTCGATTTTAATGATTTGATTTTCCCTTTCGCATGACAAACAATAGTCAAAGACGTACACACACCTATGCACTACTCAGTCAATTCATACATGCACCTGTAATACACGCACACACTTAAATATTCACACAATGTCCAGAGCGCTAATCATATCTCATACACTCATTGTTCCACTGCAATGTTTCATCTCATTGTCTGCTGAAAACTGTACACTATTTAACCCTTTGAACCCTGAGTAAATAAGAAGTCAATATACCCTTCAGCCCTGACTTTATTTGAGAAATTTCTGTTGAAAATGGGTGTGCACTGTAAAATATTTGTAAATAATACTTTACAACAGATATCCCCATAAAGGTATATATGTACAGATTTGCCATCGGATGGACTACCGTTTTATGCATTTGACCACACTGTGTCACGTGTGTCGTAATGCCTGGTGACAAAAATAGTGACAGGTGACAATAAACTTGAAAAAAAAAGTCTTTCGTGCATGACAGGTCGCTGGTACTTAACATGCATCATTAAATAGGGTGTCTGTTAGTGTGACACATAAGTGTCCATGCATTTCCAGCATGCCGATACAACGTAAGACCCCTACCTTGTCACTAGATGTCATTGTTTACACCTGCCACTGATAAGGTATATTCACGGTCTAGACAACATTGTAATAAGCGGCATCGAATGATGATCAGTGTGTCTGTGTTGTGTCTCGTACACGATCGGATGGAAGTACCAGTGTTGTAAAGACTATACATGTGACCAATGTGTGTCGTTGGTGTCCACAGAGTTACCTACAGGTGCACCAAGGTGTGGCATAAAAAAACGGACTATCAATTAGAACCTCCAAATTCAGCATTAGAATCAAGCTGTGCGTCATTGCTGTTGTCAGTGCCTCAAACGGCGATCGCTCCAGCTGACACTGCCAACACGTGGTTATGCTGCCACGTGGTAGGTAGGCACACATGTCCCAATACATCAAAACTATCTGCTTTTGAAACCATGTCTCCAAACACAAAATTGTATCACTCCGAATATCTACACATCCACTCGCCATTCCGACCGTAATTTCCACGCTAGCGCCGCAAAGCTGACCGCATACCAGAGACGAACGTGCGTACTACTGTCAGGCCGTGTACTGAGTGTAAACGGGATGTGTCAGTGCGAAGGGCGAGGTCACCACACGCGCAGCGAGGCTCGCGCGTCACCGGGCGCGCGATATGAAACACCTGACACCGCTGTAGCGGTTTGTCGGGTTCAACGGTATACGAGGCCGCCAACCGCTACAGGTTTGCTGGGTTCAAAGGGTTAAGCTGATTTTTAAATCCTCGAAGGTATTTGAACAGTCTAATTACATCCGACCGTGAATTGAAGACGAAGATATCGTCGCTGCTAGTTGAACTTGTTAAATGAGCGGACGGTCTCTCACGGTGGCCCGATTCAGTCCTCCTGCACACCGCCTAGATCAATTCTCCCGTACACTAGGTTGACTCACATCACACCTGGATTGCATATATATCCAACATCCCACCTGGAGTGCATCTATCCAACATCCCACCTGGAGTGCATCTATCCAACATCCTACCTGGAGTGCATCTATCCAACATATAAAATTGTATCTCCCAATTAGAAATCCGCCATTTGTTTTGATCATTGCTTCCGCCTGAATGACGACATTTCGTAGTGACGACGATCGCCAACAGCTCCCGGACATTGTTGATCATTCCAGACATCTAAAAAAATATCATATAACAATCAATTTGAAATGTCATGAACACATACGACATATTTCCGCACAACACATAACCCCTCAAGCTCAATCCGAATCACTTCAAAAATCAAATAGGCTCAAACGAAATGCTTCCCAATCGACCGACTGCATCCCCGCAAATTCACAGACGCGCACCCGATTGTCACACGGTTTCCGATCTAGAGCCAGTCAATTAACACATTTCCTGAATCTACCATTTAACAAACGAACACCTACCCAATGATGCGTGAATTGTTTATCCCGTTGACTAACTTCGGGCCTGTCCGCTGCCCACCATGGCTGTGGATAAGGTCACCAGTTTGTCAGTCCGACACTTCGTAGTTCTTCAACTACACACCTTTTTATACACTTTTACTTTTAGTATTCTGCTCCATCATCTATTCAACAATAGATTTCTACGCAGCATCACCCACTGCCTCCACTTCTTACAAAACTAAATGTCTATTCCATTGACTAATTTTGTGCCTGTCCGCTGCCCACCATGGCCGTGAACAAGGTCACTGGTTTGTCAGTCCCGTCGCTTCGTAGTTCTTCAACTACACACCTTTTTATACACTTCTATATTGAGCATTCTGCTCCCCTATCATCTATTCAACAATAGATTACTATGCAGCATCACCCACTGCCTCCACTTCTCTTACTTACTTACGCCTGTCACCCTTACCCGGGTATAGGCCGTCGACGAGAGACCTCCAGCAACTCCTGTCCTGTGCTTCTCCTTCGATTCTACTCCAGGTGGTTCCCAGTCTCTTGATGTCTGCTTGGAGGTCTCGACGCCAGGAGTTTCTCGGCCTACCTCTTTTCCTCTTTCCCTGGGGGTTCTATGACAATGCCTGCTTAGTGATACTGGAAGCTGGCTTTCTCAGACTGTGACCGATCCATCCCCATCTTCTTCGCCCAATTTCATTCTCTGCTGTTATCTGCTCTGTTCTCTCCCAGAGTCCGACGTTGCTGATCTTCTCTGGCCAGTGGATTTTCAAAATTCTTCTAAGGCAACTGTTCATGAAGGTCTGTACTCTGTTGACTGTGGTTTTTGTCAATCTCCAAGTTCTGCTCCATATAAGAGAACTGCTTTTACGTTGGAGTTGAAAATCCGGACTTTGGTGTGTTGTGACAGCTCTCTGGAGCTCCACACTTTTTTCAACTGGAGAAAGGCTGCTCTGGCTTTACCGATTCGTGCTCTGACATCTGCATCAGTGCCGCCTTTTTTGTCTATGATGCTCCCGAGATAGGTGAAGGACTCCACCTCCTCCAATGGGGTGCCAGCAAGCAGGACTGGTTCTTCCCTGGTTGCGTTCAGCCTCATTGTCTTTGTTTTCTGTTTGTGAATGGTGAGGCCCACTTGGGACGAGATGTCAGCAAGCCTCGTGGTCTTGTCCTGCATTTGTTGATGAGTGTGGGACAGTAATGCCAAGTCGTCTGCAAAATCGAGGTCGTCAAGCTGTGTCCACAGTGTCCACTGTATTCCACTTCGTCTGTGCTCTGTGGTCATCTTCATGACCCAGTCTATGGCCAGTAGGAAGAGGAACGGAGACAGCAGACACCCCTGCCTGACACCGGTTCTGACCTGGAGCTCCCTGGTGAACTGCCCTTCGTGGATCACGCGACATGTCATGCCATCGTAGCTGCTCTTGATCAGGCGGACGAGCTTTGTGGGTACACCGTAGTGTCGTAGGAGTTTCCACAGAGTCTCTCGGTCCACACTGTCAAATGCTTTCTCATAAACCACAAAGTTGACGTACAGCGGGGAGCTCCACTCCAAAGACTGTTCCACGATGATGCGGAGAGTGGCGATCTGGTCTGTACATGATCGGTTTTTCCTGAATCCTGCTTGCTGGCCTCTCAGCTGGGGGTCAACGGAGCTCTTCATTCTCTCCAGGATGATCCTGTTGAAGACCTTTCCTGGTACTGACAGCAAGGTGATTCCTCTGTAGTTGGAACATTTGCTGAGGTCGCCTTTCTTGGGAAGCTTGATTAGGTACCCCTCCTTCCAATCAGCCAGCATCACCTCCTCTTCCCAGATCTTTCCAAACAGTGGGTACAGCATCTCCACTGTTGTCTCTAGGTCTGCTTTCAGAGACTCCGCTGGGATGCCATCTGGACCTGCTGCTTTGCCGTTCTTCAAGAATGCCACTGCTCTTCTGATCTCTTCCCGGCTGGGTCTGTCACAGCTGATGGGTAGGTTGGTCTCTGCCAGCTGGATGTCTGGGGGGTCGGGTGGGCTAGGTCTGTTCAGTAACTCTTCAAAATACTCGGCCCATCTGTCGAGTTGGTCTGCTCTGTCTGCAATAGGCTTGCCTTCTTTGTCTTTTACTGGTCTTTCTGTATGGCCATACTTGCCTGACAATCTTCTGGTAATGTCGTAGAGCTGTTTCATGTTGCCGCTGCCTGCTGCCTTTTCTGCCTCTGCTGCCAGGCTGTCTGTGTCGGCCCTCTTGTCTGCCCTGATACTACTCTTCACCTAGCAGTTGGCTTCCGAGTATTCCCCCTGTGCCCTTACTTTGGCTGCTCTCGTGCGACTGTTGTTGACAGCTGCTTTCTTCTGCTTCCTCACTTCTATCTTCTTCAAGGTCTGTGCCGACAGCCAGTCCTTGTGATGGTGTTTCCTGAACCCTACAGTGTCTTTGCAGGCTGAGTTCAGCGCCTCTCTAACTGCCTTCCACTGCTGCTCTGTGGTGACCGCCTCCTCTTCATTTACTAGCTCCTGTAGCGCTTGAAACCGGTTGGACAGCACCAGTTTGAACTCTTCTCTAACTCCAGTTTCTCTCAGGAGGCCTACATTATAGCGCTGTCTTCTTGTTGTCTCTGTGCGGCTTTTCTTTAGCTTGAGCTTCATTCTTAAGGTAAGCAGATGGTGGTCTGAGGCGACATCTGCTCCCCTCCTCACTCGAACATCTTGAAGGGATCTTCTAAATTTCTTGCTAATGCAGTTATGGTCTATTTGGTTCTCTGTTGTATGGTCAGGTGAGACCCAAGTTGCTTTGTGTATTCTTCTGTGTGGGAAGATGCTGCCTCCAATGACCAGTCGGTTTAGAGCACAAAAGTCTACAAACCTCTCCCCGTTCTCACTCATCTCCGAGCCTAGTCCCTGTCTCCCCATTCACCTCTTCGTATCCGGTGTTGTCCTCCCCTATTTTGGCATTAAAATCGCCCATGACGATGGTGATGTCTCGCTCCGCACATTTGTCCACGGCACTCTGGAGTCGGTCGTAGAACTCTTGTTTCTCTTCCTCGTCGCTGTCATTAGTGGGCGCATAACACTAGATGACGTTCAGCTTGAGCTTTTTCTTGGTTCTAAAGGCTGCTGTGATAATTTTTGGCCCAAGAGGTTCCCAGCCCATCAGCGCTCTCTGTGCCACTGGTGACAGCATGAATGCTACACCTTCTGTATGGGGGGCATTCTCCTCTTCATGACCTGAATACAGAATCATCTCCCCACTTAACAGCCTTTTCTGGCCAGACTGCGTCCATCTGGCTTCACTGATACCTTGCAGGGAAAGGTTGTACTTTTGCATTTCCGCTGCTATCTGGGCAGCCTTGCTGCTCTGGTACATGGTCTTGACGTTCCATGTGCCCATGGTTGTCTCCCTGGATAGAGAGAGGCGGCTCGGTCCGGTGGCTTCCGAAGACTTTCGGCTTTCACCACAGGACATCATAAGTCTTCTGGTAGAAGAACCTTCCTCCTCCAGGAATGGAATTACTGTTAGTCTTTTCGTCGGCGTTTTTGTAGCTATTTCCTTTTTTGCAGGGTGGGGAAGCTACCCCCACGCCCAACCCCCTTACTAGGAGGACCAGGGGTTTTCTGTCGGGGTCACCTTCCCTTAGACCATGTTGGTTCACGGCACCTTATTTCATTCGGTGCACCCCTCTCACGAGGGACCCCCTATCCACCACCCAGGGGACGCGCCTCAACGCCATATGGTCCCAGCGCGAGGGCCTCCACTTCTCACAAAACTAAATTCTGGGTAAGAGCAAAATCTCTTGCGTGCTGATACGTCTGCATATTGGCCGTAACGCATACCATCTGTTTAAACAAACATCCTACGTCAAATGTTTTTGATGTCACTAAAAAAGAACATGCCATCATCTCAACACAAAACGTAGAATGGAACTTCTATCCAAAAGAAAATAATGAATAATGATTAAAATAAATTGTGACAGCGAGTTACATGCGCTCTGTGCGCCCCGCCTATTTGCAGTTCAGTTTGGTGCAGCTACTCATCGACCAATCCTTCTTGGCAAGAATCACCCACCTACAGCCGCTCCACAGGTCATAACTATATGCCCCCTCAGACGTACGGACCAGTCCCGGGAATCCCGTCAGCAGGACCCGGTCCGAGCGCTGCGAATTTACCTGCGCAGAACGAAGCCACTCAGACGAGGGCGCACCCACCTTTTCCTGCCCTTGGCCCCGGGCAGACGTGATATCTCCGCCCAGACGATCTCGTCCTGGCTACCCTGGGTCATCCGGTCTGCATATGCAGAACTCTCCCCCGAAAGAGCAAAGACGATGCGCATAGCACGAAGTGAGGGCAGTGGCAACGCGCATCGCATTTGACCGCAATTGCGCAGTACGCAACATTGTGGTGGCCGTGGGCTCGCGGGCGGGATCCACCTTTGCCCGATTTTACCTGAGGGACCTATCCAGCCAGCGTGACAACCTGGCCCTGGTGGGGGACATCTCGGCGGCGCAGCACTGCCTCCGGGTGCGGCAGTCGCCTTAGGTACGCCTAGCTGAAATTGTCGGGAGTGGGCGCAAATGGGGGGCCTCGATAACCTAACTCACGGGGAGTGCAGTTTAATTGCGATTTTTCACTTGGGGGTATTGTGTTATAGGCGGCACCCTCCTCCTATTCGCTATTCTTACTATTAGTCATGCCATCGGTAAGAGTTTTCAGAAAACAAATGTATTTTTCTCTAAAATGTATTTTTTCGAAAAATACTTACCGATGGCATGACTCGGAGGTCCCTCCCTCCTGCCCCGCTTGCCGCTATTGAGCTAAGGCAAAAGACTGGCGGGAGACTCCCGATCACGAGACCGGATAGGGAGGGAAGGGAGGCCATTCAGGGTTTCTTGGTAACGACTCCCTGGAGTCGCCTCCCTGGTTGTGTAATGTACACAACGGATGCTTAGGCTGAAATCGGTAGCTAAGTATACCTTCCTATTAGTCATGCCATCCATAAGACTTTTTCGAAAAAATACATTTAGAGAAAAATACATTTTTACAGCAGAGCCTGTTTTGAGAGATCACCCGTCATTACAGACCCATCATTTGAGTGGCTTTAGCCACTGAAACATTGGTCTTTATTTAACCCATTTAACCCTCAGTCCCTACAGCAGGAGATTGATTGACCGTGATAATTCAAGGGTAGTGCCAGAAGGCGCCAAGCTAATCTGGCACTACCCTTGAGTTATCATGGTCAATCCATCACTTGCAACTGGTACATGGTCATTATGCAACACCTCCAGAATTGGAGAAATGTGACCTTGGGGCTAAAAGGGTTAATGGAAGGTGGTCTCTCAGTTTTATTGACAGGCAAATGGTTACAGTTCGCTCGTGAGAAGGCACATCACTTTTAATTAACTCATTCTACCCCATCACCGAAATCGCCCAATTTTGCCGTTGTCCTCTGAAGACTGCATTGCAGTGCAGGACACAGATCGACCATGATAGTCCAAGGGTGATGCCAGAATAGCTTGGCGCCCATAGGCGTCAAGCTATTCTGGCATCACCCTTGAACTACCCAGCACCGGCCTCCACGTGGCGTGGGTGGGTAGTCCACTCGGTCCCTGACTGAGTGGGCTAGCAGACGGGTGCCATCTTTGTCCAGGATTAGGACTTGATGTCAGCAGATATGTTGTTCAGTCTTTTTCACTGGTCCGGTTTTTAAGGAGCTGTGCTTACCCAGGTCTTACCATGTTGGATTGGTCCTTAAAAATACGTGTGAGCTTTTGGTCCTTTGGATCCCAAGTGTTTGCCGTGCTTGGAGACCCGTGTCGGGGGAGAAGAGGATCCTGGTGGCTGAAACACTCCACTTTGGCCTTGACTTCTGCCTAAACGGGAGGCTAGTCGTACCGGCCTAGTCAATCGGCTCTTGTCACGTCGAGCCCTATCCCCCTGTTGACATGCGGGTTGTTATACGGAGCACCATGCTATAGCCTCTGATGCTGATTAGGTGCTTTACGCCAGTATTCCCCTGTATTCAACAGTGTGATAGAAGGCGGTGGCTCAAACGGTTCAATCGGGCTTACCCCCTTGAGTATATCTTTCGGGCAGTCTCCATTGTGCGTCGGCTGGAGACCCGCCGACAATTGCACTTTCCCTTGTTGGGCTCGGTGGCGGGCGGGGACCCCCGGGGGATGAATATCTATCATACTATAATATGGAAAATATCAAAAAACCAAAACTAGCACCAAAGCGGCACATAGCCGCTGACATTGTCATTGAGAACGATAGTGACTCTGACTGTGAGGAAGCGACACCTCAGGCGTCGGCCGCCTGGCCTCGCTTTCTCATTATCCACAGCAAAGTTAAAGAGAAGCCTGTTTCAAAGCTGCACCCTTTCCTGGTAGGGGAGACCCTCAGGAGCCGTGTTGGCAGGCCTGAGGCCCAGCGCCTCAGGTCTGGTGACTTGTTGGTAGAGTGCCGTACCCAGGCACACTCCAATGGGCTACTGAGGCTCTCCTCCATCGGAGACACTCCAGTGGAGGTCACTCCCCACAAAACAATGAATTCCTCTAGAGGAGTGATTAAAGATCAAGCATTGGCCGAACTGTCTGAAGATGAACTTGTACGGAACCTTAAGTCACAGGGGGTGACCTACGTCAGGCGCTTCATTTCCAAACGAGGTGGTAGGGAGATCCGTCTCCCTACCATCATCCTGACGTTTGGCACCCCCACAGCTCCTACTACCATCTGGGGAGGTTACTACTCCCTAAAAGTGAAAAAGTACGTCCCTCTCCCCCTTCGGTGCTTTAAGTGCCAAAAGTATGGCCATGGGCAGAAGACATGCCGCCAGGCAGAGGCTCTATGCGCCCGTTGCACTAAGCCCGGACACTCTGCTGAGTCCTGCACAGCCATCCCCCTGTGTGTGAATTGCCAGGGGGCGCATATGGCTTCGGACAAGAAGTGCCCTCGTTGGATCTCCGAGTGCAGGATTCAGCAGGTGCGTGTGGAGAAGGGGCTGTCCTTTGCGGACGCAAAAAAACTGGTTGACGGTCCTGGTGCAACTGAGGCAGCGCCAAACTCAAATAACAACTTTGTGTATACTTTCAGTGCTGCGGTGGCAGGCAAGCGCCCCACCAAAGACTTCTCTTGTCAAACCCCAACTTCTTGGTTGGGGGCGGAGCCTCGGATCCTCTCACCCCTGGAGAGTAACCCTCCTCCGGTGGTGACGAGGAGCCAGGGAACGCAGAGGGCGGACGCTACCGGTCTGGTGGCACCGCCTTCTGCTGCCCCTAAGCCTCAGCCCCCACCCAAACCTGCTAGTTTGTCAACACCAAAGGTTTCTGGCTCTGGTCAGCCTTCTAAGGCCGCTAACTCTAGCGGCAGGACCGCTGCCCAGGACCAGAAGTCAAAGAAATCTATGGGACCGCCGTGCGCACGGGCCCAGAAGGGGAACACTGATGTCCCCCTTCAAAACAAATATGCTGCATTGGAGGAGCACATGGAGGGAGTGGAAGTTGCCGATGCTGCGGCAGCTCCACCCCCTTCATCTCCTAAGAACCAGAGGAGGCCCGGGAGCCGGCCCCCCTCTGTTTCTCCGACTCCTTCCAAGGCAAAGGAAAAAGGGGGGAAAAACTCCGCACCCCCAGATAAGACATAATCATGGACTCTCTGCTTCAGTGGAATTGTCGTGGTTTTCAAGCTAACTTTGAGGAATTACGTCTTTTAGTCAAGTGCTATAACCCCTCAGTAATATCTCTTCAGGAGACTTACCTGAAGACTTCTGACCCTGTGTCCTTTAATGGTTTTAACGCTATACATAAAGGCTCTGATTCGGAGAGGCGCTCGGGTGGAGTGGCTCTTCTCATTAGTAGCCAAATTTTATGTAGCCCCGTTAGCATCGACACCTGTCTTCAGGCTGTTGCAGCTCGGGTTACCTTGAAGAAGACCATAACCATATGCAGTATTTACCTGCCACCATCCCTGCGGGTCTGTAGTAATGATTTTTTTAATTTAGTTGATCAACTGCCCCCTCCCTTTATTCTCATGGGGGATTTTAACGGTCACGCTCACCTTTGGGGTAGTGACCACTATGATGGCAGAGGTCAGATGTTAGAAGATGTCTTTTCTCAACTTAACCTATGTGTCTTTAACGATGGTTCACCTACATACTCTAACCCAGGTTCAGGATCTAGTTCTGTTCTAGACCTCACTGTGTGTGATCCTTCTCTCATGCTGGACTTTGACTGGAAGGTTCACGATGACCTGTGTGGTAGTGACCACTTCCCAGTAGTCCTGTCATCGGTCAGCTGTGGGGAGGATCCGCCGGTGGGGCGCTGGAATCTTAAGAAAGCTAACTGGCCTCTGTTCGCCTCCCTCTGTCAGTCTCGTATTACAGAGGAGGTGGTCATGTCATCTGAAGAACCTATTTCTTCTTTTACTACTATTTTGTTGGACGTAGCGGGTGCAACCATCCCTAAAACTTCCGCATCAGTCCCTCGAAAGCCGAGAGTACCATGGTTCAACGAAGAGTGCCGCAAGGCCCAAATAGCGCGCAAATCTGCTCAGCGACGTGCTTTCCGTAATCCGTCGCAAGTGAATATTTTAACCTTTAAAAGACAGAGGGCGAAAGCCCGTTACATTTTTAAACGTGAACGCCGTGCTTCCTGGAGACGCTTCGTCTCATCTTTAACTTCTCGGACTCCGTCCCAGAAAGTATGGAAGGCTGTTCGGAGAATTAGGGGCAGAGGTGGCTCGGCTTCTGTTGGCCATCTTAGAGATGGTGCCAGTTTGGTTACAGATAAAAAAGCTGTGGCCAATTTGCTTGCCTCCACCATTGCCCATAATTCTTCAACGGAGCATTATTCACCTTTCTTCCAGAGAGAGAAGGAGAAACGAGAGTCTCGTATTTGTGATTTTGAGTCCAATAACTCAGAAGACTATAATGTCCCGTTTACATTATCAGAATTGCAGCAAGCTTTGCAGAAATGTAATGACTCTGCTGCTGGCCTAGATACCGTCCACTATCAATTCCTAACGCATCTGCCTGAGAGGTCACTCCTTGTACTTCTCAAGGCCTTTAACCATATCTGGAGAACTGGTCATTTTCCGCCGTCTTGGCGCCAGGCTGTGGTTGTACCGATCCCCAAGCCGGGTAAGGATCCTTCCGACCCGGGCAACTACCGGCCTATCGCTTTGACATCATGTTTATGTAAAACTATGGAGCGCCTGGTCAACGCCCGCCTGGTGTGGCATCTTGAGTCACAGGGTCTCCTCACAGACCTCCAGTGCGGTTTCCGGCGCTTCCGTAGTACAACTGACCATTTAGTCCGCTTTGAATCATTTATTCGAGATTCTTTTGTCAACAAGCAGCATGTCTATGCAATTTTCTTCGATCTTGAGAAGGCGTATGACACTACCTGGAAGTATGGCATAATGTCTGACTTGTTGGACATGGGTTTTAAAGGGCACCTGCCCGTTTTTATTCACAATTTTTTGACTAACCGGTCGTTCCATGTCCGTGTGGGCTCCACCCTCTCCGACTCCTTTGAACAGGAGATGGGTGTCCCACAGGGCAGCATTCTATCTCCTGTTTTATTTAGTATTAAAATTAATAACATTGTAAAGGCCGTCAAGGATGATTCTGAATGCTCTTTGTTTGTTGACGACTTTGCTTTGTGCGCACGTGGTCGAGGACTTGCGTCCCTTGAGAGGCGCTTGCAGCTGTGCGTTGATCGCATCCAGCGGTGGGTGTCTCTCAATGGATTCAAGTTCTCGCCCTCCAAGACTGTTTGTGTGCATTTTACTAACCAGACGAAATTTTTTCCAGAACCTAGCCTGAGCATTGCTGGAGTGCCAATTAAGGTGGCCGAGGAGGCAAAGTTTCTGGGGGTCATTTTTGACAAAAGACTTACCTTCCGCAACCATATTAATTACCTTATGAGCTGGGCCCACGCTACCAGAATTTGCCACTAGCAATGTGTGGTAAGCAACAATTTGCCACCTGCCACATCGGCTTCCTGGCACACGTATCAATGTTTGCGCAATGTGTTGTACTGACTGACCTGCCATTACTATTATGGAACAGCTCTCACGGCGCGCCCGGTTGAAATATTCGGAGCTGCAGGAGTCCCATATGCATGGGAACTCTCGGACAAGGTTGATCAATTTACTCACTGGAGACGTGCCGCATACGGATACGCAGCTATTAGCAGCGTTTTCACATGCGGCGCGTCTCCAATGAATATTACAGTCTCAAAGCCGTCGGCCGTCGCTCAGCTTCTCCGCCATTTTTTCCGGCTCGCCGGAAGATGAAGAAACGGGAAGTGGCGCAAGAACACCGCTGATTGGCTGAGAGGCGGCAACATTGCTCGAGCCTTGCCGGCTACCACAAATGAATAGACTCGGTTTGTATCGGGTCGCAATTTGTGGCGGCAATATTGTAGGCGCCCCTAATTGAGGCGGCAACATTGCCGCCACAAAATTGCGCCCGGCAATAGGTGTTTGTGGTAGCGTGGGCCAAGCTTCTTAGAACGTGTCGTCGGTCGTACTGACGGGGGTGCGGACCGTACTGTCTAACTTCGTCTGTACCGGGCCCTTGTTCGGTCCAAACTGGATTACGGCTCTGTGGTGTATGGCTCAGCTTCCAAGTCTGTGCTACAGCGTCTGAACACAATTCACCATCAGGGTCTGCGGATATGTCTTGGGGCCTTCAGGACGTCTCCAGTTCCTAGTCTGTATGCCGAGGCAGGGGAGCCTTCTCTCAAGCTCCGCCGCATCCGCCTCATGCTCAGCTACGTTCTGAAACTGAAGGCCCATCCAGACAATCCTGCCTATGATTGTGTTTTTAAACCATCGTTTGCAGAGATTTACGATACCCATCCGGGAGCTGTCCGTCCACTTTCTTTCCGTGTCCGACCTCATCTGCAGGCGGCCGGATTGGACCTGGACAGAGTTTCGGAATCCCTGCAACACATCACTCCACCTTGGCTCTTACCAGTTCCTGACATCTTGCTGGACTTGACTGCCCACAAGAAAGACTCTACTCCACCAGCCATATA
The DNA here is from genome assembly GCA_036245525.1 of Semisulcospira habei. NCBI lineage: Eukaryota > Metazoa > Mollusca > Gastropoda > Semisulcospiridae > Semisulcospira > Semisulcospira habei. The sequence goes on from BTPG01000005.1 coordinate 201,832,173, forward strand.
CCAACAGAGCCTCAATGAACTGCTTTCAATTTTTCCTGGCTATTGTCGCATCTATACCGATGGGTCAAAGTCTGAGGATGGGAGAGTGGCTGCGGCCGCAGTGTCGTCTCGCCATCCTAGACGCCCGTTTAAGCACCGCCTCCCAGACCACTCATCTGTATTTAGTGCGGAACTGCAGGCGGTTCTGCTGGCACTCAAGCATGCTTATCGATCTAGAGAAAGGAACTTCCTGATTCTGCCTGACTCTCTTTCTGCCCTGCAGGCCCTTCTGGGCACGGGAAATGACCACCCACTGCTGGTGCAGATCAGAGAGCTCCACGCGGACTTGATGAAGGAATATTATGATATCATTTTTATTTGGGTGCCAGGGCATGTGGGCATCGAAGGCAACAGGATCGCAGATTCTGCTGCCAACGATCCCCGCAATGACCCTGTCCCTGACACACAGACTGTTTATAGTGATTTTAGACATGTGGCTAGTGCGTACATAGCCCGTGAGTGGCAGTCCGAGTGGGACAAAGAGGAAGCTAACAAGCTGCATGAAGCCCTTCCTAAGTTGTCCGACAGTCTACCTTATCGCTGCGGCAGCCGCCGTGAGGAGACTGTCCTGGCTCGGCTCCACATCGGCCACACGTATGTTACGCACTCTTTAGTTACTTAAACAGGAGGAGTGTCCATGGTGTTATGCCTGCGACGAGCAGTACTCTGTTCAACACTTTTTGTTGTCTTGTGCTGATCTAATCGACACAAGGTATAAACATTTCACGGCAGACTCCTTGAAGGTTTTGTTCCGGGATGTGCCCCCGGACAAGATCTTCAGTTTTCTGAGAGAGTGCCATATTTTTAATAAGATTTGAGCGTTTATAATAGATTATGATGTTTCTATTATTTTGACCTTTTTGAGAGTCTTCCGACGTTTTCTTTAAAGACCTGTGCGACATTTTAGCCTGACATATTTTTAAGGTATATTTACATCATGTCTTAAGACCTTTCTTTTAGTCTGGCTGACCAGATTTTTACACTTCCCGCCGTGAGATGGCCTTAGTTGCCTGCTCGGCGTTAAACCCAAATAACTAATTGAACTATCATGGTCGATCCTTATCTTGTTGTGGTGTGTCTGGCATCACCCTTGAACTATCATGGTCGATCCTTATCTTGTTGTGGTGTGTCTGGGGTAGAATGAGTTAAATTACGACTGCTTTTGCAGAAACAGTGGTTGCTCAAGACAGGTAATAGTAGTAATACTGTACATGACACAATCATTTTATGATCATCTTCCGTCTGTGACAAACTGGAGGTGGCTGGTTTGACAAACTGGAGGCTGCTGGTTTGACAAACTGGAGGCTGCCGGTTTGACACGCTTTAACCTGCTGGTTTGACAAACTGGAACCTGCTGGATTGACAAACAGGAGGCTGCGGGCTTGACAAACCGGAAATTGACAGTACAAAGCAGAGTGCCACTAATAATAATAATAATACATAGTTTTTATATAGCGCCCTTCCCCACGAACAGCAAGCTCGCAGCGCTTTACAGCACATAAAAAATAAAAAAAATAAAAATTAAAAAGGAGAAAAAATTAGAACACACTCACTCTTTAAATAAACATCTGCTCGCACCATGTAGGCGCATTCCTAACACGAAACACACACACACACACACACACACACTCACTCACACACACACTCACACACACACTAGAGTTGGAGGAGTCAGATTACCACTTTTCAGAGGGCAACTTTGGTCCTTTACCCTTTGCACCCTGATGCACCCATTGCTTGAAATAAAAATGACTATAATAGTTTAAGGGTGGTGCCAGAATAGCTTGGCGCCACAGGCGCCAAGCTATTCTGGCACCACCCTTGAAGTGAAATGCTTGAAATATATATCTCCAAATCTGTAATGTAGGCTTTATAGGACATTAAACAATTGTTGGGAATATCAGCCTCAGGTTGTAATGGGTTACAGTGTCAGCTGGCATATACTGTAATGGTAAGATGCACATAAGACAATGAGGCTGAACGCAACCAGGGAAGAACCAGTCTTGCTTGCTGGCACCCCGTTGGAGGAGGTGGAGTCCTTCACCTATCTCTGGAGCATCATAGACAAAAAAGGCGGCACTGATGCAGATGTCAGAGCATGAATCGGTAAAGCCAGAGCAGCCTTTCTCCAGTTGAAAAAAGTGTGGAGTTCCAGAGAGCTGTCACAACACACCAAAGTCCGGATTTTCAACTCCAATGTAAAAGCAGTTCTCCTATATGGAGCAGAGACATGGAGATTGACAAAAACCACAGTCAACAGAGTACAGACCTTCATGAACAGTTGCCTTAGAAGAATTTTGAAAATCCACTGGCCAGAGAAGATCAGCAACGTCAGACTCTGGGAGAGAACAGAGCAGATAACAGCAGAGAATGAAATTGGGCGAAGAAGATGGGGATGGATCGGTCACAGTCTGAGAAAGCCAGCTTCCAGTATCACTAGGCAGGCATTGTCATGGAACCCCCAGGGAAAGAGGAAAAGAGGTAGGCCGAGAAACTCCTGGTGTCGAGACCTCCAAGCAGACATCAAGAGACTGGGAACCACCTGGAGTAGAATCGAAGGAGAAGCACAGGACGGGAGTTGCTGGAGGTCTCTTGTCGACGGCCTATACCCGGGCAGGGGTGACAGGCGTAAGTAAGTAAAGTAAGATGCACATGGCGCAGAGTGAATAATTGTTGGCTGGATGTACGATGTCTTTATGTATACACATAATAAAATGCTATTTGTTTTCTGAAAAACATTACCGATGACATTACTATTAGGAAGATACGCCTAGCTTCCAATTTCAGTCTAAGAACCTGTTGTGTTCCCACCCAACCAGGGAGGCAACTCTAACCAGGGACCCTGAGTAGTCTCCCTTCCCTCCCCATCCGGTCACGTGCCACGTGGTGTCACGCCAGTCGGAAATGCTTAGCTTACTGGCGGCAAGCGGGGTAGGTGGAAGGGTCCTTCGTGTAATGTCATCGGTAAGTATTTTTTAAAAAAATACATTTTTGAGGAAAATTCATTTATGTTTATGATTTTCATTCGGACAGGTGACAGGTGACCGACTGTACAGCCTTAAAAGAAGGTTGGATGATACAAGGTACGATTCGTTCATGTCCTGTGTTCATTTCGGTTGGTTGTAGTAGGTTCTTCATTGTTTCATCATGTGGAGTTGATTGTGATTATAATGGTTCAAACTGGATGTCGACCATGCAGACCATCATCTTTGTCAAAGACGTTGGTCTGCGTAGTTGTTTTTTAGGACTTCTGGTTTACCAGACAAGCGCTGTCTTACCACTTAATGAATATAATATGAATACCAGTTGTTACATTGGTTTTTACCTTCGTGTGCAGATTTCATGGCAGCATTACAGACTTTTCTCTTGACTTAACCCATATCGTACTGAGCCTAAAAGCTTCAAATTTGTACACTGCCATATGCAGGCTACATTGTAGTACCTACAGATAAGGATATAGACCAATGGCTTTAGTTCAAGGGTGGTGCAAGGCTCCAAGCTATTCTGGCACCACCCTTGAACTATTTTAGTCAAACTTATTTTACACACCCTGGTGTATTCCGAATGTTAAGGGTTAATAAAAGTTAGTAATTATTCTGTTAGATTTTGTTTACCCAGTTCAGTGGCAGCTGACACAGATTGTGTTTGTGCAATCTTCGTTGGTTCAACACCAATAAACCCTGGCTGTCTCAACCACATGGGTTTGAAGTGGTGTCAGCAAGAGATATAGATCCTCGTGAGCTGCAATTGCAGGGGCTCATAAGAATCTATACCTCTTGCAGTTGGATGCTGTTCAAATTTTCTCGGTACTGAACGGGTTAAACTGAACACCAGAAGGCATATTGCGTCACAAATGACCTATACGCTGCAACCTGTGTTCCCCGGTTAAGCATTTGCGTGTCGGTAGTGGTTTTAGTCACACCGATTCCTGAAGGAATCATCGAGACTAAAACCACTACCAACATGCAAAGGATTAAGGCAGTTCAATAAATCTTGTGTTGCAGCCTGTACCCCCCTCCGCCCACACACACACATACACACGGATGGGAGTGAGCTCTCATTTCACAATTGCTTAAATGCAAGATGACGCAATCACATGATACGTACCTGGGTTCGTCTGCTACAGCCGCCATTTTGTGCAGCAGAGATGGCCTAGGTCATTTTGTGCAGAGTAGCGATCGTGAACATGGACGGTTTTTACAAGATAAAGACATCAAAGTACTAAATAACTATAATTACAACCGCTGCATTGTTGGAGAGATCAGAAGACACCTTGAATTTAATGTCGGCGATCTCTGACTCCGAAAGAACAAGTGAATGATTTGGGAAAAATACATACCGAGTACTACACAGTTAAGTAGGAATCCGTCCTCAGACACTAAATCATTGCACCAGTCTAAAGCGATGTTGGCCGATAGACACTAACAGCATCATGATTTGCATATAATTATAATAAGCTCAGTTTATTCCTATTTCCCCTTAGCTCAGTGGGTATTGCACGCAGATTTAAATCAGTCACAGGCAGGATTTGGCTGATGCCGTCACTGTGACTGACGAGGGTTCTACCCCCACCCCTTCTTCCGCGGTGTTATTTGTTTATTATTTATTTATTTTGTGTTTATTTTTTACTTATTTCTTTATACATTTATCGTGTTGCTCTTGCTGTTTGTTTTGTTTTTCTGCTCGTGGTACTGGTCTTTAGAATGGCTGGCTATCTTATTTTTTCATATGTATTTTCGCTTTTATTTCTTAAACATAATCATCATGAATTCCCACTGGAAGAACATTTGCGGTCCATGTCTGATTTTCTTTTTCACTGCCAGGAACCTAGACATTATTTTAAGACAACAATTCAGTGTTATCAACTTTTGCCATACTTTTAAAAAATTTATACGAATGTTTCTTTGCGAAATGAAGCGTTGGGGAAACCCCCTCTCCAATCTATTTATAAATCAATGCTGTAAAGCAGTAGAAGGGTTAAACAACAATTTTCTGTTTTTTTTATAAGCGTGTCGTGCCGCAGTATTGAAAATGTTCTAAAGCATCTTTTATCTAGAACATTTTTTTATGTTAAACCTGTTTTAATTACAATCGTGTTGTACATCTAGGCTGCCCACGTTTACCCTGTAGTGCCGGATATCTTTTTGATTGTCGTCTTCTCTCTTCGCTCAGCTTTCCTCTCCTTCCCTTAAACGAACAGCAGATGTACGGGGGGAAAAACCTCACTATTACACCTTCGGGGATATTAACTTTGTTTCTCTGGCATATCATCACATCCGAGAATTGCGCATCCAGGCACACTTTCGTCGAGTTCTAACTTTGCTATTACTGGTGTTCACCGGCTGTGTCTACTGTAGGCATTAAACCCAAATGACTGTGTCTACTGCACAAAATGGCTGGCTGCAGACGACGCGTGTAACAACGCTGGCTGTGTGACGTCAGTTGCATTCAGTCAATAAAGCATTTTTGTGTCACTGATTGCTGTGTTTATGGCTGTTTGCAGGCTTTGCCGACTGCAGTATTTGGACTTCAGCATGGCAGTAATCAGTACAGACCTTTTGGTCGATCTCTTCAGCATGTGTCACAACCTTCGCAAACTCAGTCTGGAGAATGTAGTGCTCAACGAAAATATATTCCAGTAAGTATATTTGTTGTCAGGATGACTTGTTTGGCATATTTTAGGACATAGGTATAGCACATTAGTAGCATTTTACCTGAAGGCATTTATTGCCCTCAAGGCACATTCAGTGTGAAAATTTTAACTCTTTGCGTGTTAGTAGCGGTTTAGTCACGATGATTCAAGCAGGAATCATTGCGACTTCAAACGCTACCGACACCCAAAGGGTTAACCCTTATCATTAGGAATACACTGTTGTGTGAAATAAGTTTGACTAAAATAGTTCAAGGGTAGTGCCAGAATAGCTTGGCGCCTGTATGCGCCAAGCTATTCTGGCACCACCCTTGAAGTAAAGCCTTATCTGTAAGTACTATAATGTAGCTTGCATTTGGCAGTGTACAAATTTGAAGCTTTTAGCCTCAGTATGACTGTGATATGGGTTAAGTGGTCTCTGAGACTGGCTGCATTATGGTATTTTGTCTTAACCCATTTACCCCTGTGGCCGCATTTCCCAAATTTTGGAGGTGACACCTAATGTCTGCATACCAGTTGGCAGGATATTGATCGACCATGATACTTCAAGGGTAATGCCAGATTAGTTTGGTACCTTGTGGTGCCAAGCTAATCTGGCACTACCCTTGAATTATGATTGGTCTATCTCCCACTGTAGTGTGTTGGGGCTGTTCCTAAATCAGTTAGTTATTTGCGTTTAACGCCAAGCAGGCGACTAAGGCAGGTTCCTAAATCAGAATCAGGTCAAAGAAACATCGCAGTATGTAGATGACACATCCTAACTGATCTGTCTGCAAGAGACATGATCTGCAAGTGTTAGTTTGTGGTTGTGTTATTCTTTTGAGAGCATGCGTGTGTTGATCATAAGAAAGATCCAATATTAATTTGAGTTATTTTGGATAAGAATTACGTACCATTTTAGTAGGATTCATTTTCTTTTGCTTGGAGAATTGTGGTCAATTTCTGTTGTGTAGCTAATTCATTCATTCAGTCCTCTTTGCGCCGTCTGGTGCTTGAGGCGACGGCAAGGGAGCGCCACTTTTGTCTGTCAGCTGCTATTTTGGGTGCTGTTTGCAGAGTAAGGCCTCTGTTCTTGAGCTCTCGCTCCACGGTTCGGCGCCACGTCTCCTTTGGTCGCCCACGGTTTCTCTTCCCCTGTGGTGTCCATCTCAGTGCCACCCTTGGTAATGAGTCAGGTGACATTCTGCAAACGTGGCCTAGCCATCTCCATCTCCGTGTGGCGATGGTTTCAGCGATGCTGTCTGCGCCTGCTCTCTTCCGTAGTTCCTCGTTTGTAATCATGTTTGGCCAGAAGACCTTCATGATCCGTCGCAGGCACTTGTTCTGGAAGACATCCAGCTTGCGTTCCGTAGCGGTAGTGGATTTCCAGCATTCTGACCCATATAGAAGGACACTCAGCACGTTGCTCTTAAAAATACGGAGCTTGGTGTGGATGCTCAGGCTTGTGGTCCTCCAGATGGGTTTCAGCATTGCGAAGGCTTGGTTGGCTTTGCTGATTCTTGTGGTGATCTCCCTTGTGCAGTCTCCATCTGTGGTAACCTTGCTGCCCAGGTACGTGAACTCGTCCACCTCTTGCAGAGGTTGGTCATTGATGGTGATTGGGTCGCCCACTATTGTGTTCTTCCTCATGACTTGAGTCTTCCTAATGTTGACCCCGAGACCTATGGAGCTTGCTGACTGTGTCAACTGTTGTGTCTTCTGTTGCATGTCCTGGTTTCTGCTTGCCAGCAGCCCGATATCATCGGCGTAGTCGAGGTCATCCAGCATTGAGGTCAGCGTCCACTGAATTCCCTGCCTCCTTCCCTCTGTGGTGCGGCGCATGATCCAATCAATTGCCATTGAGAATAGGATTGGCGAAAGAATACATCCTTGTTTCACTCCGGTTTCCACCTTAAACGGTTCGGTGAGCTGGTTGTTGTGGACGACTCTGCACTCAAAATTCTTGTACAGGGACCTGATGACGTTGACAAGTTTCTGGGGGATTCCATAGTATCGCAGGATTTTCCAAAGGGAGTCTCGATGCAGACTGTCGAAGGCCTTCTCAAAGTCTACAAAGACCACATAGAGGGATCCATTCCATTCGTTAGACTGCTCAAGGATCTGTCTCAGTACGAAAATATGGTCAATGCAGGACTTTGTGTAGCTAATATGACGTGTCTTTTCGTTACATTGTTGCTGTAGTCCGACCTCGTTTGACCTAGAATGTTCTCGAAACGGCGCAATTATTTTAATGACCTCAAATATGACATCAAATTTGTTGGTTACATTTCGTAACATTGTATCGAATGCGCTTAGATGTTAGTCAAAAGCTGGAGTTAGTTCTAGAGTTCTTTTTAATGAATATTAATAAGTTTTGGTTACATTTTCTTTTCTGATTGGTTGTGTTGTGCGAATTTGCTGGATTGTTCTGGAAATCTGTAATACAGTGGAGTCCGCTTAACACGAATTTCTGGGGACACGGAAAATCACTTTGTGTTAACCGTATTTCGTGTTAACCAATATGGCCTCAAAATTGATCACGGCCCTCAAGAAGAAAGTGTGTAAGACGTGTGCGTGAATGAGTACCAGGTTAAAAGTGCACATTATCGTACTTTCTATGCATACCTTCAGCTCGCTAGGAAAACACAAGGAAACATGTACAGCTCGAGTATTTAATGTAAATCCATCAGGTAAAATCCATACTAAGTTACAATCCTCAGGTAAAAGCAACACAGGCTGAAGTACAATCCCGCATTGGTAAAAGGGTTGTGTTGGTACACGAATGATACAACATGAATACAGTACAGAAATGCTAGCCAATTCTTCTTCTTCTTCTTCTTCTCGAACGCCGTCACACTTGGAGTTTGGCTCTCAAAATGAAATCTGTGGTCTTCTGTAGCGCCTCCACAGGCCCGTACAGTTTCTCTTGTAGAGTGGCGGGCTTCGGCCATATCTCCTCCCTCAGCGGCTGGTGGTTCCCACAGTCCTGGAGAATGTGCTCTGCAGTCTGCTCTGCTTCTCCACAAGGGCACAGGGGAGATGGCACGAGGTGGAAGCGTCTGTGCAGGTGGAAATTGAGTCGGTTGTGCCCGGTCCTCAGACGAAAGATGGTCACCTGCTCTTGTCTGGACAGCTGATGGTAACTGTCTAGGGGCCGTTGTGGTGGTCTGTACACAGACTTAATGATGGTCTTCATCTCTGTGAAGCTGACTCCATTTTCATCTTGTTCTTTCTCTGCGCCCACTTTTGCCATTCTGTCAGCTTCTTCATTGCCATAGATGCCACAATGTGAAGGGATCCACTGCAGCACCAGTCTGGTGCACTTGATGTTTTGCAGTGCCTCTTGTAGACGTGGCAGTTTGCTTGCTGTTGCTGCCTCAAGGACAGACATGGCATCAGTAAGGAAGACAATCTGGGCATCAGGGTCTGCAGTGCCACTAAGGGTGTTAGCTGCGTGGACTAGGGCTTCCACCTCAGCTCTGTAATTTGTACAGTGAAGGCCTGTTGGTACTGCCTCTGCCTGCCATTTTCCGTTTGGGTACTGAATGTACACCCCAGCCCCTCCATCCTGAACTGCATCTGTGGCTGATCCATCGGTGTATGCCCGTATCCATGCTTCCTGGGGATACTTTTCTTCCAGCATGGCCAGTGTCAGGGCTTTCTTGCTCACAGTGCTGTGCTCATCTCTGGTGGTGATGTAGGGTACCGTGGAAGAGATGGTGATGTTTTCTGGCTTACTTTCCCAAGGTGGAAGGTCGCTAGCAGGATTCAGAGCCTCTACCTGCGCAGGCAGCTTTGCGTGGTGTTTTCTCTGCAGTGCTCTCGTCTCCTTCACAAAGCTTGATCTTTTCAGTCTCCCTGAGGTTGGTTGTTTCATCCTAGCGTTCATAGGATGGTCTTTGGAAGACTTGACCTTTGTGGACTGTATCAAGGCTTTGCAATCTCTTCTCATGCGCAGGGGTGGGATGCCTGTTGTCTCTTGTGGGTCAAATGGTTGTTGTGATGCGTCTAGTGTGGTAGTGTAGCGTCTGTGCTTGTCGCTCTCGCTTTCAGCTCCCACCGCTGGCTAGCAGTTTTGCGAAAAGGGGAGCAGAACATGTCAGTCTCTCCCTGCCAGTACACAGCCTCTCCAACAACAAGCCTCATGTAGTGCCTCCTCGTGGTGACTCATGGTAACCGAGCACCTTACGGACTCGGGCTGAACTACAGAGGACTCGGAGGAGATCTGGCCCCCAGACATGCGGCATGCAGGCCCATCGATGTGTGGACAAGCCCTGATGCCCATGAACCAGATCCCCAGCTATGGGTAAATAGCCCCACTGCCTTGTGGGTGCCTTGGGAGAGGCAAAGGCTAGGGGAGTAAACCCTATACAAATCCGGGCAGGGATGCTCGATAGCCTTGGTTGGCAGATCTCCTTCGAGAAGGAAAACTCCGAGGAAAAACCTGAGTAGATGGGACCCATAAGCCTTGGTCGGCAATCCATCTAGGAGAAGGATACTCCAAAACTAAACCATCCTGTGCTCCCAGGAAAGGCCTTTTGACCAGGAGCTAAGGGTGAGGTAACCCCGACAGAAACCCCGAGTGCTGAAGACGGAGGTACTGGGCTGCACAGCGCACTCTAATAAACCACAGTACCATGCATATACAGCCATATGCTAGCCAATGAGAAGACAGATTACAACAGCCGAAGGCTATTCAACCAATCACAGACTAGAGTTCGCTCTGATCTGTCATGTGTACTTCCACAGCGCGAGAGCGACACGTGAATTGGTTTTCTGTGAATGGAATCTGTGTTCATGTTAAACAGGTGAATAATAGTGAAATTGCCCTGGTTGGGAACCGAAACCAGCTTCGTGTAAAGCAAAATGTCGTGTTAAGCATTTCGTGTTATCAGTGAAATTTTAATACAGAATAAGAAGGCCGTCGGCCGGGAATGCAAACACGGTTCGTGTTAACCGGAATTTTGTGTAAAGCGAGTTCGTGTTAACTGGACTCCACTGTAGTATAAAAGACTGTGTTAGGAAATATGTGTGTACATTGTATGAGTTAGTTATTTGGGTTTAACGCCGAGCAGGCAGTGTACATTGTATGAGAGATGCAGTGTGTCAAAACTGTTGATGCATTGCAGAGGAAACAGTATATCAGTGAGTGGATGCATTTATGGATGCATTGTGCGGAGATCACATCGCTGCAATAAAATATTGTTGAAACTATTACTCCAACGTGCTCTACAACCTTGTGCCACATGTGATGAATTGCAGCTGAGTGAAGTTTCTTTACAAGAACCCTATGTGCGTGCGCCTGGTGTGATTGTATCATACTACGACTACCACGTAACAGCAAGAGACATGGATTCTCATGAGCCCCGCAGCCACCGAGGCTCATGAGAATCCATGCCTCTTGCTGTCAGAGATCAACTCAGTTGGGACTCTCACATAGAGAGAAAACTGCTGGACCCATCAGAAAGAAGCATAGATCCTCATGATCGTTTGATTTTAACCCAGACTTCATGGACTGCATGCCGTCGAGTGGACACATAAATATGTCATTAAAAGCACTGCAGATTCAAAATACCGCATAATCCAATCAATCCAGGGAACATGGCTTAGCTAGAGGCAAAGGACCTCATGAGCCCCCATAAATGCGATGGCTCATGAGGCTTATTGCCTCTGACGGTTGGTGTTCGCATTTATTTTCTCAAAATCATTACCGATGACATTACTAATTGGAACCTTCGCTTAACTCATAATTTTAGCCAAAAAACTTACTGTGTGTCCCTCATACTAGGGGAGGCAACCACTGGGGAGCCATAGCCCGGATACCCTGCGTGGTCTCCCGTACTACCTTATCCGGTGGCGCACTCACCCTTTCCTGCCAGTGACTTCACTAGCTCAGTTCGGACGGTCGTGTGCACCTCGTGCTCCGACCTTTCACTGTGTGAACTCTACTTGGGATCTCGACTTGTGTGATTCTTGGTCCTTTTAAGGAAGGAAAAAGATTATAAAAGAAAAGAAAGAAAGAAGGATTATTCTATACTTGTGTGGGTTGTGTGATTCTGTATTCAAGATGGACAGGTAAAGCTTTGGTTACTGCCTCAGCTGGCGTTTTGACCGGGCGATGGCATTTTCCGAATTTAACAATTTTCAAATTTGCATGTATGCGACCAGTTGGGAACTCGGACCCTCCTTCAGGCTCCGAGCACTTGCAAGGCCTATGTCTGTCTTATGTTACAATGCTCAAGTGAGAACTTGCACCCTGTGTGAGAATTGCAATGACCTAGTGACGTGCATGATGTTTGTCTTCCCTGTTCAGGCTGTTCCTCCAGTCGACCGTGCGCGCTATGCACTACTTGGAAGGAAGACCGTTGGTCACAACTTTGGGCCTTTTACAGGAGAGAAAGGCCGCGCGCAAAGGCGCTGCCTTACCTTTGAATGTGAGGCATAAAAATGCAATTTCAGACATCGGTTGTGTTACTTACTTACTTACCCTGTCACCCCTACCCGGGTATAGGCCGTCGACGAGAGACCTCCAGCAACTCCTGTCCTGTGCTTCTCCTTCGATTCTACTCCAGGTGGTTCCCAGTCTCTTGATGTCTGCTTGGAGGTCTCGACGCCAGGAGTTTCTCGGCCTACCTCTTTTCCTCTTTCCCTGGGGGTTCCATGACAATGCCTGCCTAGTGATACTGGAAGCTGGCTTTCTCAGACTGTGACCGATCCATCCCCATCTTCTTCGCCCAATTTCATTCTCTGCTGTTATCTGCACTGTTCTCTCCCAGAGTCTGACGTTGCTGATCTTCTCTGGCCAGTGGATTTTCAAAATTCTTCTAAGGCAACTGTTCATGAAGGTCTGTACTCTGTTGACTGTGGTTTTTGTCAATCTCCATGTCTCTGCTCCATATAGGAGAACTGCTTTTACATTGGAGTTGAAAATCCGGACTTTGGTGTGTTGTGACAGCTCTCTGGAACTCCACACTTTTTTCAAATGGAGAAAGGCTGCTCTGGCTTTACCGATTCGTGCTCTGACATCTGCATCAGTGCCGCCTTTTTTGTCTATGATGCTCCCAAGATAGGTGAAGGACTCCACCTCCTCCAACGGGGTGCCAGCAAGCAAGACTGGTTCTTCCCTGGTTGCGTTCAGCCTCATTGTCTTTGTTTTCTGTTTGTGAATGGTGAGGCCCACTTGGGACGAGATGTCAGCAAGCCTCGTGGTCTTGTCCTGCATTTGTTGATGAGTGTGGGACAGTAATGCCAAGTCGTCTGCAAAATCAAGGTCGTCAAGCTGTGTCCACAGTGTCCACTGTATTCCACTTCGTCTGTGCTCTGTGGTCATCTTCATGACCCAGTCTATGGCCAGTAGGAAGAGGAACGGAGACAGCAGACACCCCTGCCTGACACCAGTTCTGACCTGGAGCTCTCTGGTGAACTGCCCTTCGTGGATCACACGACATGTCATGCCATCATAGCTGCTCTTGATCAGGCGGACGAGCTTTGTGGGTACACCGTAGTGTCGTAGGAGTTTCCACAGAGTCTCTCGGTCCACGCTGTCAAATGCTTTCTCATAATCCACAAAGTTGACGTACAGCGGGGAGCTCCACTCCAGAGACTGTTCCACGATGATGCGGAGAGTGGCGATCTGGTCTGTACATGATCGGTTCTTCCTGAATCCTGCTTGCTGGTCTCTCAGCTGGGGGTCAACGGAGCTCTTCATTCTCTCTAGGATGATCCTGTTGAAGACCTTTCCTGGTACTGACAGCAAGGTGATTCCTCTGTAGTTGGAACACTTGCTGAGGTCGCCTTTCTTGGGAAGCTTGATTAGGTACCCCTCCTTCCAGTCAGCTGGCATCACCTCCTCTTCCCAGATCTTTCCAAACAGTGGGTACAGCATCTCAACTGTTGTCTCTAGGTCTGCTTTCAGAGACTCCGCTGGGATGCCATCTGGCCCTGCTGCTTTGCCATTCTTCAAAAATGCCACTGCTTTTCTGATCTCTTCCCGGCTGGGTCTGTCACAGCTGATGGGTAGGTCGGTCTCTGCCGGCTGGATGTCGGGGGGGTTGGGTGGGCTAGGTCTGTTCAGTAACTCTTCAAAATACTCGGCCCATCTGTCGAGTTGGTCTGCTCTGTCTGCAATAGGCTTGCCTTCTTTGTCTTTTACTGGTCTTTCTGTATGGCCATACTTACCCGACAATCTTCTGGTAATGTCGTAGAGCTGTTTCATGTTGCCGCTGCCTGCTACCTTTTCTGCCTCTGCTGCCAGGCTGTCTGTGTAGGCCCTCTTGTCTGCCCTGATACTCCTCTTCACCTCGCGGTTGGCTTCCGAGTATTCCCCCTGTGCCCTTACTTTGGCTGCTCTCGTGCGACTGTTGTTGACCGCTGCTTTCTTCTGCTTCCTCACTTCTATCTTCTTCAAGGTCTGTGCCGACAGCCAGTCCTTGTGATGGTGTTTCCTGAACCCTACAGTGTCTTTGCAGGTTGAGTTCAGCGCCTCTCTAACTGCCTTCCACTGCTGCTCTGTGGTGACCGCCTCCTCTTCATTTACTAGCTCCTGTAGCGCTTGAAACCGGTTGGACAGCACCAGTTTGAACTCTTCTCTAACTCCAGTTTCTCTCAGGAGGCCTACATTATAGCGCTGTCTTCTTGTTGTCTCTGTGCGGCTTTTCTTTAGCTTGAGCTTCATTCTTAAGGTAAGCAGATGGTGGTCTGAGGCGACATCTGCTCCCCTCCTCACTCGAACATCTTGAAGGGATCTTCTAAATTTCTTGCTAATGCAGATATGGTCTATTTGGTTCTCTGTTGTATGGTCAGGTGAGACCCAAGTTGCTTTGTGTATTCTTCTGTGTGGGAAGATGCTGCCTCCAATGACAAGTCGGTTTAGAGCACAAAAGTCTACAAACCTCTCCCCGTTCTCACTCATCTCCGAGCCTAGTCCCTGTCTTCCCATCACCTCTTCGTATCCGGTGTTGTCCTCCCCTATTTTGGCATTAAAATCGCCCATGACGATGGTGATGTCTCGCTCCGCACATTTGTCCACGGCACTCTGGAGTCGGTCGTAGAACTCTTGTTTCTCTTCCTCGTCACTGTCATTGGTGGGCGCATAACACTGGATGACGTTCAGCTTGAGCTTTTTCTTAGTTCTAAAGGCTGCTGTTATAATTCTTGGCCCAAGAGGTTCCCAGCCCATCAGCGCTCTCTGTGCCACTGGTGACAGCATGAGTGCTACTCCTTCTGTATGGGGGGCATTCTCCTCTTCATGACCTGAATACAGAATCATCTCCCCACTTAACAGCCTTTTCTGGCCAGACTGCGTCCATCTAGCTTCACTGATGCCTAGCAGGGAAAGGTTGTACTTTTGCATTTCCGCTGCTATCTGGGCGGCCTTGCCGCTCTGGTACATGGTCTTGACGTTCCATGTGCCCATGGTTGTATCCCTGGATAGAGAGAGGCGGCTCGGTCCTGTGGCTTCCGAAGACTTCCGGCTTTCACCACAGGACATCATAAGTCTTCTAGTAGAAGAACCTTCCTCCTCCAGGAAAGGAATTACTGTTAATCTTTTCGTCGGCGTTTTTGTAGCTATTTCCTTTTTTGCAGGGTGGGGAAGCTACCCCCACGCCCAACCCCCTTACTAGGAGGACCAGGGGTTTTCTGTCGGGGTCACCTTCCCTTAGACCATGTTGGTTCACGGCACCTTATTTCATTCGGTGCACCCCTCTCACGAGGGACCCCCCCATCCACCACCCAGGGGAAGCGCCTCAACGCCGTATGGTCCCAGCGCGAGGACATCAGTTGTGTGTCAGCGCAAAAACGGGTCCTGCTGCCCCCACCGGTGCCTCATGCAGTGCTGCCTCATCCTGCGCGGATGATTGAGCCAAGTAGCAGCCTTAGGGATTCGCCATCCCACACAGCACCAAGAGCTCTATTATACCCTTCAATCCACAGAGGGGGAGACAGGCCAGGCAGGGGTTCGCCACCCTATGATTTAGTTAGGCCTTTGAGAGCTCGGTCCCCCCGCAGAGAATATGTTGGGTCAAACAGTAGCCCTCCTGGCAATAAGAGAACCCAGGAAGAAGAAGCGGGGGACCCCCCCCCCCCCCTCGGACTGGAGAGCGCCCTTCTGCCGTAGGCCGGACCCGCGCCTGGACAGGGTCACACCTTCGGGGACTCACTCCGAGGGGGACAGGATGTCAAAGTGCAATGTTGATCGGTCTCGGGGTAAGGTAAGAGAAAGAAATTTCGGGGTTCAGAGATAAGAGAGTGGCGCAACTGGCGTTCCACTGGCGAAGTTAACCTCCTTCGGGAGCGGACCAGTGTGGTCAGTTCTATCAGCCGTTATAGAGAGAGTAAAGAGAGAGAAAATATGAATAGACGGCGGACCCCCGAAACACAAAAATACCAAAGAGTTCGATCTTCGCGTTTGGATGAACGGGCACAGCGTATGGAGTCGACGCGGGACAGAGACCGCATTCGAGTGGACGTCTCGCCTTCTCGATCTTCTTCATCGGATCGGAAGTCCAGTTCTTGCGTCTCGCGCCAACGGACATCGTCGTGACAACGGGATGCGCAGTTTCCAGCCAGGCGCAGCAGATCCGCGGACCGGTTGGACAGCCATCGCGCGCCTCAGGAGGAACAGGTTCGTCGACAGCGGGTTGAACTCTCTCGGGACAACTGGTGGATGGAGACGACTTCTCGGCGGGATCGGAGCAGTCCTCATCGACCTTCCACAGGTCAGGATTACAGACGCCCGGCAGAGACTTCGTTCCGGTCGACACTTGGACCTACCACTACTGCTTCTTTTTCTCGGCGCGCGGAACACTGTCCACCTTTTCCACCTGTGAAGAGGAAGGAGGTGGCGATGGTCGACACACCTCGGCAGGCCAAGCGCATCAAGACTCTACCTCAACCGGCAGGTTTCAGGGACCTCTTGGAGGCGTTCTCAGCGCATCTTTGCACGGATGGAGTTGGAGAGCCGGGATTCTTCTCCGACAGGCTTTGGCCAGTGGGAATTGACGTGGATTTCCGTCAAGACTGGTATGCGGGACACTCCCAAGCATTCAGCTGTACTCTTTCTACAGTGGACAAGGAGGCCTTCGTCCAAGCAGGACTAACACAGCATTCCCGGTCGGCGGGACTGGACAAGACGGCCACACTTGTTCGGAATTCCCTGGCGTGCACCGGTTTCCTGGAGATGGCGACAGTCGGTGGTCAGAAGAATGGAGAACACCTGGATCTTGGGGCTTAAGCTTCCTTACGGGAGATCCACGTGGTACTGATTGCGGCGAATAGAGCGGCCTTCCATGCTTCAGTCAACGCCATGGCGGCGGCGGCTTCGATTTGCGATCTGTTACGACGGGACGAGCTAATGAAACGATGCACTACACTTCCAGCTTCGTTGAAGGCGCAACTGCGACATGCACCCTTGGGCGGCAACCTGCTGTTCGGACCGACGTGGCAGGAGGTACGGGAGTCCAACAAGGATCTGTGGCCAGCCCCAGCTAGAGTAGTCTTGGCACGCTTTCAGTCAGCCCGCAGAGCCGTGGGTCGTGCCCTGCGGTTCTTCAGACCCTCCTCTTCCCGACAGTCCCGAGGCGGAGCTTTCTCCCTGCCGGCGCGTTCGCGTGTCTTCCCCGCACCCTCCACTCCCTGGTCCAGAGGCTCTCCGCAACGGGGCCGCGGCCAGGCTTGCTGACCTGTCCCCGATCCTCCCACCGATACCTGCTGGGTCTCCGGTCGGTGGGAGGTTAGCTCTTCACAGCGGAGCATGGAAACAGCTGTTTTCGGACGAGCCTTGGATCATCTCGACAGTGACGGAGGGCGGAGGATCTCCTTCCAGTCACCTTCCCCACAGAGACACTCCCCCCTTTGGACGTGAGTACCATTACAACGAGACAGGGCGACAGCGTTACAGAGCAAAGTGGAGGCAATTTTACAGAAGGAGGCCACGGAGGTGGTCCTGCATTGTGACTCCCCCGCTTTCTACAGTCGTCTCTTCCTCGTACCGAAACCAGGGGGGAAATGGAGGCCGATCATCGATCTTTCGGCTCTAAACAAATTCATTGTGGCACCACACTTCAAGATGGAGACGGCCAGAGCGCTGCGAGCAGCGGTACGTCCTCAGGACTTTGCAGTAAGCCTCGACCTCGCGGATGCGTATCTGCACACTCCCATCCATCCAGCCTCGCGATGTTACCTACGCTTTGCCTTTCAAGGGATTATTTACCAGTTTCGGGCCCTACCTTTCGGACTGAACCTCAGCCCTTGGGTTTTTACCAGAATTGTGGGCAGAGTGATGGCAAGGTTCCGACAGACAGCTTCCAGTCCGACATCCAACTACCTGGACGACTTGCTGTTACGGAACCAGGTGGCGTGCATTTTGGAGACCAACAGAGATGGCCTGCTCGCACTACTCCGTCATATGGGATTCCTAGTCAACGGAGGCAAGTCCGATTTGGTACCGTCTCGCCGTTTTGTCCACCTGGGCATGGAGTTTTTAACCGATCTAAATCGAGTAAGACTACCGGAGGGACGGATTCAGACTGTAATGGAAGCGGCGCTTGGAGCGATTCGCGCGGAAGCCCTACCGGCCAGATCCTGGCTTTGTCTGTTAGGCCTGCTGAGCGCAGCAGCGGAGCTCCTTACTCTAGGCAGACTGTATGCACGACCGATTCAGCTTCACCTACTCCTACATTGGCGCCCCTTCTCGGGCGATCTGGAGACATTGGTCCCGACAACGGAGTTAATACAGTCTCATCTGTGGCGTTGGACGGACAGTACTTGGCTAGCGTCAGGGTTTCCCCTCTTCTCCCCGCCGCCTCACCTATCTATCTGCACGGATGCGAGCAGCTCAGGTTGGGGAGCCCACCTGTTACCACAGTTTGCCACGACCTCGGGCCGTTGGACAGAAGTAGAGGCAGGCAGACATATCAATTGGCTGGAGATGAAAGTGGTCCGGCTAGCACTCATCGTTTGGGAAGATCGACTAACGCAAAACGAGGTGCTCGTGCTCTCCGACAACTCGACAGTCGTCGCATACATCCAGAACCAAGGGGGTACGCGCACACCCTCCCTCTGCATACTCGTATATCCAGTCTTCCTGTGGTGCAGGGACCGGGGCATTACCCTTCGGGCGTGACACATTCCGGGACACCTAAACGTTCTGGCAGATGCTCTCTCTCGGCGGGGTCAGATGCTTCACATGGAGTGGTCTCTTCGGCCAGATATCTTCCAGCTAATCTGCGCGCGTTGGGAGACACCGATGATCGATCTTTTTGCCACGAGGTGGAACAACAAGCTTCCCCTGTTCGTCTCCCCCGTTCTGGATCCACTAGCCTGGGCTGTGGACGCGCTATCCATTTCTTGGGAAGGACTCCATGCATACGCGTTTCCTCCCACAGTGCTGGTTCCGAAGATCATTCAGAAACTCAGGGAAAGCAACACGATTATGATACTAGTGGCCCCTTTCAACTGGGCCAAGAGCTGGACCACCGATCTCTTGGCTCTGGCGACGGATCCGCCTATGATACTTCCCACCCCGAATACAATGCTCAAACAACCAAAGCAGCATCTATTCCACCCATGCCCGGAACGGCTGATGCTACACGTGTGGAGATTGTCCGGCAAGCCCTCTCAGCTAGAGGCTTTTCGGGTCCTGCAGTGGAGGCTATCTCTACAGCCAGAAGGGTCTGAACTCGTAATGTCTACGAAGGGAAGTGGCGCGTGCTCCAGTCCTGGTGCGCTGCAGAGCGACTTTCCCCCATGGATCTAACTATTCCTCAGTTGGCCGAGTTCTTAATGTGGCTTTTTGTCAGACAGAAGTTGGCACCCATCACCATACGCGGTTACCTGGCAGTGGTAGCAGAAACATATAGACACTTGGGACGACCCGATCCGGGAGCTTGCAAAGACTTGGCAGATCTGATGTCCCATTTTGATCTGCAACGCCCGGCATCACGCTCGTTAGTTCCACGATGGGACCTGTCTTGGGTGCTCACCTGGCTGAACTCTAAAAGATTCGAGCCACTACAGGTAGCAAGGTTGGGAGATCTTACTAGGAAGACATGTTTCCTACTTGCGCTTGCCACAGCCTCACGAGTTAGTGAAATACACGCCTTTTTGGTACGTCCCGCCTGTCTCCAACGTAGGACTGATGGATCGGTTCAGCTGCTGACGGACCCAGCCTTTTTGGCTAAGAACCAAGTTCCTACTGTCGCCCCACAAATCGTAACAGTTTGACCTCTCAGGGCAAGGGATCAGACATGGGACTCACGACTTCAGGACCCTGTTAGGGCTCTTAAAGTGTATCTGCGCAGAACTAAGCCAGTAAGACAAGGGCGCTCACGCCTTTTCCTGCCCTTGGCTCCGGGCAGACGAGACATTTCGGCGCAAACTATCTCGTCCTGGATACGTTGGGTTATCCGTGAGGCGTATAAAGAGCTCACCCCAGAACAAGCGAAAATGATGCGCATCCGGGCGCATGAAGTCCGAGCAGTGGCAGCGAGTATCGCCTTTGACAGAAACTGTGCAGTGAGAGTCATGGCGGAAAAGGGTGGGTGCCCCACCGGATAAGGTAGTACGGGAGACCACTCGGGTAGCCGGGCTATAGCTCCCCAGTGGTTGCCTCCCCTAGTATGAGGGACACACAGTAAGTTTTTTGGCTAAAATTATGAGTTAAGCGAAGGTTCCAATTAGTAATGTCGTCTGTAAGTATTTTTCGAAAAAATACATTTTAAAGAAAAATTAATTTTTCTGCAGAGAAGGCTTTATTAGGGACCTGTTCCAGTCTGTAAAAGGATAATTCGGATGTCTTACAATAATACTGGACAAAATGGCTAACTTATAAGGTTAGAACGTCATAAAATAATTTACTGCTCCTGTTTTCCTTCGACATAGGTGAGTTCTCGTATTGGAGCAGTGAAAATCTCTGCTGCCTGTGCCCACCCACTTGGCTTGTGAAAACAAGGGTAGAAAAGTCTTAGTTTACAGCATTGATAATCCATTGTATCTGCCATGGAGCAGATCGTTTAAACCCTTTGCATATCGGTAGCAGTTTTAGTCACGATGATTCCTGTTGGAATCATCGCGACTAAAACCGCTACCGACACGCAAAGGGTTAAGGGTGATGTTATCATCTCTGTTGTGTTTTATTTGTCAGTTTACTGGGTGAGAACAAGGGGCTGGAGTGTTTAAACCTGTGCATGTGTCAAGGAATCACCACCGCTGGACTCATGCCTATTTTTGCAAACTGCAGAAAGTAAGTCAAAGCACAATTTATGTGTTTCACCCTTTGACTGGTGGTAGCAGTTTTTGTTACTACGATTCTTGCGGGAATAATCATGACGAAAACCGCTACCATTACCCACAGCCAAAGGGTTAAAAAAAAAAATTACTTTTTCAGCGGTCCTGTCTACAGCGTTTCAATGTAAATTACTTTGCTTTAAAAAAAATTTGGATACAGCAAAACCTGTTTGTAATCATAGTGACATCCTTTTAGATTATCATTAAGGTAGCTGTAGCACTTTCCACCCTTCAAGACTCCTCTTGTGCGAGCACCCGACTCTTAACCCATGACATCCTCAGGCTGATATTTTAAGAAATATGCTTATATATATATATATATATATATTAAATGTGTGTGTGTGTGAAGGCTGCATTATAAATCAGCCATTTAGTTCAAGGGTGGTGCCAGAATAGCAAGCTATTCTGGCACCACCCTTGAACTATCATAGTCAAATTCATTTGAAGCAATGGGTGTATCAGGATGAACAGGGTTAAGACCACTTTTTTTTTGCACGATAAAGCAGTTTATACTGTATATATACATGTATGTCCAAAGTTTATTTATAATCTTCAGAAGATGGCTTCCAGACATAGGGCTTAATGCGTTTGGCGAGCTTTATGGAATATTCATTTGAATCATCTTTGTTTCTGTGTAAATTTATTGTGCATGTTTTATTTTTTTTATTTTTTATTTTTTTCAGGCTGGAGTCGCTAAATTTAGCATGGACATGGCTGCCTCGCGGGACCATCATTTACCTCTCCCTGTGTCTGCCCTTCAACATCCGCAAACTTAACCTCAGCGGCTGCAGGGAAAACATCACTGATGAAGGTATTTGTGTGCTTGTACATGTGCTATAATCAAGATATCTTTTTCCTATCTTTTTATCATAATGCAAGGTTTATTTTTCTAAAAATAAAACTGTGGGCCAATTGGCCCACTCAGTCAAGATTCAATGGGCCAATTCAATGAGCAGTGGGTTGGTGATCTAACAGGGAGACAATCCTTCTTTGAACGTAAACAGTTTTCTGAGAATTAGGTCGGCTTATAGAACGATGGTTCTCATTTGTCGAATAGTTAATGAGTGAACCAATTGCAGGCTAGAATCTATGTTGAGTAGCGTGATGACCCCTGACACTTGAATTGTCAGGGTACCTTTTTCACTTTCAGTCTAAGCCAGTTGTGGTTAGCTGGTTTGTTTCAAGCATCGATTATAGAGTTGTGCAAGAAATAAACACACGGCTGGCGCGCGTGGACGTAAAAACGATGCGCCCAATGTTGCGCACCCCGGAAAAGCAATGGGCCAACATGAGACGAAGTGCGTCAATTGGCGCAGGGCGCGTCGGAAAAATGAACCCTGTAATGACAATAATTATAATGTATTATTTGGGCACATCTTCCGATTTGCAAAATGCCTGCAGACATTTTCTAATTTGGAAAGTGTGTCTAAATATGTGGCTTTTCAACAGTAAGTTAAAGGTTCTCACACTGATGTCAGCTTGTATTGGCCTGATGGCTTGCAGTTGCTGTATATTTTGGTTTGTTTACAAGCCAATGAAAATTAAGCGCAAGGTTAACTCTTTCGAAATGTGCCACATCCGGATTCATGGCGTAAAGCCGCGAATCCGGATGCGGCACGTCTTGAAAGAGTTAATGAGCATGCAAATAATGTGGTATGAATTTTTCGCTCCAAGGTCTCATCATGTGCAGAGTTTGATTTGTTTTGATTTATACGATTATTTATGTAATAATAAATATTTTTCACATACAGTATAAGCATGTCTTCAGTATGTTGTTTGAACATTAACCCTTTCAGTGCCAGCCAACGCAGACAGTATTTCTGCAATCTTTGTTAATTTAAGACCAAACATCCCTAGATGTCCTAGGAACGTGGATTCAAAGTGGTGTCAGCAAGAGGTATAGATCCTCGTGAGCCCCCGCAACTGCAGGGGCTCATGAGGATCTATATCTCTTGCAGTTTGGTGGCGCTCAAATTTTCTCGACTCTGATCTGATTGTTTCTGTTCCTTGCCAGACGTGTTGAAGCTGTGTCAGTCGTGTCCCAACCTGGTGGAGCTGGACCTGAGTGATGCCACGGCCATCACGGGCGACTCTGTGGCCCATATTGCAGAAAACCTCCACTATCTTGAACATCTGGCCCTCAGTCGCTGTTACCACGTCACCCCTGACACCATCACCCTCCTCTCTGGGCTGCCATATCTATTGGCTATTGACGTCTTTGGGATGTTGGCGGAAACCCCACTACATCATTTGCGGGCTCAGCTGCCTAGGATGCAAATCAACAAGTTCCCTTTTTCATCTGTCGCACGCCCGACGACGGGTAACCGACGCACAAGTATTTGGGGGGAGAGAGTGAGAGAAAACGTCATATAGCAACTCTCAGGGAGAACAAGTGTAGAAGCACCAAAAGAGAGATTGTAGGAGCATTGGGGAACATCATGGATACTGCTACTACACATGCAGGTGGTGGACTCTGACAACCTGGGCATCTTAACGCTGTAGCGTTTCCATCCAAAACGCTGCAATTGCCTCATGCTTGGTATATGCGGGGCTTAAAGTCCCTTGTGCATGCAACCGCCGGTACTGTGAGCAGCACCAGTAGATACCTAATCTGTAAGCAGTACAGGTGGCTGCATGCATGAACTACGCTCTGACTGACAGAGTTGGATTTTTAGACATGTTGGATACATGTTAACTTATTCAGCACGACGGCCATTTGTTTCCTCAAAACACATTACCGATGACATGACTGTCAGGAAATAGTCTACTTGCTTACCAATTTTAGCCTAAGACCCAAAGGGTCCCCCCCGGAGGCTCTCGGGGATACCTAACAGGGACGAGAGTAGCCTCCCCTGCCCATCCGGTCACGTGCCCGGTGGTGTCTCCTTTAGCCAGTTGTCTACTTCACTGTTAGCGTACGCACGCGTTTACCTGAGCCTCTGACCCTTCGTAGACTGTGTACGGTTTGACCGTCCTTACCGGCCTGTCTTCGCCTAGCCTCTCGTCTCTGCTTCTGGCGTCGCCTCCTTCTCTGCTAGCCCTCGTCTGTGCCTCGTGCTGTTAGCTGGGCCTGGGGCCTTCTTCTGCTTCTCTTCCGTCGCTTGCGGTGGTTTGTGCTTTGGCGCTCCGCCATGGAAAGGTAACGTCTCGGCCGCCGCCTACGTCTCGCCCGGCTGGGCCGGACGTCGGTCTCATCTCGAACTTTTTTGGTTCTCTCCCGCGTTTCGTCGTGAGCTTCACTCATTTCCCTGGTTCGGAAGTTATGTTGGCGGGTTAGTTCCCGCCACCGGTCGCCTTTCATCTTTGGGTTTGTGTTGCAGTTATCAAGTGCGCATCTGTCCCCTGTGCGGCGACTTTCAGTGGCCTAGTGACTGGCATAAAGTCTGTCTTCCGTGTTCTGGCTGCTCCTCGCCTGCGCTGTCTCCTCTTCGTGGCCGGAGGTTCGTTGGTCGGAGCTTTGGAGGTTCTACCGGCGCGAGCGACCTGTCACAGCACGCCGGGACCCAGTCAAGCTCCCCTCTTCGGACGTGGAGAAACGCACGCCTCGTCTGCCTGGTAAGACTATTCCTGCTACGGTGTCCGCACCGCCCTTGCCCGCTGACTCCTCCGGCGAGTTGCCAAGCCGGCTTTGTGCCCCCCTCCTTGAGCCCCGGGCACCTCGACTGTTGTCGCCTGTTAGTAGACGCGTGGGCCTTGTGGCCCCCCCCTAAGCCCGCTGACTCCTCCAGCGAGTCGCCAAGCCGGCTCCGTGCCCCCCTCCTTGAGCCCCGGGCACCGCGACCTTTGTCGCCCGTCGAAACACGTGTCGGCCTTTCGGCCCCTCCGTCTAGTTGTGCCCCCCTCCTTGAGCCCCGGGCACCGCGACCTTTGTCGCTTGTTACTAGACGTGTTGGCCCTCCTAAGCCCGCTGACTCCTCCGGCGAGTCGCCTAGCCGGCTACGTGCCTCCCTCCATGAGCCCCGGGCACCGCGACCGTTGTCGTCTTCTACCCTTCACCGTGGCCTTTCGGCCCCAGCTGCAAGCCCGCAACGTGCCCCCCTCCTTGAGCCCCGGGCACCGCGACAGTTGTCACCTTTTCCTCCTCCTCGGGACAGTAGAGACCGCCCCCGTTCCCCCAGGCACCACGATGTCGACCGTCGACATAGCCCTTGTCGCGTGGATAGGAGACCTAGCCCCCGGCATTCGTCGTCCTCTCGCTCGACTTCCTCCTATGCTTCCCGTCGGCGCAGCTGTTCTCCGCAGCGCTGGTCCTCTCGGCGCCCCTCACCGCACTCCTCTCGTAGGAGTCGTAGAGACGACAGGACTCCGCCTCGTTTTTGGCGCAGTAGTTCCCATCGGGATCGACGCTCTCATCGTTCCCGACGCCCTTCGCCTCTTATTTCCCCGCGGCGGCGTCAGCGTAGCCCCTCGGCTCCTCCTCCGCCGCCTGCGCGCGTCAGTTTACCTCCTGTGCTTCAGTCTTCCCCGCCGCCACCGCCTGCCATCGATGGAGAGACCTTAAGCCTGCTGCCGGAGGACTCCGTGTCGGCCTTGCTTGAGTCCGGCAGCCGTTCGCCCTCTCAGGTGGATGATCCAGCGTCTCCAGCTACCCTGTCCACTCCTCGTGGCGAGACTCTCTGAGCCTTGGACGACGCCACCCGTCTCATCGCGGCTTGCCTTCCCGCGGATTCCTGCCCACCTTCCCCACCGCTGAAGAGGAAAGCGGCCGCCTTTGTGGACGCTGCTCGTCAGGTTAAAAAATTCAAGTCGCTTCCCCAGCCGCCTGCCTTCCGCGACCTAACGGACGCCCTGTCTGCGCACCTCCAGCGAGATTCTGCTTCCAACTCGGACTTCTTCTTCTCTGCGTCGATGCCAGTCTCGCCGGGTGGGGCGCTCACCTTCTTCCGAGTTTTCGCTATGCGGCCGGCCGCTGGAACGAGGACCTGGCTTCGCGGCACATCAACTGGCTGGAGCTGAATGCGGTTTGGCAGGCCCTCCGCGCTTGGGAACCCGATCTTCGGACACAGGACCTCCTTGTCCTCTCCGACAACTCCATGGTCGTCGCTTACATACAGAAGCAGGGAGGGACCCGCTCGCCCGACCTCTGCATCCTTCTCTACCGACTCCTTCGCTGGTGCGAGGACCGCGGCATTTCCCTCCGAGCCTGTCACATTCCGGGTCACCTGAACGTTCTGGCAGACTCCCTCTCACGGCGGGGCCAGCTTCTTCACACAGAATGGACCCTGCGCCGGGACATCTTTCGCCTGATCTGCGAGCGTTGGGAGACTCCCCTTGTCGACCTCTTTGCCACCAGGTGGAACCACCAGCTTCCCCTCTTCGTCTCCCCGATTCCCGACCCGCTGGCCTGGGCGGTCGATGCGCTCTCGATCTCTTGGGACGGACTAGTTGCCTACGCCTACCCTCCGACGGTCCTGGTCCCCAAAGTCCTGCTCAAGCTCCGGGGGTGCAACGCAGTCCTTCTCCTGGTGGCCCCGTTCTCCTGGGACAGGTCATGGACCACCGACCTGCTCAGTCTCGCCACGGAACCGCCCCTCCCACTTCCCACCCCTCGCACGATGCTCAAGCAGCCCCGCCAGCCGCTCTTCCACCCCTGCCCCGAGCGACTTCTCCTACACGCCTGGCGATTGTGCGGCAAGCCCTCTCCGCTAGAGGCTTCTCGAGTGCGGCAGTGGACGCTATCGCTTCAGCCCGCAGACCTTCCACCAGACGTGTCTACAAGGGAAAGTGGCGAGTGCTTCGTGCCTGGTGCTCTGACCGTCATCTCTCCCCCGTCGACCTGACGACCCCTCAGCTCGCGGACTTCTTCCTCTGGCTCTTCCAAGACCAAGGTTTGGCTCCCATCACGATCCGTGGCTATCTCTCCATGATTGCCGACACCTACCGTCACCTCGGCCGTCCCGACCCTGGTGCCTGCAAGGACCTGGCCGACCTTATGGCGCATTTCGGCTTGCAGCGTCCGGTTTCCCGCTCCCTCGTTCCACGCTGGGACCTCCCCTGGGTCCTCACCTGGCTGAATTCGGACCGTTTCGAACCGCTCCATCTGGCCAGCTTCGCGGACGTGACTCGGAAGACCTGCTTCCTGGTGGCCCTCGCCACGGCAGCCCGCGTCGGCGAGCTCCACGCGCTCTCGTCTCGCCCTTCCTGCAGTTCCGAGTGGATGGCTCCGTTCAGCTTCTCCCGGATCCTTCCTTTCTATCTAAGACTAGATCTCCCTTGACGGCGCCTCAGGTCATCGCTATTCGGCCGCTTAAAGGGCCCGACCTTCCTCGGGAGACTCGGCAGCAAGATCCGGTGCGTGCACTCCGTATCTACCTGCGTCGCTCCAAGTCCGTACGGAGGGGACGGACTCGTCTCTTTTTGCCTCTGACCGCCGGCAGAACTGACATCTCTGCCCAAATGATCTCCTCCTGGCTCCGCTGGGTAATACGGTCCGCCTATCGCGACCTCTCCCCACAGGGAGCCGAGGCCCTCAGGATACGCGCCCATGAAGTTCGCGCTATGGCCGCAAGTCTCGCCTTTGACCGCAACTGCGCGGTTAAGGACATTGTGGCTGCAGTGGGGTGGCGGGCCGAAACCACCTTTGCCCGCTTCTACCTCCGCGACCTGACAGTCCAGCGCGACAACCTCTCACTGGTGGGCGACATCTCTGCGGCACAGCACTCCCTCCAGGCGCCCCCGGCGCCTTAGGTATGCACTTCGCTAAAATTGTCGGGAGTGTGTGATCAGGAGTGACGGGCCGTCTTCGTCCCTAATGAGGTTTCTGAAAGGTATTGTGCGGCACCCTCCTCCTTTTTGGCATTTTTCCTGACAGTCATGTCATCGGTAATGTGTTTTGAGGAAACAAATTAATTTTTCTCTAAAATGTATTTTTTCGAAAAATACTTACCGAAAAATGTATTTTTTTGAAAAATACTTACCGAAAAATACTTACTTACATGACTCGGAGGTCCCTCCCTCCTCCCCGCTTGCCGCTGGTAACTCCGTAGACAACTGGCTAAAGGAGACACCACCGGGCACGTGACCGGATGGGCAGGGGAGGCTACTCTCGTCCCTGTTAGGGATCCCTGAGAGCCTCCGGGGGGGGACCCTTTGGGTCTTAGGCTAAAATTGGTAAGCAAGTAGACTATTTCCTGACAGTCATGTCATCGAAAAAATTTTTCGAAAAAATACATTTTAGAGAAAAATTAATATTTCCCAAATTTTGGAGGCCTCATCTAATGACTATGCAGCAGTTGCAGGAAATGGATCGACCATGATAATTCAAGGGCAGCGCCATATTAGCTTGGCGCCAACAGGCGCCAAGCTAATCTGGCACTGCCCTTGAATTATCATGGTCGACCCATCTCCTACTGTAGTGCGTCAGGGCTGAATAGGTTAAACTAATGGCAGGGTAACTGCTCTGTTTCACATGTGGTGCAAGAAGTGTGTCATACTGTGTAGAACAATGTAGACGGTGTCTCCTCATTCGTGAGAAGGTTTTGAAAAGGACTATGCATTGTTTAAACTTGGCAGCAAAGATGATGTGGAGTGGATGTTTGCGCAGGCGTGCCTTGGATTTACCTTGGAAACTTGAACCTGACTGTGGAGAAAAAAAAAATGGAAGAAAACAACCCCGCAAAAAAACAAAGCAAAGAATAGCATAGAAGAAAAAAGTTTTGAAGATGTAGCTTGAAAAGAGTAGTGTCAAATCGTAGACATTGTAGTTAGCTGATCTTTTCCTTCAGCTTGCCATCTTGTTGGGCTCGAAACAGTCATGCTTCCCATCTGCCTGCAGTGAAATGGCCTTAGTCACCTTCTCTGCATTAAAGCCACCTCATGAGCCCCTGCAGCTCCTGGGGCTCATGAGAATCTCTGCCTCTTGCTAGATTTGATCAGCCAATGGCCGTCCCATCTCTTTTAGGTAAAGGAAGTCGATGGGATTTACGATATGACTATGACTAGTTCTGGCTTGAACAGTGGAAGCTGCTTTATTTATTGTGAGCATGAAAGTTGAAATGTATAAACGAATATTTGACAAAGTGAAAATGTCAGATAAATCAAAGTAGTTACAGTAGTTTCGTACATGGTTGTGGGATGTTTATAAAAATTGTATATTGGTGTTCAATCAGGCTATCACAAATCAATTTCCTACTTGAAGAAAAATGTTAAGCGTCTCCTCCCCGATGACCTGTCGCAAAGCAAGAAAAGGGCTGGTTGGATGAATGCAGTGGTGCAGCTTTATTCCTGTGCTATTTTAATAAATAGTTATTAATATTAATAAGACTGCCTGCGTACGCAATTGAGCATATTCAGCAGCAAATAGCCCCATTCATCAAGAGAACACAGATGTAAACGGAGCCAACTTTGGCAAAGAACTTCACGAGCCCCCACATCTGCAGTGACTCATGGGGTTAATTTGCCTCTGCTTTTGGAAGGTGTTTCAGTTTCCCCAACATTGAAGGGGTTAATACGATTGCGGCTCAATCAGGATGCTGAGGATCGAGCCTTTTCCTCCCACAACTAAATGACTGCCATATGTGGA
The DNA here is from genome assembly GCA_036245525.1 of Semisulcospira habei. Taxonomy (NCBI): domain Eukaryota; kingdom Metazoa; phylum Mollusca; class Gastropoda; family Semisulcospiridae; genus Semisulcospira; species Semisulcospira habei. The sequence goes on from BTPG01000005.1 coordinate 201,861,647, forward strand.
AGTCATTTAGTTCTGGGAGGCAAAAGGTTAACCCATTGTCCCCAACGCCCTGCAACAGGAGATGGATTGATTATGATAATGCAAGGGTAATGCCAGATTAGCTTGGCGCCATTAGGCGCCACGCTAATCTGGCACTACCCTTGAATTATCACGGTGGAGAGCTCTAAAATTTAAGAAATGAGGACATGGGGTTAAATGGGTTTGAAGAGAGTGGCGCATGCATGCAAAGTTAATTTTGCACTGTATAAATATACTGCACTTGCTGCAGAATTTGTGTAAATGTTGTCCTTTTGAGTTTATAGCGCTGCATGTCTTGCCTGCAAGCAGCTAGGCCAATAGATGCATGGGAAATAATGAATAATGTGACGTTACTTACATGTCAGTTTTAACCTATTACATCCTGAGACTGAATTTTTAAAGTTTGCTTCTTGTCCTATGAAGGCTCTTTTGCAGATTAGGACATGCAACATGTAAATCCACCATTTTAGTTCAAGGGTTGTGCTTGGCTTTGCACTTGCAGGCGCCAAGTTATTCTGACACCACCCTGGAACCATCATAGTCAAATTTATTTCAAGCAAATGTGCATCAGGATGAAAACAGTTAATGAATCATAAGTATTGTGCACATATTCTTCCAATATTATGTCTCATGTCATGCTTTGCTGAACACATGTTGAGGATGCTATTACATTGAATGTGAAAACGACTGAAGAAAATCAGAGTGTTACAAGACAGTGGTGTCAGTTGGTTTTGCTCACAGCAGACTGACAAATGTGATGTGAGCAGAGAATGTTCTTTTAATTTTTAATTCATACCCTACATTTTAATATCTAGTATTTTATTACTTTTTAATTAATTCTCGAGTCAAATTGAAAATGGACGTAATCAAGATAGCATAATGATTTTAATCACCTTATTTTTGTCTGGTGAGACTGTGTATCATACGGTCCCAAATGAAAAACCAGCACAGAGCAATGGCATTTGATTTAGTGTAAAAATACTCAAGTGACATCCAGAGATGTCCCATCAATGATCTCTCACTTCAGATTGTGTCCAGAATGTCTTCTATCAATAAGAAACTTACATTCTTGAGAGATTCTGTAACAATGCTATTCTCTAATTCTGGCATTTTGTGTGCATGACTAGAGGCAAAGTCGAAGTGATAAAATACAATGAAGGCAGCATTCTTTTCCAGCCTAAATTATCATCATCCAAACATAAAAGGATCTTTTGATAGCAAGCTCATGTGTGAAAGTTGATAGGCTGAAAGACGGAAGCCACAAAAATGCATGGATAATGAATTTAAAAAAAAATAAGAAAGGCAAAGCCATTATGGCTCACGTGTATGACCGATTTACATGTGTGACCTTTGTGACAAGGGCTGGCTTCTGCAGCAGCAAAATCCATGTTTTCTGAAAATGTAAGCATTTTTCACACGTCAACTCCCCCCCCCCCCTCCTTGACCCTTGACCTTTGTGATGAGTCGACTAGATTTGTATGCATAGGAAGGTCTTATCATCAGCTATCTTTGTACCAAATTTGGTTGAAAAATTTGCAAAAGTTTGGGAATACCTACAGTTTTATCAAAAATCAGCATTTTACACACATTTGCCAGCCTCTTGTGACCCTTGATCTTTCCAAGGGGTCATCCAAATTAGTATGCATAGATAGGTCTTACCATCAGATATCTCTATACCAAATTTAGGTTTTAAGTTGTGAATAGTGTTTGAGAAAAAACATCTTTTGTCAAAATATGGCTATTTTAGACCTATTTCCTGAGCTCTCGTGACCCGTGACCTTTCCAAGGGATCAACCAAATTAGTGTGCATAGTAAGGTCTTACATCAGGTATCTCTGTAGCAAGTTTGGGTTTAAAAGATGGGAATAGTATTTGATAAAAAAAAACATCTTTTGTCAAAATATGGCTATTTTGGACCTATTTCCTGAGCCCTTGTGACCCTCGACCTTTCTTAGGGGTCATTCAAATTAGTATGCATAGAAAGGTCTTACCATCAGGTATCTTTGTACCAAGTTTGGGTTTGAAGTTGTGAATAGTATTTGAGAAAAAATAAATTATGTCAAAATATAGCTATTTTTGACCTATTTCTTGATCCCCTGTGACATTGACCTTTGTGAGAGGTCACTCAAATTGGTATGTTTAGAAAGGTCTTACCACAAAGTATCCTTGGGCCAAGTTTGAAGAATGTGGCTTGAATAGTTTCCGAGAAAATGCCAATGTTAAAGTTTACCACGGACGACGGACGGACGACCACTGGCCCAAAACACTTTTGCTCGCACGTGAGCCCAAAATAAAAAAGCGGGAGATAATTTTTGGCACCTGGCAGGCACTTTGGTGCACCCCTGCCTTACCCTCTGTATTTATATAGCCAACTTTCACCCATGAAAGCTGATCCATTGTCACCTGGAAATTTTCCCAAAAAGTTCCATTCCACAATCATTCTTTATGCATTCGTTTTTTTCCTTGTCTTCAGCCAACCCCTATATTAGGGTAACATTCTTCTTTTTTCCATTCATAATCATTAATGTTGTGTTCGTAATTCTGCTCTTGTTCATTGAATTCAGATGACCAGTGACTAAACTTGTGTTCAGTTGCAGACGCAAGTCATTACTTCATTTGTATTCACATTTGTATTGATTTTTCCAGTATTGTATCTTCAGCTGTTTCACTACACACTGGTTGTCTTCCTTGATTTGCTACCGCTGTAGCGGTTGTGAATCAAGAAAGACAGCCAGCGTGTATCACTACGTGAACAATCAGCGGCATAAAAATAATAATCGTAGTAGTAAAGGACAGTTCCACAAACAAGAGTAAGCTCTGAGCGTTTCTCATCAGTTCTCGGCAACACCACACTAGGGCTGATGGTATAGAGTTTGGTGGTTTCTCGTTAACCCTTTTAGCCCCAGGACCCTGCAGCAGGAGATGGATTGATCATGATAATTCAAGGGTAGTGCCAGATGAGCTTGGCGCCTGAAGGCGCCAAACTCATCTGGCACTACCCTTGAATTATCATGATCAATCCATCTCCTACAACTGGTATATAGTCGTTGGGCAACACCTCCAAACTTTGAGAATGGGACCTTGGGGCTGAAAGGGTTAAATGTGCCTGTAACTTGCTACGTACACATTTTGGCTTGATGCACATGCGCTGGGTGCTTAATACGTAAAACCATCAAACTGTACCCTGTCAGCCCATCAAGACTTATTTAGCCCCAATGTCCTACGGCAGGAGACGTATTGACCGTGATAATAATAATATATAACTCTTCTATAGCGCAATATCCCCACACAAAAAAAAGGCACCAAGCTAATCTACCCCACCCGGGTCTGCCCTGGGGGACTTGGGTGGGGTTAGGTATTTTTTAGTTCCCAGGGTCACCCTGGTCAGCCCCACAGGGTGGGGTTTTCTCTCTATTCTGGGGCATGTGTTTCTGTCTACCCTTTGTTCATTCACCTGTGTTTGACTTTTTAAAACTCTCCCTACTGTCTGCACTGCCTGTAGCTCGATATTGGATGTGTGTTGCTAAATGGTCTTAGCTTTATTTAGGCCCCATGTGTTAGGTTTATTTAATGTATTTGACCGGCCGGCGACATACATTCAATGTTCTGTTTATTTTTTTTTCACAAGCAGTGCAGGCACGTCCTGAGAAAGCCTTGTTGCTGTCGGGACGTTAAGCAATGTACAATCAATCAATTAAACCAAGCTAATCTGGCACTACCCTTGAATTATCATGGTCAATCCGTCTCCTGCAAGTGGTACAATCGTTTGGCAACACCTCCACAATTTGACATACGGCCGTGGGGTTAAATGGGTTAAGGTACTCACTTAAAAATTTTTTTTTAAATTAGCACCATGTTTTACGTAAATTTTAATTTGAACATTTTAAAACCTACTCCCTGCGGAAAAAATGCATTTAAAAAGTCAGTGCACTACACCATCTGACGTGCTCAAAAATGGTAGTTTAAACCTTTTAGCCCCAGGACCCTGCAGCAGCAGATTGATCGATCATGATAATTCAAGGCGCCAAGCTCGTCTGGCACTCCCCTTGAATTATCATGATCAATCCATCTCCTACAACTGGTACCGAGTCGTTAGACGACGCCTTCCAAAAGTTTGGAAATGTGGTTGTGGAGCTGAGAAAAGGCAAGGTGTGTTTATTTGCCGTTGGAAGTCTTATAGTTCACTCCATAAGCCTAGGACAGAGTTCTTCTATATGTGAATTACTAGTACGTTCACCGTTTATTGTACAGACTACCAGTAGGTGGGATGGATGGATGGATCAAGATAGTTCAAGGGCAGTGCCTTATTAACTTGGTGCCCCAGGCACTGCCCTGGAACTAATATGGTCAGTTAATCTCCTGCTATACGTTGACAGAGAAGGAGTTATTGTCCGTTTGTTTCACAATGTACAGTAGATTACTTTTTTTTTTTAAAAAAGGCTGTTTCACCTATTACATTTATGCCATATAAACATTATTTTCACAGAAAATATTTTGTGTTGTACATGTAAAACATCTGTATAGACAAGGTCATCATGTTATAATGTTCATTTTTATGCTGTTGAAACTTCGCTGATTGTTTTTAAGTTCCAGTCCATGTCATTGTAACACCGAAGAAAGGAAAAAAATGCCAAAATCATTTTCTTTTTGTTTTAATTTAATTTCACCTGTAAATCACACATTTTTACAATGAAATGGGAAATGTGTTTGAATGGGGCTGCATATATTTGTATTGTGATTATACACTGCTCTTGCAGTTTTAAGTCTCACAGACATTCACATAATGTGTAAATCACCAGAGAAACTATGTAAATCAACCTACAGACTCAAATTACAGTATTGCACAAATCACACTCATTATGTCGTTGAATGAAACAAGTTACCTTGCAACCAACACTGCAAGCTGCTGCTAAACACTGCTGAACACACTGTCGGGTTAAAGTTCATAATAAGCATGATTCATTCGCAACACTAAAACATAACTCTTTCAGACCTGAATGAATTGGCAACACCAACAGGCGAGTAATCGGTCATGACAGATAAAGCTTGGCACTGCCCTTGAACTATCATGGTTGATCTATCTCCCATATCTGGTACAGAGTTAAAGAAAAAGTGGACACTGGCAACAGGCCACCTGATCCTAGGTTTGAAAGGTTAGCCCCAACGATCAACAGCAGGAGATGGATTGACCGTAATTCAAGAGTAGTGCCAGATTAGCCTGGCGCCTTCAGGCGCCAAGCTAATCTGGCACTGCCCTTGAATTATCATGGTCAATCTATCTCCTCCAACTGGCACATGGTCGTTTTCAAAATTTGGGAAATGCGGCCGTGGGCAGCGGTTTTTGTCGCTATGATTCCTGCAGTAATCATCGTGACCAAAATCACTACAGACAGCCAAAAGGTTAAAGAGTTCAAATGTGCAAGGAGTTGCACTATTAACCCTTATTCGAAATACACCAGTGTGTGAAATAAGTTTGACCAAAATAGTTCAACGGTGGTGCCAGAATAGCTTGGCACCTGTAGGTGCCAAGCTATTCTGGCACCAGCCTTGAACTAAAGCCATTGGTCTGTATCCTTATCTGTAAGTACTATAATGTAACTTGCATATGGCAGTGTACAGATTTGAAGCTTGCAGCCTCAGTATGATATGGGTTATCCCATTTCACTGCCAGCGGACGCAGATTATGTTTCTGATAATCCAACACCAAAGGGCCCCAGCCATCCAATGAACGTGGATACAAGGTGGTGTCAAGAGGCATAGATCCTCATGAGCCCCTGAAACTGCAGGGGCTCATGAGAATTTATATCTCTTGGACGCTGGATTGTGATCACTTATTTTCATGGCAGCAAAAGATTTAACCAATTTTCTGGTTTAGTTTCTTATGTTTGGTGTACTTGAACTTTCGTGGGTCCACTGAAAAGGCTTTTAATCGTTCGTCAAGAGTGTTCTTTTTGGGGTCATATACAGTCTCTCGCTTTGCCTTTTTCTTCTTTTCGCCACCAGTCGGCTTCGCTCCTCCGTCAGCCGACAAAGCTTTCTTTTTCTTCTTCTTTTTCTTTTTGCGTTCTTTTCCAGAATTTTCTTGCTTTGCTTCTGACTTGAGGTTAGAACTTTCACCTCTGTTGCTCACTTTTTCACCACCATTATTTACTTTTTGTTTCTTTTTGCTTGGGCAAGACCCCAATTCAGTTTGTGTTTCTGTTGCACTTGGTTCTGCTTTTCTTTTCCTCTTTGTCTGTGTGCCGTTTGAAATTTCTTGCTGCCGGCTGCTACTCTGCTGAGCTTCTTGGGACAGTTTTTTCTTTTTCTTCTTTTTCTCTGGCGTTGACTGGTCTGGATCTTTTTCACTTGAAAAAAAAAAATGAAGAAAACAACCCTATAAGACAAAACACAATAATTGCCAAAACTGACCATTCACAACAAGTCACCACTTCTTGGGAAGCATGTGCAACAAGTAAACACAATGATCTGATCATGACGACACAAGAACAGAGCCTAATAGAAGTATGCATTGAACTGTGTGCCTTTTGATGCAGACAGTGTATTAACCCTTATCATTCAGAATACACCAGTGTGTGAAATAACTTTGACCAAAATAGTTCAAGAGTAGTGCCAGAATAGCTTGGCGCCAAGCTATTCTGGCACCACCCTTGAACTAAAGCCTTTGGTCTATATCCTTATCTGTAAGTACTATAATGTAGCGTGCATGTGGCAGTGTACAAATTTGAAGCTTTTAGCCTCGGTATGATATGGGTTAACTCACTGAGCCCTAGGGTCGACATTCCTATAATGGGCACCGACATCTGAAGACAAAATAATCAGTTCAGGAGGCAGTTCGACCATGATAGTTCAAGGGTGGTGCAAGAATAGCTTGGCGCCTCAAGGCGCCAAGCTATTCTTGCACCACCCTTGATCTATCATGGTCGACCTGTCTCCTATTGTATTGTCAGGGCTCCATGAGTTAAGCCCAGACAAACATGAGATGTTGCATGTTTCTTCCAGCTTTTCATACGCCGTTTTTGTCATAACACATGCAGTTTTGACACTTCTGATTGTCCCTATACCCCATGGAATAGGCCTATAGCCCATGGAACAGACAGCATTGAAAAGTGAACAGAAAATATCAGTGCAAATGCATATTTTGTCTTTAGATGCGCTACACACCAGACTTATGCTATAACTTAAAACTTGACACATGTAATTATTTTAGTTTAGTCTTAGCCTATTGTTTATTATGTATACTAGTGAGTTTAGGTTGTTTGTGTGTATGTATGCAGAAGGATATTGGGGGAGGGGGAGGGGGAGGATTTTTGCGGATGACGTGAACATGTAACTTTTATTACTTTTATTCCTGTTTCTATTGTGCATATTATACTGCTTCGCCAAAATTTCCCCTCGGGGGTAATAAAGTATTATTGTATTTTACAGACAATACAGTTTTCACCTTTAGCGCTGTACACAGATTTTTCTGCAACTTACCTGCTTTCTTTCAGTGTGCGAAGGACATTTATTTTCTTTCTCTGCACTTTGGCCTTCTTGTATTTCTTCACTTCATACATCTCATCATCATTGTTTCTGTTGGCAAAGAACACAATCCTCAAAAATCTGAAGGCCTTGGAGTAAAATAAGGGACATGTCCTAAAGAGAGCACTAAAATGTTCAGAACTAAATGCATGCACTTTAAACGAAATACGCAGGACCCAAAACACAAACATACACTGTCAAGATTCAAAACGCTTTATTGCATCTCACAAAACAAATTTCTCTTTGGCTGGGATCATTATATTAAAATAGTTGTTGTTTTTTATGTAAAAAAATCTTTATATTTACTAAAAGATCATACACACATAATATTATCAATTAAAATGCGCTGTAAGATCACAGTGTAGGAAAGTTTAAACTCGCATGTACCCTCCGGCAGACGATTGCACATATGCACACACAACCACACTCGCAAGTGAAGCCTGTACCTGAACTGTGTGATTTTCTTGATGGATGCCCAAGAATTCAGCTCCTTGTCTGGACACCTTAAAATCTGCAACATGAATATTCAACAGTTAACTAACTTTACTTATAACAACACACCAGATTAACCCTTTTCATCCTGATACACTACTGCATGAAATCAATTTGACTATGATAGTTCAAGGGTGGTGCCAGAATAGCTTGGCGCCTAAGGCGCCAAGCTATTCTGGCACCACCCTTGAACTAAAATAGTTGATCTCTCTTCTAATCTGTAATGTGGCCTTCATAGGGCAATAAGCAATTTAAACCAAAAAATTCAGCTTCAGGATGTAGTGGGTTAACAAAAAGTTGGACACAACACTTTTCTGAGGCCATGTTTCTCCATGAAAATACTTTGCTAAAAACAAATTTTCAATACAACAGTCTGAACATGAATGGCAAAGCCCTTTAAGGCATGACTGATCCACATAATTAATCTGACTTTTTCCATAGACTGAAATGAGCAACTGTTCTAAGGTTGACTTCTGTACCTGTGAAACCCATGTTTTTTTCACACATGTGTCGATCTCTTGTGACCCTTTACCATTCTTACTGGTATGTACAAGAAAGGCTTACCACTAGGTATGTCTGTAAGTTTGGGTATAAAGTTATGAACAGAATTTGAGAAAAAACAAATTTCATCAAAATATGGTTATTTTGTTACCAGTTGGCTGATCTCTTGTGACCCTTGACCTTTCTGAGTGGGCGTCCAAATTAGTGTGCATTGGAAGGTCTTACCTTGTCAAAATATAATTTTTTTTTTTTTACCTGATCCCCTGTGACTTTTGAGAGAGGTCACTGAAACTGGTATAATTTGAAAATCATTAAGCCAAGTTTAAAGTCTGTGGCTTTAATAGTCTCCGAGAAAATGCCAACGTTAAAGTTTACCACGGAAGACAGATGATGGATGAATGACAGATGGCCCAATAATTGCCAGACTCACTTTTGCTATCGCACGTGAGCCAAAAGTGTCCCCTGGCATCCTCTTGCATGTATATAATCAAAGTTTAGCGTCTTTACAATGTCAAAAATAATGACAACAGATTTTTTTCCCCCGTAAAAAATCCTGCGAAAAATCAGATCTAAATATGTGCACTGGTCTGTGATTTTGGAACTTATGACAAAAATCCATACGGTCCAAAATCGCAGACCAGCACACATGACCATGCATGCAGGTTAACATGTTCTTCATACAGCACAGCCTGTTCTGTGAGACCACCCCCATGACAGATCATCTGTTATAAAGACCATCATTTAGGTGGTGGCTACCACCTAAATGATGGTCTTTACGACAGGAGACACTATTTGCTCTTTAACTCTTAAACTCCCAGAACTAAATGACTTCCATTCTATCGAATGGAAGTCATTTAGTTCTGGGAGTTTAAGTGTTAAGACGTCCCTTTACACAGTGGTACCCCTCACCTCTTCAACAGTCAGTCCATAGTCATTAGGGACAGTCTTGCGGTACCGGAACCTACACCTGATATCCCCTCCAATAATGTCCTCACAGTCCAGCTTGAAATACTCATCCAGATAGTCGCCAAACGGATGATCACTGCCCTCATACTTCTGACACACTGTGCAGAAAAAGCCAAAAACCTGTTTTACAGGAGTTACTTATCGTGAACTTTGCCTATGACAAGGTCAGATATACTAAGAGTTGGATATAGTACCAATGCTTCTTCAAAGATCCTGACAAGACCTTTCCAATGTAAACCACTTCACTCGTGAGAAAACTCTGTATACCAACAACATGGGGGGTCTCCTGTCATTTGGCTATATCCCCAAGTTAACTGTATGTTTCATGGCAGTCATACTAATAAGGGTCTCATAATATATGCCAATCAAGAAATGTGGGTCCTTTGTCATTTGGCTATACCCCAAGCTGACTATGTCTTCAACTTCAAGGCAGCTGGCTATACCCCAAGTTAACAACCCCAGTAGCAAAACGTTTTCACGGCCTACGACAGCCGCAGCTGGCACGCACACAGCTGTGCGCAGGATCACCGTGGCTGGCGTGGGCCCGAGGACCTTTGCTTTCTGGGTATGTCTTCAAGGCAGTCAAGTCATACCAATAAGGATGTAATGTTCTTCTCATTAACACACTCACCATTTGAGACATCCCACAGGTAGATTGGATCAGCTATGATGGGTCACATGTAGTAGCAGATTAGCTTGACGTCTTCCCCAGGCGCCAAGCTGATCTGCCACAACCTGCAAACCATCTTAGCTGATCCATCTCCCATGTGTGGCATCTGGTGTGAACGATGTAAAATTGGAGTTAAGCTCTTCAATGCCAGTGAAAGCAGATTGTCTTTTTGAAATCACTGTCAAGTCAACAAAGATTCAACAAGTCCAAAGAAAATGGACACAAAGTGGTCTGAGCAAGAGACATACCCGTACATGTAGATCCTCATGAACCCCAAAAAAGCACAGGCTATAGCTTTTGCAGTTGGATGTTGTTTATTTATTTTAGCATTGAAGGAGTTAATTCATATATCCTGTCTATGTCATACAAAAAGTAAAACTTTGCACTCTTCAACTAAAAATATGAAAATAATGTCTGCTATTGTTGATTTACAGCAAGTGACCTCCAGCTGAGGAATTTAGACCCAAATTGAGCTAGTAAGAAACACAGATCCTCATGAGCCCCACAGGGGCTCATGATAATGAATGTCTGTTGCAACTGGTTTGCATTGAGACCGAGATCATTTAATGTTATTTTTGTGACTTGCTATTTCTCGTGTTGGTTTTGTAACTAAATTCCTGACCTTCCTCAAAGGTTGGCTTGTTTTTCTCAATGATCTGCTTAAATTTGGATTTTTTCTTCTTCTTTTTCCCCGACGTGTAGGTCGCATTTCTGGGATCAAAGTCTGCATCCATCTGCAAACAATAAACATTCATCACATATTTATACCATACAAATAAATGAACACCGGATCCTGCCAAGTGAAGATAATTGGAACCAGTAAAACATTTTGAACAGACGCATGGCTGATCTAGGTTCTTCAGCAACTTTACTACGGTTGGTATTGCTTTATAACATCGCCTACAACAACAGTCAGATATGGCATTAATAATGCATATTCAAAGGCCTTGACCACAACTTTTCCACTTAACCCTCTTAACCCCATGGCCACCTAGGTGTTGTCAAATGACTATGTGCCAGTTGTAGGAGATGGATTGATCGTGATAATTCAAGGGTAGTGCCAGATGAGCTTGGCGCCTTCAGGCGCCAAGCTCATCTGGCACTACCCTTGAATTATCACGATCAACCCATCCCCCGCTGCAGGGTCCCGGGGCTAAATGGGTTAAAATTAATCTGCTTACAACAAATATGAAAGACAAGGCGTGCGGTTCCTTGATACTTGGTTACATCTAACGTTCACTTAAGATCTTTCACCAGCAGCTATAGGACTAAAATTACTAATGTTTGACACATAAGTATCATTGATAAATAAATGAATAACATGGGCACACTAATCCATCACTGCTGAGAAAAAAATGTGAACACTACAGAAATGCAAGAGGCATAGATCCTCATGGGCCCCCCGCAACTGCGGGGGCTCATGAGGATCTATGCCTCTTACAGAAACCACTTTATATTATGTTCATTTGACGCATGGAGATCTTTGACATTGGATTTGTGAGGATTTCAATAACTATATCTGCGTCTATTGGCAGCGAAGGGGATAAACTCACATTGAAGTCGGCGTCTTCAGCATAGGGTTCATCACCCCTGCCCCCACCTTCCTCTCCTCGTCCTGCCTCATCATCATTCTCTGTCGTCTCCCCACCTTGTTCATGCTGTGTGGAACGTGACGGTCCTTCCCACGCATCCCAGTCATCTGTAGGAAAAAAACAAGCAAATTCTGCAGGAAGCATAGATCTTCATGAGCCTCCGCAGGCTGTGAGGGCGCATGAGGAGCTAAGCTTCCTGCGCATGGAATTTATGCGTCACCCAGTACCATCTGTAAGAAGTCTAGATCCAGGCGAGTCCCAGCAACCTGTTCAGGTTACATGGAGAAGCAAGAATGAAAACAATGATGTCCATGCTTCAATATTATGTATGAATCCCACAATATACCTACATATTTGATGGATTTCAATGGTGAAGAATAATGAGATTCTCACCAGCATCTATTCCATCGTCGATGTCGTCAGCAAACTCTGGCTTCTGGTGCTCATCTTCTTCATAAAAATCTTCTCCAAAGTATTTCTGCGGAAGAAAAATGAATTTTTCTTTAAAATGAATTTTTTTGAAATATACTTACCGATGGTATTACTGATAGGAATGTTACCTAGCTAGCCTAATTTTAGCCAAAATTTGGTTGTGTCCGTATAAGGGAGTGTTGGCAGGAGGGTGCCATAGACCAGGCCATAACCCGAGTAGCCTCCCCTTAGTCCCATCCGGTACGCAATTACCCAGCATACCTCAGTTTAGTTTCTTAGCAAACTGGCGGCAAGCAGGGCAGGTGAGAGGGACCTTCGAGTAATACCATCGGTAAGTATTTTTCAAAAAAATTCATTTTAAAGAAAAATTCATTTGTTTTCTCAAAACACATTACCGATGGTATTACTGATAGGAAGAATCCCGAAGAGGAGGTGGGTGCCGCTATAGCGCCCCTAACACCAAGACACTGGCCCTCAGACCCGCTCTCCCGCAGCAAACTCCCGATAATTTTAGCTAAGATGCCTGCGGCGCCAAGGCCGCCGGGAGGGAGTGTTGCGCTGCTGCGATGTCGCCCACCAGCGAGAGGTTCTGCCGCTGGGCGGAGAGGTCCCTGAGAAGCGGGGGAATGTGGTCTCAGCTCGCCACCCCACAGCCTCCACAAAGTCTTTGACTGCGCAGTTGCGGTTGAAACGAGACTTGCAGCCATGGCTCTGACCTCGTGCGCCCTGATGTTCATATGTTTGGCTGCATCTGGGGCGAGGTCCTGATAAGCATAGCGAATCACCCAATGGATCCAGGAGGAGAAGGTCTGGGCTGAGGTGTCACGTCTACCTGGGGACAAAGGGAGAAACAGGCGGGTACGTCCTCTGTGCCGAGGCTTGGTCCGGTGCAGGTACACACGTAAGGCTCTCACCGGGTTCAGTAGTCTGGTCTCCCGGGTGGAGTCCGTCACACGTAAAGGGTGAATAGTCATCATCTGTGGGCCGTCAAAGGAGACCGTGTCTTGGCCAGGAAGATGGTTCAGGTAGCAGTTGCACGGAGCCGTCCGTCCGGAACTGCAAGCAATCAGGGTGTGTCAACAGCACGTGAAGTTCACTGACCCTGGAGGCCGAGGCTAGGGCCAACAGGGAGCACGTCTTCCGAGTTACATCCGTCAAGCGCGCCAACTGCAGAGGTTCAAAACAGGCGGAGTTGAGCCACGTAAGCACCCATGGTAGATCTCGTCATGGCAACAGCAAACGCAGTGCCGGACGTTGCTGACCGATGTGACCAACAGATCGGCGAGGTCTTTGCAGCTACCAGGGCCGGACCAACGCAAGCGCCGGTAGGTGTCGACGATCATGGCTAGGTAGCCCCGAATGGTAATTGGAGCCAGTCCCTGGTCGTTGAATAGCCAGAGGAAGAACTCTGCCAGCTGGGGCTTCATCAAGTCCGTGGGGAGAGAAGGTTGTCGCCACACCCATCACACAGCGCTCGTCATTTCCCCTCGGAACTCGTCTGGTTGAGGGTCTGCGGGCTGCCGCAATAGCATCCACTGCCGCACTAGGGAAGCCTCTGTGGATGAGGGCTTGCCGCACAATCTCCAGGCATGGAGGAGGAGATGTGCGTGGAGTGGGGAGCTGCAGAGGAGGGCACATGGGGAAGAGATGACCATGACTGGTGAAGGGACCAGGCGCCCGAATCAGGAGAATGCCCACCTACCTTCGTAGCCGACGAGAGGATCTCCTCGTGGCTGCAGACCACGCTTCTACCATATCCGCCATAAGCCTCTAGCAGAGAGGGATTGTCAGACAACCCCGCGTAAAACCTCAGAATTTCGAATCTCGATGGCGAGCAGGGAAGCTGGAAGATCTGGCCGTAGCTACGACTCCAAGAGCAACTGGCCTCGAAGAGCACTAGCACATCCCGTGTGTACGTCAATCTTCCCCAGAACCAGCCGTAGCGCTTCCTCTCCAACCAGATGAAGTGTCAGCCTGGGAAAGGCGATCCGCTGGCGTGCTAGCAGTCCTAACAGTCAACCCAAAGTAAGGCTCTGAGGGTCGCTCCTACTCTGCACTGCTCCCGTCCTACTGGGAGTCCTACTCGAACAGGACAGCCACGAACTCCATCCTCGTTGGAATCCGCGCGAAGGAACCACGTAGGACCTGTCCCGTAGTGTAAGCAGCCTAGTTGCCGAAGAATCGCGCACAGGAACCCCTGCCGCCCGCCACATGCTTGCCAACTGGTTTTGACGTCGGTCCTCCAGCTGTAACAAAGTCCTGGAGACGCACTGCTGTCCTCAGGACTCTGTTTGTCTCCACCCTGCCGCGACGCCGAAGAACTTGTTCCGAGCCGACAGGTCGAAGATCGGCCGCCATATCCGCCGGCTTGGGTACGAGTAAGAGTCGACTGTACTGCCGCGGGATCGGAGCGCAGGACCACCTCTAAATCTATGACTGTAAGGTCCTGCCATGCTGTCGCCACGTCTCATCTACCGGTACTCGAGCCCCAGGCTGCATGGTTCCACAGCGTCCTCTGTCACATCGAAGAACCCCGTTCACACCAGCGAGACGCGGAACAGGAAGGCTCTTGTTCCATCCTCATCAGACCACTGGCTGCACCCTGCCCGCACCAGCGCGCTCTCATCCACCGCCAGGCGTGTATCTGCACAACAGGCCAGTGGGAGTGAATCCATCTACTCTGGTCAGGCGCCGAAGAACGTCAGTACTCCAAGTTGTCTCCACGCAGACGTGCAAACCGCCTCCACTAGGTCCCGAACCTGTCGGCTGAGGAGGAGAATTGTAGTGCTTGGCCGCTGTGGAGCGAAGACCAAGCCAAAGCGACGCTGGAGGGCAGCACTCCTCCGGGAGAAGGATGCGAAGAGACGAGACGACTCGTCCAACCAGGTGCGTAAATCTGAACTGCATCCACTAACACGATGGAGAGCGATGTCGGCCCACGCAGTGATGTCGGTCAGACCAGTCCTCTCCCCGCGCTGACACCTAGTCCTACGATTGATTGATTGATTGTACATTGCTTAACGTCCCGACAGCAACAAGGCTTTCTCAGGACGTGCCTGCACTGCTTGTGAAAAAAAAACAACTAAACAGAACATTGAATGTATGTCGCCAGCCGGTCAAATACATTAAATAAACCTAACACATGGGGCCTAAATAAAGCTAAGACCATTTAGCAACACACATCCAATATCAAGAGCTACAGGCAGTGCAGACAGTAGGGAGAGTTTTAAAAAGGCAAATACAGGTGAATGGACCTCGGGTAGACAGAAACACATGCCCCAGAATAGAGAGAAAAACTCACCCTGTGGGGCTGACCAGGGTGACCCTGGGAACTAAAAAGTACCTAACCCCACCCAAGTCCCCCAGGGCAGACCCGGGTGGGGGACCTAGTCCTACGAAGGTAGACTGCTTACTTCCTAGCCATCTGCCACACGCTGGGAAGAGGCTGCCGGTGTCGTTCCTGGGACCACGCTGTCGGTGTCACAGAGCCGTCGCCTCCGTCCCTCAGCTGCCAGCCGACTAGTTCTGGTGCAGAGGACAACCTGCGCCTCCGCGGAAGAGTGGTCTCTGCCAATCCAGCCCAACTGCCGGCACGTCCTGCGTCAGTGTCCCTGGAATACTGCTACGTCCAACGCTGTCAACCACGCGACGCCGGCGCTGACCTCGAACTGCATCTTCGTGGACGAGTGGTCCCCGCCCACCGGTCGACTGCGGTCCGGCGAGACGGCCCGCAACGGTGTCTGGAAGGCGGCTCCATCCCACATGGTCTTGTTCCTAGTGGTCCCCTTCTGCTGGACCAAGTCGTGGAGGAGGGTCTGGCGGTACGCAGGGCGCAACTCACGGTCCTGCGGGCTGCCGGAAGGCAGGTCGGAGCGACGCGGCTGGGCCACCAGTCCTAAAAAGCCTCCTTGACGGTCTGCCAGGAGGGCCAAGGGAGATCTCCACCAAGAGGCGCCCTGCGTAGCTGATTCATCAACACGGTCGGCAGCAAGCAAGCGTGCAGGACGGTATCTCGACGCATCAGATCGCCGTTTGCAGCCGCAGCCAAGGCGTAGACAGCGGAGTGGTAAGCGGCCTGGTGCCGGAGCAGCCACGGCGAAGATGTCGGCCAAAGCAGTGAGAAGTAGGACTCCATGCCTCCACGAGACGGACAATGGACTGCGTCACCAGGTCCAGGAACCCCACAGAGGCCAGGGAAATGCGGATGAGGGAAGCGGTCGCGCAAGACCAGGAGCAGAATCACGGCGTCGAACAGAACCAGCACAGGACAGCGCCGGGGAGTCCACCACCTGGAGTGGGCAGGTGAAGCTCTGTTAAGTCCCGCATACCACCTCTGCCGGAAGGCCATAGACAGGTCCGCCGGCCACCTGTCGTCAGCAAAGAAGCCGATGTCTCGCAAGGCGCCCTGAAGCAGGTGAGAGGAGAAGGCGTCGCGTAGGTCCCGGAACCCAGGAGGTTGCGGAAGAGACTTGAAGCGCTGGGCGTGAAGCTCGGAGTCCACAAGGCCGACGCTCTCTTCTTGGGAAGACATGCCATGATGAGGCGAGCAGTTTCGTCCAAGGCCCGAAGAGTCTCCATCCTATGGTTCAGCGAAGCTGGCGGAGCATCGATGTCGTGTGGAGACTGCGAGCGACAAGTAGGGGAAGCGCTGTCAAGGTCGAGGAACGTGGAAACGGAGTCCTCTGGCGCCAAGCTGAAGGAGTCGTCCGTCACGCGCGCGGGGAGAACAGGGGTGACCAGCTCCTCCGAGGGACCCACAAGTGCAGGTGCTGCAGCGGCGCGACGCGAAAGGGAAGCCTCTCTAGAAGGTGGTCGTTGTCCGCTAAGGCAACGAGGGGATCTAAGTGAGGACGCCGAAGAGTGAGTGGCAGGACGGTGATCCCGAGGGGAGCGGCTGCGGCGCGAGGAACGGGAAACGAGGGTGGACCGTACCAAGTCTGTCGTCATCCGGGAAGAAGACCTGGGGCGACGGTAGTCCCGCAACGTCCGGGAGGAAGAGCGCCATCTCGGCGGGCGGTCCTGTGAACTGGAACGGCGAAGGGTAGTCGAGCCGGTCCTACCATAGCGTAGAGTCTCCAGTGTACTGTCGCGGGCCTCATCTCTGCGTGGCTCGGGAGCTTCTAGAGTCAGTCAAACTGTCCGAGCGCGGGCAATGCCGACGGTCAGGATCCGGTCGTGGGATCGTCTCTTGCCTCTCAGGACTGCGCCTGGAGTGAGGGCTGCTCCCCACCAACCATGTGCTAGAAAAAAGAACCCCTTCACTAACCTGGGAAAGCGATGTGGAGCATGCAGCAGGCCTGTGGCGATCGCGAACTCCGGAAGCAGCCGATCCGGGTCTGTCCACGCTGTGTCGGGAGCCGGTGCATAGCCGCCTAGGAAGCTTCTCTGGCCATGGTCGCTCCACACTGGGCTGCGAGCGGGCAGCGGAGCGGTCGTTTGTAGGGGCCGGATCCCGGTGCGAGTGAGCCTCGACACCTTCTGTCTGTCAGGTCTGCGTTCCGCCGTCTGGCCTGGGGCTAGGAGTGTCGTATGTTCGGGTGCCGACGTCTGCCCGATAGTAGTAGGACTTGTCCTTTTCGTCACGGTAAGGGGTAAGTCCGACGCCCCCTCCGCGGAATAGTGCGCAGTGGTAACTGTCCTGTTCGTCACGGTAAGGGGTACCTTACTAGGGCCCTCCGTGGAATTTTGCGCCTTGTTAGTTCTACTGGCCCGGGTCGTCACGGTCACTGGAACTGTCTTGGGTCCAACCGTGGCACTCTGGGCAGGCACTGGCGGTCACTCTCTGATAGGTGTCAGGCGTTCATGGCGGTAGAATCCCCACAGCTGGGACCATCTTTCTTCCAGCCAGGAGGCGCCAACAGTCCAGGGATGCGTCGACTCATATCCCAAACAGAGCAGGCAGTACCGCACGTGAGGGTGAAACGAAAACAAACGAGTGCACAGCGCGTGCCGACGCTCGGCGCTCTTCCCATCCCCTAAGCGCCGGTCGAGGGCATTCACCGAGATATTACCTGGCCATGGTGGAGAGAGGAACAAACCCACGCCTGATGAAGTGACGTCGGGAGGTCCACCGGACTCACAGCGACGTCCCGGGTCCAAGTCGTCAGGGGCACGACTGGCAAGGCACATAGGGGTCGACCAGCGCTAGGTACAGGCCGAGAGGGCTCCCAGTCCGTACAAACGGAAGTCGCCGGCAGGCTAAGTCCAAAACAGGAAGGCAAGTCACGAGCCGACCGGTCACAAAGCATGAGCTCCAAGTTCAACAGTTCCAGGCACAACACTCCAGTAAGCTCCAAGGAGTGAACGAGAACAGTAAGGGAAGTCGCAAGCCGACCGGCCACCGTAGGAAACGAAGAGCGACGCACAGACACAACCGTCTACTGGCTAGCTAAGAACTAAACTGGGGTATGCCGGGTAATCGCGTACCAGATGGGACTAAGGGGAGGCTACTCGGGTTATGGCCAGGTCTATGGCACCCCTCTCCTGCCAACACTCCCTTATACGGACACAACCAAATTTTGGCTAAAATTAGGCTAGCTAGGTAACATTCCTATCAGTAATACCATCGGTAATGTGTTTTGAGAAAACAAAGGCCTCTTTACGATCTCCAGTTGCTTGATGTGCATACATTTATATGAGTGAATCTAAATTTAAAACCAATGGGTCCAGCAAGAAGCAAAGATCCTCATGATACCCTGCAATTCTGGGGGCTCACGAGGATCTTTGTTTCTTGCAGATGTATATCTGTCACCTTCCGAAGTGTACCACAAACCGATCGCAGTCCATCTAACCATGCAAAGGATAATTGCATACCTGCATCATCTTGTCATGGGCAGTAGGGTCAAAGTCCTCCTCAATGTCCTGTGCGGAAAATCCAACACTGGGGTTTCCTGTCACCTCCTTCAGCTGTTCCAGTTTCTCCAGAATCTCCTTCTTCTTCAGGTTCTTGAGTTGCCGGATCTCCTCCTGCTTCTGCTCTTTCTCCTGCAGGAGTAATACACAGCACTTGTGACTAATGCTTCTGAAAGGTCTTAGTCTTCTTGAGGAGTAACACAGACTCCTGAAGTAACAAACATCGCCTCCCACAAACTAAATGGGTGAGGTCAGCACCAGTAGATGTATTAGTATACCACAGGAAATTATGCTTGATGTAAACAAACAGGTGCTTGCAAATGGATCAACTTTTGGACTTCAAACATTTGAGACAGTGCTGATCGGTTTAAATGACACTGATTGCCACTCCGTGAGTTGATTTCAACACTGTATTCACTTTCAACACAAACAGAACTCGGCCCTAGTTTCTTTCAATGCTCTTTCAAGTTGAAACGTGACAGTCAAACACTTGCAGCTTTAAGGCTCACATGGTTTGGCTATGCAAACGACACCACCAGCTAAGCCGATGATGGAGCGGATGAGTGTGCAAAGCACACATTGAAAAATTATCAGATTGAAGGCAAATTTGCTGCTGAACTTGCTCGAGGCATGGATGCATCTGCATTCAACCTTCGATCCCCTAACCCCTTCCTTATGGCATCCAATCACCAGCCCATGCGGACTGCTGATTGGGTGCCATAAGAAAGGGGTCAGGTGCCCTGTTCATCAAGTGCTAAGTAATTTGGTATGTGTACTGTACACATAATATATACAAAATAATTATTCCGGGCAGCCTTGGTTCTTCTACAGTAAACACATCTACATCACATTTGCTCTCTGTCAAAGAATTGATGTGTTCAGCTGAAATGTCTACATGTGAGAATTTGTCAGTTTACTCACCCTCTGTTTTCGTTCTTTGACCTCCTGTCGCTTGAGTGCCCTTTTGTTGTCTTTGCTTCGCACAGAGTCTTCAATCACACGATTTACACGAGGAATCTAGGTTAAAAAAAGAATGTTTTAAAACAAAAAACAAAAGCCTGAACATACATGCCCTCCTCTCTCCCCCCCCCAAAAAAAAAAAAAAAAAAAAAAAAAAAAAAAAAAAAAAAAAACACACAACCAAAAAACAAAACAAAACAAAAAAACAAACAAAATACATGAGAAAAAAAACCCAAAAAAAACATAAATGCAGCATAAAATAATGAAGACCTGCTCATTGTTCTAGGAATGTGAAAAGGAATCTTGTCTGCACACCCTAAGGACACGTCTACGCAAAAGACAATCCAAAAACCACCAGGTCCATTCTATCAAAATGGATTCAGTTCCAGAAGTACCAGGGTGGGGTAGTTACACTCTAATAAAATATTACCTTCAAAATTTAATTTAAAAAAATGCAAAAACAAATAGAATGCAAGAGATACTTACAACATTTGCATTTGGTTCCTCAAAACGAAAGTTGTATTTCCGCTCAAAGTTCTCCTGATGTTGCAGCGTTTCTTCATCCTCTTGAATGTCAGCAACCAGCTTGTCATAGGATGGATACCTGAAAAAGATGAAAAAACGTGTACAGTCTACTCCACTTGTAACAAAAGTTGGATAAAGCAACACTTTTTCAAAGGTCCCAACAGCAGTGTTTCAACGTAAATTACTTCGCTTATAACAAACATCACATATACCAACAAGAAAACTTGGGTCCCCTGGTGATTTGTTATATCCAGAGTTTACTGTAAATATGTTCATCTTCCATTCAGTCATAATGTGCTGCCCAGAAGACATGGATTGACCACAAAATTTACTACAGCAAGATATGGATCAACCATTATATTTCAAGGGTGGTGCCAGAACAGCTTGGCGCCTCTAGGCGCCAAGCTGTTCTGGCACCACCCTTGAAATATAGTGGTCGATTTATCCCCTGAACCGTAAAATAGCCTTCAGAGGACACCTCCCAAACTTGGACATTTTTTTACCTTAGGGCTAAATATCCTAAATGTATGAATGGTCCTATCCAACTGCAGAGATATCATCTTAATTCCTGTGCCCATGCAACCAGCAGTATTGTTTACAGGACAGCTAGCTACACGCACAAAGTGGTTACACAAACTGAACAGAACTGAGCTCACTCATCATCCTCACTGTCTTGACTGCGATAGGCCTTGTTCAGCATGAAGTCCCGCAGGTATTTCTCTCTCTCGTCCAGGTCAGGCCGGGACCAGTAGCTTTTTAATGGTGCCTAATGACACATCACAGACAGTCTGCATTTTATAGGTAAAACAGATTGTAAAGGGTACTGTTTTGTCATAAAAATCAAACAAAACTCAAGACCAACAGAGTGACTGACAAGCATGTAAAATGTAAAGGAAACAACCAGTCAAGAAATATGTTTCACATTTTAGCACACAGCAAACCTGTTCTGAGAGACCAACCTTATGAGGGATCACTTGTCATTAAAGACCATCATTTGGGTGCCTGTAGCCACCTAAATGATGGTCTTTAAATATGACAGGTGACACTTTTTGTCTTCAAAACTTCAAGAACCTGTCGTTCAAGGCTACCTCTTTCATGCAACAAGAACAACAACAACAAAAAGATTGTGGAAAACAGATTGGCATCCATACCAGCTCTTCTTCCACTTGCTTGTCCGTTTCCAGTTCGTCTTTCTCTCCTTTCAGCCACTGTAGGTACTCTTCTTCTTCTTGAGCCTGGAGAGGACGATAAATGGGCAAAATGTGTGCTGGTCTGAGATTTTGGACCACATATATATATATAGATATATTTATATGGCCGCAAGTTCCAAAATTGCAGACCAAGACATAGTGCCCAGTGATCCCCATCCACAAATGAAAGATGGTAACATAATTCAGCAAGACGGTTGCATTGTACAGTTCAGGAAAACCAGATGCTATCTTTCACCAAAAATAATGCAGTTTCTAAGATGATTTTGCATCCACCACCACCACCACCCCCCCCCCCCCCAAATCACACTTTTCGGATGACTTTACATTGAAAAGCACATGCAATATTAACCCATTAAATCCTAATGCTGAGTTTGTTTTTGTTTTATTTGCTTATTGTCCTATGAAGGCTGCATTACATATTAGGAGACTGATCAACGATCTTAGTTCAAGGGTGGTGACAGAATAGCTTGGCACCCCAGTCACCAAGCTATTCTGGCACCACCCTTGAACTATCATAGTCAAATTTATTTCAAGCAAAAGTGTATCAGGATGAAAAGGCTCTTTGTTTCTAGCAAATGTATATGTCACCTTCGGAAGTGTACCACATGAATGTACCGCATTTCGTGATTATCAAACAAGTGCCCCAGTGTAATTAATAAGGAACAAACTGAAACAAAATTCACACCTTTTCAGCTTTTGTCTTATGTCGAGCTTTCAGGTATGACCCCAGGTCATCATCAGAGTCCATGTCACCAATGGCATCTTTAAGGCTGCATTTCAAAACAACCACACAAAATTGTCACTGTGCCAGAATAGCACGGGGGGAAAATTCATTTTTCTCTAAAAGGTATTTTTTCGAAAAATACTTACCGATGACATGACTCGGATGGCCCTCCCACCTGCCCCGCTTGCCGCTTTCGAGCGAAGTATCTGACTGGTTGGTCTCGTGACAGGAACTGGTAAGGAAGGAGCGGGAGATAACTCTCAGCCCCTCTGGGGTTCCCCGAGTGCCTAGCGGGTTGTGTAGGCACACAACGGGTAAGTAGGCTAAAATTGAGCTAGTAGTAGACATTTCCACAAAGTCATGTCATCGGTAAGTATTTTTCGAAAAAATACCTTTTAGAGAAAAATGAATTTGTTTCCTCAAAAACATTACCGATGACATGACTTTGTGGAAGAATTGCGATGAGGCGGAGGGTGCCACATGACAACTCCCTAGGAGGGAAAAGAGCCGTCCTCCCAGTCGCAAACTCCCGACAATTTTAGCGAAGTGCATACCAACGGCGCATGTGGCGCCGGGAGGGAGTGTTGCGCCGCGGCGATGTCCCCCACCATTGCGAGATTCTCTCGCTGGCCCGCCAGGTCCCTGAGGTAGAAGCGGGCGAATACAGATTCAGTCTTCCCGTCCAAGGTAGCCACGATGTCCGTGACAGCGCATTTTCTAACAAACGTGGCGCTCGTGGCCATGGCTCGTACCTCATGTGCGCATATGTGCAGCCTCTTCGCTCCCTGCAGGGAGAAATCTTGATAGGCGGAGCAAATGACTCAGGGGGCCAGGAAGAGAACGTCTGGGCCGTTATGTCATTCCGCCGATCTCAGAGGTAGGGAGAGGCGTGCACGCCCTCTGCGGAAGGCTTTAGATCGTCGCAGAGCAGTCAAAGGTGCGCACGGGATCCTGTTACCTGGTCTCCTGTGACAGGGGTTTGTTTCATAGCGGCCGTAAGGTAAAACCTGCGGCGCGGTCAGAGGGACCTGTTTGGCAAGGAAGGCCGGGGCAGTGAGAAGTAGCACGGACCCGTCCGCTCAGAACTGTAAGCAGATAGGACGCGCCTAAGCGCGTGTAGCTCGCTCCCCCGCGAGGTGGTAGCCCGGGCCAGCAGGAAGCACGTGTAGCGTGTCACATCTGCGAACGGGCCGCTGTAAGGGTTCGAATCGGGCAGAATTCAACCACGTTAGCACCCAGGGTAGGTCCCAGCGGGGAAGGAGCGAGCGGTAGGCCTGGCGCCGGCTGCCGAAGTGTCCCATAAGGTCGGCGAGTCTGTGCAGGCGCCCGGGTCTGGGTGTCCGCGGTGTCAGCGTGTAAGCGAGCCTGGACAGGTGACCCCGCACCGTGAAGGGCTAGATCTAGGTCTCAGCCGAGCCCGATAGAGCTCCGCCAGCTGCGGATACGACAAATCCGTGAGGTTCAGGCTGTGATCGGTGCATCAGGAAAACAGGACTCGCCATGTCCCACGTAGGCTCGAATGGCCGAAGGTCTGGGGGCCGCAGCGATCGCCTCCACCGCTGTACCCGAGTAGCCTCTAGCACCGAGGGCTTGCCGCACACCTCCAGTCGTGAAGGATGAGCCGCTCCGGGCAGGGAGGAACAGCGGCTGGCGCAGTGGCTTGAGCATGGTGCGAGGAGTGGGAAGGCGCATGGGGGGGGGGGGGGGGGCCTGTGGCGAGGCTGAGAAGGGCCGGTGTTCCTGTGGCGAATCCAGGCGAACGGAGCGACTAACAGGAGGGCCGCCGGGCAGCGCCGAAGGTTGAGGAGGACTTTGGGTACGAGGATCGTCGAGGAAAGGCGGAGGCCGCCAGGACGTCCCAGGGAATGGAGCGCGCATCGACAGCCCAAGCCCAGGGATCGGGAATCGGGGCGACGAAGAGGGGAAGCCTAAGGTTCCACCTTGTGGCGAACCAGTCGACCTGGGGAGACTCCTAACGGGCGCGGGTCCACCGATAGATGTCCTGCCGAAGGGTCCAATCCACATGCAAAAGCTGGCCGCGACGGGACAGCGAGTCGGTCCCGACGTACAGCTGTCCGGGAATGTGTCGGGCTCGCCAAGAAGGTCCGGTCCTCGCACCAACCCCAGCTCTGGTAGAGAAGCATACCAAGCTCGAGAGAGCGTGTGCCACCTTGTACCTGGAAGTAATCCACCAAAGGTGTGTTGTCAGAGAGGGCGAGCAGCTCCTGGTGTCTGAGGAGGTCATCCCAGCAATGAAGGGCTCGTCAACGGCCTGCATCACTGGCCGGACGATGAGATAGCGCGTTAATCCGAGGGCCGAGGGCCGGAAGTCAAGGGGAACCGCGGCAGGAGATGAGCATTCCACGCAGAGAGGCTCGCGTCGAACCCAGAGAGTACTGGGGCGGAGAAGATGCCCGGGGAACTGCCGAATCCAGCCAAGCGGCGTCGGTCCACCGACGAAGGCGAGAGAATCTGGGGCACCGGCGCCATCGTCGATACGTCGCCGGAAGCCGGGCGCCCAAGAAGGAGGAGATGCTACTAGGAAGCCCCAAGTGCGTCAGGAGGTGCAGTAGCGCGTCCTTGTCTGTCGCGAGAGAGCTCTCAGACTGGCGGCGAAGGAAGAGGTCGTCTGGGTAGATCGACGTCGGACTGGAGGAGGACTGTCGGGCCTTGGCGACTAAGGAGTCCATCGGCCCGGTGAACCGCCAGGGCAGAGGTTGAGACCGAACGGGAGCGCGGGAAACTGGAGAAGACGCCGTCGATCGCGACCAGCGAACTTCCTGGGGGCCTGGAGCATTGAGACAGCAGGTACACATCGGAAAGGTCCAAGCCGCCTGCGCAGTCTAAGGCTGGACCGCTGCTTTCAGGGCTCTGGCAGTCTCCGTCCGGAAGGGGGGCCGAAATCTGTACAGGCCGAGAGAAGAAACCTGACGCCACTTCCTCCAGGCTTCGGAACGAAAAATCGGCGGCTGTAGAAGGTTGGCGAGTCTGAGAATCGGAAAACCTCCGTGGCAACTTACCTGAGGGAGGAGACACCTCCCGCCACGCGGAGGCCTCAGCGAACACGGGGAACATGAGACCTCGAGGGAAAAGGACGGCCAAGACGGGGTCAGGGCACAGTCGGCGGAGGCAGCGAAGCGTAGACCGACGCGAGGTAGGCGGTGCGGTAGGCGACTCCGCTAAGAAGAGCCAATCAACCCGGCGGCGTGATAGAAGGAAGCCAGGCGTCTTCCACACGACGAACCAGGGCTTGAGTGAGCAGCTCCAGGAACCCAGCGCAGGCTAAGGTGTTCCGCACCAGGGACGCAGTCAAATCCAGGCCACGAGGGGGGGAACGGGGAAGAAGAGCGGAGCCGCCAGCTTGCGACATGGCAGGGGGGTCCATCGCAGGCAGAGGGATGGAGGAAGCCTGGGAATGGCCGGCATACCAGTCCCGACGGAAGGTGATGTCCAGGCCAGCCGGCCAGCGACGAACGGAGAAGAACACCGGCCCTCGAGACGCGGGAAGTTGCAGGTGCGCTGAGAAGGCATCTCGCAGTTCCTCAAATCCAGGCGGCTGGGGAAGCGACTTGAACCTCTTAACTTGACGCTCGGCATCCACCAAGGCAGAGACCTTCCTCTTCAGGGGGGGAGAGGCTGGGCAGGAGTCCGCTGGCAGAGTGGCTGCGGTGATCCTGGCGGCTTCATCCAAAGCTAAGAGGGTCTCCGCACGGGACGACGACGGAAGGGTCAAGGGGACATCAACACCGACGTCGGCGGGCGAAAGGGAGCGACCATCCTCACCCAACAGGGCTGAGACGGAGTCCTCGGGCAGCAAACTGATGGCTTCTTCGTCCAGGGGGCGGCGAGAAGGCGGGCGAGGCACCGAGGAAGGCCGAAGCTTGGGCGGGGACGCGTGTCGAACCTCGCGGGAAGCCCGGGAACGAGCCGGCAGCGACGACGGAGGAGGGGATCGCCGAGGCGAACGCGAGAAGAAGCGATGAGGGGTCCTGTCCGGTGCGCGGGAACGACGTCTGGACGAAGGACGGCGGACAACCGAAGAGGGGCGCCGATGAAGGCGGCGACGCGGCGGACGCATCGAACGGTGCGAGCGCGAACGCGCACGCGACGAGGAGTGGCGGTGGGAGCGGCGACGATCCCGGCGCGGGGAATGATCCTTCCGGCGGCGCTCACGGGCGAGCGCGAGTGTCTAGAACTGACGGTGGAACGGGATGAGTCAGGGGCGCGACTGTGTCGCGTAGGTTGAGGCTGAGGTCTCTCCTGGCCGGACTCAGTGAGAAGGGCTCTATGCCGGCGTACAGATCCTCCGGAAGGATCAGCGGGCTTATCGTGGAGAGAGAGAGAGGAGGAAGGCCAGTCAACGTGGGACGGCTCGTGGCGGACTGCTGCAGGCCGGGCTCAGTGAGGCGGGCGCTCTGCCGGTAAACAGACCCTCCGGAAGGGTCAGCGGGCGTGGCAGCAGTGGCAGTCCTCTGATCAGCCAGCAAGTGAACTGAAAGTGGAACGGTGGGAGTCGGGGCGCGACTGTGTCGCGCAAGCTAAAGCTGACGCCTCTCTTGGCCAGACTCCGAGAGCAGGGCGCTATGCCGGCGTTCAGATCCTCCGGAAGGATCAGCGGCTTGTGGTGAGAGACGGGTGAGGAAGGCCAGTCAACGTGGGATGGCTCAGGGCAGACTGCTGCAGGCCGGGCTCAGTGAGGCGGGCGCTCTGCCGGCAAACAGACCCTCCGGAAGGGTCAGCGGGCATGGCAGCAGTGGCGGTCCTCTGGTCAGCCAGCAACACCGAGTCCCAACAGGAATCCTTTCCGTGAGGCCAGGGCGGGAAAGGGCGGTCAGCACCGTAAGGGCTGCAGAAGTATCAACCGGAGCCGGAAGAGAGGAAGCAGGCAGGGGCCGCTCTCGTCGGTACAGGCCCCAGAGGTCCGACCAAACATATCCGGCCAGGTCGCACAGACATACAAAGGTGGTCCGGGTAGCAGCCCGCACAAGGTAGGCAGACCGCATGGTCATCCGTCGGCACTGGAAGTTTCCCCATAGGGAGCACATAAGCATTTGGGTTCTGTAACAGACAAAGGGCATAGCAAGGTCGCAAACACAGGCAAGAGGGCGCCGAGCCCTCCTTTGTGATATCATTGTTTCATCTCACCAGCCCGACCGGGCATTCTCTTTTCAATTAGTGGGAATGGCATTTTTATCATATGCCCTTGATTATGCGTGCTGTGTACATGAAGGCGAGACAGGCAAACGTAAGCCGAGTCTGTAGAAATTTACTAGATGGAATGAGGAAAGTCCATATCCCATTCCTGCCCCCCCGGGGATACGAACCCGGGATCTTTGGTATCAGTTTCAGCCCACATAATCAAATTTCAAATACAAACGATTTTGAATTTCCAAAACTACAGTAGCTCGCCTGAGCTTGCCCCAGCACCACGTGAATGTTCTGTGTCTACGTACAGTGTGTGAGCGAATGCGCGTGATTCACGTGAGCGTGCTTGTTGGGTTCAGTACGCGGCGGCGCTTAGAGCCGAATTTCAATTGGGATAAAGCGCCTATTTAATGCGCTTATTATTATTATTATTATTATCTTACGACTGCCAGCACAGTGTCTTATCCACTAAGCTACCTCCCCCTGTCCACCAAGGAACCCCAGGCGCCGTGACCGCCGGCGCGTGAAACAATGGTTATACTCTCCAAGGGCTAAAGGGCCTTTAAGCTGGACGAACGGAACGTGAGTGCCGCCAGGCCCTACGAAAACCAGCGTCTGAAAGGCAAAATCAACTCGTAAGCTAACGAGGCAGAACCAGGAGAGAGAAGGCGACGTCCCGCTAGGAGAGTCGCAAGAAGGCTGTGCAAGGCACGGAAATTATTTCAATAGTTGGTGCCCTTATGTCGTAACCACAACGAAAGACGAGTCCCACGGCAGCCGGCTCTCGACCCGAGGGCCGGCTGTGGGTAGCTACCGTTACCTTACCTCCAAGCCGAAGCGGGAACGGGGGAAAGGGTAGCCATACAGCAGTCACAGCATGGAGGAGAGCCGAGGGAACCCGGAACGGCGCCAAGGAAGAAGCAGGCAGCGCTAGAAGGCGGCAGGCACGGAAGAGAAGTCGAAACGAGCGTAGGCAAGACGAAGACCGGTCGAGGCACAGCGGAGCAAAGCCCGACACGTCTTCTCGGCACGAGCGAAGTAGCAAGACTGGTTGGTCTCGTGACAGGAACTGGTAAGGAAGGAGCGGGAGATAACTCTCGGCCCCTCTGGGGTTCCCCGAGTGCCTAGCGGGTTGTGTAGGCACACAACGGGTAAGTAGGCTAAAATTGAGCTAGTAGTAGACATTTCCACAAAGTCATGTCATCGGTAATGTTTTTGAGGAAAC